>BSBK01002250.1:0-679297 GCA_027943335.1 Chamaecyparis obtusa | reverse complement strand
TATTTGCTTGGGCATTACCAAACATGGGTGGCCAACCCTTTACGCATGTTTAGGAGATGGTTTTTGATACCGATATTTCGACCATGTAGCTGACAACTATTTTTTCACCTGAAATTGATGAAACAAAAATGGTTTCTTAAAGACATTATCAACTTTCCATCAATATAATTATTGTCAAATTTCAAGTTCAGTAAGTAATTATTACTTTTTTTTCAATTGAGTTATCTTTAAAGTCATAATTGACATACTGATTGAAAAACAACTATAACTTTCAAACCATTTAACCTTTTTGAAATCTAAAACATGCATCACATTCTATGCTTCGGCTACTATAAGAATGAAAAAAATTTTGAATTTTGTAAAAATTTGAATTAGTTAAGGTGGTCAGACATGAGACTTCTTTATTCTGAAAAATTTGTTGCAGAAAATTCATAATTAATTATTTATTTGACCAAAAATTACAAAAAAATATGCATCACATTCAAGCATGAGTCTACTACTTATATCTAGAATCTTTGGAAAATATATCATCATTTGATTGTGATTAAGGTTCTCAGACATACACGTACTCTTTATCTTTTCCCTAAAATTTTTGTACTACTGCATTAAAATCTAAAATTTTGAACAATTAGATAATAAAAAAAATTCAAACAAGGGCTAGTAGTTTAGAAACTACATTCAATTTCCTACATATTCTATTCTTACAAATTTTTTACATAAGGTTCATAAGATGTTCAACCTTTTACGTCAAGTTGACTAACCCTGATTTTTTGATTTTTCATTGCCACTTAAGGCCATAGTTTGGTATACCATGATCTTGCACATACCCAAAAATCAGTTCAATTTCTCTCATGTATGCTTCTATTTTTTTATCATTGTTTGTGAAATGATTTGTCTGTTTGGGTGATATTTAGAAATATTATTTTTTTGGGTGTGTAGTGTTGAAAAATACCATTGTTTGTTTAGGTGGTGTTGATAAATAGTGTTGTTTAGTGGAAAGACACTCGATAGTTGATAGGAAAGATGTGTGACTCTGACTCAATTTGAAATGTTTAATGATATTGACCATGAGTAAATTGTTGGCAAAATGGTCAATGCTCCCCTCAAGATTCGTGACATGGTTTAACAGCCTCCTGTGTCTTCTATAAGTCTAGTGGTTGTATCGGCATTAACAGGTCGATCTTTTGGTGCAACGAAAACCACACTTGTAACAAGTGGTATCAGAGCTTGGTCATAGGTTTGAATCCCCTCAAGTAACTTTGAGGGGGAGATTGTTGGCAAAATGGTCAGCACTCCCCTTGGGATTCATGACATGGTATAATAGCCTCTTGTGTCTTCTATAAGTCTAGTGGTTGTATCGAGCATTAACAGGTCGATCTTTTGGTGCAATGACAACCCCACTTGTAACATAAACTTGAAGTGATGACCAAGAATTCTCCCCCATCTAGATATGACTCCCCTAAGGAAAAGCCACAAACTGGATCTAATCCATGACAATAGAATGCAAGATCAACTGATATGTACAAGGATGTAAAATCTAGAATGGATATATATTATTGACTCCCTCGTACATTGTCCTTTCCTTTTTGTATTTATTAACTCTTTTGAAGAGGAGTTTTGTCCCACTTAGTTTTATCATTTTCTCTATTTGTGAGATAGTTATGTTATAATATTTTATCTTTCCATTAAAATATACTCTCTAAGTTGCACTTACATAGGGGTGTTGGTGTGAGAAAGGTCTTGTACCTACTATTTTTTCTAGTTCCTAGTAGGGGAATTGTTCACATGTTGATTTTACTTAGATTTTAGGTATCCTTCTATAACACTTATTAGTTTTCAAATAATCTTATCTTATCTTTTGACAACTAATTTCAGTTATGTGGGCCATTTAGTATATGTCAATTTAGTTGTCTCATTGTATAGTACTAAGATACATGTTGAAGCATCTTGTCTAATCCTACCTCTCACCTTTCCTTTATAAGAAATGCTTCTCATGTATATTTTCATGTCCGTTCTTGCATTTAGAATTATGAAAGATATTATTTTCACTTTCTCTCTTGTGGAAGTTATTTTGGTCTTGAAGTGTTCCTAGGGGACTTGGAGAATCATCACACTTCTTACAAATAAAATCCCAATTTAAGCAAGAAAAATGAATAATATCTAATCCAATAAGTGAATGCATTATCTAAATCTTCCATCTAGGTGAGATCCTTTCCAATAATTCATCTTATTTATATAAAAGGTGTGGTTGCATTGACTATGGATGCATTCGTCTAGCATCCCAAAATTATTTTTTATAATTTTTTGAGACTTGTATTGTTTATAATGTTTATGGCTATTGGTTTTTCCATTGCCAGTTGTGCAAAATATGTACTTAAGAAGTCATTATAGACTAATAGAGATTTTTAGTCTATTTTATGTGTTTGTTGCATTTTTAAATCTAGGTTAAGATTATATTTGGAAAATTTATGAAGAAAATTATTTTACAAGTTTTGGTGAAATTTATAAATCTAAGAGTTATTTAGCAAAGATAATTTATTGGGAGATTTCACACTTTATGATCATGAAGATATCAATGATTCATACAAGGGAAATTAATTTTCATGTACATTCTTACATCCTAGTGAAGTATAGTCCTTAGCATTTGAGTATATTAATAGCATTCATTTACCTCTTTCTTCACATTTATCACTTCCTTTATTTTATCAAGTACATGTTATGTATATTATATAAAAATATATTTTTATGTTCCTTTAATTGATTTTTCATGGTTCTACCACTAATAAGAAATATATTTCTTTTGTTGCAAAACTCACATGGAATCATGGTTGCTCTCATTTAAGAAAATGTGGGAACACCTTCCACACAAACTAATTGAGAACATAATTAAGTATATCCTAAATATAAATTTTGTAATTTATTTTTTAATAAAACTTCATACTCGTGCAAAATCATACAATAGTTTCATTTTTATTTCCTCTCCTCTTTAATTTGTGGGAAATCTTTCATAGAAAACATTATTTGAGGGGTATGTTATCTACTGATTATCTTTTCAAATTATGAGGGATTTCTCATATTGTCACTTTTCCTTTGATAATATGGCCTTCATTGCATATCAAGGAGAAAGGGAACATGTACTTATTTCATATACCTAGAAATTTGAAGGAAAACAAATTAAATCATTTATGTCATAATTTTTTTAATTACATATACTTTGGCATGCAAGCTCAACAAACTCTTAGTTTTCTACACAAAATAAGGTGTTCACAAAATGTAGAAAAGAGAAAAATATACAGTAAACTTTCTTCATTCCTATAAAAATGTCACTTTGCACATATATTTATGTTCTTATATGGTCTTTGTTCCTAAAAGGCCTTAAAATTAGATGTTTGTGATTGTGTAATTAAATTCATCATCTTCATTCACTTTTAACATCGTATAATAATAAATATTACAAAAAATTCATTTATTGATCACTAATACTTATAGGTTAAACTATTGTCTCTAGTCCAATTAAATTAATCTCTCTCTCTCTCTCTCTCTCTCTCTCTCTCTCTCTCTCTCTCTCTCTCTCCCCCCCCCCCCCCCCCCCAATTTTCCTTATAGAAACATTATCTAGATTATCATTTTCTATACATAGCAATGTTCAAGTTTCATAAAGGAAAATATTGGGCCACCCATGATGAAATCACACTTTTGGACCAAAACATGATAAGATTGTTTCAAAACATTAAAGTCTTAGGTGACCTAATTTACATTTTGTCACTTTTCTTTAACGCATTCGATTTTAAACTATTTTGAAGAACAATTAAATGGTCAATGATCAAAATAATGAACAATTCTATCAACCATCAAAATCAACTAGATCTCCTTTCTTTAAATTTCTAAATTTGTGATATCTAACATATAATTTCTCACAACTCTTTCTCTAAAATTCTATTATATGATCAAATTTAAATTATTAACCAATCATAAATATGTTTACAAAATATGTTCTTATCTCTACATGTTTGCAATTTGACTATGTGCCACAAATCTATGAGATGATTTTCAAGTTCGAATATTTTTCTTCTTCATAATATTTCAATAAGATGAAATGGTTTTCCAAACAAAATTAAAGAACAATATGGTTTTCATTATTTTGATTAAATTTGAAGGTAAGAGCTTTCCACAGTCTATAGATTATTATGTACAAGTTTTGGGGTAAAATAGTATATGTTTATTTGATTGACTTTTCCAAATCACATCCAGTGATCTATTATTAACAAAAAATTATAAAAGATCTCAAAAGTTTCAATATAAAACTCATATTCTCATTTATGAATGAAAAATCCTTCATAAAAAATAGCATAAGATTAATAATAGAAACAACAAAAAAATATTTTACTTTTTAAAAAACATCTGAATGATCGTCAAATTTAATAACTGCTAAAACCCACCTGTAATATTGTGGTGAAACTTGTAGGAATGTATTTAAGGTATACCAAAATAAATATGCATCTTTTAGGCCCCGTTTGTTTGCGGGAATTCAACCAGAATTGGCGGCGGGACTTCCAGATTTTTACGAAATCCGTCGTTTGTTTGCCAAATTTGCAATTCGGGTTAAAAAGGCGAAAACTCAGTTTAGGCCCTAAAACGGGCAGCAGCATCTTCCCACCCGAGAGGTGGAATTGAAAAACAAATTCCACATTTGGAAAAAATCATTGCAAATTTAATAAAACCGTCGGGTCTATGTCTTCCAGAATTCTTTTTTGGGTTTGGAAAAAGGGGGTTTCAGATTTTATCGCACCCAACATTCTCCCACACTCACCTCTACAAATCCAAAACTCCCACTTTGCAAAGCCATTCAGGTTTGTTGTGTTCAAATCAGTTTATTTGGCTCTGAAGTGGTTTGGGGTCGTGGGCTCGACTTTTGCTGCGTATTGAAAGGTAAGGAAACCCTCAAAAATCTTGAAACCCCTATAAATATGGATTTGGGATTTGGAAGAAGCCTCTGTAGCAATGCAATTTGTATGTATTTTTGTGTTTTTCTAGTTTTTTTTTTTTATGATTTGATTTAACACTGAGATGAATAGTGGGTATTGAGCTATTCTTCCATAGTACTCTACTATTCTTTCATTCTGATGAAAGAATAGCAAAGTACTATGGATGAAAGCTAGTTGCATGTGCTGTTTAATCAAAAAGTAGTGAATTTCCTGAATACAAATAAACATTGGGTGAGGACTAATATTATACAACAAAGAAGCTACAACAGCAGCTGTAGCTATAGCTATAAACACCTTTACAGCTATGGTTGTTGTTGCAGCTTCTTTGTTGTATATAATTAAAACCCTAGCTGCATAAAACCCTAAAATTTATACAACAAAGAAGCTGCAACAGCAGTCGTAGTTGTAGCTATAAACACCTTTACAGCTACGGCTACTGTTGTAGCTTCTTTGTTGTATATAATTAAAACCCTAGCTGCATAAAACCCTAAAATTTATACAACAAAGAAGCTGCAACGACAACCATAGCTATAGCTATAAACACCTTTACAGCTACGGCTACTGTTGTAGCTTCTTTGTTGTATATAATTAAAACCCTAGCTACATAAAACCCTTAGCATAAAAATCTAACAAAAATCTCTATAATGGAGAATGAATTTAAAGCACATAAATTTACGATAACAATATATTACAACACGCAAAGAGGTTTGTCCCTTATCACTACACAAAAAAAATCATTGCAGTAAATGATCCCTATGGAACATGGGAACCCTAGGCTAATTGAAAAATACAGATTCATTGACGAGGGCATAGAAACTCTTAAGAAAATGCAAACGAAAGGCATAAAACAATTTATTTTTTAATGTCTTCCCAGCCTGCGCCAAAATGGTAGCTTTCTAATAGGGTATGGACACCCATCAAAGTGTAATGAAGGAAAAGGAATGGGCTTTTCTACCACCCATTGCATTTGATTGAAAGTTTCTAAAGCCATTTCATCAAATCCATTTTCTGCAAATCATGCAATCATCGCACTTCCTGAGTTGATGTCTCTTTGAGACAAGTTGTCACACAGTTCATGTGTCTTATTTTTCCTTTGTTACACTTTGATAGATGGGCATTGACTAGATGGGCATTGACTATTTTTCCTTCATTACACTTTGATAGATGGGCATTGACAATATTAGAGAAGGTTGTTTGTGAAATCTACTTGTATTTGTTTCTAATCAGTGTCTCGGATCACTCTTCTTTTAGATAATGGATGGATGAATGAATGAATTTAGTGTCTACAAGATCTGCAGTTTAAAAGATCAAAAGGTCTAAACTTACTTCATTTTCAGAATTCTTTCTGCTATAGAACTATGAAATACATGTGATATTTTTAATGTTAATATTTTGAATTACACTACATAATTCATCATCAGAATGAAAGAATAGCAGAGTACTATGGTAGAATACCATTATCAAAATGATCATTAGAAATCTAACAAAATTGATCAACGAGAGTACTGTGATCAAAATGATCCATTGCAAAACTAACAAAATGATGAGAGTACTAAGGTTGTTTCAGAATTCTAACCGCATAATGTTTCAGATCAGTCATCCTTTGATAATGAAAGATTGAATAAAATAATTTTAATGAAGTTTGCAAGATCAGATAGTCTAAAGGACCAAAAAACTCAAAATTAACCCATTTTCAGATATTAAAACTAACAAAATTGAATGCAAAAACAATCTTATCTCAAGCTTATAAACATATAATGGTCCAGTCCTTCCTACATTTACCTTGCAGTTGATGCTCTAGCTTTGCTAAATCGCCACCTCTTTCATTAGGGAAGAAATTAAACATAACAAACTCATTACTCAATGTCTTTAATGGGATTCTAAAATCCACCCTACTTCCACCCTTCAAGTTACTAAAAGCTTCATCTACTTTACCCACTTTGCACAGACCATCAATTAGGGTATTATATGTAACAATATCTAGATAAAAACCATCTTGCATCATTTTTGCTACTAATGCACAAGCATCATGTACCCTATTCACCTTGTAGAGACTTCTGATTAGTGTATTATATGTAATAATATATGGACCAGAGTTAGCATGCCTCATTTGAGCTACCAATTTAAGAGCCGAATCCACTCTACCCACCTTGGAAAGCAAATATATTTGGGTAGTGTGTGTAATATAACTTGGATGAAAACCATTTTGATTCATTTTATCAGCTAATTCAAGAGCTTTTTTTACTTCACCCACCTTGTAGAGACCATCAATTAGTGTATCTTTTTAGTAAGTTTCTAATAAGTTTGTAAAAAGATGCACAATTCTGTATTGTTTACCACTGAAATAGTAGGTGAATAGAGTTGTAAATTCACAAAGTCATGAAGTGAAATTGATATCAAAAGATGCATAATTGTGGTAAAGGAGCACAATTGTGGTAAAGGAGCAGCATGTACTATTGTGTTTGCATTGATACAGAATTGTGCATCTTTTTAGAAACTTATTAGAAGCTTACTAAAAAGATTCTTATAACACTGATTTTAATACAATTCAGTGGTAAACGATACAAAATTGTGTATCTTTTTAGAAACTTATTAGAAACTCACTAAAAAGATGCACAATTCTGTATCATTTACTAAAATGGTCTGCTTAATGGTCATTTTATTTGTTTCTTGAGTTTTTCTTCTATACTACTGTGTCTTTATTTTGGTTCAGCTATTTATAAAGGGGAGTAATAAATCATTCTTAATGAAAAAATAGAAAATTTTAAATTGTCAACAAGATGTACTTATAGGGAACACTCGGTTCATACTAGATATCTCCTTGCTAATATCATTGTGTTTTTCTACATTTCAGGCCATTGATGGATCCTATTAAGAATATTGACGTTCTAGGATGGGTAGCTATGGAGACCCAATATTCTCTTCTTCTCACAACTCTTATTGCTTGTGTTTCCGTAGCCAGAGTAGTGGTAGGCCGAGAAGGTAGTGCACAAAAATGAAGAAGAAAAGGAAATTATTTTTATAGAATGGTTATTCATTCCAATGATGTGGATTGTCATGATCAGATTCACATGAGTAGGGGAGCCTTCTTTCATATAGCTACTATCCTAAGGCTAAAAGGAACCTTGACAGATACGATACACTTGACGTTAGAAGAACAACTTGTGATGTTCCTCCACACCGTTGGCCACAATCTGAGGAACTGCAAGATTGCCCACAACTTTGGGCACTCAGGAGAGACAATCAGCTGATACTTCTACAAGGTGTTGAGGGCTATCTTAGGACTCCACCAAGATTACTTTCTACCACCTAATCCAAACAATCCTCCTGAAATTAGTGGGAATGAACATTTTGATCCATTCTTCAAGGTAATTGTTGTGTTGTTACAACTTTCTTGTATGGATTTTTATCCTTATCATATTATTGCTTGATTGTAGAATTGATGATTGTATCATATTGTATAGGATTGTGTTGGAGCTATCAATGGAACCCATATACCAGTCACCGTCAATGTCGACATGCAGGGTAAATATCGTGATAGAAAAGGCAACTTGTCACAAAATGTTATGGGTGTGTTTTCCTTCGATCATAAGTTTCACTACTGCCTTGCTAGTTGGGAAGGGTCTACTACAGATAGTTGTGTTTTGGCTTCAGCTCTGTCAAGAGCAGATCCTCTTGTTGTTCCCCCCGGTAAGCCAAATCATAGTTTAATATACTCAAGGGTACAATCAATGTTTCACGTTTTAATAATATACTTTATTTATGTAGGAAAAAAATTTCTAGTGGATGCTGGATATCCCAATGCACCTGGATTTCTTGCTCCTTATCAGTGTATACGCTACCACCTGAAGGATTTTTCATGATAGAATCCAATAAAATCTCGACAAGAGTTGTTCAACCATCGACACTCCTCTCTTAGAAACTTAATAGAGCGTACATTTGGTATTCTCAAGTAGCATTTTCCAATCTTGAGGCATGCCACGTCTTATCTTATCATGAAACAAGCCCATATTGTATTGGCATGTTGCATACTACACAACTACATTACATTAGAGGATGGCATTCCATCATAAATTGCCACCAAAGAGGAAGATTATTGTGATGGGATAGATGTACCAATGCTAGAGACGTATGGGTTGTCTCAGCATGATAGAGACAAGTGGCATAGTTCCAAGATGATATAGCAAGTAGAATGTGGGAAGAGTACAAATCCCAAGAATAGTTGTTCTTTTAATGGGTCAAGACTACATGATGGTTTCCTTTTTCTTATGTTTTTCTCTGTGAGTATTGGACTTCTATGGGTCAATGTGTTTTATTTGAGTACACTGGTGTATGAAGATACTTTGATATACAGGATGGTTTCCTTTTTATTCTATTTTTATTTGGAAGTATTGGTATTTTATGGGTCAATGTGTTTTATTTTAGTAAACTAATGTATGAAGATACTTTGATATATAGGATGGTTTCCTTTTTATTCTGTTTCTATCTAGAAGTATTGGTATTCTATGGGTCAATGTGTTTTATTTTAGTAAACTGATGTATGAAGATACTTTGATATATAGGATGGTTTCCTTTTTATTCTGTTTCTATCTGGAAGTATTGGTATTCTATGGGTCAATGTGTTTTATTTTAGTAAACTGATGTATGAAGATAATTTGATATACAGGATGGTTTCCTTTTTATTTTGTTTCTATCTAGAAGTATTGGTCTTCTATGGGTCAATGTGTTTTATTTTAGTAAACTGATGTATGAAGATACTTTGATATATAGGATGATTTCCTTTTTATTTTGTTTCTATCTGGATGTATTAGTCTTCTATGGGTCAATGTGTTTTATTTGAGTAAACTGGTGTACGAAGATACTTTGATATATAGGATGGTTTCCTTTTTATTCTATTTCTATCTGAATGTATTAGTCTTCTATGGGTCAATGTGTTTTATTTGAGTAAACTGATGTACAAAGATACTTTGATGATTACACAGCATGGCATACATAGAACTAATGATGAGCATGGATGAAATTGGTAACAGCAACCAAATATCTTCTTCCTCTAAGAAGATAATGTGGAGTAAGGAAATGGAATGAAAGTTTCTAGACTTGCTCATGGAGGAAGTACAGCTAGGAAGAAAAGGTGATGGACGTTTTAAAAAAGAAGTGTGGACAGCCATTAAGAGGAGGTTCAACAATGATATGAACCTAAATCTATCTAAAGACAATTTCAAAAATAAGCTGAAAACATGGAAGCTAGCATATAGAGTCATGAAGGAGCTAAGAAATACAAGTGGCTTCACCTGGAACGAGGCAACTCAGTGCATGGATGTTGAGGATAGCGTATGGGATGAGCTTCTCAAGGTAGGGTGATCTCTCTACTATTTTGATGGAAATAATACTGCCTTCTTATAAAGTATGTAATGAAAGACAAAGAACCTAATCCATTTATTTATGCCAACATGTAGAGAAGAGAGTTCAAAAATGCCAAAATGTATAAGAGGAAACCATTCCAATACTTTAATGAACTAGGTGTAATTGTGGGTAACGACATTGCTAAAGGCAATGCAGCTACAACGGCCCTTGAGACTGAAGAAGGGAACCCTATGGAAGAGCCATACAGTGTTCTTGATGAAGAGGATACTACTTTTGATTTGGATGATGACCCGTATCCTTCCAATCAGTCCACTCCAAGTGTAAGTGGTAGAGGAACCCCTACATCATCAGTCACAAGGGGGGGAAGGAGGAGGAAGGCAAGTGTGGCTGCTTCCTTGGAATCCATGTGTGAAACAATGAAGAAAATAAAAGAGGGCATGAACAATGTGCACCTTCACAAAATTGATACATCTGCTCATGAGAATGCTTTGACGGATGCATATAGCGCCCTCAAATCCATCCCTCAATTGAATCAAGCTGTATTCCTAAGGGTATATGACACCTTTGTGGTTGAGCTTGAAAGAGCCAAAGGGTTCTTGTTGATGAGTGAGGATGAGAGAGTGGACTGGATTGCAGCCACATATGGTGGATTATAGTTATTTTCTACATAATTTATCATAGTTGTTCACATACACTGTTGATTGTTTATGATTGTTTATGGTTGATGATTATCACTTATGATGTGCTAATTCATCCCAACATACTTTATCAAACTTTATCATGATTTTCTACATACTTTATCAAATTTTGCAAATATGAATGCAAAATTTAGAAGCATTTGCAAGAAATGCACAAATGGGTTTTTGCTGAAATGGTATTATGGTAAGAAATGCTCTGGTATATATGAATGCAAAATATGGAAGCATTGCAAGAAATGCACAAATGGGTTTGTTGAAATGGTATTATGGTAAGAAATTCTCTAGTAGATATATGTGTTGAGTGTGAACATAGAAAGCCCATTTTTCTGATGATTGTTTACTGTTCATGTTTGTAAAAATGGGTTGTCTATGTGTTAAAGTATTATACAATTACATACAGATATAGTTTCAAGGTTTCTTGTCTGCCTTGATAGTTTCAAGTTTGGTCATGATTTCTTCAGTGAGATTGCATACTAGCTTTGTGTCATGTGTTGATTCAATCTTATTAACTGCATCATGATTCCTATTTTGGAATTAAAATGAAAACCTACCAATCTAATTCATCAACTTCAGATTTTGAAATGTAGCTCACTTGTCCTGGTCTCTATCTTTCTACATGAATACATATTTTTTGGGTGGCATCAATTTTTCTAATTCTCTTATTGCTACAATAGGATGATCAATTTAAGCCAGAAAATTTGGTGCATGTCCCCTATTGTTGCACTGGTTGTTTAAGCTCTTTGTCTAGGAGTAAATTCGAGAATTATCCTATTCAGTCAAAGTTTCATTTTTATACATGAAAGCAAAATATTGATGTCTTCAAAATCTTCCCCATGTGAGATTTTTTACTTTTACAACATATTTGTCACCTCCACAAATGTGAGAATCAGGAGCTCAAACTAGCTTTCCAAGGAAGCATTTTTTTATTCCAATAAAACTAAATTTGTAGTCTTTTGATCAATATGTTTACTTCTCCTCCACTTTCCAAAGTTGGCAAATACATGGCTGAAAATAGGCCTATGGTGAGGAGTTCCTCAAAAATCCACTAAATTTATCCTGAATGTTTATCCTAATATAGAGATTCATTCCTCAACTTTACAATAAGGAACTCATGACTCAGTCTTGAGCAAGTTTTTAGAAATCACATGTTTGTAAGGTATGGGTAGTGATAACATTCTAGTTTCATGAAGTCAAAGATCACATGTGCTGAGAATATAAATACAATACAAAAAATGGTTGAAATTTGATAGCTTACTGATGGAGGCAGACGAGTTTATATTACTTACAAATGGTGTTCCCAGTTTAGAAGAATAATGTTGTTATAGAAAATTGCACCCAGATGTTCAAACTTCCATAACAATGTATTTTGCAATCCAACAACCATGCACTAAATTTTCAATTGTGGTACTCTGTAATGTCAAAAGTCCTCCTCACAAGTCCTTCTCGGTGCTTGTCTTAATGCCAATCAATTATAAAGGCATTTTTATGATTTTATTAGAAGTCTAAAAGATGAGTAGCTTGGCAAAGAGTTGATTTAGCTGGTCTAATCTAGGGAATTCCTGAGAATACACCAACATGCAAGCTGCTACAATGTCGTTCATAATGTTTTAACTTGTGAGCTACAACATATATTGATCCAATCCAAAAGTGATCTCTGAGATGGCACCCAACACACCCAAAGAGAATCTCACACCATTGAAATGCTCATCTCTCTAATGATTTTTGACTCATAGTTGGCACACAAGTTTGGTGTAGTCTCTTAACTATCCATTTCTAGTCTCTGATGCTTCATTTAATGCATTGTTAAGGTGTAGTCTCTTAACTATCCATTTCTAGTTCTTTAGACATGATTTTATAAATGTGTTTTGGTAGACGACTGTATTGTTCATGATTTTGTATGTATATACCCTAACCATCTTGTTATTATTGTTGTGTTACGAAATTAAGTTAAATAATTCTACTTTGTTCAATGCTCTATTTCATCTTCAATTTCTTTTCATTTTTCATTCATTTTAAAAAACCACGTGATAGGTACAGAAATAGAAATGGATAGTTTTGAGACTACACATATGATGATAAAGTGAGACTACACATATGCTGACATTAAATATGTTTGAAATAGCTTCTGGATTTGATTTTGTAGATACTTTACGATCACACTTTGTGATCCCTCATCACGATGGAAGAGAGAAAAATGATTGATAGAAAAGTCCATCATTTTGGTCTATTGCAATCATTTTGGTCTCTTTCATCCTAATGATGGACAGAGTGTGATCCAAAACTATCTATACAATCAAATCCAGAGGGTATTTCAAACATTGATGAAAAAAATATCCACATATGCTGATAAAAAAATGAGCTATCTAATGATTGTTTATTGTTCGTGTTTGTAAACGGTCAATATTTCTGATGGTACTCCTTGGTGTATTCCATTTAAAAATAAACAAGTTTTAGTTTTTCTATCATGTTTACTTTGTAGATGCAGGATTGATCATCAAATGTGGGGCATAAGGGCGTAGACCGTGGATCTACTTGTGTTTTCTTATTTAACAGTGTGTTTTCACACCACCAATCAGTTCATGGATATTGTTATATCTGATGCTATAGTTGTGTCATTATATTTTTTGTATAACTTTTTCAATTTGTACTCATAGAATATAGTCATGTTGTTATAGCGAACAAAATTAGTATGAATGAACAAATTTTTGCTTGATACAGTGCTAATGGCTATGAGGAATGTTCCTATGTGTGACTGTGGTGATGGATTGCATTGTGTGTTGAGGACGTCACACACAAAGGATAATCTAGACCATAAATTTTGGAGTTGCAAAAATAAGAAAAAGGTTGTTAATTGCACAATATTTAAATGTTTACAAAGAATAAATATTAGTCATTATAGCGAGACTAACTTAGATTTTTATTGTAGGATGGTAGTAGATGCGAGTACTTTTGATGGGCCAATGACACCCCGTCATTGTCTACATCATCAGCACGTTCTACACACCCACCTATTGTAGATGACGAGTGAAAGAATTGAAAAACACTCGAGAAAACTATGGCAAAAGTGGAGGCTGCCTATAAAGCCGAAATCTTGTTTTTACGATGTTTACTTTGTGCAATAATCATACTATTTAGTTTGATCATTTGTGGGACGATTTGTTGGATCATTATGCAGAGATAGATATATATGTGGACTAGATGACTTATTTGTATTTTGATGTGATATCGAGCAATGTTATAGTTATTTTTTTGTTATAATATTGTTTATAAAAATATATTAAATTTTGTTTATGATTTACTACATAAAAATATAAATAAATATAAAAAAAACTATACATAAAGAATGGACCAAAATAATAAATGTATAAAATTATTGAAAAAAGTTAAGTTTACTGTTCACAAAATTGAAAAAAATATATTAAATTTTGTTTATGATTTACTACATAAAAATATAAATTAATATATAAAAACTATACATAAAAAATGGACCAAAATAATAAAATATTAAATTAAGAATTAAATTCTAATTCCAATTCAAAATGTAGAACCAAACATAGAAAATGGATAATGTAATTCCAATTCCAATTTGAAATTGCAAACCAAACACATAAATAGGAATTTCTTACTTCCAATTCCAATTTCAAAAATGGCAACCAAACGTAGAAGATGGATTGTCTCGTCCATCTTCCGGGTCAACCAAATGGTCCAAAACATCTTTCGAATATACAAAACTGGAATATCAAAACCTGATTTTGAGATAATCAGGTTTTGACTCAAATTCCAATTCTGCAAACAAACGGGGCCTTAAGGTATTCCAACAACTAAAACATGGTCATATGTACATTGATTACAGAGAGAAAGTGCATAATTGCACGTTCTCTGACAGAGCAGAGGTTAAAAGTCAAGGATTAATCTTAAAATGTGAAAGTGGATTTCTATTGAAAAAGAACAATGAATTATCACATTGTCCTTAAGATGTGATAGGGTTGTTGTCACTCATGTTTGGCAAGTTAAATACATCCAACAGACTCATTAAAACACCATGCTCAAATCAGAGAGGCACCACCATGCAGAAACGGAAACGTCTAAACAGCAAACTGAAATGTATATCTTACTAATGGGACACTTTTTTTTTTCAAACTTATTTTATATATTTTACATTTTAGTTGGTTATTTAGTCAATATTTGTGGCAAGGGAAATGCCTATCTAGTCATATCATTTGTATTTATGTTTTATTGACTATTTAACCAACACAACAATGGCTATCCAGTCATATTATTTGTATTTACATTTTAGTTGGCTATTTAGCCAATACGGCAATGGCTAGCTATCCAACGATATCATTTGTATCTATGTTTTAGTTGGCTATATAACCAATACCTGTGGGAACAGCTATCCAGCCCTATCATTCAACATGACTGAATGCCCATTGTTACATGCCATGGTCTGACTGATTTGACTTTTTCCATACCCAAAGTGATTTGACTTGTGCACATAATAGTACTCACATAGGTATAAAACAAGTATTGGTAGGCTATTGAAATACTAAATTGCTTTTAAAAATTTCTATAAACTTTAAAGTTTTTTATTTTTAGATTCTATGAAGTAGAAATAAGTATTACGTATTACGTAAGAAATTATTTCCAGTTTCAAATATGATTTATTTTAATATTTTATTTTAGTAACACCATTATGCACATTTTTTGGTTCTATCATCAGGCTCAGAACTATTGGAATTGGATACATGACCTTTTTATGCCTTTCTGGCCTGGGCCTTTTTCCTAACATATGGCATTCTTAAGCAATTCACCCTAAATGCCTTCCTAGTAAACCCAGATCTAACATGCTTTCAGGATGGAGATTTTTTTTTCTTTATGGAAAGACCGAAATGTTGTTATTTTTACTCACAACTTTCTGGATATCAATATTTCTCTTTATGCTAAGGAATGTTTATGTAATAATGTCATCATGCAGACTCAAGTGCAAGCTGATAAGGTGGCCTTTGAGGTTGTCCATTTATAGGAGTTGTTTCAGCATTGGGGCAATGCCCCTATACAGTAGCTTAGGTGCCGTCGGATTCCCTCTCAACTAATCACATGCCACCCCGGGGCTGTTGTCATAGCCGAAGTTCCTCCACCATGCATTCCATATCTTCATGCTCTTGGCATCATCGCTCTACCTCTCCTCCTTCTTGAAGGGCTGTAGATGCTAGCTGGCCTCCTCTGCTTGTTTCTACTATGGATACATCTTCTTGGCCTTCAGCCAATGTTCCTGTGTGGCCTCCTACCACTTCTGATAAAATCCCCTACCTGGCACTTTCTATTTCTCTCAAGCAGGAGGATGGAGAATGAAGAAAAAGAAAAAGATGATGGATGGTCACTTCTCAACCAGATCACTGGGCCCAATGTTTGGGGCAATCCTAATGATAGAGATCCTCCTCTCTCTTTTGCTACTGCTCTCACAACTTGAGGGTTTCTTTTATATGTTTTTTTTTATGAATAGTTGTATGTTTCCAACTGTTATCTCTAATGAGCATTTAAGGTTTCCATTAGTATCAAAGGTTTGTAAAGATATCAATCGGTCACTTACATTGAGCTAATCGGTAACTAGAAGCAAGATAGACTAGTTGGTAAAGCATATATACCGAGCAACAGATAGTTTACCGAGCACCAGCAGACACTGACACCGACAGACAATAAACACTGAGCATCGCAGTATACACCAAGCAGTTTATACAGTGTTTACTAAGGATCATAGAAAATGACATAGTAATTTGAAATGGCACTTACTTCTATGCAAATGGTTACAACGGTTCATAAAATGTTTTACCAAGATTGAGGAACATTTAATGTGATGATATTCATTAAATGCAATGTATATCTTTTGTAATAGTTGATCTAGGTTATTATTGTACACCATAGATCTTAGGGTTATGACTATGTTGTGTAACCTAATTTTGTTAAAGCGGAAAAAATAGAACACTATATATTTGTGTGTTCACATCATTTTTGGTGTGAGCTGATATATGAATCACAAAGCACTAGAAGCAATTGCCTAACTTCAAGTCTATCAATTAACAGAGCATAATCGAGTACAGAGGAATTCAGATTGAGTAGAATTAGAAAAGGCTACCGAGCAGTTCAGAGCAGAGATTCATCACAAGTGAGGTGATATTTTATCAGAACTTATAGATCTGTATCAGACAATTGAGTTTTCAAATAGCAGATAATTACCTATTGCTTTCTGACAATTGTAATAGACTTTTGGATAAAATCTCTTAACAGAGTAGACTTAACAGTCTTATGTAAATCTCTTAACCAAGTGCACACTTCATTAGTGTTGTTAAAATCCTATAACTAGGTAGATCTAGTTGATCTAACATGTCACTTCTAATAGGGTGAGATCACCAGAAGTGATCAAAACTTGTAGCCCTATCAGGAAAACCTTTTCTATCTACAGTAGTGAAGAATTTGTGGGTGTCATCCCCACCGCAGTTTTTACCTTCTAACAAGGGTTTATGTGTTACCAAAATACTTGTGTCATGTGATTATCATATTGATTTCATGTTGTTTACTTTTCATAAGTTAAATGAATGATTGATTCATGTAGTTAGATTCAAGTTGTTTTTGTCGGTTATTACTGTTTATAGTTATATATCAGAAAGGTTTATAAGTAAAGTTTTTGAGGGCACTGATTCACCCCTCCCCTCTCAGTACTTATCTCTCCTAATTCCAACAATTGGTATCAAAGCTCAATTCTCTTATTAAACAGTTTAACCACTAAAGGGTAAAGATCTAAGTCATGGAGAGATACAAGCTTGACAAGACTATTGAGAATCAGAAGATACAAATGCAGATGTTTATTGAACAGTACAAGAAAGCCAAGGAAGGACTGAATAAATTACTAGTTGAAAGAAAGAACCTAGCTACTCTACAAAATGAGATCAGTTACCATGAAGAACCTATTGATGAAATGTTCGAGCATATTGGATCTAGATCTGGAAGCATCTCTGATGAATCTGAAAGCATAATCACTAATTTATCTGAAAGGACTCAACATTTAACTAATCAAGTGAAAGCACTACAAATCGGTCAAGAATCTCAGATGGTGAGAATGGTAGAAACAATGAACAATGCTAGACAAGCCGAGCAAGAAAGGAATCTAGCTATTGATGACCAAAGACAGATGACTAAACAACTTTAAGCAAAAGAAAGTGAAATACAGAGACTCACT
The DNA here is from genome assembly GCA_027943335.1 of Chamaecyparis obtusa. Taxonomy (NCBI): domain Eukaryota; kingdom Viridiplantae; phylum Streptophyta; class Pinopsida; order Cupressales; family Cupressaceae; genus Chamaecyparis; species Chamaecyparis obtusa. The sequence continues at coordinate 661,016 of BSBK01002250.1, read as the reverse complement.
GATCATCATTTCCAAGTAACTAATCAAATGATGACTGTAAATCAAGAGATAAACCGAGTGAATGGAGAATTGTCAAGAAGACTAGAAGATGTTGCAAGACTCAGAGAGGAGAATGAGAAGCTAAGAAATGAAGTGAAAAATCAACAGCAACAAAATGAAATGAAGAAACTTGATGAGGATAGTTCTAAGAAAATTGATGATTTTTTGACTAATCAAAGAAGAGTTGGGAGTAGAACTGGTATAGGCTACACTGGCGAAGGAGAATCATCACAACAAGTTGAACAAGTCAACATCAATTAAAATTAGAAACCTAAAGTGTTGGCATGTTATCACTATGGAAAACCATGACATACATCTAATGTATGTAGAAGCAAAGCACAAGGTAAACCTCTTGTTACTCCTAAGTTTAATGGATATTGTTATTACTGTGGTAAGTTTGGACATCCTGCTTATGAGTGTAGAGCTAAATAGAATGATATTGCTAACAATACCACTATGGAGAAAATATGCTATACTTGTAATAAACAAGGACACATTGCACGAGAGTGTAAGACTAAGATGAAGCAAGTATGGACTCCTAAGCAGCAAACACTGTGAAAGCCCTATCAACTAAAGAGACAAGGTAACTCTTATGTTTGGGATTATAATACATGGGGTAACTACACTGCTTGTGGTAGATATGGACACATTGTAGAAAATTATTTTAGAAAGAGTTGGATTGGACAATCAAGAAGCTGGACAAGCATTGGAATGGCTTGTATGCACTATCATAGGGTCGATCATTTAAGAAAGAATTGCAGAGACTGAGCACCAGATGAAAACCATATATTTGAGAGTGGATATACTATCACAGATATCATGAAGTTAAGGAGCACTATGTGGAAGAAGGCATCTAATGAGAATGCTAGGTCAAGTAATGTTGTTGGTGAAATCTCGTACACTGGATTGGGTGACATCGATACCTAAACTTAAGGTGTGTATGGGACTGACATTTCAAATGATCACATTTTACATACAGTTCCTTATACATGATGTACTTATACCAAATCAGCATGAATAAAGATGCACTATGGTTTATATGTTATGAGCTAACAATGTTATACAGTTGGAAAAAGAGAGACCGAGAGTTGGTTACCCATCGGTAATCACTATCTAAGGTTAACCGAGCACATGTATCAACTGATGAAGAAATCCTATGTTAACCAAGTGGATGAAAAAAAAAATTTGTCACCGAGCTGACAGATGTTTCGTACCAAAAGTTAGGTCAAGCATTTATTACATGAAAGTTTGAGTGGGAATATCGAAAAGTCTATAAATACACAAAAATGGAGTTCATTTTTACATTTGATGAAGGGTGCTCCCCTTAATACCACAACCACATAAGAGAAATAGAGAAACAACAACAACAATATGCAAGAACAAAAAATTGGCTTCTTATTATCTCCACAAATGTGGAATTACAAACTTTCAGAATTACAATATGCAAAGCCACATGGGCATTCCCTTACAATATTCTGTAGGACAAAGCCTCGAATCAATACCCAGATCTACTACCCAGAACTATTCTGAACTCCTAAGACAATAATACAGCCTTCCTAATATAGGCAATTTTCCACCGCCTGGGAAGGTTCCAGAATTTTAGCCAATAAGGCCGACCAAACTTAGAATTATTTTATTTTACATTTTATTACATCATAGTCGGCTCAAGATAACCTTTGAAACCCGAACAGAAATTTTGAAGAAAATTATTTTCTGCCATTTCGGGTGGCCCAACTTCCGAAGACCATAAGTCATCACCAGTTGACCCAATCGGCTATTATAACCCCATTTCAGAAACGCCACGAAGCGCTCTACAGGCTTGACCTATGCAAGCACCCATCACCCAAATTTTTGACCTCATCCGGGGCCTCTAAAGCCTTCAAAACTGAGTTCAAAGTTTCTGTACCCTGCTGCCAATACCGAAAATCTTCAATATCTTCCAATATACACTTGATCTGGCAATGAAACTTTACTGGCAGACTTATATGACCAAAATGAACCTCCAAGAAAGAAATCAGATCATTCTGAGCACATACGAAAATTACCAAAAATAGTAACTTTCCATAAATAGTAGCTCTGCACAAAATAGCCCTTATTGAATACAAAAACAAAAATATTTTTGGGTGATGCAAGATTGCTCTTACACCCAGGATGCTCCTGCATCAACATTGTGATTTCAAATAGCTAAGATTTCATAGAGAAAAGTTTGAGCTAGAAGATTTTTCAAAAGGATTCAAGTCTACTCTAGATCGAACTGACATCACTCTTCAATGATTTTGAGTAAGTTCATTTGCTATCACACACTTTTTATCCTATTGCTTACCGAAACCCTAGAATTGATTTATGGCATCTACATCATCTACAAGAAAATCACAAAGTATTGAGGAGGAAGTTAATCTAATCATTGGGGAAAATTTTGACAAACCTAAGTTTAAGCCACATCCAAAGGTCGCAACATAAATAGATACAATGGGCTCTTTTTTGAGCATACCAGAAAGGGTGTTATTGACAGAAGACGTAAGATCATATATTCATTGCAAAATTGGAGAAGTTGGAGATTTTGAAACTATTGTAGCATATCAACAACTCTGTGGCACCGATGGTAAGTTGAAACTAGAACACAAGAAGATTGAGGAATCAGGGTTATCGTGTATTACACACTTTCCGCAATCATTTAAGATAGATTGGATCAGAATCATTTTGAGCAGGTATCACGATGACAAATTCTAGCTGGATAAACTGATTGAGGTCAACAAGAAAATGATCAGTAGGGTTACTGGGCTCCCTACAACTGACAAGGCTACAGCCTTCCATAGTTTGTCATGACCAGATGTTGAGAAGAATATTGGAGCACAATGCGACGGTCAGGCACTGAAGATTTCAATAATTAGAGACCCAGCAGTTAAATTTGTAGCACATGTGATTAGGTACAAGTTATTTTAATCGAGGTACTATTTCATCAACTTCAAGAGAATATGAAGACAATAAGGAAAAAGAAGTCTAATACATGTAAGTTTGAATCACTACTTGTTTGCATATTTTTCTATCTACAAAAGTATGTACCTGGCACCGGAAAAGTAAATTGGAAACCAGATATACCGATAACAAAATAGATCAATGATATGATGAATAAGTTAGGAGATAAATTGAATATAGAGTTTGATGCATACGTCAAAGAATTTTAGACTAAAATGCATAAAAGAAGCAAAATTTTGAGTGAATTAGTCCAAAGATTTGAGAATGATATATGTTTTGTAGTTAACACATATTATACTTTGATAAAAGCAGTTAAACCTAGGATAAAATGGTTGGCACCAATGGGTTATGAAATGAACCATTATTTCACACTAAAATCTATTAATGCACTTCTTGCATTACCAAAAGATCCCATTGCCACTAGGTTCAGAGTATATGAAGAGGCCAAATCTAGAATTTCAACAAATATAGAGATCGGTAAAATATCTAGAAAGGTAAAGAAGATGAAGAAAAATCTTACTACTAGATATGGAGATGTGTTTGAAACATCTAAAGAGACACTGGTTGAACAGGCAACTGAAGGTTAGTTACAGTTGGCTGACAAACCATATGATAGTGAGGAGACCGAGTCTGATGAAGAAGAAGATCCCACACCGGTTCCTCCACCTGAAATTCCTATGAAGAAGCAGTTATCGGTACAAGAAGGTATGAAGACAAGATCATCAACTACAACTCCACCACCTAATAAGGAAAAAGCAGAGAAAGTAACAAAACTAAGGGTAGCTACACCGAAAAGGAAATATATCAAGAGAAAGAACAAAGTTGTAGCTGAGGCACCAAAGAAAAGGAGAAAACTGATAAGAAATAAAGATCCTGAGGAAACTGAGACTGAAGATGACATCAATCAATTCAAGGTGGTCAGTAACAAGGCAAAAACAATAGATGAAATTATTGAAGACATAATTGAACACGGAGATCTTACCGATCCCTTACTAGACAGATTTGACAATATGTCAAATGAAGATCAAACCAAGATAGAAGAGGCTATCATCCAAATGATGATCAAATTCAAGAAAGTTCCAATGGAATTTTCCTGTGCATTACCAAAGAAGTTGGATGACAAGATTACTGAAAAATGGGCTATTGCACTAGACACCGAGAAAAGAAAGAGAGAACGATCTCTAGTTCGGGCAGCCCCACATCTAAGCTTTGGAGAAATTAGTGAGTACATGACCAAATACCAAGAAAACTTTATGATCAAGAATAGAGCCATTGATAATGGATGAAAATGTAGTAGATATGGATACCACAACTGATTCTGTATGGACATCAATTTTTAAGGCCGAAGAAAAAGTTGAGCAAGAAGCATTTTTAAACTTTTCTAAGAAGAGACACAATTCCAAAGGTAAAGGTATTTGTATTGATGAGGGAACAACAAAGAAATCAAAGAACACCAGTATATCAGTTACCGAGGTAATTGATATCACTGAGGAAAAGGAAGGAATAAGTGTTTCACAGGATGCACCGGATAAAGTTGAAATTCAATTGGAGAACAAAACCGATGATGATGTACTCATTGAGGACATCACAAATGGTGATCCTGATGACAAAGATGATGAAGATGTGAATATTGCACCTAATAAATATGAAGTACTAGACATTGAATGTCTATTTACATCACTACCAAGTAAACTTCTTGTACTTGCAGAAGCAGTCACAATTCTTTCACAAGTACAACCCAACGGCTCAAACCCCGAGCAAAACAAAGACATCACAGGGGATCAAGACATTGAGAAACCTACATAGACAGATGAGCCTACACAAACAAAGGCACCTTCCACCGAGGCAAAGGCAACAGAAGAAACAAAGGAAACAGAGGTGATCCCACTTGACACCACATCCGAGACTCCCACTATATCAACCGAGACTACAACTACCAAGGAGCAGAAGAAGGAAGTGTAATACCCCAAAAATGGGCTATAGGTTCATTAACCTCCTATATCGACACATCGAACAAAATTGACATCAAAGTCCTAACCAAAGGCACATCTGAATATCATCGAAATCCTAATTGATTTTCTACTAAATTCTACATCAGGGAATATTCCTAGTAATATTCCTATTTATCCTAATTATCTTTAATTTAATGATTATTTGGCGATAAATCCTATTTATCCTAAAGTTTGATTAATTGAATATTCTAAGATATTTAATTAATTAGATTTAATACTGCCACTTAATTATTTAATTGAATTTAATTACATTTATTCCTAATCATTATTATTTAAATTTGACAATAAATCAAAATTCCTATCATTAATTGATTAAATTCTTATTTAATTAATTAAATTAAGTTGTCATATTTAATGATATTATTTTTGAATAAAAGTTTGATTTAATAATTGATTAACCCATAAATCAATTATTTTATTTTTAAAATCAATTAAGTTGAGAATAAATCACTTTATTTATTTATTTAATTCATAATTATTATGCACATTCAAAAAGCAGTTAAACTTGAAATCAAAAAATCAATTCAAGTTGTTTTAAAAATAAACTCAACTCTAATTTGAGTTAAAAAGCTATTTTTGCATGATTTTGCATGATTTTGTGAATTAATTATCTTTTATTCTTTGATAACTCAAAAATCAACCTGAGTTTATCTGAGTGATTTATGGCTTTTTCCATGCATCCCCAAAGCCTTGGATTTCTATAAAATCAAGGCTCAGCTCTTCATAATCATATCTCAAAATTTGCAAACTTATGTTGGCGAATTGACATCTGAAGAATTAAAGCTTCTTTGTGAATCAACAACTTTGTGAGATCATTCATGTTTTAGCATATCATTGTTAGATTAATTGTATTGCATATCAGTTTTTTCCATCTAGAATAGATTCATATCAATTTGTTTCATCTCATTGCATAGAAAACACAAAAATATAGAATAATTTTCATCCATTTCATATCTAGAATCTGCATTCAAATCCTTTGTTTAGGTGTCGTCAAGGTCACTGATCTCGGTATAATCTGAGAATACATACTCGCATCTACTAGAAGGCAATAAATTGCCTGGTTAGATTAGTCTCCATTTCACTGCATGATTTTGATTTCTACTAACCTCTAATGTTTTACTGAAGTGTTGTGTCTACAGACAGGTACAAAATTCACACACATTTCTGGCACCTAAGGCCATGGGGCCCTAAAATGGGTTTCCATTCAATTTTTATCAATTTCTATCATCTTCTTGTCATTTTCTATTCCAAGCTGCGATTTTTAATTTCTGTTCGTACAATTTTCATATGATTTTTGTTAGAAACTCATACCAAGAGGTACCCACTATTGTACAATATTTGATTTGATCAAGAATCATGCCATCAGAATTACAGTGTCATTTGGAATCTCTATTGTCATTTGGTCTGGCACCCAGTGTCGTACGAGTTTCTGGACTATCATCTAGGAGGTAACCCATTGTCATACGAGTTTTAGTGCTAGGTTTCAATTGTTGTTTCACTTTTTCAGGTAGTTTTTTAGATTTGTTTTCCTGATTTGGACTAACAGCTAACATTAACGATTGAAATTTGTTGTGTCTGATTGATTTCTGCTGGTTTTGATTGGGAAAAGTGAAAGAGTTGCTAAAAATAGGTAAAAATCTACTAAGCATGTTGCAAGGAATTTAGGTAACCTTTTCAGCTGATAACATTTTGATTTGAATTAAAAAGAACTCTCGTGTGTCAAGCTTGTGTGACCTTTATTTCTTTCATATCACATATTTCATTTTGGGCTATAAAAATGAACATAGATTTGCTTTTTAGCATCTTTGTTACACATAGTAAATAGGCCCTATGAACACTATTCGTGGATCTTGAGAGAGTGGGTTTCCAATGAAACTCTTCTCAATGAAAGAACCCTTGTAGGTAGGGAGGATATTGAGAGTGTCTCACGTTCTACTAGATTTGTGCGTCTTCAACTTCTGATTGATACATTCTCTCTCCAAAGAGGTTAATAGATCATGAGTGGTTGACATCATAGATCTTTGTGAGGTAATCTTGGTCTTAGCATGTCGGATTAATCCGTTTGCTTTGTTTGGGTTAAAAGTGAAAAGGCTAGAGGACTATGCTCTACTCCCCTTTTGGATAGTACCAGAAACTCAGATCCTTGAATCTGGAACCAGTCTCCATGTGGTATATTTTGTGAGTCACCTTTAGAGAGGGTTAACCATAGTGGACATTCCCTTAATTGGGTCAACCACATTGATGGAACCTCAAGCGGTAATAGCCATTTTTGCCATGGTAGTGACAACCGCTATATAAATGTCCTTCTAGAGAAAATCTTCATAGGTGTGGTCTCTTGTTGGGCTGTCAAATCTCCCTAGAAGATCCTGAAGATTAAGTTCTCAGACTGTGTCAAAACCCTGGTGTGCCTGGATTGGAGTTTTCTCTCTTGAGATCACAAAATTTATAGAGTCAAACCATTACTAAAAACCCTAGTGAGGCCAAATTTTCATTTTCTAGGAATATGTGTGTTATTGCAAAACTTTTGAGAACATACATTGTTAGCATTCCTAGGGATTAGCACAATTCAGTCACTTGATTGTTCATGCACAAGGTTGCTTTTGCCCTTGTTCATTGTTTTCAGACATGCTTGAAATCACATGCTTGTTGTTTTGCATGCTTTCTTATCTATCTGGTTATTGAAAATGAATGAATCTGGTATAATCTTCAAATCTAGACAATACAATTTGCAAACAATCCAAAACTAAAAACCCAAAATTTGCAAAATTTGAAGTGAAATTCCTTTCTAGAGTCAAAAGTCATCCCAAAGAGTCAGAAAGTCATACGACTTTTGGCTATTGTCATTTCAGAACCCCCAGAGTGTCATATGGTAGCTTGTATATTATCGTACGAGTTTTGCTGCTAGTCAATTCAAAAAAGTCAAAAACCTTGCTATCAACTGTCATGCAAGTTTTGCAATAGTCATACGAGTTTTTCAATTGTCATTTCATGCTATACCCACTTTCGTATGAGCCTATAGAAAGTTGTTTGAGGAATTTTGAAAAGTTGTCAAAAAGTTGTCAGAACTATCAGAGACCCAGCTTTTCCAACCTATTTCTAGAATCTGTCAAACAAATCACTATGTCAGGAATAGAGCAGCAACTACTGAGAATCCAATCATTTTCCTAAAGTGGCCTTTTGAATTTGATCCAGCCTTCTATTTAATCGATTTGAGTCTTTTCATCTTGTGTCAAAACCTTGTCATAACTATCAATCTTCAATCAATCTATCATCAAAAAATGGCTAAGTGTTGTGAACTCGTGTCCACTATCTTTTGGGAATCTACCCATATATCCAGGGCATAGTCTCCTTCATTTACATCTAATCCAAGCTTCAATCAACCAAACCTTGACAAGGTTGTGTCATTTGATCTTCTTGAATCAGATCGTTCTTCAGTTGTCTTCATCTTATTCTTTTGCTTCACCCAAGGTTAATGGTGGAAACTAGAGCTTCCTCTCACAAGAAATCTGGAGAAGCATCCCATACCTTACCTATAACCACTGTCAAGGGTCCAACTCTTGAACAACTCTACAATTTTGGTCTTTACGAAGATGATGGTCTTGGCAACTTTTGATTAAAAACTAGTTACATTCCTCCTTCATCAACTCACGGAGGTAATCAACAAACTCCTCCTCAATCTATCCCAGGAAGAACTCCTACCATGTCTCAAGCAGGGACAAACTTTGGCTCTCAAAGGGCTCAATATCAACATGGTGTAGATCAAGAACCCACACCTGAAGAAATTTCTCAATATCAAAATGATGAAGCATTTCTTGAAAGAAGATAGAGAAGCATACTTTTTACAATGAGCTCATCAAGGAGCTAAACTTCCTTCCAACTTTAATGTTGAAGATATCATTATGCATGAGGAAGAAACTCCACTTATGGCTATGACAAAATAGATGCATGCCATGCAAGTCAAACTTAATAACCTTGAGAAAGAAAAGGAACCCAAGGAGATATCCATGGAGGCCTTATGTCCTTTTCCATTTGACAAAGACTTGTACATGCCACCATTCCCAAAAAGGGTGGAAATACCGAAATATGATAAGTATGATGGACACTCAGATCCTCAAGATCATGTCAGAGAATTCTATACACAATCTATGGAGTTCATGCACAAACCAACCTATCTGATGTGTCTTTTTCCTCAATCTCTGGGAGGATCAGTCATTCATTGGTTTTCTAGATTGCCCTCTACTATCAAAACTTTTGAGGAGTTGATCAAATTGTTCTATCAGAAATACTCCTACAACATCCAACATCCAGTCACCATGATTGATATCTGCAATCTCAAACAATATCCAGGAGAACCATTCCTGACATTTCTCAAGAGATGGAGGAAGAAATTCTCTCTATATGCTAGGCCTATTCCAAAAACTAAGAAACTAGAAATCTTCATCAATAATCTTGTCCTAGAAATCAACTACCCTATACAAATGCAAGATCATACATCTTTTGATAAGATGGTAGACAATGTGATCAAAATTGAAAAAGTACTTGTAAAAAAAGGAGACATCACACTTCAAAAGGACAAGTACGAATCAGGATCCAGTTCTAAAGACAAGAACAAAAATTGGAACAAGAATAAAGGCATCATCATAGATGCCATTGTTGATACTATCTATGTCCCTTCAAAGGTACCAGCTTTCAATCTAACTATTGGCACCCAAGCCATCAAAGCTTCAGAGAAAAAGGTGCCCAAACCATCTCAAAAGAAGCCAAAATAAAAATCTTGGTCCGCTGATAATAAATGAAAGTTCACTCCTCTTGGAGAATCTTTAGAATCAGCTATGAGAACTTTGATGGCTAATAACATCATCTCTTTGCCTAAGATCCAACAATCTGATCCTGATCCTAAACCAAAACGGTGGAGAGAGAATGAATTCTGTGATTTCCATCAGGGTAAAGGTCACAAAACTAATAACTACTTACACTTGAAACATACTACTCAAGATCTGATTGATAAGGGAGACATCACCATTGACAATCATAAGAGCAATAACAATCATACAGCATTCACAGAACCATTTCCAAAACATGGTCAAGAAGTTTCATCTTCTTAGCCTAATATGGGGACAAAGGTCAATTATGCTTACCCTGGAAATAATGTTGTTATCAATATGGTTGAACCTTGTCTCTCTGAGCATTGAAATGTCATCACAATTATGCAAAGAGATAGAGATCATCCTTCAACTAATGCAGTTACTCGATCACAAGCTCAGGCACATCTGAACGAACAAATCCCAGATTCATCAAATGTCCCTAAGATGCCCTTCAATATTTCTTTCACTTCCAAATAGAAGGCTGCTTCTAAATCTTCCAATACTAAAGATACGAGGCCAACATCTTATAGCATTGTTCAACAACTCCAACACACTAATGCAAAAATCTCCATGTTTGAGTTGCTTCGGATATCTCCAGCTCATAGAGCTATTCTAGACAAAGCTTTTCTCGGATCCAATGTTCCTGATGACCTTGATTTAGATAGGTTTCAGACTATGGTTGGACATCTTACATCTCCACAATATATATCCTTTTCAGAGGAAGATGACAACTCCTTGAGTCACCCACATAACCAACCCTTGCATATAGAAGTCTTGATCCAGAACCGTAGAGTCAAATGTGTGTTGATAGATGGGGACGTTGGCCTAAATATTTGTTCTTACAGCTTGGTCACACAATTGGGATTTTCAAAAATGGCTATTGATCCTAGAATGAAAATAACTATAAAAGCCTATGATGAACAAGAAAGATCTTCTAAAGGCACCATTATCTTACCTATCAGAGTAGGTCTAGTTATCAAAGATACTATATGGCAAGTTCTTGATCTACCTTTGGCTTACAACATTCTTCTAGGGAGACCATGGATACATGAAATGCAAGCTATTCCTTCTACATTCCACCAATGTTTGAAATTTTCTTATGAAGGAGTAGAGGTCACTACTCCAGCAGACATATCTACCACTTGCAATACATTGAAAGAATGTGCGGATAAACTTGTGCCCAATAACAGAGAATCTTCCATTAAGTCAACAAAAGAAGCATCCACTTCTAAAATGGAAGATATTGCCAAAGAGGTCAATATCAAAGAAAATGGTATGGGAGAATATACTATAGAGGCAGTCTTATCTTTGACATCTCTCCCTATCTCACCTAAGTCTTATGGGCAATCTTTGAAATAGTCCAAACCAGAATCTGAAGAACCCCTTGAGGCATATAAGAAGAATTTTATAGTAGAGAAAATCTCCAAGCAAGAATTTTAAGAAGATGAAGCTATGCTTGCATGGCTATACAAGGATGAACCTGAATCTCAAGCTGTTCAAACTAGTGACTCTACAGTATCCAAAATACCTTCTAAGTCATATGGGCCGGGGGATAAATTGATAGCTAAGATGGGATATCTAGGTAAAGGACCTCTAGGAATCAGAGGAGAAGGTCTTATAACACCTATTTCACATACTAGTAGGGCAAAAAAAGATAATGTTGGCTTAGCCTTTAAAAAGAAACCCTTCCACCTCAAAGGTAATTGTTCTCATTTCATAGAGCATATCACACCAGGAGAACCCCTTCTTAAGAAGGAAGAAACTGAACCATCAGATAGTGATTCAGACAGCTCAGAACTTATCCCTTATGAACATTTACCTAAAGAAATAAAAGACCTCCTTGAATCTAAAGATGATCCAATAAAAAGAATCAATGTAGTAGAAACACAAGAACCTACTATAAAGCAAGAGATAGTGGCCACACAAGAACCAGCTAATCTCGAAGACAATCAAATAGACAAAGAGGAAGGTGGTAGTTCTTTTGAGACAGATTCACATGAGTATGAATTCAAATCAGAATCTAAGGGTAGCCCTTCTTGGGGTATTCATCCTAACTTTACTCATGTTCTTAGATTTCCTAGAGGCATAGATGAAGAATCTAATGACTATGAATGGGAAGCCATTCCAGATGAAGATGAGCTTATCATAGAAAAACATGTTGATGTTATTCACCAATATGCACCTACACCTAATGTAAGTCTAGAGTGAAGTAATGAACTTATCAAGTCTGATCCACCGATGGCTAAAGTGGACTTCCACAATGACATTGAGTCTATTCATGAATTGAATGTCTTAATTTATAATATAACCGTTGAACTTGAGTGTTGGGTTAGGACCAATATGACAGATCCATATCCATAAACACTATCTCCCAATCTTTTCCCATTTTGACTATCCAACATCCTAAATTTCTTGATCAAACCTCCACAAATCCTAGCCATGGTATTTATACCTTCCCGAATGACTATGCCCTTGCTTGCTACCTCAATGTAGTTGAGCCTATGAGGACTTCCATCAGTGAACTAAGCGTTAGCATGATGGAGTTGGACATCAAATATCTTAGTCAAAAGAATAAAAATAAGAATAAAAAGAAAAAATAGTTTTGAGGGTGAAAACCACTTTGTAGCAGTCTCAGAACCTACAAAAGTAAAAATTAAAGATGTATCCAAAGGTGAAAACATCTCTGAGGTGCCTAAGGATGAGATATTTGATGTCATTACGAGTCATTTACAAGATAGATCTCCAGTTCTAATTGAGCCCACTCGATCCATTAACTTGGGAACAACAAAAGAACCACAATTGATCCATGTAGCACAATCTTTATCAGAAGAAGAGAAGAAAAAATTTACAACGTTCTTAACAGAAAAGAAGATCAACTTTGCATGGAAATATTCAGATATGCCAGGGTTGGATCCTAATCTTATAATGCATCATTTATCTATAGCTCCAAATGTCAAACCTGTCAAGAAAAAATTGAGAAAGATGCATCCTCATGTTGCACTCTTGGTAAAAGCTGAATTAGAGAAGCTCCTGAAAGCCAAATTCATCTGAGTTATTGACTATGCAGAGTGGATCTCTAATATTGTACCTATTTCAAAACTAGGTAAATCAATCAGAGTGTGCATAGACTTTAGAGATGTAAATAGAGCGTGCCCTAAGGATGATTTTCCACTACCTAACATCGATATGATAGTGGACATGACTGGAGGCTTTGAGATGTATTCGTTAATGGATGGTTTTTCTAGATATAATCAAATAAAAATTTCTCCAGAGGATCAAGAGAAAACTGCTTTTACATGTGCATGGAGCACCTTCTATTGGAATGTCATGCCATTTGGGCTTAAAAATGCTAGTGCTACATATCAAAGAGCAATGACATCTATTTTTCATGACATGATGCATAGGACTATGGAAGATTATGTTGATGATACTTTAGAAAAATCTATGATCAGAGTTGAACATCTAAATGACTTGAGCAAGATACTAGACAGAATGGAAAAATTTAGTCTCAGACTAAATCCTAAGAAGTGTGCTTTTGGTGTCACTTCTAGAAAGCTCTTGGGATACATAGTTTCAAAGAAGGGCATTGAAGTGGATCCAGCTAAAGTAAAGGCTATCATGGAAATGCAACCTCCAAAGAATATCAATCAAATAAGGACATTGCAAGGAAGAGTTCAATCTATCAGAAGATTCATATCACAGCTAGCAGACATATCACAACCTTTTACAAAAACATTACATAAAGGTGTGACCTTTTCATGGAATGAAGAATGTGAGAAGAACTTTGACCATATCAAACAATATCTATCAAATCCTCCTATCTTGATGCCTCCTATTCATGGGAAGCCATTGATCTTATATGTCTCCACCACAAATACATCATTGGGGGTGTTACTAGCATAGCATGATGAGAATAAAAAGGAAAGAGCTATATACTATATCATTCGAACATTAGTTGCATACAAAAAGAACTATTCAATGATTAAGAAGGCTTGTCTAGCTATGATCTTTGCATCATAGAAACTGAGACATTATATGTTAGCTCATACCATGCATTTGGTAGCTAAAATTGATCCACTAAAGTACCTACTAAGCAAAGCTGCCCTCACAGGTAGATTAGCCAAATGGGTCATGCTCTTAAGTGAATTTGACATTGAATATGTTGAGAGAAAAGCTATAAAAGGATAGGTTATTACTGATCAATTAGTAGATGCACCTATGATTGATGATACACCAATGTAAATGGAATTTCTAGATTCCTCTATCATGACTCTTTCTTCTAGAGAATGGCAGTTATTCTTTGATCGCTCCTATACATAGAATGGATCAGGATTAGGCATATTATTTATAACTCCTCAAGGATACTCAATCCCAAAAGCATTTAGATTAAAGTTCCCTTACACAAACAATATTGCAGAATATGAAGCCCTTCTTAATGGCATGAAAATAGCAATAGAGTGGAGAATAATAGAATTACACATTCATGGAGACTCTCAACTTGTTATCCATCAAGTCAATGATGTGTACCAAACTAAAGATGAAAAGCTCATTCCTTACAAGAGAATGGTAGATGATTTTAAAAAGTATTTCATATCTATCACATTTGAGCAAATACCTAGAATAGAGAACAAGGTTGTCGATGCAATGACAACACTATCTACTTTATTACAGTAGCCTGAACATGAGCTATGCTATGAGTTCCTGGTGGAAGCACTATCTTATCCTGCATATGATTCCCCTAAAACCCGCATGATCTGCACTGTTGTGAGTCATGATTCATCCAGATACAAAAACCTTTTTCTCCTATCTCCAAGACCAAATCATTCCCGATACCTTCAACCACCATGACAAGAGATACCTTATCTGTAATGCCTCCCGATATGTCATCATTGGTCATGATCTATACAAATGAGGTCTAGATGGTACGCTACTTAGATGTTTAGAACGGGAAGAGTCTCAACGTGCATTAGAGGAAGTCCATGAGGGTATTTGTGGGTCACACTCAAACGGTTTAACACTAGCTTGGAAACTTATTAGGGCTAGGTACTATTGGCCTGAGATGGAGAAAGAGGCTATCAAATTTGCTAAGAATTGTCAAAAGTGTCAAGTACATGGCAACCTAATTCATGCTCCAGGGAGAGATCTAAATCCCTTCACTACACAATGGCCATTTCATCAATGGGCCTTTGATCTTATAGGAGCCATACATCCTCATTCTTCTAATGGACATACCCATATAATCACAGCTACAGATTATTTTACAAAATGGGTAGAAGCAATCCCTTTGACACAAGCGACTGGAAAGCAAATATCTATGTTCATATTGAACTATATCATATGCAGATATGCGATCCCACATTCTATAATCATAGATAATGGGGGACAATTCAAAAATAAAGACCTAGATGATCTATGTGCCAAATTCAAGATCACACAACATTAGTCTTCTATCTACTATCCTCAAGGGAATGGACAAGCAGAGGCTTCTAACAAGAATCTATTGAAAATCTTGCACCGTACAGTTTATAAGACAGGAAGAGACTGGCATCTCATGATTAATCCAACTCTCTGGGCCTACAGAACAAGTATCAAAATGCCTATTGGGGCTACACCTTTTTCTTTAGTTTATGGGTCTGAAGTAGTACTGCCTATTGAAGTTGAAATCCCATCACTAAGAATCAGAATGCATGGTCTAGTAACTGATGATGACTACAGAGTGTCTAGGTTGCAAGAACTAAAACTACTAGATGAGCGCAGACAAGAAGTATATGATCATCTCAGAGTATATCATAAGAGAATGTCTAGAGGTTACAACAAGAAAGTCAAACACAGAGAATTTCAGGTTGGTGATCTAGTCTTGAGAGAGAATCCTAAAAATCAATCACATAGAGAATGAAAGGGGAAGTTTGAACCCAACTGGCTGGGTCCCTTTGTTATCATTGCTACTTTTGGCTCTGGTGCCTATCAACTCTCAATGACTAAAGGAGAACAGCTCCGAGAACCGATCAACGTTCTCCATCTGAAGAAATTCTACACCTAAGGCATTCAGTGTATGGTAAAATATCCTAAAAAAATCTTTAAAATTGGAAAAAGTCCTAAAAAAATGAACATCTTGGTGAAAACCTAGCAATAGGCACCTTGATGATTCACAAAAAAAAGTAAAAATTATCAAAAGTACAAAAAAATTGGAAAAAAAAAAAAAAAAAAGAGAAAAAGAAAAAGTGCCTTAATGAAAACCTAGAAACAAGCACCTTGGTAGAAAAAATAGAATCTCTACCAAGATGGTGAAAACCTAGCAAACGGGTGCCACTTGTTCAAAACACTCCATCTATCAGTGCAATCTTGGTCTTTCCCAGCTTTCAGTCTTGCTTTAGTTTGTACATATCTCCCGGTTTGTTTCTGTATCCTTGTTTCAATAAGTCAGTTTGTACACCAATCAGCTCAAGCGTCTGTATCCTATCAATGTTAAAACTTGGGGGCAATCAATGTCATATCCTATGGCCTCCAATATATCTTCGATGTATCATGTCTAGTCAGAGTCCTTTGAAGCTTCATTTGAGTCAGTCAATCAGTCTTGTCTCCAGAAAGGATTTTGCATCTACAACAACACAATCAAACATCAAAATGAAAACAATTTGTGCTTTACATGCTTTTATCTCCTTGTATGCTTACTGATTCACATTGATATTTTTGTATATTATGTTCCCTCAAGCTCTTCGATGATGTCCTTTACAGGATTTAGAGAGTGATGACTGGGGGCATAATCTTTTCTTTGTCTTCTACTTGTATGTGAAAATCTAACAACTTTGGAAATTCTGGATTGAAATGGTGTCTGACTGTAAGAGCCTCTATCTCAAATTGGATGGCCATGCGTACCTCGACCATTGGTACCCAAAAAATTCAAGGAAGTTTTTTCTAACTATTTTTAAGTGAGTTCTTTCTCCTACTGTGAAACGCAATCTTACCTAAGGATGTGAGCGATAAAGGGTTACTACGGCTAATTCACATTGGATTTAGAATGATCTCTTGACTGTTTGCTGTGTTTGACTACAAGGCATATTCAGGTCATCATGACGTTTATGTTTTGATGCTTATACAAATTGCTATATCAAAATGGACATGATATTCAGGTCATCCTGGCATTTGTGCCTTGGTGCTCATATCTAATCCGACATTCCAAAAATAAAATCAATATTCATATGTCTATGGTTGTCTAACCAATGGGTGTTGTATTGATTCTTGTGCATATAAAATCAATATTCATATGTCTATGGTTTCATAACTAGTGGGCATTGTATTGATTTATTCGGTTACCTAAAAATTCAATGATGAGAATGACCGACATATGATCAGTGACTAGGTCCTAGGTCTTAGGTTGCATTTCATTCTCCATGTCTCTTTGCATTTTGCATGTTTGCATGATCTCACAATGGTTGGCTAAACTTCAATGCTTAAACGATTCTTCAAATCGTATCTTCAAATCTAACAAGAGCTGAATCTCACACAAAGGTTCCTCCAATGAAACAACAAGTAGAATCCTTTTACAGGATCAAAATCAAAATCTACGATCATTCATATTATTAACTACTTGCATAATCAACCTTCTATCATCACAGAAATCTATAATTTAACTTAACCGATTATCTTACACCAAACTATCAAAATTTTAACTTGTCACCCATGGTCAACTCATGGTTTAACCTAGTCAAACTTGGTCTCCAGGGCCTCTAAACGATGCAAAACATGTTCCTGGATGTGTATAACCACTTCTCAAATTAATTAACATGCTTCTAAACCTATCAACATTGACTTTTCTTGTCAAATTTCAATTTTAATCCCGAAGGGGGCATGGTATTGCATATCATTCCAAGTATTGCATATCATTCAAAGTCTGTAACCTAAAGCTGAAATCATATCTTTCCTCAGTAATCAAGACAACAACCACATCTAGTTGCTGATTCATCAAAAGACCTCATCACTCGGGGCAAATCAATCATCGCTTGGGGCATATCAAATTCATCGAGATCCATATCAATATGGTATTCTCTTAATCTTGTAAATTGTATCAGTTTTTTGTAACCATCAGTTCATTAGTGTTATTTCCTTGGTTCTTCGTAACTGAAGGGTTCAAATGTGATACCAATGTGATTCTTATTGACAATCGGGTCTAGAATCGGTCACTCACTTCTTCGCAATCATAAGGTTCAGAATTAGGTGTTTTGACACTTTTTTGCAATCATCGGTTCATTACTGTTATAGTTAACACTATCTTTGGTCATTCAAGACCTAATATCTTCATATCAACTTCAATCAGTTTTTGTTTCATATCAATTTCAATTTCAAACATCAATTTCAACATCATACACATATTGTCTTTGAACCACTGCGCTTCACACAGCAATTCAAAGAGGGGCAAAATGTAATACCCCAAAAATGGAATATAGGTTCATTAACCTCCTATATCGACACATCGAATGAAATTGACATCAAAGTCCTAACCAAAGGCACATCTAAATATCATCGAAATCCTAACTGATTTTATCCTAAATTCTGCATCAAGGAATATTCCTAGTAATATTCCTATTTATCCTAATTATCTTTAATTTAATGATTATTTGGTGATAAATCCTATTTATCCTAAAGTTTGATTAATTGAATATTCTAAGATATTTAATTAATTAGATTTAATACTGCCACTTAATTATTTAAGTGAATTTAATTATATTTATTCCTAATTATTATTATTTAAATTTGACAATAAATCAAAATTCCTATCATTAATTGATTAAATTCTTATTTAATTAATTAAAGCAAGTTGTCATATTTAATGATATTATTTTTGAATAAAAGTTTGATTTAATAATTGATTAACCCATAAATCAATTGTTTTATTTTAAAATCAATTAAGTTGAGAATAAATCACTTTATTTATCTATTTAATTCATAATTATTATGCACATTCAAAAAGCAGTTAAACTTGAAATTGGAAAATCAATTCAAGTTGTTTTAAAAATAAACTCAACTCTAATTTGAGTTAAAAAGCTATTTTTGCATGATTTTGCATGATTTTGTGAATTAATTATCTTTTATTCTTTGATAACTCAAAAATCAACCTGAGTTTATCTGAGTGATTTATGGATTTTTCCATGCATCCCCAAAGCCCTAGATTTCTATAAAATCAAGGCTCGGCTCTTCATAATCATATCTCAAAATTTGCAAACTTATGCTGGTGAATTGACATCTGAAGAATTAAAGCTTCTTTTGTGAATCAACAACTTTGTGAGATCATTCATGTTTTAGCATATCATTGTTAGATTAATTGTATTGCATATCAGTTTTTTCCATCTAGAATAGATTCATATCAATTTGTATCAATTCAAGTTGTTTTAAAAATAAACTCAACTCTAATTTGAGTTAAAAAGCTATTTTTGCATGATTTTTTGAATTAATTATCTTTTATTCTTTGATAACTCAAAAATCAACCTGAGTTTATCTGATTGATTTATAGCTTTTTCCATGCATCCCCAAAGCCCTAGATTTCTATAAAATCAAGGCTCAGCTCTTCATAATCATATCTCAAAATTTGCAAACTTATGCCAGTGAATTGACATCTGAAGAATTAAAGCTTCTTTTGCGAATCAACAACTTTGTGAGATCATTCATGTTTTAGCATAGCATTGTTAGATTAATTGTATTGCATATCAGTTTTTTCCATCTAGAATTGATTCATATCAATTTGTTTCATCTCATTGCATAGAAAACACAAAAATATAGAATAATTTGCATCCATTTCATATCTAGAATCTGCATTCAAATCCTTCATTTAGGTGTCGTCAAGGTCACTGATCTCGGTATAATTTGAGAATACATACTCTCATCTACTAGAAGGCAGTAAATCGCCTGGTTAGATTAGTCTCCATTTCACTGCATGATTTTGATTTCTACTAACCTCTAATGTTTTACTGAAGTGTTGTGTCTACAGACAGGTACAAAATTCACACACACAGGAAGAACGTGTGTTAACCGGGAAGGATACTCCGAAGATTGGAGATAAAACTATTGCTATTATTGAGAAGAAATCACCTCTAGCACCAGAGAAGAAAAAGAAAAAGAAAGGAAAAGGGCCGGTCACCCTAGATGAAGTGATAATTATCCCTAAGTGTGACCCGAGGACCCTAAGCCCTGAAGAATTGAGTAAATATGGGGAACTATGTTCAAGAAAGGTAGCTCAAGAGAAGTTGAAGCAAGAACACAAATGAAAAGAAATCTTAACAGATGTGAGGGATATTCTACAATAGGTAGTACCTGAGGTGAATATTGATGAGGATACTTCTATCATAGATCAACTTGCTACACTTGCCGAGAAGATCAATGCCCCGAATATTGATGCAGATAAATAGATTGAAGAAAAGGCAGAATCCAGGATACAACACAAACTGGCAAAGAAAATAAGCCTAGAAGTGGCACTGAAGAAGGTCAAATTATCTAAGGTAATCACCAAGATCAAAACTATCACTTAGACAATTTGTCAATATTTATTGAAGCTTTGTACTATAGACACCTTCATTGTTGAAGTCAATGAGAAGATCAAATGATTGGAAGCAAAAATACAGTTAAGTACAAATGCAGCTATAACCGAGCCTACTGCTTTCTCCAAGCACATTCACCAAGTTCAGGAACTCAGGTGGTTAATAGCGGATTTGAAGAAACAAGAAGAGCACATAACAGATCAGGTTACTGAGTTACAAAAAGAACTCCTTCCATACCTAAAAAAATTTTAGGCACACATTGTCAAGGCCGAACAACTCATTGCAACACACGAAATTTTGGTGTTATATAACATCTTTGACATGCATGCACAAGTCAGTCTTGAGCATATTTCTCTCACCAACTTGAAAGAGGAATGGGAAAACCTCTTGGAGTCAGTGAAGAAAACCCACCAGCATATTTTTGACAAGATGTGAGTATACTAAATTTTTGTATTTGGCATTACTATCAAAAAGGGGGAAAACAATGTATAAGTCATTATGCCAAATATGTACATAGATGCTACGTATACTACATATTATTGGGAGCATGCACCAAGGGGGAGTACTTAGTACTTAGAAAAATTTTGATGTGTATATTTATATGGCGGAGATATAAGTTATAAAAAAAAAATTGTCTATATACATTCGAGTTTTGATACCAATGCCAAAGGGGGAGATTGTTATCTCTAATGAGCATTTAAGATTGTCATTAGTATCAAAGGTTTGTAAAGATATCACTTTGTCACTTACATTGAGCTAATCGGTAACTAGAAGCAAGATAGACTAGTCGGTAAAGCATATATACCAAGCAGCGGATAGTTTACCGAGCACCAGCAGACACCGACACCGACAGACAGTAAACACCGAGCATCACAGTATACACCGAGCAATTTATATAGTGTTTACTGAGGATCACAAAAAATGGCATAATAATTTGAAATGGCACTTACTTCTATGCAAATGGTTACAACGATTCATAAAATGTTTTACCAAGATCGAGGAATATTTAATGTGATGATATTCATTAAATGCAATGTATATCTTTTGTAATAGTTGATCTAGGTTATTATTGTACACCGTAGATCTTAGGGTTATAACTATGTTGTGTAACCTAATTTTTTTAAAGCGACAAAAACAAAACACTATATATTTGTGTGTTCACATCATTTTTGGTGTGAGCTGATATATGAATCACAGAGCACTTGAAGCAATTTCCTAGCTTCAAATCTATCAGTTAACAGAGCAGAACCGAGTATAGAGGAATTCAAATTGAGCAGAATCAGAAAAGGCTACTAAGCAGTTCAGAGCAGAGATTCATCACAAGTGAGGTGATATTTTATCAGAACTTATAGATCTGTATCAGACAATTGAGTTGTCAAATAGCAGATAATTACCTATTGCTTTCTGACAATTGTACTAGAGTTTTGGATAAAATCTCTTAACAAAGTAGACTTAACAATCTTATGTAAATCTCTTAACTAAGTGCACACTTCATTAGTGTTGTTAAAATCCTATAACTAGGTAGATCTAGCTGATCTAACATGTCACTCCTAACAGGGTGAGATCACCAGAAGTGATCAAAACTTGTAGCCCTAACAGGCAAACCTTTTCTATCTGTAGTAGTGAAGAATTTGTGGGTGTCATCCCCACCGCAGTTTTTACCTTCTAACAAGGGTTTTTGCGTTACCAAAATACTTGTGTCATGTGATTGTCATATTGATTTCATGTTGTTTACTTTTCATAAGTTAAATGAATGATTGGTTCATGCAGTTAGATTCAAGTTGTTTTGGTTGGTTATTACTGTTTACAGTTATATATCAAAAAGGTTTACAAGTAAAGTTTTTGAGGGCACTGATTCACCCCTCCCCTCTCAGTACTTATCTCTCCTAATTCCAACACCGACATAGTTGTCGTGTGACTTGCAGGGTGTTTTTTTTCCCACGGCCTTTTTTTTGTGAATGTTGTACTTTTTATATTATATCTAATAGAAAAGACCTCTATTCATCAAAAAATTATAAATTAATATATTAATCTTATTTAATTTTTTAATAATCTTATATATTCAATTTGTTTAAATTTTTATTATATTATAACAATATAATATATAATTGTGGGAGTGGGGAATACCTTTCTTCAGCTCCATATCTGTGTTAATGGTTGGAGGAGCCTTTCAAAACCCCATGGGGTGCGGCCTTTGCTGGAGACTCCTATTTTTGCTAGAGAGCCTTGAATGTCCTTTCTTTTTTCTAGCAGATCGTAACTTGGGGGTTTGGGGAGTTATCTTCACCCCTACTTCATTGTTAATGGTTGGGGGAGCCATTCAAAACCCTAAATACTATGGTACAGCTGAAGATTTTCTTGTTTATATTTATAAGCTATTGTTTTGTACTAGGTATGATCATGATAGGGTGGACTGGTCTGTCTGCCAGATCTTTTGGAAGTTAAATCCCATGTTGTTAATGGGAGTCATCATTATGGTTGGGGGAGCCTTTCAAAACCCTGAAGGTTTGGTGCAGCTGAAGCTCTACTTGAAAATCTATGTGAGTTGATGTTTCATTAACTGGTTATGGGAGCCATCAAAACCCTTATGTTCGGTTTAGGGAGCTTGAAAACCCTAGTTTGGTGATGCTGTAAGGTGTTGGTCTTACTCTTTTGATCATGGCAGCTTGAGTTTTTTCTAAATATTTTTATTTTGGCTTCTGTTGTATTGCTGGGTTTGTTCTGCTGGTAATTTTACTGGCAGATTCTGTTGGGGGTTCTGTATTGTTTATCTTATTCCCCAGCCGTCTCACTTTCTTTTGAGCTAATTCTTCCTTTTGTTAATCTCCGGGTTATAGTTCCCTCCAAAAACTATTTGTATATGGTTTCGGGGCCCATTCAAAACCTATTTTTACCGTAATCAAAAACAATATAATATATAATTGAGTGATTCTAATAATTATAATATATAGTAATGAATAATAGATATTATAATTTTTTTGCTGCGGATTATGGAATATGATTAGAAGGTGGATGCAAATATCATTAAAGGGTTTCCTTCGCTCTAATAATCAATATATTTCTAGGTTAATTAATTTCAAATTTATTGACTTCAAGTTGAGTAAAAGTAGATATATCATCATTCAATGTAAATGTTAAAATATTTTTCATAAATCTTGATTTTGTATTTTAGATATATAGCTCCAAATAAGCAACCAAATCAGTTTGCCACATTTATGATAGATCAAGAAAAGAAAACTTCAACTCCATTACAATTCACAATATCAAATTAGAAATATGACATATTGATAAAAAATTATCTTTATTGCTCATAGTAAAAAATTATTATTTATCATTTTTACCTTCAATGAGAACATCCTCATCGAATAGTCCTTAAAATTTGCACCCAAAATATCTACTAAGAACAAAAGAAATGGACATTCTTCAATTTGCCTACACATTTATAGAGCTTCAGTTGGTTCATAGAAATAGTTTAAAGGTATTCAACTAGACACAAAAGAAATGGACATTCTCCAATTTGCCTACACATTTATAGAGCTTCAGTTGGTTC
Organism: Chamaecyparis obtusa; assembly: GCA_027943335.1. Classification (NCBI taxonomy): domain Eukaryota; kingdom Viridiplantae; phylum Streptophyta; class Pinopsida; order Cupressales; family Cupressaceae; genus Chamaecyparis; species Chamaecyparis obtusa. Next base: position 637,045 of record BSBK01002250.1, on the reverse strand, counting down.
ATAGAAATAGTTTAAAGGTATTCAACTAGACACAAAAGAAATGGACATTCTCCAATTTGCCTACACATTTATAGAGCTTCAGTTGGTTCATAGAAATAGTTTAAAGGTATTCAACTAGACACAATCTATATGTACTTCAGTTCTATCTCCATGAATTTCAATAGCTTCATGAAGCATGCATATAGAGGGCGCCTTCCAAGACAAAAAAAAAATTTGTGTTATGTTTAAAATATTTCTAACAATTAAGAAAGATAATAAATAAAAAAATTTTCATAGTTTCATATACCTACCACCAAAATCACCATTGACTTTGCTTGTTAGCCTTGAAAACATTCAAATCTAGAGATTCACAAGTTCAAAAGAAATTTAATCAAAGAACCATTTTTTTACCTTCTTCCACTCAACATCCCTATGCCAAGGATATTATTTGTAGCTATTTAATGGGGAGATTTGGGTAGTCCCAAATCTTTTAAAAATATAGTAATTTCCATTTTTTTTGTATAAACATTCAAGTGCTTCTATATGAGTGTAATTGGTTCTTGTTTGATGTTATTTACACAAGACTCCCAATTTGTTGATGTAAAAAATTTCTAATGACCTTGTCTTTATACAATTTGATACAAACTTTTCTTTCACTCAAAAATGTGGAAGGCTTAACTCATGAGGAAATTGATTTGGATGATATGATTTTATTGAGCCAAAGAAGTCATTACCATCTAGTTCCAAGGCCGAGCCACAATTAATGACAAAAAGAAAGACCCCAACCATGATCCCAAACATCAACGGAATGCCTACAAAGAAGATAAAATTATAAATTGTTGTAAAATTTGCATAGAATTATTATTTACAATGTTCATTTTACTCTCTTGCATCCAAATGATGGATCATGTAGTATGATCTGAAACATTGATGACAAAAAATTCTACACAATCAAATCCAAAAACTAATATCTAGCATTTGTAAGGATTGTGGAAATCTAATAGATTTGAGAATTCAAGTATTTTAATTTTTTTTGCTTTATGCTAAGTTTTTTTTATTTTGAGGAATCCTAGTCAAAATTAGAAATGTTCTATTTTACTAAGTTTTTATCAAATAGTTGTATTTGAGTTAAATTTGTCAAGTTGTGAATTTTTAAATTATAAGTTAGAGTAATGCAGAGAATGTTGTATTTGAATACAAATTTACTTGGTTGTTTGGTGTATAAGCATTCCATGGTGTAAGGGAAATCTTGCATCATCCAAAAAAAAGTATTTTCCTTCTATTTTGTAGTTTGACTTAGCTATTTTAGAATAAAGATTTCAAATAAGTTAATAAAATTTCAATAAAATTATTCTCATTATTTAAACTTGAAAATTATACTTTAAATACCAAAATATAACTTAATTATTTTAAGATGTATAAAAGTATCCTTTAAAATTATTTTACTTATTATCGTTTAAAATTCTCATTATTATAATCAAATAATATTTTATACATCTTAAAATAAATTAATTATATATTATATATAGATTTTACTAACATTATCTTTTTAAAAGTTGAATAATTTAATTAAAATTTTCATATAGTATATTTATTAAAGTCACTAAATTACATATTCTATATTATAATATAATAATAATTAATGTAATAAAAAATTTAAAAATAAAATATATAAATATTATACTATATATTAATTTATTATTGTATTTCGGTTCATAAAATCTAACTATAAAAAAATTTAAATAAAAAAATTTGAAGTTTAAATATTGTAAAGTTATTTTTACTTAATTCAATGTTATAAGTGTATGGTCAATCACTACTATTATGAGCAAAAATTAAGTTAGTCAGAGTATATTGTCAGAGGTATTGTGGCCCACATATAACAATGGGCATCCAGCCATATCAAATGATATGGCTAGATAGTAGGTGCCCCACCATGCCCACCCTAAAAAGGTATGTCTACAATGTTGATTGAGACATAAAACGAAGTTCAGGAGAGATGAAAGGTTATTTTGACTAATAGAGTGCTTAAATCTTTTAAGGCAAAGTATTATCATTTTAAAAATTAATATCAACAAAAGTTATTAATAAGTATTAATTTATCTAATGTAGAGTTGGTAAGGTGGATACATTTAAAAATTAGAAGTTGCAAGGTCAAATTCTTTTTGATTGTCTACATATTATTTATGCAAGTAATTTAGGTAATAGTAGATTGAGATTATAAATTTTCCCAAATGGTTAGTGTGGTATAATAAGATTTTAACATTTGAATTGATGCTTGTTATTTCAATGTTAACATTCATGCATTCAATTATGGTTAATGTAATAGTAGATATAATAGGGAAAATCAAAATTTTATGCTTACTATTTCAACATTAATAATTTTGTATTGGATGGGTAATCTTATTAATGCAATTTCTTTGAAGAAACATCAAGTTAAGATGGTAAATTGAGGAATGTAGTGACTTTGAATTATAGAAAGATTAAGTTTTTAATATGTAGATGGATGCTTATCTCCTTTCCTCCCTTGCTCCAAAATGTACCACTTGCAAAAATTATCCTTCCTAGACAACTCTAGAAAAAACTTCAAGTCCCCAACTCTCATAGCAATTGATTTTTTTTGTTTTGTTGTTTGGTTTTGTCTCTTTGCAAAAGTGTTTTCCTATCGATAGTAGTATTGTTTTTTTTTTATCTAGTTTGATTTAATTTCATTTTAAAAAGTGTGGTCCTTATAGTTAGTTGGTTATGTTATTTTGATCTTTTTTGTTGTAGTCTCTTACCCTTTTGGTAATCTCCTTTCTTTGTAACACAATTTGGGTCCTATCAAAATCCCAACTTATCTTCATAAAAAAATAAAAATAAAAAATCATTTATTAGATAATAGTGAAATATATAGTAGATTAAACAAATTCTAACTAACAAATGTCGATTTATGATAATAGGAAGATCAAATATTCAATGCTCAAATTGATGCTTATTTTCTAAAAATTAATAATTGTATATTGTATGGCTTGCCTTATTTATGTTAGTTGTTTGAAGTAACAATAAATTAACACCATAAATTGAAGGACTTAACTTTTAATAATGGCAGTACTCAAATTAATTCTTGTTTTCTTAATGTTAACATTCATGCATTTGACCATTGTTAAACTTATAGTAAAGAAAGTAAATTTGCACAAACTATTGGTTCACGTCAAATCTTCATAATCAAATTGATTCTTGTTTTCTTTCACTAGGTTAACGATCATATATAGGATGCCTCACCTTATTTATGCAAATTATTTGTGAACCAAAAAATATTATTTTTTTTTATGGGAAGATCAAATCTTCAATATTCAAATTGATGCTTGTTTTATCAATGCTAATAATTGTGTATTTTATGTCTCGCCTTATGTATGTGATTTGTTCAAAGTAACAATAAAATAACACTGTGGATTAAGGTGCAAAAAAATTTAATAATAGGAAGATTAAGTATTTGATACTCAAATTTATGTGTATTCTCTCAATGTAGTCATGTATTGGACTGTGGTTAATCTAATAGTAGATTAAAGATATATGCACTAAAAAATATTGACTTCGGATAATTGGAAGATCGAATCTTCAGAGTCAAATTGATTTTGTTTTCTCAAGGTTAATAATCGTCTGTGGGATGGCTCACCTTATTTATGCAAGTTGTTTGAAGTAATAATAAATTAAACTATAAATTTAGGTATGTTGACTTTTACTTGTAGAAATATTAAGTTTTAAAAAATCAATTTGATGTTTATCTTTTAAATTTCCAATCTTAAGACTCATGTATTTGACCATGGTTAAAGTACTAGTAGATTAAAGAAATACATATTTAAAAACATTGACTTCAAATTATGGAAAGATCAAATCTTCCTAGTCAAATTGATGCTTGTTTTCTCAATGTTAATAGTTGTGTGTTAGATGGATCAAATGGGTCACCTTATTTATGTATATTGATTAAGATAGTTGTTGATTATGGTACATATTATTTGTGTACATGGTTGAATTTATGAAGTCAAATATGAGGTTTTAATTTTTTGTGTCTACTTTCTACAAAAGACAATTTAAAAATAAAATGTGAGTTGAAAAAGTTAATTTTTTATTGTAAAAGAAATCAAATTTTCAATAATGAAATTGATATTTATTTTCTCAACATTAATAATTATAATTAGACCTCTAAACACAAAGATTCTTATACAATAGTCTATTCAATAGACTAAAGTAAATTTTGACTAATAAAGATGAGGTAATTACATATCATTTTAAACGGACATAAATTACTATTGACTATTTAACAATTAAAAATTAATATCCACATAAAATAGCATTATATTGAAGCATTATTCAAAGACAAGATCCCACAATACCAGAACAAATTAGGCTCGAACATGCCATATCTGTAAGCACTTCCACTTTGAACAACCACAACTCTATTTTCAATTTGGCCTGCCATAATTTTATGTCCACCATTTCAACTGGAAAAAAAATAACGTGATCAACGCCATCCGTGACAAAGACAATCATCAACCCATTTATGTCTGTTGAAATGTGTTTTTTTGAATTGGCAGTGCAGATGTCAAATAATGTACAAAGTCTGATATAGCCAGGTAGATTGAAGTCATCAAATTGTAATAACAGAGACAGTTCGTCATGAATTGGGAAATACGTATCATGCGAAGCATAAAGCGTGAGCCGTTCAAAGCTTTACTTGCTGGCCAAGAAAACTTTCCGTACTACAACGTTTATAACAGATGTGAGAGTTGGATAAACGAACGTGATCGTTGGTTTCCTTGATAAGTGGATTCCACGTATCAGTACTGGCTATTTAAGAGTTTGATAAATTACATCCAGCTTATAGTAGTCGCCACAAACTAATATAGATGTTAGCTCAGACATTTCTTTATTAACTATATAAAGTAATGTAAAGATTTCAAGGGGAATCATTTTTAAAAATGTTTTTAATATATGTTATAAATATAATAATAAATTATTTGTTGTTTATGGATTCAATTGTGTAAGTATTTTTGCATCAGTGTTTCGGATCACATTTTGAGATCCATCATCATTTTATCTGTGTGCTCTTTATCTCATTCTGATGACGGATTAGAGAGTGTGATCCGAAACGTTGATGCAAAAATATTTACACAATTGAATCGAGAAACAACTGGTAATTATCTCATGCATTGTGGAAATCTAATGACTCTTATAATAATAAAGTCCCAATTTTTGGTGAGATTGTTTTGTGTGTTGGGTACATTATATATATAATAGATTTTGGAAAAAAAAATGGCAAAAGACTTATGTTGACAATTATAGGTTCTATTTATTTATTATTAATTTTTAGTAGAAATATGTTTTATTTACTTTCTATTTCATTCTTAAAATTATTTAAATTAGAAACTAAAATAATTACATAAAGATTTCTAAATAACTAATGTTTGTTATTAAAGTTTAGACAACAAAAAACCAAGGAGGTTTGTTACATAACCACTCCAATGAAGCCTCAAAATAGAACAAGAAAATAAAAGGAGAACAAGAAAAAAAATTAAAACTATTAGCTTAAATCATGACAAATGAGAGAAAAAATTCGTGACCTATGACCTGAAGAAATAGATCTGCAATCATAAGCTTCCAGCTATAATCAACCTTAGAAACACGTTCATCCCTAAGAGGCTCACATCTAAATAAGGGTAGTCTTGGGAAGCTTCACAAGAGTGGGACAAGGTGCGCCTTGTGAAAAAAATTAGGATTTTAGAAGCCAACTCTTCATGAGTGTTGTTTGGGGAAAAGGAAGGGAACAACCTTTACCAAACAACCTAAGCTAAGGGAGGCGAAACACTAGATCATAGCTTTTTTGGACGGGTCGAGAATGTGTCAGATGGTATCTGCAGGATTTCAACCATTCTTGGTCAGAGATTCATGCCTTCATTCACAATGCCACGGTGCACCATAGACCTGTTAGGAATGAGAACACTGAGAGGGCGGGTGAATCAGTGTTCTATATTATTAATGTTTTTCTGCTTCTTGAAACTTAGTCCAATTAAACAATTACTAAACTGAATATTAAAGAAAGTAAAGTAAACAACCATAACACATAACACCAGATATGATTACAGGGAAACCTTGGCCAAAGGAAAAACTCCAGTGGGAATTAATACTCACTAATAATTGTACTTTGCATTATGAACCTGTTAATGTTCCATTGTCATGTTAGGAGCAGTCATTACAATGCTTTAGTACAATGACCTGGTCAAGGGTCAGACCCTAGGAGTCTTGAAGTAACAAACCCTATTAGGGGTGGAAGGCTCACTACCAGAGCTCACTGCTCAATGAGGAAGGCTACAACCTCCTGGATATCAGATACACACTATATCTACAAGGGTGAACTACTGCTATGACACTACTTGTCTAATCAGTTCCTTTTATGCGTTGATGTTTTAACCTCTTATAAAACTCTATAACATTCTTACTTCTCTTAACACATACTTCGCATACTTTTGCACTTCTATTACATCTTCTATATCCATCTCATACTCTAATACAAAAGCGCATGTCTTATATATAGGCGCAACCAAAACTATTTACTAAGTCAGCCTATAACCTATTACATACAATGCTTCCAAATGAATTGGCTCAAGTGTGTTTACATACATTGATATTAATATGTTTACAACATATTTACAATAGGCACATAGCCTTTATAAAACAAAATAATACTCGCTAATCAAAATATTTCATGTTGGTTGCATGCTCTGTTCTATTATGCGGATCACTGTTTGTGTCACTTCAACTCGTTGTAACTTCTTCATACTGTCACATCTGACCATGAGTTCTTAGACATAGGATTATAAAATACTCAAAATCTTATCTTCAAGGGCGCATACCAAAACTCAATCATACACATTTGCGTTGATGCTCTATTCATCAGGTGCTTCACTAACTGCTCTATCTTCCATAGCCAAATTCTGATCTTCTAAGTTATTGCACTGACCTCAAAACTTCATATGACTTTGTTTCCATAATGACAACACTAAACTTAGTCATATACACTGGTATATTCAACTTACCAACAATCTCCCCCTTTGTCATTAATGGCAACAAAGGAATATGGAAAAGTTGCTAAAATACATCTTTACACAAAAACTTTCTATCATATACTCTTATATTTTCCTGTATACTATACATCATATACTATCTATCTTATATCTCCCTTATATCTATACTACTCCATATTAATCTACTCCCCCTTTGACATTAATGAAAAAGGTGCACAAAAATGAATCTTTAAGTACTTACATAGATAGTACATTCGAGTATGCAATCTTAAGGTTTTGGATCTCTTGCTGCCAAAATGCCTTGAGTGCATCTACTGTCTATAGATGGGCACATAATGCATAGGTTAGCTTCTGCATCTTTTCCAAATCTATACACAGACCTTGATCATATGTCACAATAGTAGCATCTATCTCCTTGATGTTCTAATTCAACACATCTAGAGAGGGCGCTAGTGCATTCCTTAACTGTGCTTGCCTAGCCCTTATTTTCCCAATCTCTTTCTCTGCCTTTTCAATTTTGTCTATTTATCCTTGATAGACATTATTGCACATGTTAATATCCTGGGAGGGATCTTCCACTGATTTTCTCACAGCTATCATCAGAGGTTCAGCTTCTTGAATCTTCTTTGAAAGGTCTGAAGTAAGTTTTTCTTTATTCATACAGTCAGTAATTACTTTCCTTCCTTTTGCTGCTAAATCTTTCAGCATTGTTTGACCAACCTTTAGATATTTGAGGTCAAGTGAGAAATTACTTATTAACTCATCCAGCCTTTTCTTGAGATATTTCTCTTCTGCAATCTTGGATGTTGATTCTTCAAGACTTGAGAATTTTTCTTTGAAGCTTGTTAGGATGCTACTAACATCATCAACTGACTAAACACTTATTACTTTCTTATCCTTTGGTAGTAGATTGTTCAGTATGTTGACTGATTCAATAAACAAGGAATTTCTCATAACTTGTTTCTCTTTTGCTTTCTCCATGGCTAATACACTTATCTTTATTAAGTCTTCTTCTCCCCATGAGTCTAAATTGGTTGTATCAGGGGTCAAACTTGACAACAATGAGACTGATGGCTTAGGGGTAAGGAGTGAGCTTTGACTTACTTCCATAATCTCAGTCTTTGCCTTTATTGGAATCTCAATTAAAGGTTCTTATTTATGTTCATCTTCTTTCTCATTTACAGGTTCATCTTCCTTTTCACTTTCTTATCCAGTCAAGTCTTCAACTTGGACTTCCTCTTGCTTCTTAGGTGACTCTTCTCCATATAAGATCTCAGCCTCTTCAGTACTAACAAAGGCTTCTTCAAACTTGTCTAGTTCATTAGCTATTGCCACCATTGATATTTCAACATTATCAATCATGAAAGTGTCATCCTTAGCTTCAGTCATGGGCACATAATCCATTGCTTCAGTAGGTGTTGTCACTATGGGCACAGAATCTTGTGGACTTGTCATCAGTGCATTAGAGATCTCAACTACTTTTTCTTGCTTAGAGGGAACTTGGGTTGCAGGCGCAGTAGGAGGATACATGTGTCTTTCTAAAAATACCTTCTCAAATGCCTTCTTTGTTTCCTTCGCAACCAACTCATAGTCCTTGTTCATTATTGTAGAGTTCTGAGTTTAGTTTGTAAGTGAGGCTTCACCAAATCCAACAATAAAGTTTTCTCTTCCACTGTACAGACAGGAAATTTGTCATCTAGTGTCTTTTCCCTTATCCTAAAATAATCTTCTATAGCTTGTCTCTTCAAAGAATCCAGAATGTTCCATACATTATCCAGAATGAATATTTTAAGTTCTAGAACTATCTTCTTGAACTTAATCATGTGCTTGATAATCATACCATAGATTTCTGATTTATCAATCTCATGATACTTATCATAAAACATTGCTATTTGATCTATTCTCCCTTCATCAATGACTCTATTTTTCAACACTTCAAGATTTGGTATGAATCCTACCTCAGGAGGTTCTTGAGTGTTTCAGCCTTTGCTTCTTGTTTTTCTTGATGATGGGTGGCTTGCATTGGTCTGCGTCTTCCTTTTAAGCATCTTACTAGGCTCGTGAGGTGGAGTGGACTCCAGATCGATTGAGGTTGTGGGCGCAAAGATGTTTTCTTCTATCTTTTTCTTCTTTTCCTTAGGATCATTAGATTTCTCTATTTTGACATTAGTAGAGGGTGCACTCTCAAGTTGCATTGCAATCTTGGCTTTTGTAGCTTTATCCAAGTCTACTTGTGTAACACCATGAATTTTTAGAATGTTTGAAGTTATCTTGGATGTTTTTCTCTTTGTTGTTGCACTGTACAAGATAGATTCTACTTGTCTTGTCTTCTCTTCATAAGTACCCCATCTTGGTTCATTGGGATCCTTAGGCACTGATGAGAGGACTTGTGCATAGGCTTCCAAAATGTGTTCTTCCACTTCATAACCAAGTGGATGAATCCACTTAGTCCTAGGCTCCACTGCTTTCATACAAGTGATGTATGTCTCCACCATGAAACAAATGTTGTCCTTATAATTCTCCACAATACTCTCAAGTATCCTATACCTTCTTTGCATTCTAATTATGAATATCTTTATTTCTAAGTCCATGAAATCTTTCAAGGTGCTCTTAGATCTTTCCTTATATAAAATTTGTGGCAATGTAGGTAAAATCTTATCAAGGTATAGATCGGAGACTTTACCGACTATATGAAAGTACATATAGATGATCAATGACCCAAACCTGAATGTTTTTCTCTTATCATGCTTGATAGACCTTATATTATCCAACAACTATGCAGGCAAGATTTCACAAAGGTTGAACTCTCCATTTTCCTTCACTATTCTTATGGCTACCAAAATAGTTGTTGCTAACACACTATTCACTCTGTTAGCATGCTGAAACTTGTATCCAAGTATCATCGCCATGAGTTTGATATCCTTCTCCTCAATGGGATCAATTGTCATGTCGCGCTTATCACTCCTGGACTTACAAGCCTGCTCAACTTGTTTTGTGACATCTTTACCAGTAGAAAGAATGGCGCAGATCTTAGGAAGTTTGGTCATCTCATGAATGAGATCAGTAGTTATCCAAACAAGGACTTCTCCAATCCAAAACAAGTCATCATGTATTCTGCTAAGCAATATCTTAATCCATTCAGATTCATAGAACTCATATGCAGTCACATACTCTATGATAGGGTTGTTTTCCAAGTGCGTGAACTCATTCTTGAATGTCATGTTAGGATTTACCATTTTTTAAATGAGTGACCTTACTCTATCCAATCCTACAAGTTCCTTCTTATAGTATATGTATGTGCATATATCTTCTACATGCATAACTCCCATCAGAGTTCTAGAGAATGCCCCTTCCAAATCATCTAGGACTGACTTAAAAGGATGCTTCTTGAAAATGTATCTCTTCCTTTCTGTAACATCAAATACAATTGGAGTGGCCATTACTTACTTGTTTCTATTCTTAAGAAGGGTTCCAAGGATTTTTGAACCGTTGTGACCAAACTAGGGTTCTGCAATAATTTTCACACTTCTTTGTTGATAAACCAACTTCAATCTTTCAACACTCACTGCTATGATCTCATGTTCTCTCCAAAGGCTTGAACTCGAATGCAAAAGTGAGGATAATGGATTTCTGATGACTAATAAATTAACTTTCTATAATTAATGCTTACCGCGTAAACACGGATTGCAACAGTGAGTTCCAATCTTCATTCATGTTGATGATCAGGTTGTGTGATCTTTCATATTGCTTCAACTAGTAGCCAAAAAATTAAAACCAAAGGTGCATACTCTGATGGAGAGTATACCAGCCGCGCAGGGTTCTAGAGCTAATCTAGCTCCCCCTATGACCATGAGGGTCATTTATCCAGAAGTAGAAGGTGTGTCCATTATGGATGCATCCACTACATAGTCATCAACATTATCTTTCTTTACTTCCATCCAAATCTTTCTCACATCTTCTGTAGCTTTCACAAACTTGACTTCTCTAGATTCATCCAATATTGATCCTTGAGACTTATCAGGTCTTTCTTGTCTTTGTGCTTGTGATCTGCAAAACTTTGAGATGTGTCCAACCTTGTTACAAGAGTGACAAATGATTGGAGGCCTTATATTCCTCAGTGCATTGATGTGGGTTACCATACTGCATTGTCTAGCTGTGTGACCATTGTAATTGCATATCTGACATGTAATGTTCTGAGAACTTCTAGTATTTTGTTGTGGATGATTTCTCTGATTTTGTTGAGTCTAATTTCTTTGATTTGATCTACAATTCATAGCTCTATGACCAAACTTATTGCATGAATAACAATAACCTTTGAAAGGTCTTACCTCTTTACAATCTCTGGCTATATGTCCATGCTTGTTACATGAATAACAAGTTTGGTTTACTAGCTTGTGTTCATCTTTGGATGGTTCTGCTATATCTTTAGTATGATTTTCAGTCTTCTTAGCTTCTGTAGATTCTTCTGGTGCTTTCATTCTTTCTCGCATATCATTGATTTGATTTTGTGCTTCATTGAATCCAATACCATTGGTATCTCCTTTAATCTTCTGTGCATACAATTGTGACTCTATTAGATCCTTACTTGTGTGCAATTTATCAATATGATTCTTTGCTTCAGTCGATTAAGATTCCACCTTTTTCTTGATGTTTTCTAGCTCCAAGCTTTTCATGTTTGCTTGCCTCAGTTCTTCATCCAACTATTTGTTTTCTTTGATCTTCTCCTCATAAGATTCCTGATTGTTAGTTAGCTTTTCATCCAATTCTTCAATCTGATCTTTTAGAGATGTATTTTCTTCATTCAAATTTTTGACCATTTTTTCCAAATCATTGTTTGAACAATCTTTCAAATCTTTTCTCACTTTCTTGATGAATACTTGTGCGCCACTGACATTCAATTTTAGTTCTTCAATTTCCTTTTTAGATCTGTCAAGGTCTTCAAGAGCTGCTTCAAGATTCTTCTTCAGATGTTTCACTTCTTCTGAAACCATGATCTCCTCAAGTGGTTAAACTTATCTTCAAAGGACCAAAGCTCTAATACCAATTGTTAGGAATGGGAACACTGAGAGGGGAGGTGAATCAGTGTTCTATATTATAAATGTTTTTCTCCTTCTTGAAACTTAGTCCAATTAAAAAATTACCGAACTAATTATTAAAGCAAGTAAAGTAAACAACCATAACACATAACACCAAATATGATTACGGGGAAACCTTGGCCAAAGGAAAAACCCTGGTGGGAATTAATACCCACTAATAATTGTACTTTGTATTATGAACCTGTTAATGTTCATTTTCCCTATTAGGAGCAATCATTACAATGCTTTAGTACAATGACCTGGTCAAGGTTCAGACCCTATTAGGAGTCGTGAAGTAACAAACCCTGTTAGGTGTGGAAGGCTTACTGCCAAAGCTCACTACTCAATGAGGAAGGCTACAACCTCCTAGATATCAGATACACACTATATCTGCAAGGGTGAACTGCTTCTATAACACTGCTTGTTTGATCAGTTCCTTTTGTGCATTGATGCTTTAACCTCTTGTAAAGCTCTATAACATTCTTACTACTCTTAACACATACTTTTCATACTTCTACACTTCTATTACATCTTCTATATCCATCTCATACTCTAATAAAAAAGTGCATGTCTTATATATAGGTGCAACCAAAACTATTTACTAAGTCAGCCTATAACCTATTACATACAATGCTTCCAAATGAATTGGCTCAAGCGTGTTTACATACAAATTTACAATAGGTGCATAGCCTTTACAAAACCAAATAATACTTTCTAATCAAAATCTTTCATGTCGGCTGCATGCTATGTTCTGTTTTATCGCTCACTATTTGTGTTACTTCAACTCGATGTAACTTCTTCATACTGTCACATCTGACCATGCATTCATAGACATAGGATTATAACATACTCAAAAGCTTATCTTCAAGGGTGCATACCAAAAATCACTCATACACATGTGTGTTGATGCTCTGTTCATCAGGTGCTTCACTAACTGCTCTATCTTCCATACTTAGCCAAATTCTAATCTTCTAAGTTATTGCGTTGACCTCAACACTTCATATGACTTTGTTGCCATAATGACAACACTAAACTTAGTCATATACACTGGTATAGTCAACTTTCCAACAAGACCCTTAATTATTGGTGAGAGAATAGGAAGCCAAAGTCATCGGACATAGGACAAACACATTCATATCCTAGTTATGGGAAGCACCTGCAAGGGTTTGAATGACTTGACACAAAACTCCTAAAGAGAGTGCAAGTCTTTCCACCTACTGACACTATATACGACACTATCTCCTAGCAAAAAAAAATAGTTCAAATAAGGGTCAAAACAAAAGACCTCACTTCCTAAAACTAACCTTCTTGAGGATAAGGTTGAAGACATATATAGACTAGACCAGACTCATAAATATTCAATTGCAGGATACATTGATTAACAAATAGGAAAAGACAAAAAAGGCACAGTCCCCATGATTTATTAAGAACAAACATGCCAAGATGAGAGAATATGCCCCAGAATATAAATGCTACAATATGCACCCCTAGTCAACAATCCATAGGGTCTTGTTCTCAGAAAATAACAACTCTACAAATATTATAGAGTATTTCTCAAACTCATTGAATAGTAGTCCAATGTTCCAACCTTTTTTCTTTTATAGGTCCCTAGGGTTTTATAGAACAACCCTCAATTGACATTATCAAAGAATGATTACATTTAGTTACAATCAATCAGCATGGAAAATAATGAGGCATGGATCTTTCGATCTCTAATATTATGGGTAAATATGTCCTTTTGATTGGTTTATTGCAGCATGCTTGCCAACTAAGATAGGAGAATAAATCATGATGGCTCAATTAATAATGACCATGATTGCATGAACTAATTGAAAATAATGCTTGATACAATTGTCAAAATTTTCATTGGTTGTGGATCCTCATGCGGTAGCATATTCCTAAACTATGCATCAGTGCATCCCTATGAGCATGAATGTCTAGGAGGGATACGTGGCATGTTGGTAGAGCTTGGAGGAGAGAGAGCCTCTATTAAGTAGTTTGAAACTCTAATAGGTTAACATGTGTCAACCCCTATTGGGAGGCCTTATTTTTGCAAACACATCTCATGTGTGGATGTGCCCAAAGGTTGAATAACAAAGGTGGTGAGGTGTAGGATTCTATAGTTTTTGGTGACTTTCAAAGGATATTGGCCTGTTAGGAACAAACCTGAACTTATATTACATTAAAAAAAAACTAAGAGGGGTTGTATTAGTTGATACTAATACCTTGAACTTCAAAAAATTAAACCCCAAAACCCTTAACTTTATGTGACCTTAAATCTGATATGAATAAAAGGAATGTAAAATATTCATGCATAAACAAATTACAAACACATCCACACAAGTTGACACAATATTTTATCATGGAAACCCTATTAAGGGAAAAACCATGGTGGGGTTGATTACCCACAATAAGAAAATACCTTGTTAGAAGTATAAACTTATTACAATAATGGAGAATGCACATGCATTCAGGCTTACTACCTAGAGCTCACTACTCAAACAAAAACCCTCAAGCTCCAGCCCTGAAGAAGAATCACTGTCTTTCAAACTGATCACTCCAATGATCTCAACCTTTATGAATTGTTAGAATGAAATCTACCTCATGTCTAATATATATCCAATGTAGCACAATGAAGTGTTAATATTATAAGGCACTAAGAGGCGGGGTGAATCAGTACAACTACAAATTTGAAACTAATATTGATTATCCTTCCAATTAACCAACATGCAAATATAAACATCAAGTAACAACACAACTCATAAAGAATTCACACAATAGGACACTTGACACAAGATTTTTTCCATGGATCCCCTTGTTAGAGGGATAAAACCACATCTGAGGATGATGCCCACAAGATTTCACTAGTGCACTTAGAAATCGAGCTTATTAGGACCAATTACAACAACCCTTTTGGGGTTATACCCAGTTAAGAGTATTTGCAACCTAGTTAAGAGATTTGAAGACCTGTTAATGTCTACTCTATTAGGACATTTCAAACTCAAGCTAATGAGTCACCTTGTTAAAGAATTTATCCTTCAAATCCTATTAAAGATCCTTCTCACCCTTTTAGGAGTGACCTTGTTAAAGGATTTAACTTTCCAACCTATTAGATTCAACAAGTAAAGAATGAAATAATATTTACACTCAATGCATCAAAGATCCAATGTATTCTAGATCAATTACTTCTCTTAAAGCACTTTAATTCCTTTGTATTGTCTTCTACAATCATCACTTACCATCATAACATCATCTACATCACATCAACTATTTATATACTTGTTCTAGGTCAGTACTAGAACCCTAAAACATTCTACAAGTCAGCCCTCAAATCCAACTTCAACATATGAGTGAGCCCGCTAAAATAAAAATTTAACATCCTTGATGTTAGACCAAAACATTAAATCTCAAAAACATGTATGACAACCACTTATATTTGACTGCAACAACGATCTAACTGTGTTCACTGGTTTACTATTCTAACTGTCAGTACCACTTCAATCTTCAATAACTCACTTGAATCTTCAAATTAATTTATGTGATTGTAGGAATAGTTAGATATATACCTGTATAGATGTTAATTCTATGACCACACACCTTAACTCGATTTCTTGTTCCAGATCCAATTGATTGTCCATTGCACACTATCTTTTGCCTAGTTGACCGAATACTTAGACATTTCATCACTTTGATCTTCACCTCCATCGGTAACACTAATCTATTGCCTGCAATGAATTATGTTACTATAAATGACAACACCACAATAAATTTACATGATCAAAACACAACATAATCTTCATCAAATGCCGACAATCTCCCCCTTTGGCATTGATGAAAATACTAATAAATTTGCAAAGTGTCTAACCAATGCATAAGTGAAAAATACATCACAATGCAAAAACAATGAACTAATCCCAAATAGCATAATAACTCCCCCTAGGAATTACATACATGTATACTACTCCCTTAACCCACTACATTTCATTACATATTCTTTGCCAAATTTACTACACTACTCCCCCTTTGACAAAAATGACAAAGGAATTACAAAAGTAGCAAAAATGTTATTTATGTAGAGTAGCATAACCTAGTTACATTCTACTAATGATATCTTTGTAATTACTCTTTAGCATCTGAAGATCAGTGACCCAATTCTTCTATAGAGCTTCCATGATGAAAATATGTCCACTGAGTAAAAATTTTAACACATCAAGGCTTTCAACAGTTCATACATTAGGGTGTTCCAATGCCTTCTCTACTTCCTTCACACCTCATTGCAAAAATCTAACCTTGGAGTCAACAAGCTCTACAACTCCTTTAGATTAGTCATCCTCTTGTCTTGCTTAACTTTGTATAATTTAATATTTTTGTGGGTAGAGTTAACTTTGACACCAAATGAAGTAGCTTTATCAGTCATTGGATCAAATTTTGTAGATAGAAGTCTCAACTCCTATTGGGGTTCACATCTATGCTTCTCTAGATCATTTAAGAAGTGTGGAAAATTAGATATAGACTTTAGAATTTTACTTCCTTTAGTTAGTCCACTCTTCACCTGATTTATAGCCAATGTAAGTGAGTTCTTATTAGTGACAATAGATTGTTCCAACTTCTTTGTTCTTTTCCTCCCATACTCATTTTTCTACCTTGTATATTGCAGCATCTTCCAATTTTTTCATTTCATCACTGACGAAAATAACTAAATGTGCCAATTTCTCAATTGGTGTAGTTGATTAATCATATTCTACTTCACTTAGCAAATCAACTAGCATGTATCTAGCTATGAGAATCACTTGAGTTTCTTGTTTCATCATATCCTTCTTTGCCTTGGCCTTGATTTCCATTGCATATTTCATCATTTACGCAGGGCTCGTGTTACTAAAATCGATCTTCCCTTAAATTAGAATGTCATCTTCATCGCTCACTTTGTCCTTTCCCTTTCCCTTTCCCTTTTCCTTTACATTTTCATTTTATTTTACATCAAGTTTGACCTCTTCAGCTGGTGTCTGTTCTACTTGATCCTTTTGAATTTGTTCACTTTCTACCTGTAATTGGGGTATGTGCAGGATCATGGTATGCCAAACTAGGCCCTTAAGTGATAATGAAAATTCATAAAATCAGGTTTTGGCAAGTTGACATAAAAATTTGAACAAGTTATAAATATTATATCAAAAATGTGTAAGAAGAGAATCTGTATAAAATTGAATTTGGTTTCTAAGATACTAGGCCTTTTTTTAAAAACCATTATTCTATATGTTGAAAATTTCAAATTTCAATGTAGTAGTATGAAAATTTTAGGAAAAAAAATAAGAAGTAGGTGTATGTCTGACCACCTTAAACACAATCAAATGATAAATTTTTTTTACAAGATTCTATATATAAGTAGTAGACTCATGTCTGGATGTGACACATATTTTTTTGTAATGTTTTTCCAAGTAAATAATTAATTATGCTTTTTCTTCTACAACTTTTCTAGAATACAAAAACTTTCATGTCTGACCACGTTAACTTTGTCTAAACTTTATCAAATTAATTTTTATTTTTATTTTTATCATAGTAAGAAAATCATAGAATGTGACACATGTTTTGGATTTCAAAAATATTATACAGTTTGAAATAGAGTTTGAAAGTTATAGCTATTTCTCAATAAATCTATCAATCATGACTAAAAAGATAAGAAGTAGGTGTATGTCTGACCACATTAAACAAAATCAAATGATAATATTTTTTTATAAGATTCTAGATAAAAGTAGTACACTCATGTCTGGATGTGATGTATATTTTTTATATTTTTTTCAAAGTAAATAATTAATTATGAGTTTTCTGCTACACATTTTCTTGAATATAAAAACTCTCATGTCTAACCACCTTAACGTAGTCTAAACTTCATCAAATTGAAAGAAATATTTATTATTATTGTATTAGGTGAAGCATAGAATGTGATGTGTATTTTAGATTTCAAAAATATTGTATTCTTTTAAAGTTATAGTTTTTTTTCAAAGAGTCTATCAATTAGGACTTATTTTTTACATCGCCACTTTTTGGCATACAATGATCCTACACATACTCATTGTTGTTCTTGTAGCTTATTATTAAGTATCTCTTCTTGATTACCATCGGTTATTCATTGACCAATTGCAATATCCATTTTCTCTTCTTCCTTTTGTTATTCTTGTGGATTTTGTTATTCAAATGTATCAATTTGTTCCTCCTATGGTCCTTGTATTGATATGTCACTGAGTTGTCCACATTATCATGTGTATCATATAGAAGATCATTATTAAGTGTTACATCGATACCATCAATTTTCCATCCTTTAGCTATTTGGGTGAATATCGATTGCTCTTCATCTAGTTGAAGTCTCACTTCTTCCTCAACATATCCATCCCCTTTACTACCACCATTGAGACCTAAATATTCTCTGAGAATACTCAATCTCATCTTGTACTACTTTAGACTCACCTATCCAAAATTTGGTTACTCTAGTCTTTCTCTTGAATAGGGGCCTCACTTCATTGCATTTATGTTGTACTTCTTCCTTGCTAAGTTTAGGTAGGAGATGTATTACCACATATTGAATTATCTCCTTGTCTTGATTAAGTGTTGCCTTCCATCATGCATCTAGTTTTTCATATAATGAATTAGGAATCATACCTTGTAACTGCAGTAGCACTTGACTCAATCTATTCATATGGAAGATTATTTCTTACTCAATTTTCTTTGATCCTTTTCACTAAACTTGTTATAATACAATTTGACTCTTTTAAGAATTCCCCATTTCTTCACTTCTTGAACTATGTCTCCAACACAAATAAATTGATTGAAATCAATATTTGTAGACCTAGTAGAATCCTACCACCTTGGATTTCTTACCTTTGGATTTAAGCTCTTTCTATTCTTTTTTCGATTCAATCTCCTCAATTTCTTCTTCAGAAACCTTTCAAATATTTTTTCTTTCTCCTTCTTTCTCTTCCTATTACAATTTTTGTGCTTGGTGTCTCTGTGACTGATATAATCTTGGCACTTCTTGTTGACCTCCTTTCTTGTGGCTTGATAGGAGAAATTTTATCCTTCTTGACTTGAGATGTGCTCCATGTCTATCTATCAGTTAGGTTACCTCTAGCTCCACCTACTATCTCACCATTCATCACCTTTTTCTACTTCACATGTACTTGATTTCTCTGCAAAATATTTGTCTCTAGCTTTCTCAATCTTCTCTTTGGTGAAACCTTTCTATATCATAAATTTACAAACATCTTTCTTCACTTTCTTCTCAATGATAGGTTTCGTCAACTCACTATGCACTTGTAAAGACTTCCCTTGATATGTGTCGAATCTAGGAGTATTAGGATCCATTGGTTGTGCCATCAAATTCTATGCATACAATGTTAAGAATTCTCCTTCCACTTCATATCCCATTCGCATAACCCATGAGGTTCTTGGCTCCACTACTTCCATCTGACAAGTATTAGTATCAACCAAAAAAACAAATAGTATTCCCATACTTTTCAACAATTTCAGAAGGTATTCTTTCTTTCTCATACATCCTTTTCTGAAAATATTTCAAATATCTTCATATTTTTCCAAGGAAACTCATTTCCCAAAATTTTTATATAATTTTTTATTTGAATGAAAACTTATGCATCATTTGACCAAGTAATACTACCAATGCCAGGAAACATATTCTAAAAATAGAAGAATAATCTTACAATCAATAGACCATATTTGCATTTCTGCCTCTTGTCCTTCTTGATCTTCTCGAAATTTAGCATTAGCTTCTCCCTCGGTGCTTCAATAGATCATAGTCCTTATTTTCTTTAATCATCATGTGGGCAGTATGAATGGAACCATCAGGTATACTGTTCACCTAACTGGAGTGATAGACTGTGTATCCAATCACTATTGATGCATATTTAACTTTTTCATCTGTGATGTCATTTACAGTCATCGCACACCCATCCCATTTAGACTTTTTTAATTTAATCACCTCTTCCTTTGGAATAGTATGAAGAGAAGCTACACTACCAGTTGCAGATAGATTGGTTACACCATGGATTGATTCCTTGGTTATCTAATGTAGTTTGTCCAACCATATGAACTGATCATGTATCTTGTTGAGAACATATCTTATCTTTTCATCTTCAAATTCATCAGTATAGTTAATAGGATGATGAAAACCTTTATCAAAAATATGTTTGTGGTCATCCTTCAAAATCAAATTCTCATCACACAACTTGTACTGATCATAAATTACACTTGATCCTAAATCTTCTAATTTACAATGAATATAAGCTCTTATATCTTCCACGTGTACAACTCCATAGGGTACACTATTTAGGGCACCCATTGGATCATTCTCCATTAACTTGAATGGGTTTTTCTTGAATTCAGGTCATGGTCTCTCATTTATGTCAATCAACTTAGGAGTAGCCATACTAATTTTCAATTGCACAAGAAGATAACTAATAAATATCTCAAACTGTGCGTAGCTAGGGTTATTGATGAAGAACATGACAAAACCAATTGATTACTCTTCTCAAATCAACATAGGCAATCTTTTCCTATAGCTTAAAAATCAAAAAAGAACATAAATAGAATTTCTTTCGCTCCACAATAGCTCTAAAAGTATGCAAGGTAAGAATGAAATAAAAAATAGTCTATTTATTTACCTTCTCATGCTTGTAGTAAATGCTCTTACCAATAGAACTTATCTTTTTAATCAATTAGCTCATACTTGATTACCAATTTACAAAAATTCTCAAATCAATTCAACATACCAGCCTCATTGCATCTATATATGCTAATGGATCTTAATGCACACTTATAGAGGGTTCAAAAATGGATTCAACAATACTTGTTCTACCCAAGTCAAAGGTGACTTAGTTTGATGATGAATCATCCACACTCGATGGTGATATGGATCCTTCTGGTGTTTTACTTTCTTCCTTGAAATATTCTTCCTTCTTCTAGATCTTACTCATCTCTTTCCTGGTCTCTTCTACATTTAAAATCTACATTCCCTTTGATTTGTTGGTTAATTAACTGATTGGCTCTTGAACCTGTAGGTCCTTGATAGATGTTTGTGTTGTCAAATTTTTTCCTACAAGCTCAATTAGGTAGAGGCATTGTGTTTTAGATCAAATGAGGTACTTTCTAGTTTATATTTTACATCATGTTGTTTTAGTATCAAATGCATAGCTTTGAAATTGCTTCATGAATAGATTAATTACATTTAATGAAGAAAATATCATAACAGAAAAATAACACTTTGCAAATCTTTTCTAAAAATGTAATTTTTTTCATCAAAGTTTTGTATTTATGCTTCACACAAGCCATGAAACTAGCTAGGAGGAATTCATGCATTTTGAATTCAAACAATATATATGCATATGTAAAGTAAAGAAATAGATAAGTGAAAGGGGCCAATCATTTCCTGAATGTCTGGATGAATTTGGGAGGTCTGGTGTTTTGTGTCCTTGTTGGCTAGATTCTCGTGTCCTCACTACCTTGTGTCCTAAAAAAACAAAATATTACAGAGAAAGAGATGTTAGATCCAAAGGGCCTAAGAAATGACAAGTCCTATCTCACCTACATCTTTGCATACACATATACATGATTCAAATTCAAAAGACATTTGTTTATTCCTAACTTGTTTCCTTCAAGTGCAGTTACATGTGTCTATCTTGTAGCACGTGGAGTGAAATGTGGCTCCCTCAAGGGTAGAGCCCAATGTGCTATAGGATAGAAAATGAATAGAATGGTAAAATGTTTTTGGTTCAGAAATAATATAATTTTATGGTGCTATTTTTTTCATTAGAGATCAAAGAACTTATAACATGAAGATGAAAGAATACCATAGTAGAAAATCTTATCTATTTAAGGTATGAAGAAAGTACTGATAACATGGTGGAATCTAAAGAACATGAAAAGGTGACAAAGGAATGCTTGTGGTTGTAGAAGTGAACAACATATATTAAATTAACAACATAATACCATAGCTGAAGTAGCTCCAAAGAATAAAATCTGGAAGCTCACATTGTCAAAGGTACAAGCAGAAGTACAAGTTTGGATGGGTAGCTATAGTGGGAAATACCTACAAAAATATCATGGTCTACAATAGAAGCCTTCAAAAGATTCCATCAAATTCCCACAAGTTTCTAGAGATGCCACAAATCTCCACCTCAAACCCTCATGGTGGTGCTAGACAAAGCTCCAACAAAGGGAATAATGAAGACAAGATAAAATGAAATATTTTTTAGGGTTCAGATGTTGGATTACTGAGAGGGGGTGAATCAGTAATCAGTGATTCTCTAAACCTTAAAACTTTAACTTTGATTCAACTCGGTAAGAGAAACTCTAATAGTAAATGATAACAGTAAATTAGCTTATTAATCAGCAATAATATGCACAATAAACATTCAACACATATAACACTAGTATTTAACATGAAAACCTAATTTGGGAGAAACCATTGTGATAATTGTCACCCACCAAAGAAATACTCTTCTAAAGTATGCTCAGTTAAAAGTCAATCTTGTTAAAGATTACAATGCACATTGTTAAATGTGACCCTGTTAGGGGATTTGAATTAGATCTATTAGATCTTCACCCTGTTAGGAGTGGCCTAGTTAAAGGTCTTTAAGCACTCTTCTAGAATGCCACCTCTCTCAAGGTTTAACAATAAGACTGTTAAGTCCACTTGGTTAAGAGATTTTTCTGCTACAAATGTGTAGAGGATAAAATAGTGTATGGGGTCCTAGAACAATGGTTTGCACATAAAAGAGACCTCAAAACCAATATTTTATACTTACATTTAAATTGTATTGATATAGAAACTAAATATAGATGACTAATATTGAAATTAAGAAATAAAGGTACTTACCTCTGAAAAAGAACCTGTTGAAAACCCTGTCAAACAGTCTCAAAAACTATTGATTTCCACAATCTTGAATCGAAACTATGAGATCTACAAAACCCAGAAATCTTTTCCAATTTTGAGGGAGGTCGAGTTTGACCCTCATAAAAGGTCAAATACTACATTTTTTGTTTGAAGTCTGATTCTGATTCTATTCGTAGATCCTAAAAGTTTGGCAAAAAGGGTATCCAAATCTACTCTCAGATCTGAAATTCCACACCTGTACCTACAAGAAAAATGGTTTTGTTTGTTTTTTTGGGGGGTTTGCCTTGGTCAAACCCTAGTTTGGAATCAACCTTAATATTGAAATTTAAATGGAGAATGCTAACAAGTAGTAGAAAAGGATCTAACAATGAAGCTATGCAATTCAATAGATATGCAATTGTATTTTGAATGTAAACAAGTATATTGATATGAAAGCTTGAACACAACAATAAATGTAAATCAAACCTCCATGATTGTATGCTTGGAATCCACCTTGATAGAAGAATGAATGTTGAAGATGAACAAAGGATCTTGAAGGAAGATCACACCATCATGATGGCTAGATCTAGGGTTTGAATGATAAATCTTGAACGCTTGAACCAAATCCCTTCAATGGCTTGAATGCTTGAATCCTTGATCTTCAATGGAGAACTTGGATGGAGAAGAGGACTTGAATGCTTGAATGGATGCTTTCTCGAATGGAATGCTTGCTTTATCACCTTGAGAAAACCTTGAGAGCTTGATCATGAAATTGCTTGAAGATGAGATGGATAAAATGAGAGAGGAAGGCCTCCTTTTATAGTGATTTAGGGCACACTCCTCTAGATGGGCCACCTTGGAGAATTAAATCCAAATTAGGTCCTCACCTTTATAAAATATACCTATATTAAATTCAATTAAAGGATTTACCATCCTGAAACCCAAAATGGCTGACCCGAAAGCAGGAAAATAAATCTCTCGAAAGCCCGAAGCCCAAAAATTCTAAAAATTAGAATTTTGGAGAAAGGGGTCAATGTTGAGGTTGACCCTAACCTATTCAAGGTTGACCTAAGACCTTGACCTAGTCAGGGTCGACCTAAGACATTGACCTTTTTCCCAAGTTGACCCAGAATCAAGTCAAGAGGTCCCAGGGATGTCCAGAAACCTAGAACTGATGCCAAAATAGAATAGAATGTCAGGAATAGACATAAAATCCTATGATTACTAAAATGAAGTCCAAGAGGATCCATTTCTAAATCCTACCTATAAAATAGAGCTATGGAAGAGGGAAATTCAGGAGAATCCTTAAGATCCTAACCCTAATTTCACCTAGAATGAAGCAAAAAAGAAGTGGAAAGTGGGGAGAAAGCTAGATCAAAGAAAAGATCAATTCAAGGCATCCAATATGACCCCAAACCACTTACTTGGAGGGATAAATGCTCTTAACATGGAAGTGCTTCCATTTTAAGATGATACATTAAGCCCCCACTTTAGCAAGAGTATGGATTCAATGCAAACTCTTGGTAAAGAAGAAGAAAGAGAAGATCCAAGTGGATTCACAAAGAGATAAAACAACACTTAGCAAAGGACATGAGCCCCCAGACTAAGGATTCTAGCTCAACATACACACACGAGGGTGTGAAACAATAAAACCAAAAGAACAAGGGTTAGTACTAAACAACCCAAATCAATTAGCATAAGAAACCTCACTAAGAAATATTCCTCATGCTAATATCATATTTGGAAAGCTATCATAAAAGCATAAATGTTTACATAAGAAAGACAAGAGCAACACTATAAATAACATAGCTTCATGATCCAATCCTACTAGCATGAAAGCAAAAAAGAGAGAAAGGAGAAAGTGATTGCCTCGCCTAGTAAGATGCCCACCTTACCGTGAATCACCCTGGAGGGAGAGCCCAACAGGTTCACCCATAAACTGTGCTTGCAATTGTAATGTGTCTTCTGATGACTTCTAGAATATTCATAGATCCACCTTGTATCATTATGAATATGAAAAGAATGTCTCCTCAGGATTTAGCAACTTATGTGTGTTACCATTGAAATATTTAGCATATAGGTGCGTGTCTTTTCAGGATTTAGCAACTTATGTGCGTTACCTTCAAAGATTTAGCATATTTGAAATTGGAAATCTATGTACCTTCAGGATTTAGTAACTTATGTGCATTACCTTCAGAGGATTTAGCATATTGAAAATTTTGAAAAATGGGTGTCTCCTTAGGATTTAGCAACTTATTTGCGTTACCTTTGGAAGATTTAGCATATAGGTGCATGTATTTTCAAGATTTAGCAACTTACATGTGTTACCTTCCAAGATTTAGCATATAAAAATAAAAAACTATAGTACAAGCGAGACCCTATATATGCCCCCCTCCTTAATATGGCAAAAACATACTATTTTGACATGTTAAGGAAAGAAAAAGAACAAGGATAAAGCCTTTCTTCAGCATCAAGACAATATCCACAAACAACACCCAGTCCAAGCCAAGAAGGTCACAGCTCCTATGAAGCCATGGAAGGGACAAATGTAAAGAGATATCATACAAGAAGTGAAAAGAAATTAACCCCTATGAAGGATAGCACACTGCTCAGTTTCCAAGGTGAGAGATATATCAACCATGGGAACCCAATGTCAAACAATAAAATAGGTTATGATCAAGGACATAGATCCTTAATGCAAACCAAAATTGTCATGTTATGATTAAATGTCACATAATAGATAAATACTTCTTAATCGAGGAAAGAGGTGAACCCCGAAAAGATAGAAAAGAAGGAGATCGCATCCTTGCCCCCCAAGTGTAGGAACAAAGACGGAAGAGGATACCTACTTCACAATGCAAGGATATATCATGTTTAGCAAAAATGTATACCATATCCTTAGCGAGGGATATTGACGCCTACATCCAAGAATATAGATAATTGTGAAAAGGATATATCATTCATAGAAAAAGGATCCTCAAATGAAAGAGATATTATCAACAAGACCCCTACCAAAGAGGAGTGCTTTAGATAAAATATCATCTTTCAAAAAGGCGGGAACAAAGATTCAATCATCAAGCCCCCTGCAAGGAAGAGGAAGAGGAATCTTTGAAATGAGGGAAACAACTCTAACACCAAAGAAAGGGTGAGAGTTTCTAAAGAACATAATTTGCAACATAGAGAAGTGATGACTTAGGACAACAACTTCTCATATAAGAAGGTTATCCATAGTCAAAACATCTATCAATATGATGAAATAATATTACAATATAAACAAATACCACTAAGCTAAGGAAAGTAGTTCCCTAGAAAAAGAGAGAGAAGAAAGAACCTTGCCCCCAGGGATGAAAGGCAAGGGATACCTTTGCAAAACAAATGTCCTAGAAAAGATATCTTGAATAATAGAAGAGAGCAATAGATGAAAAAATATCATAATACAAACCATCGATATAAATGAAAGAATAACCAATTAAGCTCAAAGTAGGAACATAATGGATTCTAAAAGATAGGAAGAAATATACCTCTTGCCCCCCAATCTAGAGAGGAAAAGAGAGTGAGGGGTAAAATTATGAATAAATCTCAAATGAGAAATTTCTTTTCTTTTATATTTATAGACCGGATAATAAGGAGAAGGTACTTTGAAGAATATTTGCACATCATGAACCATAGTTTGAACCTCAACATAAGTGTGGGAAGAACTACGAATAGCAAATGAAGAATTAGGAATCAGATTAGGAAAGATAGGATTAGGACTAGGAAGTTTGGGAACTAGATTATGAAGATTAGGAATACTAGGAAAAGTGTAGGATGTGATATGAATAGAAGACACAACCAAAGGAACACTTGGAACCACAGTTGGAAAAGGGTTGGAATAGAGATAAGTAATACATCGGTAAGAAGGTTGTGAGGTAGGATCATGATTTCCCATAAGATCACCACTAAGAGGAAGAACATTAAGGGAATGCATATCTTTCTGCACTAATGCCTCATCACTAGAAGGAATCCTACATGGAGGTGAAGGATCTATAATGTCATCTTCTTTTGCATAAGGGAAGTGTGTTTTAGAGAATATTTCATCCTTTTGTATAAAAAATTCTTCACAAGGAGGGGATAAATCAATGTATTTATCCAAGGGTTCATCCCAAAAAGTAGAATTATCCACAATGGTTTCATGAGGAAGAGAGTAATCAACATCAAAATCCAAAGGTTCATCCCAAATAGGAGGATTATCCACAATGGTTTCATGAGAAAGAGAGTAATCAACATCCAAATCCAAAGGTTCATCCCAAATAGGAGGATTATCATCCCTATCCATTAAGCACATTGTAGGATCATCCAAACTCATTAAAGCTTGATCCCTAAAGGGGAAAGAAGGTAAATTGTATTGTAAAATAGGCTCATAGAAAAGACATATATGAGGAGAAGAATGAACATCAATCCCCAACTCGTCTTTATAAATGTCAATTGAAGAAGTTGTGGAGGAGGGTGAAATAGGAATAGGATTAATGGAGATCTCATTCAAACAATTTTCAGCCTCACTTCCATGTACCTCATTAAGGGATCTATCATATTGAACAAAAAAAGCCTCATCAAAGTACTCAAAACAAGAATCATACATGTTGAATACTAAAAGCACGAAAATGTAACTCCTTTTGTATTTTTAAAGAAATTTTGCAATTTTTTTGAATTCTTGAAATGTAAATGCAAGAGCACAAAAGAAATCTAATCTTAAGGCAAGAATACAAATGATCTAACACCAAAAAGAAAGAGTTGTCTATCACGGGTTCACCAAAATGTAAAATGAAGGTGAACACACAAGATGATGCACAGGAAGATCTAATACAATAGAGCATCTAAATCCACAAAATGAAGGAGGGTAAGCGTGTCGGGTTCACCAAAATGTAGAGGATAAAATAGTGTATGGGGTCCTAGAACAATGGTTTGCACATAAAAGAGACCTCAAAACCAATATTTTATACTTACATTTGAATTTTATTGATATAGAAACTAAATATAGATGACTAATATTGAAATTAAGAAATAAAGGTACTTACCTCTGAAAAAGAACCTGCTGAAAAACCTATCAAACAGTCTCAGAAACTAATTATTTCTGCATTCTTGAATTGAAACTGCGAGATCTACAAAACCCAAAAATCTTTTCCAATTTTGAGGGAGGTCAAGTTTGACCCTCATAAAAGGTCAAATACTACATTTTTTTGTTTGAAGTCTGATTCTGATTCTGTTCATAGATCCTGAAAGTTCAGCGAAAAGGGTATCCAAATCTACTCTCAGATCTGAAATTCCACACCTGTACCTGCAAGAAAAATGGTTTTGTTTTTTTGTTTGGGGGGTTTTCCTTGGTCAAACCCCGGTTTGGAATCAACCTTAATATTGAAATTTAAATGGAGAATGCTAGCAAGTAGTAGAAAAGGATCTAACAATGAAGCTATGAAATTCAATAGATATGCAATTGTATTTTGAATGTAAACAAGTATATTGATATGAAAGCTTGAACACAACAATAAATATAAATCAAACCTCCATGATTGTATGCTTGGAATCCACCTTGATAGAAGAATGAATGTTGAAGATGAAAAAAGGATCTTGAAGGAAAATCACACCATCATGATGGCTAGATCTAGGGTTTGAATGATAAATCTTGAACGCTTGAACCAAATCCCTTCAATGGCTTGAATGCTTGAATCCTTGATCTTCAATGGAGAACTTGGATGGAGAAGAGGACTTGAATACTTGAATGGATGCTTGCTCGAATGGAATTCTTGCTTTATCACCTTGAGAAAACCTTGAGAGCTTGATCATGAAATTACTTGAAGATGAGATGGATAAAATGAGAGAGGAAGGCCTCCTTTTATAGTGATCTAGGGCACACTCCTCTAGATGGGCCACCTTGGAGAATTAAATCCCAATTAGGTCCTCACCTTTAGAAAATATACCTAGATTAAATTCAATTAAAGGATATACCATCCTAAAACCCAAAATGGCCGACCTGGAAGTAGGAAAATAAATCTCTTGAAAGCCCGAAGCCCAAAAATTCTGGAAATTGGAATTTTAGAGGTAAGGCTCAATGTTGAGGTTGACCCTAACCTAGTCAAGGTTAACCTAAGACCTTGACCTAGTTAGGTTCAACCTAAGACCTTGACCTAGTCAGGGTTGACCTAAGACATTGACCTTTTTCCCAAGTTGACCCAAAATCAAGTCAAGAGGTCCCAGGGATGTCTAGAAACCTAGAACTGATGCCAGAATAGGACAGAATGTCAGGAATAGACATAAAATCCTATGATTACTGAGATGAAGGCTAGGAGGATCCATTTCTAAATCCTACCTAGAAAATAGAGCTATGGAAGAGGGAAATTCAGGAGAATCCTTAAGATCCTAACCCTAATTTCACCTAGAATGAAGTAGAAAAGAAGTGGAAAGCGGGGAGAAAGCTAGATCAAAGAAAATATCAATTCAAGGCATCCAATATGACCCCAAAACACTTACTTGGAGGGCTAAAGACTCTTAACATGGAAGTGCTTCCATTTTAAGATGATACAAAATGTTAATAAGTAATAGTATAAAACTTGATCTATAAATATGCAACTACCTCTTGCTTGTTCAGATCCCTAATGTGCTCTTTGTCTTTACTTCATTCTATCACTTTCCACTAGCCTCAACACTTCATCAATATTTTCTTTCAGACTCGTACTTCAATCTTTTTCTTCTTCACAGTATCTATCAGTTACACATCCACCTTTCAACTTGCTAGATCGCTTTCCATTCAATTTCATCCTTTATATAGACTTTGTTTTCCCTCTTAATATCTTTTATTACATTTTCCTTTGTTTATTCTCAACTGTTAGATTATCCTCTTGAACTAATTCAATGAATTTTAAGCTCGGTAAAAAATTTTGTCATCACCTCAAAACTTGAACTCTTCTTGGAACTTGTACCTTCACTTTTTCCACTTAATCTTTACCATAGATCATCACCTTAAATTTTTCTGATCGTAGATCTCTTCAACTAACTCTTCATTAACCTTAAAATCCTCTAGATCACTATAGCACATCATTAAATGTCATTTTGATCCTTGTATTTAATTTGTGTTCCTTTCTCAATGGATAACTCATTTTCCTTCAACCGAAATTATGTTTTCTTCACTCGATAACTAACTCCGTGTACTCGATGTCTTGAATTCCTTTCACTTTACCAAAACTTACTTTCCTTTTACCGAAGGAATCTTCCTACTCAGTAACTGCATTGTTTTCTTTACCTTTTCAACTTTACTCCTTTCATACTTGTCCAATATCCTTTATTGACTTGATATAATCAAGTGTGAAGTAGAAAACAACTAAGTAATTATTACCTTATCATTGTCTGATTTGTACTAGCTACCCAATTAAGTTCTTCAATCTCACAAATTTCCACTTCTTCTTTTTCCTTAACTCACTCATATCATACTCTGAATCATATGGCAACTCAATATAAACCAAAAATCAATTGCTTGACATCAATGATAAAATAACAACTATTATAATTCTTCTACAATATTGTATACCTCTTATCTCGATTGGTCTTCATCATCATCACCATCAATTGTAATTAACAATCTCCCTCTTTGGCATTGATGGAAACATTGTCAATTGAT
Organism: Chamaecyparis obtusa; assembly: GCA_027943335.1. Lineage (NCBI taxonomy): Eukaryota > Viridiplantae > Streptophyta > Pinopsida > Cupressales > Cupressaceae > Chamaecyparis > Chamaecyparis obtusa. The sequence continues at coordinate 606,403 of BSBK01002250.1, read as the reverse complement.
TATGGAAACACTTGTTAATTATAGCTCTTTGATTTTTAGTCTTCTCGATCACTATGTTTTGTCCTTTTCTCCCTCTGAACTTTATCTTCTTCATTCTTTGATTATTTTCCCTTTGTAATCATCAATAGTTTATTCTCCCTCTTTGACATCAATCCCAAAGATAGATACTCCTAAAAAAAATCAGGTAGTGGATCAAAGCTAGCATGTACTGATATCTCTTTGCATACATAATCATTTTTCACAACTTTAGGCATCACCTAAAGAGTGAATACTAGCATCAACTCACAAAATAGATATTCTAATGAATCCTTGAATTGATGCAGCATGCATCTTGCCTTAATGAATATTAGATAGGGGAAGAACCCCTAATTTATCTCTAAGATACTCAAAAGCATCCTTTGGTAGTGATGGTAAATATATCTGCTATCTTCTCCTTTAAACTCACACACTCCAATATCACATGCTTGTCTTGAACTTGTTCTCTCAAATAATGATACTTGATAAAAATGTGTCTTGTCTTGGAATGCATCCCCAGATTCTTTGATATGTTGATAGCACTTGTATTATCACAGTAAATAGTAACTAGATCGGTAATCTCCTCTTGCATACCTTTGAGTAGTTTTTTTTATCCATACAATGTTTACACAATTCATAGTTTCTTCTACATACTCTGCCTCAGTAGTAGATTTTGATATACAACTATGTTTCTTACTCAGCCATGTCACTAATATTTCTCCTAAAAAGAAAGCTCATCCACTTGTACTTTTTCTATCATCAATGTTTCCAACCCAATTAGCATCAGTGTAAACTTTCAAATCAAAATCTCCTCCTTTCTTGGATAGTAGATGAAAATCTTCAGTCCCTTTCAGATATCTAAATATTCTTTTGACTACAGACATGTGTCTTTCCTTTGGATCGATAGAAAATATTGCAACAATACCTACTACATGAGCAATATCAAGTCTTTTATGTACAACATATTGTAACTTACCAATCATTGATTGATAGAGTGATTCATTCACTTCCTTTGTCTCATCCTCTTTTGATAATTTGCAACCAGTAGCTATCGATGTTCCAATTGGTTTTGATTCTTCCATACCAAATGTCATTAGGATCTCCTTGACGTATCTTGATTATATGATGTAGGTCCCATCTCTAACTTGTTGAATTTATAGTCCAATAAAGAATTTTATTTCTTCTATCATGGACATTTCAAATTCCTTTCTCATCTCCTCAAAAAAATATTTGTATAATATGTTATTTCCTCCAAAAATAATGTCATCAACAATTATTTCAGCAATCAAAATCTTATCATTACTATCACATTTTAGATACAAATTATTGTTTTTACTTGTTGTTTGAAATTCAAGCTTGATTAAATATGAATGTAACATTTCATACCATTCTCGGGGTGCTTTTTTGAACCCATATAGTGCCTTATGAATTTTACATACATGTCCTTGTTAGTATTCTAAAAAAATCCTTTAGGTTGTTCAACATAAACTTCTTATTCAAGAATACCATTAAGGAATGCAGACTTAACATCCATTTGATAAACTTTAAATCCTTTATAAGATGCATATGCTAGTAGAATTCTAACTCCTAATCTAGCAACAGGTGCAAAAGTATCACCATAATAAATACTTGCTTCTTGTGCATACCCTTTTTCAAACCAATATTGCTTTGTTTCTAATTACATTTCCATGTTCATTCAATTTGTTTCTAAAATCCACTTAGTACCAATAACATTTTTATCTTTGGGTCTCAGTACCAAATTCCATGTGTTGTTCTTTTCAATTTGGTTTATTTCTTCTTTCATAGCTTTAACCCAATCTTCATTATCCAATGCATCATTTACTTTTCTTGGCTCAAATTTAGAAATCAAACATGTATTATCTCTTAACTTACTTCTTTTCATAACTCTAGCATTCTTGTCTCCAATAATCTTTCTCGGTGAGTAGTGTCTTCTCACATACTTTGCTAGAATAGGCTCAATAGATTTTGGTAGTTCTTCATTTTTAGCATTTGGTGGTGGCTCTCTCTATTCAGATTCCTCCTTGGTTTGTATTGTTGGTAAGGTATCACAAACATCAGTTTGAACATATATAAATCTTTGATAGTCCTCAAGTTCCTTTTTATTGTCTTCATTATATTTCTCTGCAAATTCATCAATCCTTACACTTTCACTTTCTACAATTTTGTTAGTAGACATGTTTAAGAACTTGTAAGCCTTTCTCTTTGTATAATATCCTAAGAATATTCCTGCATCATGTTTATGATCAAAATTTCCATTTCTATCATCCTTTATAATGTAACATCTACTACCAAATACTTTGAAATAACTTACATTTGGTTTGTGATCATACTAGATTTCATAAGGAGTTTTGTTTGTACCTTTCTTCAGTTGTACTCGATTTAGTGTCTAAGTTGTAGTATTGACTGCTTCTTTCCAAAATGTTTGATACACTCCCTTCTCAATCATCAATGCCCTTGTGCAATCAATAATGGATCTATTTCTTCTCTCTGCAATACCATTTTGTTGTGGTGTCCTCGGTGCAGACATTTATCTCTTTATTCCATGTTCAATGTAGAAAAGTGTAAACTCATTAGATGTAAACTCACCTCCTCTATTAGATCTTAGACATTTTAATTATCTTCTAGTATCCTTTTCAAATCTTTCCTTATACCACTTAAAATTTTAAAAAGCATCATATTTATCATTCAAAAACATGGTAGACATCATTCTTGAATAATCATCAACAAATAAAATGAAATATCTATCACCATAATAGCTTTTTGTTCTCATAGGTCCACATAGGTCGGTGTGCACTAACTCCAAAATTCCTTGTGTAGTGTAATATTTTCTTGTAAAACTTGACTTTTTCATCTTACCAACTCAACATCCTTTGCACATGATATTTTTAGGATTGTCCAATCTCGGTAGACCTCTTACTCTATTCTTTTTTCTCACCTTAATTAAGTTGTCAAAGTTCACATGATAGAATCTTTTAAGCCATAACCATACATCCTCAAATTTAGAAAATAAGAAACTTTTGTAGTAGTATCAAGGTAGAATGAGTTACCTTTTGAATGTTCACCTGTGGCAATCAAACCTTCATTCTAATCAAATACTTTTACCTTTCCATTTTGAAATTCTAGTCGGTGACGTGTGTTGTTCATTTGTTCCATAGTCAATAGATTGTACTTTAGTCCTTCAACCTAATAGACATCATCACATTGTACATTATCCATCAAAATTATAGAATGTTTACCTTTCACAGGATTTGGATCATCATTACCAATTCTAACATAACATCCATCATGATCTTCCATAGTAATGAACTTATGTGTGTCACCATTCATATGATGTGAACATCCACTATCAATTATCTATGTATCATTATTACTAACATGAGAAATTAGAGCCTTTTGTTCTTCATACCTTTCTTCATCAAAATTGTCCTTGATAAAAACATACACAACCTCTTCGCCTTCATCATTATGAGAATCATCATCGATTAGTCCTTCTTCATAAATGTAGCATGACTTCTTACCTTTTTTCTTGAAATATCGGTATCTCTTGAATGTATTCTCTCTTTTCTTGTTATCTTGGTTGTCTTTCTTCTCATCACTATTGTTGTTAGGACATCTAGATGCAATGTGACCAATCTTGTTGCAATTGAAACATTTCAAGGGTAATTTACCTTGGTATTTTCCTTTTCCTCTCAATAGTCTCCTAGCTATTAAAGCTTCAAACTCTTCTTGTTTTCTTTCCTCTTCAAATAAACTTTCTAGATCACTCTTACAACTCTAAAATCTTTCACTTCCACTGTTTACATAACCATCACTAGATTTAGACTCTCTAGAATTTCCAATATTCAAAGATGAATTGAATGAAGACTCAATCTTAGAAGTGGTAGGTAAACTATTTTCAAAATAATTTAGCTCAAATGCAATCAACTTACCAAGTGTAGCATCTAGTGAAATAGGCATCTGAGGAATGGATCTCAGTTCTTGTATTGCAAACACTCGGATGGCATAAGTAGGTAACAAAGTCCTAAGAATTTTACTTGTTATATCTTCTACTTATATATGTCCTCCTGAACCTCTGATAGCACTCAAAAATTCCTTCAATCTTGTATTGTATTGTGCAACATCTTCACCTTCTTTCATTCTCATAGAATCAAATTTTCCTTTTAGACTTTCATCTTTTTCCTTCTGAACATGTTGATCTCCACCATATACTAATGCAAGCTTGTCCCACATTTGTTTTGTTGCATCAGATCCTTATAGATCATTGAACTCTAGGCCAGTGAGCGAAGAAGATATATCAATCATAACTTATGTGTGGTCTTGCCTTTCTCTTGTTCAATTGTTATAGGCCCAAAAGGTGGTGGTGAATACTCATTTTCAACATAGTTTATACCATACTCTCGAATTCTAGATATGTGCAATCTCATCCTTCTTTTCCATGTAGAGAATTTGTCCCTATTCAACTTTGGTGCCTCCCTCTTATACATTTTTGGATCTTTTACTCGAGTCTTTCAAACTTATCCCTTTAGAGTACTTAGCTCTGATACCAATTGTTTAGAACAATAGAGAGGGGGGGTGAATCAATTATCCTTAGGTCCAGATGTACCAATTGAACTTTTAAACACTTCAACAATCTCTTATCTAATCATCAACACAACTTGGTCTCTAAAGTATATATACCAGAAACACATAACATGCAGTCCATTGTCCAAAAGTAATTAACTTGCATAATATAGAAACAAACACATCAAAACATTCACACAAGTATAACACCAGGATTTATAGTGGAAACCCAACTTGGAAAAAACCACTTTGTAACATGTTACTGATATTTTCACTCTTCTAAAGTGAGCTCTATGAAAATCAAACCTTGTTAAAGGTTTACAAACACACTGCTAGGTGTGACCCTACTAAAGGATTTAAACACTCTATCAAAAGTGACCTAGTTAAAGGATTTAAGCACATTCCATTAGAATTCCACCTTAATTAAAGGATTTAAAAAATGATTGTTAGGTCAACCTTGATTAAAAGATTTAGACTAATACAATGATTATAAAGTAGCAGTAGTTTCTGATCTAAAAAACATACAACTCACTTTGCAAATAAAATATCCAATTTGCACATATATGTTGATTTAATGACTGAGTTCCATTTCCATCTCCATCACTGATCTGCTCAGAATTCACTTCAAGCAATCATAAATCTGATCAACTCCTTCACCTTCAACCTTCTTCTTAGACTTATCAGCCAATAACATCAACAACTTCAGCACATGTTGTAACCTCACAATTAGGTTTTCCTTTATACCTCCTCAATCAGGTAGATCCATCTTTTTCCACTTAATCTCCTTTGTAGATCTTAGGTTTAGGTCATATTCATCAAATCCTTCCAACATTTAAGTTCTTCATCCTTCCTTCTAGATACATCTTCAAACTTATCATTGAATCCATAATAAAATTATTTACCATGCATTAAATTCTCTATAAAATCAATTAATAAAGTCAACTTGATTTACATAATCCAAGAATTCAACTATGTCGACTGGGAATCTAAATTCTTTCTCCAAATGTAAATTAATGACACTCGATCAATACTGTGTTCATCTCCTTGGTCATCATTGCGTAACTCGGTCATCTCTACAAACTGTCTTCCTCGGCTAACACTATCTTGCTCGGTAATTTCATGTCACTTAGGATAAACTAATGTTTGGTCAACACTAAATTTACTCAACATATATTGGCACTTGGTCGACACTAACATCACTCAGCTTAAACTAGATTTCTTCACTTTTTCTTGATTAATCCTACTTCTTTAATCTTTCTTCTTACTTAGATAAACAATACATTATCTTATCAATGTGCCAAATAATCAAGTACCCATTGAAGTATCAAATAACTCAACCTTTTTGTAGGTTCTCTTTTAATCTCCCTTTCCCTAATCCTTTTCATCAATCAATAGATATAGTACTTTCTTAGATAGCAATTGTCTTACCAGTTAAGGTTTGACATCAATGGCAATACAAAAATTGTTTCAATTGTAGTTTCCAACAATATCCCTCTTTGGCATTGATGGAAACACCACATGAATAACACATGATTTACCAACCAATCCAAAAAATATCAGTGCATCAAAAATATTTATAATATCCTTAGCTTCATTCTGATTCAAAACAACTTAGTCTTGCTTCACCATTCACACAGTTACTCCCTCTGAATCTTTTATGTATCTTTCTCCCTCTGATTCTCTAAATCTTTGAATCTTGGAACATATACCTCAGTGTTCTTTATTTCTGTGTTTTCATTTGAATCTCTCCCTCTTTGATAATAATGTCAAAGCAGTATCTAGCACTTACATCTTTCATATGTAAATCTCATCTTGTCAGTTCAGTATCAATATTTCTCCCTCTGTCATCTTGCTTATGACTGATTATCAGCTTTTTTGTACTTTTCACAACTCTAGGCAGCTCCTAAAGTGTGACCATTCCTGCATCAATTTGTCATATATTCTATGTAGAACATTTGATGCAGTGCTCCTAGTTTACTAGGCAGCCTCAGTTAGGGGAAGCAACCCTAATTTACCTCTAAGATATTCATGAGCATCCTTATGTAAAGCTTTTGTGAATATGTCTGCTAGTTGTTCCTTTGTATTCACATATTCCATTCTCAGTTCTTTATCTTGTACCAATTCCCTCAAGTAATGATACTTGATAGCAATATGTTTAGTCTTTGTGTGCATCACTGGATTCTTTGATATGTTGATAGCACTTGTGTTATCACAAAAAATAACAATCAGATCAGTGATTTCCTCTTTCATTCCTTTCAGCAATTGCTTGATCCATACTAGATTTAAACAATTCACTGTAGCTACTACATACTCACCTTGTGCTCTAGATTGGTAAATATAGTTTTGTTTCTTGCTTGTCCAGGAAACTAATCTCTTTCCCAAAAATAATGCTCCACCACTTGTACTTTTTTTGTCATCAACATTTCCTACCCAATCTACATCAGTGTAGACTCTTAGTTCAAATTTCTCATTCTTCTTGTAGTACAATCCATAATCTTCTATCCCTTTTAGATATCTTAGTATTCTCTTCATAGCCATCATATGATTTTCTTTAGGATTGGCAGAGAATCTTTCCACAATCCCAACTACTAGGGCTATATCTAGTCTGTTGTGGACAACATATTGTAGCTTTCCCATCATGGATCTATACAGGGTTTGATTCGCTTTAGAAGTATCATCAATTTTAGATAGTTTCTATCTAGTAGTCATAGGAGTACTTACTGGTCTAGAATCCTCCATACCAAAAAATTTCAGTATCTCTTTGACATATTTAGATTGTGTGATAAAGATACCTTTCTCCATCTGATAGACTTGCAAACCAACAAAGAATTTTATCTCACCAAACATAGACATCTCAAACTCCATTTGCATCTCATTTGAAAATTTATGACATAGGGCATCCTGTCCTCCAAATATGATATCATCCACAAAAATTTCAGCTAACAAAATCCATTTACCTTCTTCAGCTTTCATGTACAAATTGTTGTTGTCATTTGTCCTTGTAAATCCAATCTTTATCAAATAATTGTGGCCTCTCATACCATGCTCTGGGGGCTTTCCTTAATCCATACAATGCCTTGTTTAGTTTGCAATGATATTTTTCTTGCTTGGATCAACAAATCTTTTAGGTTGTTCAATGTATACTTCTTCTAATACACCATTCAGAAATGCAGATTTGACATCCATCTGATATACTTTGAAGTTTTTGTATGCAGCATATGCAAGTAGAATTCTCACTCCTTCTAAGCTTGCTACAAGGGAAAAATTTTCCCCATAGTCTATTCCTTCTTCTTGTGCATAACCCTTGCATACCAATCTTGCTTTGTTCCTTGTGACTTGTCCATGTTCATTAAGCTTGTTTTTGAATACCCATTTTGTTCCAATAACATTCTTGTTTTCTGGTCTCGGCACCAGAGTCCAAGTATCATTCTTTTCTATTTGATCTATTTCTTCATTCTCTAAAGAATCTTTTACTTTCTTAGGCTCAAACTCACATAATAAACATGTAGGGTCTTTCAACTTACTTCTGGTCAACACTCTAGATTCCTTATCTCCAATGATTTTCTCAACATTATGATGTCTTCTCACATATTGTGTGAATGTAGGTCCATATTTCTTTTCTCCTTGATCTTTGGGTTCATCATGAAAATTTTCAATTTTTGCTTCTAATTGCTCGACAGCATCCTCCTAATGCCTGACATTGCTTACCCGTGACTCTACATCTGGTATAACTGTGTTACTTGCCTCTCCTTCTTCCATATAGACAAAAGATCTATAATCTTCAAGTTCTTATTTACCTTCTTGTTCATTCTTCTCTGCATATTCATCAACCCTCACATTTGCACTTTCCACAACTTTGTTAGTGTTAGAATTCAAACACTTATAAGCTTTTCTCTTAATGGAATAACCTAGGAATATGCCTTCATCACTTTTTGTATCAAACTTTCTATTCCTATTATTTTTTAGTATATAGCATTTACTCCCAAAGATTCTAAAGTATTTCACATTAGGTGCATATCCATGCCATCACTAGTACATTTTGCACCATTTTTTGATGCACTATTGGTCGAAGTTTCTACCCAACTCGATCAAATGGTTGACCAACTGGTTCATCGCTATAATGTGTGTCAAAATATTGACCCACTACTAAAATCATCAAATGATCGACTCCACTATTGGTCAAAAATGAGGGCAATCTAGGCCAAAAATAACATTGGCAAGTGTTTGTGTAGTGGTCGATCTTTCGACCAATATAAAATAATATTGGTCAAAAAACTTTGGTCACTCCGACCAGGATGCCAAATATACGATGGATAGATTTCAACCAAATTTGGTCAAAATATTTAGTGGCTCTGACCAGGATGCCAAACCAGCGATGCCATATTTTGACACAGAATCATGAATTTAGGCCAGTATTTTGACGCATTGGGATCGAAAGTTCGACGCAGAGTGTTTTAAAAAAAATTGAAGATAAATATCCAAACTAATCACCAATAGCATCCTGATTGGTGATTAGTCTAGATATTTATCTTTAGGTGTCCACACTCATTCTACTACTTGTTGCCAGTGGGTCCCTACTCATTCTATTTTCCAGACTACTTTGGGCTCTAGCAATCCATCTGCTCTGCGTGAAACTATGGGTTTTTTCATTTTATTTGAACTATTTGAGAGATAGGCTCTGACTAGTGATCCATGAATTGGTAGAGCTTCCTCTTAGACACCCAAAACTCTTCAAATCTATTGGTGTGAAGCCCCCAAAGGGTATTCTTCTCTATGGGCCTCCTGGTTCTGGGAAAACTTTAATTGCTAGGGCAATGGCAAATCAAAATGGTGCCTTCTTTTTCTGTATCAAAGGAGCTGAGATCATGTCAAAGTTGGCTGGAGAAATTAAAAGAAATCTCTAGAAGGATTTTGAGGAGGCTGAGAAGAATGCCCCATCCATTATATTTATTGATGAGATACTATAGAGATTTTTCAGTGAGCTTGCAAGTATTCTATTAGAGAAAATATTGAGAAGGTGAGTTTCAATTGTGGCGGCTTTTGCAAACTAGATTTGGTTATGAATTTCTTAATGGTTTTTTTTAATTGGTTTCTTAGAATTTTACATTTTTTGATTCAATTTTCCTCAACTTGTATCTTATTATTTCAATTTTTCATGTTCTCTTTCCTTTGCACTTTTACAGGATAATATTGAACGTGAAAGAAAAAGAAGTGAGAACCCCAAGGAAATGGATGAGGATGATAGTGATGAGGTAGCTGAAATAAAGGATGCTCATTTTGAGGAGTCAATGAAATATGTTCGAAGAAGTGTCAGTGATGTTGATATTCAGAAGTATCAAGACTTTGCACAAACACTACAACAATCTCAAGGCTTTGGTTCTGAATTTCAATTTCTTGGTGCTTCTGTTGGTGCTTCGGATGTATTTTCTACAATAGATAATAAAGATGATGATGACTTATACAGTTAGGAAACTTAGTACACAATTTTCATCTTAATGAAGTGACAAATGTGTCTGTTCTAGTAGGGACCTTTCGCTGACAAATAGCCAATGCTATTCAATTTGGCTCCAGCTTTTGCTTGTATGTTTAAAAATTTATTTAGTTTATCATCCCTTTAGCCAAGGACTTACTTACTTGTAAGTCTTTAGAGAAATACTAACTTTGGCAAGGAAATTTATCTATGGAAACTTTTTCTCAAGTGGTAGATAATGCTACGAAAACCTTGCTTTTTAAAAAAAAACTACTGGAAAATATTCTATACTAAATCAATTCTACAACAAAGAAAGTCTAGTTCAACTAATTCAAACTGGTAATCTATGAATTGGTAGAGATTCCTCTTAGATGCTCACAACTCTTCAAATCTATTGGTGTGAAGCCCCCAAAGGGTATTCTGCTCTATGGGCCTCCTGGTTCTAGGAAAACTTTAATTGCTAGGGCAGTAGCAAATGAAACCAGTGCCTTCTTTTTTTGTATCAATGGACTTGAGATCATGTCAAAGTTGGTTGGAGAAAGTGAAAGCAATCTTTGGAAGGCTTCTAAGGAGTTTGAGAAGAATGCCCCGTCCATTATATTTATTGATGAGATATTATAGAGATTTGTCAGCGAGCTCTAGCAATCCATTTGCTATGCTCTGCGTGAAACTGTGGGTTTTTTCATTTTGTTTGAACTATTTGAGAGATAGGCTCTAACTCGTGATGCATAATTGGTTTGCATGTTTGTAGTGTGGAAGCAGTGTTGGGGATGTTGGTGGTGCTACAGACAAAGTCCTTAACCAGTTATTGATGGAGATGGATGGTATGACAACCAAGAAAATAGTTTTCATTATACCTAATGACATTGGCCTGTTATACCCAAGGATTCAATGGAGCCGATATTACAAAGATTTTTTAGCAGGCTTGAAAGTATGCTATTAGAAAAAATATTGAGAAGGTGAGTTTCAATTGCGGTAGCTTTTGCAAACTAGATTTGGTTATGAATTTCTTAATGGTTTTTTTTGAACTGGTTTGTTAGAATTTTACATTTTTTGATTCAATTTTCCTCAACTTGTATCTTATTATTTCAATTTTTCATATTCTCTTTCCTCTACACTTTTACAGGATATTGTACATGAAACAAAAAGAAGTGAGAACCCTGAGGCAATGGATGAGGATGATAGTGATGAGGTAGCTGAAATAAAGGCTGCTCATTTTGAGGAGTCAATGAAATATGCCCAAAAAGTGTTAGTGATGTATTTGTTGTTGTTATTGCTTCTACTACTGTTTTAGATGTATTTGCTAAGATGATTTACCCCACCAAGATTATGTGCATCCATTTTATGGAGATCTGTTAAATGTTTTATATGATAAAGATCACTACAAGTTGGCCCTTGGCCAGATCAATATTTCTCGCAATCTCATTGCCAAAGTGGCCAAAGACTATGTTAGGCTGATAAAATATGGGGATTCTCTTTACCGCTGCAAATCTTTGAAGGTTGTTGCACTTGGATGGATATGTACCATTGTTAAGAGAATTGGACCGAGTTTGGCTTACCTCAAATAGGTGAGGCAGCATATGGTTATGTTCTTTTTTCTATCTATCTGGTTTTCACTACCCATCGTTCCTTGGGATATCTTGCAAGCGTTCTATAAATTGATGGTCTATATTTTTGTGGGTGTCTTGTAACGGCCTATGAAATTTTTATCTTGTCTATTTTTTCAATCCTACAACTAGATTTTGATATGTGGATTGCTTGTAAGGAACTTTGATACCGCCATTTCAGTAGTTCTTCATATGATAGTTTTCTATGTAGTCCCCAATCTAGGCTTTATTTGTACATTTTTTATCTCAATATTAAAAGAATTAATTTAGTTAAATAAAGCTTTATGTCCCAAACATAATGACAACTAAGATGTGAATTTAATCTTTCTGACAACTAAAGACTAAGATAAAAGATGGTTCAATATAACCTACAACTTTGTCCATGTAAGAGTTGAACTCTAAAATTTATGGTATGAAGACCTGCAACTTGTAGCTAAGAATATGATACTGAATAATTATGACTTATTTTAAAAATTCAGGAAAACTCAACCATTTCTATAGCGATTACTTAAAAAAAAGTATACCTGATCGATGACTCAATATTTGTAACCTCTCAGAAACTTTTCCTTTCCACTTCAATATCTTTCCTTGATAATTCTTGATCTCCTCAGAACCACTAGAAAAAAAACAATGACAACAGAACTTGCTACATTAGAAAATTGCATCAATACTTAACTTAAACATTACAGTCATGAAGGGTGTAAAAAAATCTGATATGCTAATAGACAAACTCATTTTGCACAAAATGGCATTAAGCATGGACTTTGGTTTACATGTGGTACATCAATTCCTTCATTGAAGATGTTATCTATTACATTTATAATTATTTATTTAGGTTCCATAGCACTAGCAGATACACAAAAAGAATCTGTATTAAAAAAAACATGGACACTACATATATATAAAAATACCTGTTAAAAAAAAAGAGGCCACTGAGGACAATTGCACAGGTCTCCAAAAACAACATTACCCAACTCTTTCTCTCAAGCCAAAGACTCAATGTATTCAATTGCCCAGACTAGCAGTCAATTCTACGTTGAGTATATCTGTCAGGCCCTCCTACAACTTGAATGAATTAAGAATAGAAGATGGGAACCAATTTAACACTTCACCTACTCAAAAACACAAACCAATGAAATAATCCACATTAGGCCAAGATAGGTTGATGCATTGAATACAAGAATACTTCAACAAAATGAAGTTGAATCATGCCAGACAATGACAATGAGAAGTTGACTATTGGCCCTTCTAGTTTTTTATTTGATAGTTGCCTCACAATGACACATTCAAAATGCACTTATGAGAAAAGACCTAGAATGAATGAAATTGATTAAATAATGAAGGTATGTTAGTTTGTGCCTCACTTGGTTTTGAGAATACTTTAATATTCTCTACTTAACAAGGCCAACCACATGAAGGTGGAAGCTCATCTGGCCTCACCCCCCCTCCCCCTAACATCAATCTAAATTCCCCATTAACACATAACAATATTCATTAACATGACATATAATTGAATATTAATACACAACATTCATAGATAATTACTTAAAACAACATTCATGGAGTTATTATGATAGTTTTACTGATATTTTTGTCACAATTTGATGTTTGGGATATGGGAAAAGCACCTGCAACAATAGAGGCAATAGCTATAGATATAGATGATGATATCCCAGAAATCCCTAATATAATAAATACGGTGAAGAAAAAACTAAAAAGAGTCAATGCAGAAATTATTACTATTTTGCATGATGCTACTATCGGCCTCACTGCGTGTCCATGACCAGATAATTGAGCAAGAAAAAAATCATGTAACAAGAACAAATACATATTTTAGTTCATGACATAAAAGAGTATAAAATATAAACCTTTATTGAACTTTTGTTATAAATAAAGATTCATTACTGCTTACTTCAAAATGACGTGCTTGCACCATCAATTCATCTATCCTCTTCAGCATCTCCTTGGTTGGATTTTCATCTTCCAAAATAGTAATAATTTATGCATTACTCTTTTTCTTCACCATATTTATTAGATTAGGGATTTGGGATATCCTCATCTATATGTACAGTTATTGCCTCTGTTGTTGCAAGTGCTTTTCCCCTATCTAATATTTATCTTCAGGTGTCCACACTCATTATATTGCTTGTTGCCAGTGGGTCATATTTAGTGATTGGGAGAGCCCTATTTTGGCACCAATCATGTAATATAAGCACTAGAATTGAGTTTTTCGGCACGGCTGGGAAATTTTTGTATATCAACATGTGATAGATTTTTTTGCCCAAACTCTATCGCATGTTGATATACAAAAATTTCCCAGCCCATGCCAAAAAAACTCAATTCTAGTGCTTGTACTGAGACCTTAAATTATTGAGCTTCTCTTTGTTTCGAGAATAGTTTAACATTCTCTACTTAACAGGGCTAACCACGTCAAGGTGGAAGCTCATCTGGCCCCTCCTAGGAGCCTCTTATGACCCTTTACGACATTTTAAGACCTTTAAGATGTATTCTTAGGGATTGTAAATGGTCATAAAGGGTCATAAGGGGCCCTGGGACACAACATCTGAGAAACATAATTGTAGGCATCATGGTCACATTTTTTTGGAGACAATGTAATTGAGTGGTTTACCCAAATGATGGAGAGCAACTTCTACACCTCTGGTTCCAAGTTGTTCTCCATCCTGAAGTGTCACCTTGGAATCAGAGGTGCAAAAGTTGCACTCCATCTAGGTATACAACTCAATTATGTTGTCTCCAAAAAAATGTGACCATGATGCCTACAATTATGTTTGTCAGCTATTGTGAAATTCTCATCACCCTTAGCTGCCATCCTAAGCCCTTCTTCCCTCTCTAGTTCTTCAAGCCTCTACAAGATATTTGGATCAATAAAGTCTGCAACATTGTGTCCATCCATGATCTCAGGAATATCATCTTCTTTCCACTCTTCATTTTCCAAAATATACCGCTTCTTCAAGCTTGTAGAGTAGTCTCTAGTGGTTGCAAATCAATCTTATTACAAACTACAATAAGAGGCTTAGTAAGTCTAATTTAATTTGTCTGTGGACTGAGACCTTAAATTATTGAGCTTCTCATTGTTTCAATAATACTTTAATTAACATTCTCTACTTAATAGAGCCAACCACGTGAAGGTGGAAGCTCATATGGCCCCTCCTAGGAGCCTCTTATGACCCTTTACGACATTTTAAGACCTCTAAGATGTATTCTTAGAGGTCATAATGGGTCATAAGGGGTCCTGGGACACAACAGCTAAGAATCATAATTGTAGGCATCATGGTCACATTTTTTTGGAGACAATGTAATTGAGTTATATACCCAAGTGATGGAGTGCAACTTCTGCACCTCCAATTCCAAGTTGAGACTGCGGGATCCAAAGACCATAGATAAGGAATAAATTTAGAGAGCAGAGGAGGGCCATAATGACAAAAATAATACAGGACAAACCTCAAGTTAAATGAGCTAGAAAATGCAAACATTTTAATAGATTTTTATTATTAAATAATGAAATTTGCATATACTAGTGTTCTAAGCCCCCTCATTACATGATTTATTATTGTAAGCCCCCTCTAACTTACGCATCTAGAAAATGAAACTACAACCTATTAGGATTGAGATAAACCTTATAGAACAACAACAGCTAGGAAGGATCACTTGCCAACATCTGTTGAATACATCTATTGGAGGACCTTGTATTCATGAGCTACACCTTGTATTCATGAGCTACAAGTGTATTCAAAAGATGTATTCAACAGATGTTGGCAAGCGATCCTTCCTAGTTGTTATTGTTCTATAAGGTTTGTCTCAATCCCAATAGGTTGTAGTTTCATTTTCTAGATGCGTAAGTTAGAGGGGGCTTACAATAATAAATCATGTAATGAGGGGGCTTAGAACACTAGTCTATGCAAATTTCATTATTTAATAATAAAAATCTATTAAAATGTTTGCAGTTGCCTCATTTAACTTGAGGTTCAACCTATATTATTTTGGTCATTATGGCCCTTCTCTGCTCTCTAAATTTATTCCTTATCTATGGTCTTTGGATCCCGCAATGTCAACTTGCAATCAGAGGAGTGGAATTTGCTCTCCATCGTCTAGGTATACAACTCAATTATGTTGTCTCCAAAAAATTGTGACCATGATGCCTACAATTATGTTTGTTAGCTATTATGAAATCTTTTGCAGTCTAGCCTATGAAAAATTTGAAATATGTTACATGATATAGATATAAAGATCACTAATGGGTGGGAGGAGTATCCCCACGGCCTCTATCATGTGGGGGATCTATGTCACCTCTTGTCACCTGCTCTTGTATTTCAAACTTCAGTGAGACTTCATACCGCGCAGTGTTCATAGATTATGTTCAATGCATTATTTACACTTGTATTGGTGGGAAAAATCTTGAAAATGTGCAAAAGACATTGCATTCAACCATGTTGTTTACATGACACATGTAGTTTACCTCTAGCCTAAATCAGCATTGCATACAAATTTGTGAACAGTGCATGGTACGAAGCCTCACTGAAGCTTGAAAATGATCCATGATCTCAAGAATATCATCTTCTTTCCACTCTTCTTGCCTCTCTTTTCCCATCTTGCAACTTGGGCATTGCAACATGAATCTTATTTTCCACAACTACTGATGAATCCTTAGGTGTAGTTGAAATTACCAAATGGCCTTCAAAGGTCAAGGAACAAATGGAATAACCAAGAAAACACTATATGTTAAATCATGTGATTGATAGTATATTAGGGCTCACCTGAGCCATAAACATGAAGAATTATTCTAAAAAAAGATGTAAACCATATATATGTGCACTTGATGCAAAGAGAAGTTACGTCATATCCATATTAAAATATTAGTTACAATATGAAAATACTAAACCAACTAATTCCTAAGTTCATCTTTGCATATGATCACAATAAAGATATGCGATTACAATATAGAGAAGGCATCGTAAAAATATAATTTCAGAATTTGCCCTAGCCTGACATATTTTTCACCCAAATCCTTCATCGTGGATAAGTGGAGATGGGTAGATAGATGCAGATGAGTTGCCATCGACCCAACTAAAGTATCTGCAATCATTATTTCCCTATGATGCCCAATCTACATTAGTTCTTATAATATAATGAATAGTATTTACATTAGAAACATTAAATATATACACATTAGCAACCTTTTTTATATTTGGGTAGCACCAAAATTATCATCCAGGGTTGCTCTGTGTCTGTGAAGTCTTCAACACACACTGCCCACCACCACATTGATAAGAGCCATGGAGCCTATATCAATAATGCACCGCACCATTGTTACTACATTTATTACATAAATATTATAACATATAATCATATGATTATAATAATCATACATTCACCACTATTGTTCTATTGTAGATTCAAGTACTTAAAAAATGTTTGCAATCAATGGTTTGAACAAAGATGTCATTCTAGGGCAACAAGGACAATTTAACTATACCTGAGCTAGAATTAGTTAACTTCAATACTTTCAATACTTTCAAAATTGAATATGAAATAGGGATATAAACAAGAACTATCCACACAGGTTATAGAGACTAAAACCTTTCCATTGATCCATACGAGTATAACACAAAATAGATTTACATAAGCCAATTAACTCAAAACACAAACCCTTTTTCAAATAATTTAATTTTAACTTTGGTTGTGTTAAAGGAACTATGTTGACTTTATTTTGTAGTTGTTTAACATGAGAGTTTGTAGATTAATAGGAGTTCACATTTTTATGGGAATGTATCATTCAATTGAGCATTAATGCCCATCTATATCTAGTGAGATGAACATAACTCATGTACCTCATGCTACTATGTTCTTGATTCCTGATTCCCTTCAGGATCACAATCTTTCTCTAGTTTTAAGCCTGCAACTGTGTTCCTCCCTTCAATCGGTTATTGGATTTGGGTCAAGGTTGTTCTGCATAGAATTCACTGTCTTCAAACTAAATCTTCTAACTAATTTTAACCACTCTACTCCAGCACTATCGACTGTCATAGAGACACTCTAATCTAGTTGATCAAGTTAGATTAGGGTCATCTGGAATGGTCTAATAGTGGGTCCTTACAATTGTTATTGTCATTTAGTTACATAAACCAATTAACTCAAAACACAAACCCTTTTTCAAATAATTTAATTTTAACTTTGGTTGTGTTAAAGGAACTATGTTGACTTTATTTTATAGTTGTTTAACATTAGAGTTTGTAGATTAATAGTTCACATTTTTATGGGAATGTATCATTCAATTGAGCATTAATGCCCATATATATCTAGTGAGATGAACATAACTCATGTACCTCATGCTAGAGTGCTCGGATTAGACTAGACATTATCCAACCGCCTATTGTACACTCAAAATGTCCACTTCTCTAAGTCTTTAGTTCCAAGAGAATCCATGAATTGGAAGCCTTGAGAAAGTGACCTAGAGCTCCCTAGGCATGGAGTGCAAGGGTGTTTAGAGGGATCTCAACTAGAGATATTAAGCATATAACCTTGCTAGTAAACCATGCAATGGGAGATTCAAAGAGACAAGGGAGAGAATGCCAATATCTTCAAGAATCTTGATGAAAATGCAATGCAACTATGCTAGAATGAAAAATGCAGCTAAGCTATGGAAATGAAAGTGTTACAAGCCATTACAAATTAAGCTATGTGAACTAAGCTAGAACTTGAAAGGAAACTAAACTAAGAGTACAATGAAAGAAACTAAGCTATAATGCAAGTATGAAGACTAGAATGAGAGTAGAATGCAACAAGCTCTCCAAAGCTCCAAAGTCACCAAGAAAACCTGCAGCACAACATTAGCATAAAAAGTGGGATCCTAGAATGAGAAAAGAGCTCTCCTTTTAAAGATAATGGACCATGGAGATTAAGAGGCAAAAGATTTGATCAAGGGTGGATTTTGAAAGTGGGATCAATCCTTGTGCACAAATCTCCTCCAATGAGAAAGAAGTGTTGACTTTTGTGCCCCGTGTGAGACAAAAAGACCTTTTCTTCTTTTTATAAAATAGGAATAATGATTTATTTGTGCAACTTAGGATAAGAGGTAAATGGGGGCTTTTTATTTAATAAAAGGGGAGGAAATTCCTTTTAAATAAATAAAGACTTAGGATAAAATGGTTAATCCATAGAATATAATCAAATAAATGATAGAATTAGGATTTGATCAAGGAAATTGATTTAATTTGAAAATATTGCCAAGCATTGACTCAGGAAATTGATAAATTGAAGAATGGGGCCCAAAGTCTAGGCAACCATTTTAGGGTGCATACATTTGCCCCTCTTTGACTAATGTGAGATCGATTTGGGATCACATGTAGTCAAAGAATGAAATTGAAATGTGAGATCAATTTGGGATCACAAAACAACCCAGACATGTGTTCGATGGATGGGAACACATCAGGACAAAGATAAGATGATTGAAAAAGACAAGGCCAACACCCCTGTAAATAGGTAATTGTCAAGTCTCAGATAAGAGATAAGAATCTCAAGCAAGGTTTAATTGATAGGTTTGATAAAGCAGAATCAAGGATTGAAGTTTGATAGGTACTGCCCCCTCATGATAGAAATTGAAATGAGATAGAGGAGAAATATTAAATTGATAAATTTGATAAAATCACTAGAAATCATAATCGAAGATGAAAGATGATAGAATAACCATCAAGCAGTGAAGATATGCCCCAGTTTGACTAGGTTTGACTAAGAAAGATATAGAATAAAGATGAAGTCAAACCTCAAAGAGATGAAGTGAAGGAGATGAATGGAAGACTAGGGTAGTGAGAGAGATGGAGATGAAGAAATGAAGATGCCTGAGTGAAGATTGAAGGATCAGGCCTCAAACGGTCAGCCAACTGTGCAGAAGAAGGAGAAATTTTAAAATGTGATTTTGACTATCAAGATGAACTCAGATTTCAATTTTGATCCTGAAAATGGATCCAGGATGTCGACATTAGCCAGGGGTGCAATTTTCATGAAATTCTGAGATGTGTCAAAAATTAGGTCAAAAAGTCAAAATGCTATAAAAAGGGGTAAACAGGTCATTTTCAAATTCATTTGTCTTTTGTGATTTTGAGAACTTTGAGAGATCAAAGAGAGACTATGGCTTAGCAAGAAATGATTCCTATCCACACACATTGATTTGAGCTTAGTCAGTTGCACAACCGGCCTCCTCAGTATGGTGCTCCGGTAAGTTTCCAAAAAAACTAGCCTTTTGATTTATTTATTGCATTTAAATCACGTTTTTAGATTTTCAAATTATATTAATGTGAAACATTGTGTGATACTATTAAAGTATCATAGACATGTTATACATAGTATTGGGTGATAGTTTGTAAGCCAAGAAAGTATTGCACGTCCGTTCAAGAAAGCATTGCGCAATGCTAGATGAAATATCGTGCGATATGGTGTGTGAACTATCATACCAAGGAAAAGTATTGCACCACTATGTAACAAAGTATCACACGATACAATATCAACAAAAAGTGTCGCAAGAGTATAATAAGAAGTATCGCATAGTTTTAATTTGAGCAATATAACATGGGTACAGACAATTTTTGCATTTGATATTACTTGTACTAATTTTAGTCATCTATCATGATATGTTCTGACATCTGGGTTATGGGTTATGGCTTGCAGGAGATTCTACCAGCACTCATTATTAGAGCACCGAGAGTGGTCAGGCTATGCTACGTTTGAGATCTAGATGATCCAGGTAGAGATGACCTGATTAGGATGGGGTTTGAGTACCTATTGGACATGCCCCACATACGAGAAAACCACAGGTTGCTAACGGCATTGGCAGAGAGGTGGCACAATGAGCATAACACCTTCCATCTATTGACTAGAGAGGCCTCAATCACACTAGAGAACGTCTACTGAATCTTGTGTGTACCCATCCATGGAGAGGGGTGATTATAATCATGTTTATAGATGTTCATTAATGTAATGTTTTCGTATGATGAAAACTAACATGATTTTTTGTTGGCACAGGTATACTATGATCAGACTCCCACATATCGAAGACAGGCCATTTAGGACCTTTTCCAGGATGTGACCATTATTGACAGACATCTCTACTGGGACCGGGTAATAGAGGAGCATGGTCAGCATTACCCAATGGTGTGCATCATGTGCTTGATAGTAGCATAGGCTTTGATTACTAATAGGAGTCAGAGGGGATTCCCACTAGGTTGAGGGAGATTAGTGGTAGACTTGGTGATGCACTCGAGATGGATGGTGTGGGGCCCAGCCATCCTAGCAGACATGCATCATGAGTTGTATGAGATTGTATACAAAGATGCTAGATCTTGGGCATGCAGGGCCGTCCTAGCATAGATATGGGCATGGGAGCACATAGCCATTATGTGACCATGAGTACAACCTCAGGAGTGGAGATGCCCCTATATATACAGGTATACAGGATTCATCACTCAACCTCATAGTGGTGATCTTACTTATTACATGAGGCTATTGGATGAGTTGACAACCTTCGAGTGGAGGCCATACAGGCAGTGTGAGCAGTGGACCAATAGGGATCACAAGCTTGGATACATGTTGTGCAGCTAGCCACTACTAGGTCAACATGTAAAGATCATTGAGCATTTTTTGATCACTCAAGTATGGAGGTAGTTTAGCCATCAGCAGAGGGTGGTAGTGGAGACCACCACATATGCTAGGGTTAGGGAGGATGAGGGATAGGGATAGTTGCCAATGCTAGACTACCAGCAAGCAGCATAGGAGATAGTAGGGTTATGGATAGAGCCATGGGATTACCTACCTAATATGGCAGATGCAGATGTAGATGTTGCATATAGAGCAGAGCACTAGACATGCCAATTTCCTAGGTTCACAATCCCAAATGCATAGTCGAAGGTGGTAGGTGGGGATGGGGATGATGATGATGGGGGAAATGGAGGAGGGGGAGGAGGGAGGAGAGCAATGGTAGGGTAGGGATCTCGATCAAGTGGCCAGAGACTGTCACATAGATAGGTATCAGATGATGAGGAGGGAGAGGAGGATGAAGCAAGACCAGTTTGTCGATAGGTGGATGCAGGGCAAGAGCAGCCTGCGAATAGGGGAGGAGAGGATCTCCATGCCAGGATTCAGGTCCTAGAGATTGAGGTACAGTAGCTGAGGACTACCATTTCCATACATGATCAAAAGCTTATAGATGCACAAGCTAAGATAGAGTGGCATGAGAGAGCGGCATGAGATGATGTTGTCGATATCTAGAGGGAGGCAACACGGGCAGCATATTATCATGGTTTATACATAGTAGCCATGCCTGAGGGTCAAAGAGTGCCACTCTACTCCGAGAGGGCAGGGAGATTGGACATGGCAGGTGACAGGATGGGACCACCGCCTCCACCACCACCTCTATCATGTGATGGAGAGAGTCAGTCCTAGGTCTAGGGCTTAGATGTACAGACATATCTTGAGACTCTGATACAAATTTTGGGATCTCACATTGTACTTGTATCATGATTTATATATATGAGATGACTGGATTTTTGATATATCTTGTGTATTTGTCTCACTTGTGATGGATGTTTCAGTATTATTGTCTTGTTATATTTCTCAAATGTATGATATCTACTTATATATGATCATGTATAGTCTCTCTCATAGTTGTATGTTTAGTTCTCATGTTATGATATAGACTCATGTTTCTAAAAATTATCTTTTTATGATATAGATATGATGATAAGATTAACCCCTTGTGATGACAGGATAAGAAAAGGATGTGATATGAAAGAGAAGAAGCGAAAGACATGATCAATAAAAAGTGAAAGGTGAGCGTAGTTGACCGAAAAGTCTGTGAAAGATGAAAGGAGAGCTCTCTCCATATGCAAGATGCAAAATTAAACTAACATGAACCTAAGAATGCAAGCTACTATGAAAAGTGGTTTACTTGCAAGGTCACAAAGCCATTAGACTCTAATAATCATCATTGAACTTTATTGGTAGCATCGCAAGATCATACAATACACACTAGTATAACTATGTGAATCTGAATATGATATGTATCAGATAGGTATGTGGGAATCCCACCTAAGCATCAAAGACATGTAGGTCAAGATGACTAGTGTAGTGAGGTTCCCTAAGTTTAGTATAGCAAGATTATGCTCGCATCAAGACACAAGAAAGTCAAGATGACTTCAAGCATGCACTTGCGGAAAATAGTCAAGGTTAATACATTGTAGATCCTAGTGTCAAGTGGAACAAGCATGAATGCTCATGACAGTTAGGATCAACAAAATATACCCATAGGCAGAAAATAAATAAAACATGTCCTCATGCCCCTAGTCTTCTAGCCATGCATCATCAAAAACTAATAGGGAGAGAACACTTAGCAAAGAAATCATCATAGATAGCACACAAAGAAATAAACTCAAGAAAGTCTCAGTGAGTCAAGTGTTTAAGTGCATGTGTGTAGGTCATAGAGTCAAACTTTGAGTATTGCATCTGCCAGTGAGAAATATTGTATCATTCTAAACTGCGAGTAGGATATTTGATAAGTGTTAAGAAACACTTGACGCTAGGGAAGTGTTGAAAAACATAGTTTGGGGAGGTGTTGAAAAACACCATTTACGAGGTGTCCTAAAGACTAACGCATCCAAAAGACCAAAATGAACATAGTTATGCCCCCTAGACCAAGACAAAGACCAATTCCAAACCAAGGCAACAATGACAAGGCATGATGGAGAAAGGCTAAGTGTCAAGGACGCATGCTAAGAAATAGGTGTGCAAAGGCCTCAAGAAGTGCCTATTGCCAGTTTTTCACCACTTAGCAGATTTTTTAGGATTTTTTCAATTTTTTTGTATTTTTGCTACCAAGGTGCCTGTTTCTAGGTTTTCACCAAGGCACTTTTTTCTATTTATTTTTTTTAATTTTTTTCAGGACTTTATATGAATTTTTAGGATTTTTTCAGCATCATATATAAAAAAAAAAATTGGAATTTTTTTATGATCAATAAATATGTACAAAGGATGCCCCCAGACAGAACAGACATCATGGATAGAACTTCTTCAGGTGCAAGACATTGATAGGATCAAGGAGTTGCTCTCCCTCTTTAGTAGATAATAAATAAGCACCGATCCCAAAAGCTACAAAAATGATGTAAGGTCCAAGCCAATTAGGTTAAAATTTTCCCTTTTGATCTCTATGTTGTTGGTTCTTATGATTTTCACGTAGGACAAGATCTCCCACATGGAATTCTCTAGGGCGAACCTTTTTGTTGAAGGCTTTGGACATGTGCTTTTGATAAACCCTCATATGGTCAAATGATGCTTTACATTTCTCATCTAGAAGTTTCAATTCTTGGAGTCTCATGGCACTGTAGTCTTCATCGGTAACTAGACCTTTGAGGGAAACTCTAAGTGAAGGAATCTCAACCTCTAAAGGTAACACTGCTTTAGCACCATAAGTAAGGGAAAAAGGAGTAGCCCCCTGTAGGAGTATGAATACTCGTTCTATAAGCCCACAAAGCTGGATTTATTTGTAAGTGCCAATCTCTACCATTCTAATGAACTGTTCTATGTAAGATTTTAAGAATGGTTTTGTTTGATGCCTCTGCTTGACCATTTCCTTGCGGGAAGTAAATGGAGGACCAATGTTGTTTAATCTTGAATTTCTGGCAGAGTTGCTTAAGGTCCTTATTTTTGAACTGACCTCCATTATCAGTGATAATCTTAGAAGGCACTCCATATCAATAGATGATATGGTTTAGGATGAATAGAGAAATTGTCTTGCTCAAGGCAACAGAAAGCAGGACAGCTTCTACCCATTTAGTAAAGTAGTCAGTAGTAGTGATGATAAATTTGTGTCCACCTAATGAGTTGGGATGAATCTACCCAACAAGATCAAAGGCCCAGCACTAAAATGGCCAATGAGATATAGAAGGAATAAGCTCCCTGCCTTGAGCATGTATCAGGTGACCATGTTTTTGACACTTTTCACATGATTTTTCAAAAGCTACTACATCAATCTGCATGGTAGGCCAATATTACCCCGCCCTAAGCAACCTTTGGGCCATGGAAAGACCATTGGAATGTCCCCCACAGATACCCTTGTGAATGTCAACTAACGCTTAATCAGATTCTTCCTTTTCTAAGCATCTAAGAAGTGTCCCATCTAGACCTCTCCTATACAAATCACCAGAGATAAGGGTATGGTGAGAGGCATTTTGGGTAAGTTTTCTTCATTCGGGGTGGTTAAAGGTATTAGGGATAATGCCATCATGAAGGTATGAGTAAATGGCACCATATCGGGATGATTCATGACCAACAAGGGTACAGATAACGTGGCTTTCTTGGGAGTCATAGATAGGATAATGTAGATCTTCCACCAGGAATGCAAATCTGGATTCATGCTACTCTAACTGAAGAAGTGAAGCAAGTGTGGCCATAGCATCAGCTACTTTATTTTTTTCCCAAGGGATTTGTTGAAATGTGACAAATGTGAAATACCATCTCAATGAATTAACCATTTTCTTATAAGGTACCAGTTTCTCATCTTTTGTTTGATATTCTTCATTGACCTAGTTGATTATCAGCTGTGAATCCCCATAGATGTGTAGCTCAGTGATTCTCCATTCTATGGCCATCTTGAGCCCATTTGTTAAGGCTTCATACTCAGAAATGTTGTTTGTACATGGGAACAATAACTTATAAGACTTAGGAATCATGTACCCATGAGGAGAAACAAACAACACACCTTCTCCAGAACCATTTTTCATAAAAGATCCATCAAAGAACATCTTCCATGTTCTTGTAGTCAAATACATAAGGTGCTCATCCAAAAAATCAACTTGAATAAGTGCACTATCTTGAATTGGGAAATTAGCCAATTGATCTACTATGGCTTGTCCTTTGATTGTTTTTTGCTCAATGTACTCTATGTCAAATTTTGAAAGAATCATCATCCATTTAGAAAGTCTACTTGTGAGGGCAGCCTTATCGAGCAAATACTTAAGAGGATCAATTTTTGCTATGAGGTGTACTGTGTGCACAATCATGTAATGGTGCAACTTTTGAGAAGCAAACACCACTGTGAGGCAAGATTTCTCGATACTGGTGTAATTAACCTCATATGAAACAAGCATATGACTAATGTAATATATAGCTCTTTCTTTCCCATGTTCATCAAGTTGAGCTAATAATGCCCCCAAGGAAGATTCAATTGCTGAGACATACAAAATAAGTGGTTTCCCTAGGATAGGAGGCATTAAGATGGGAGGATTTTCCAAGTATTTCTTGATTTGGTCCATGGTCTTTTGACAATCCTCATTCTAGATACATTTAACTCCCTTATGTAAGTTCTTATATAGAGGTTGAGCTCTATCTGCCAGCTGTGAAATGAACCTCCTTATGGATTGAAGATGTCCTTGAAGACTCCTCATTTGACTAATGTTTTTAGGAGGTAGCATATCTATAATCGCTTGGACCTTTTCAAGGTCTACCTCTATTCCTTTTGCTAAAATGATGAATCCTAGTAACTTTCCAGAGGTAACACCAAATGCACACTTTTTTGGATTTAACCTTAATTGAAATTGTTCCATGTGATCTAGAATGACTTCTAAATCACCTAAGTGTGTGGCTCTTTTCTTAGATTTGGCCAAGGTGTCATCCACATAATCTTCCATGTTTTTATGCATCATGTCATGAAAAATAGTTGTCATAGCTCATTGATAGGTGGCTCCTGCATTTTTTAATCCAAAAGGCATAACATTCCAATAATAGGTACCCCATGCACAAGTGAATGTAGTCTTTTCTTGATCTTCAGGAGCTATCTTAATCTGATTATATCCAGAAAAACCATCCATCAAGGAATAGATCTCATAACCTGCAGTCATGTCCACTATCATGTCTATGTTTGGGAGTGGAAAATCATCCTTTGGGCATGCTCTATTGAAATCTCTAAAGTCTGTGCAAATTTGAATTGATTTGTCATGTTTGGAAACTAGTACAATATTTGATATCCATTCAGCATAGTCAATAGCTCTTATGAATCCGGTGCTAAGGAGTTTTTCTAATTTTTCTTTGACTAAAAGAGCTATGTGAGGATGCATTTTTTCTCAATTTTTGTTTGACTGGTTTTACACCTAGAGCTATGGACAAGTGATTCATAATAAGATTAGTGTCCAATCTTGGCATATCTGAATAAGTCCATGAAAAATTAATTTTCTTTCTCTATAAGAACTTGGTGTATGCTTCCCTTTCTTGTGTTGACAAGGACTGAGCCAAATGTATCATCTGTGGAGCCTCATTTGTACCCAAATTGATTGGTTGTGTTGGCTCAACAAGCACTAAAGATCTTTCTTGAAAGAAACTCGGGAGATGATCAAGTACCTCATCCTTAGGTGCCTCAAAGAGGTTTTCACCCTTGGATACATCATTTCCTTTTACTATTTTTGGTTCTAACACCACCACATAGTGGTTTTCGCCATCAAAACTCCTATTCTTTTTATTTTATGACTAAGTTACTTGATGTCTATCTCTATCATGCTAGTAGCCAGTTCACTGGTGGAAGAGACTATGGTTTCAATTGCATTCAGGTAACAAGTTATCTCATAGTCATTTTGGAATGTCAAGAGCTTAGGTTCTTGATAACGTTGAGACCAATCAATGAGATGAGGGTTAGCAAGAGGTAAGTTAATGGCAAGTTCAAGGTTGTGAATGTGGATGATGTCATCTCTAGTGACTAAAGTGTCAAAGTCTATCAAGTATTCTTCTAAGCTACCCAAATCAGGATTCGTCCTACCAAGTGAATAATCATCCACTAAGGCAACACATGGGTTCCAGTCCTCCAATCCTACATGTGACTCATCAGCTACCTTGGGATGAGAACTATAAGCATGGACAACATCAATGTCCATTTCAACTATGGAAGAATTGGAGAGAGACTCCCATTCATACTCATGTGAATCTATATTTGAATCCTGACTGGGATGTTTACACCATGCATGTTTAGGACATCTTGATGTGGAGGCTCTAATGTCACCAAGGGTAACATCTTTTTGAACACCATTCTTGTATTGATGTTCTTTGACAAGATCTTCTACACTTGATGCATCTTGTTCTAGGCTTGAAATTGTTGCATGAGCAACTAGATTGTCTGAATCTCCCTAAAGGAGATTAGTGGAAGGGACCCAATCTTCACACATATCTTGTTGATTTGTCAAATTTGGCATGTATATCAGTTCACCTTCACTATCCAACTCATCAAGGATAGGATTATTTTTCTTGTTATGATTCTCAAATCCTACGCAACCCATCTTCTTAGAGTTGCGTCCAAAGAGAGCATGATCGAGAGGTTCATCTCTAGCACCCAATCTATGATTAAGAGGACCATGTCCTGGATAGCCCATATTTTTGACAAAAGTATACCCTCTTCCACAAGCCTTAGGAGAGGGAGAGAAGTTCTCATTGTGCATGTATTTTTCTTCTCTATAAATCTAGTCTTTAATAGCCACCTCTTCTTTCTCATCTTGGATAGGTACTGAGGACTCTACAAATGTGCCAAATAAAGTCATGGCTGAAGAGGAAGGTATCATTTCTTGTGAAGGTTTTCCATAAGACCTCGGTGAAACTGGTATCTTTGTAAAGGAGTTGAGTTCATACCCCCCCCCATACCAAGGTCCATTGACTTGAACTTATCTTTGTATTGTGCTAGAGTCACATTAAAATCTTCTACTTCTTTGTTGAGGGGAACATGAGTCCTTGTTGAAATTGAGTTAATAGATAAGGTGCTATCCCCAGGTATACAAATTTATACTCCATTGTAGGGGAACTTAAAACACTGATGGTAGGTAGATGGCACTACTTGCATATCATGGATCCATGGCCTACCAAGTAATATATTATATGCCAGAGGACTAGCATCAACAATTTGAAACAAAATATCCTTCTCAACGGGGCCAATCCTAACAAGAAGGATGGGCAACCCTTTGGAGCTTCTTTCTACCTCATCATAGGCTTTGATTGTAATCTTCTTTTAGGCATCTATGACTTCTTCTGAGTAACCCAATGTCTTTAAAAGACTTAAGGAACAAATATTGAGCCCAGCACCCCCATCTATCAACACACGCTTGACACAAGTTTTGTGGATCATGACTTCAATATGAAGGGTGAGATTATGTGGGTGGCTCAAAGCTTTATCATCATCCTCTAAAAAAGTAAGGTAATGAGGGCTAGCAATATGATTGACCATGTTTTGGAATTGATTGACATCTAAATTGTTAGGGACATTTTTTGCGTGCAAGGCATCCTCAAGGACTTGCTTATGTCTCAGGGACAACTCTAAGAGCTCAAAGATCAAAATTTGAGCTGGGGTTCTCTACAATTGATTAACAAGATTATAACTCATTTTGGGATTAACTACTAGTTTTATGGTGACATTCTTGGGTGCCACTTTCTTTGGTTTATTGGACTGACTTGAGCTGGGTCCTCTAATGACAATAGGACCTTGACTTCTCATGATAGCATTAAGAGCTTGGGATGACATCCTATAGTGAGGACCCCTTAGCACCACAATAGGTTCTTCATCAAAGATAGGAGGAGATTCCACATCAAGATCATAACCATAGGGATCCTTGTGTCTCATCATGTTGACATTTTCCTCCACAACTTCAAGCATGTTGACCACATTGTTTGTAGCTATGTAAGTGTAGTTGATCTTGGCTTTTCCATTCTTTAGTTTAGAGGTTTCCCCCTTCTCATATTTAGGTAAAGGTTCTTTGAAAGCCTTATGATCAGCATTATTGTTCAAACCATCCACCTTAAGTTTTCCATTCTCAATGAGATCTTGGATGATATGCTTAAGTTTCCAATAGTGTTCGATATCATGTCCAATACCATTGTGAAATTTGTAGAAAGCTTTCTCATCCCACCAATGTGGTTTAACATCAAGAATATGATTCTTTGAGGGATCTTGAGGATGTGCAAGATTGTTTGCAATGAGTGTTTTGAAGACATCCTCATATGAATCACCAAGCTTTGAAAATTGATGCCTCTCTTTCTTAGGCTTATCTTGGTATCTTGGCTTATGTTCTTATTGGTTGGATGCATTGAGCTTCATTTCTTGAACAGCACTAGATAAGTGAAGAACACCTTGATCCTTAGGTTGAGAAGAGTCCAAAACTCCATCATTAACCACTTGTTTGTTCCTATTCCAATGTGCGTTCTTCCCCTTGTCCTTGTTAAAGTTGTTATTTTGACCATTATTGTTGTTTTTGTTGTTGGTCAAAATTCCTTGCACTATCAAGACATCCTCAATCCTACATGTGGTTTCAACCATGGTGTCAAAGGAATCAAAGACCATTTTTCTAACTTCATACCACATCTCAAGAACCAAGTTGCTAATAAGGATGTCAATCTTCTCCTTTTTTAGGAATGGTCCTAGAGTAGCGAGAACATTGACATCTCCACCTTCACAAGAAAGAAACAAAGGAATCCCCTTGATTTTGTTTCAAGTTACATGTGTCCAACATGGTGGAAGATCTCAAAAGATTGTAGAAGTGTTGGATGAATCTATGAACAAGCTCTTTGAAGGTCTTGACGGGGGGAGTTATATTGGTGAACCATTCCATTGCTTGACCTTTGAGACTCCTTGGGAACAACCTCATGAGATAGGAGAAGTCTTGATGAAACTCAAAG
The DNA here is from genome assembly GCA_027943335.1 of Chamaecyparis obtusa. Taxonomy (NCBI): domain Eukaryota; kingdom Viridiplantae; phylum Streptophyta; class Pinopsida; order Cupressales; family Cupressaceae; genus Chamaecyparis; species Chamaecyparis obtusa. Next base: position 576,028 of record BSBK01002250.1, on the reverse strand, counting down.
CTCATAATGTAGAATTGGTGCACATGGTCATGTAGATCCCCATTACCATCATACTTGTCATATTGGGGAATTTCCACCTTCCTAGGAAAATCTTTCATGCTCACACTCTTGTCAAAAGGATTAGGACAAATTGAGTCAAGTGAGAATGAACTCTTAGGTGCCAATAGCTTTTCCATCATACTCTTCATTTGTCTGATCTCTTCTTCTTGAGATGGATTGTTCTTCTTAATCTTTATGTCCACATCAAAGTTGTAAGGGACTCTAGCACCCTTGTTGATTAAGCTCTCTAGGAACTTGTCTTTGTTTTTCTCTAGATATCTCTCCACATACTATTGGAAGAGTGGTTCTTGTTGCATCTTCATGAAGTCTTGAGCATTGAGATCAAAACTTGAGCTACTACCTCCATGTTGGGAACCATGATGAGCACATTGCGAGGGTTGTCTTGAGTTCCTAGGAGGTGTTTGTTTCCTAAATGAGCATGTTGTGAAGTCCTTCTTCATCTAGGACTAGGAGATCTTGAAGGGGTTCTTGAATGCCTTCTACTTCATGGGGTCCCAAAAGGAGTAGATGGTGGGGAGTTGTTTCCACTATTGACACCCCTGTTGTTGAATTGGGCATTAAGCTATTGGGCCAAAAGTCTATCTTGTTCTTCTTGAGAGGCTTTCCTTTCCAATTCTAACAAGGCTTGTCTCTCTACCTCTAGGAGTCTAAACCTCTCTTCCTTTGCAGTTTGTTCATCTAAAAAGGCTTTCTTTTCATGCTCAATTCTTTTGATCCTTTCACTTGTATACCTTGAAGTTGTTTAGAGTGGTGAACTTGGTCTTGAATATTTGAACAAGTCATTGGTATACATTGCATTCACATGTGCATCACAAGGTTCATTGTCTTGATCTTCATGTTGTGACCATTCTTCTTGGTGAGCTCATCTTTTATACCTTTCACCCCTTTGATGTGCATCCAAATATCTAGTATTGATAAGGGGTGAGTCTGGTTGATTTTCATGAGAGGAATCACTGAATAGAATGTTATCTCTATGTCTCTCAAATATATCGTCAAGATTTTTATCCATTGCTTCCCTCTCCTATTGAGTCATGGTGTAACTCATATCCATATCTAATTGAGAAGGTGCTAAGGATGTGCTCAACTCACTAGGATTGCTCTTGGAATCAAACCAAGCTTCTGAGGTATTCCTAGGGGATTGATCAAAGATGGGCTCTTTTCCCTTACATTTTTGGTGAGTTTGCACTAAAGGTAATTGATCAAAGACTAGTTGAGGTCATTTTCCTTGATTCACTTGATACCTTGTCATAACCAACATGAAATAAAAGGCACTAGGTGAAAATATGACCCTAAGAAATGTTGGTACCAAACTAAGATAGTAAAAGCATTCAATTGTCCAAAAGAGAAGTGATAAGATAGAATTTTTGTTAAAAGGTATAAACCAACACTACCACAGAGGTGCCCAACAACAGATAAGTATCCTAACACATATGGATTAGGAGGATGATTTAACCAAGATATAATTGATTGAATTTGAAATTGGATGGAAGTGAATTGGATGAGAGATTGCTAAGACTCTCCAAGTGTGTTATCAAAGAATCCAAAGGTTGGTCTTTTCAACAAGGACAATTTCTAACTTACCGATTCCAAGAAAGGTCACTTGTAAAATCAAAGATTGCTAATTCAAGGAGTCAAGACACATGAACCCAAGGTGCAAATAGGCTTTTGACAGTGGGTTAAGTGACCTACTAAAATCTAGATCAACTAAGGAAGACTAAAAATGACACAAATCAGCTTCAGATTGCAAACAACAGTGAGATAGCAAAATGACCTTGTGCGATAGTTTGCAGGGTAGTAGAATGATACAATTTTCCCAGATGATATTTCACACAAAGCAGTGTGATAGTTTCCAGGTAGTTGATGTGATAATATCCAGGCAGATGGTGCTTTAGTTGTGTAGTATCGTATGATATTTGACTAGTGGGGGTGTAGAATGCAATTTTGAAGGTAATTTGGCCAAAGTTGCAGGTTGCTAATCTCAATTTCTCAATTTCAAATGCAGTAATGGTAGAAAATAGATAGGTTTGCAAATATTAAGTGATCAAACGTGCCGTAAAACACTTGAACAAGGGTGAAAGAAACCTTGTCAATACATGTACTTGGGATATCAAAGTGAAAAATCCTATGAACACTACCATGATGTTTGATGTTCAAGAACATTTATACAGGTAGATCACAGCGAAGACAATTCAAGCACTTACTAGCCTAGAAAGACAAAGGCTCAATACTCAACAACTTGGCCCACACTTGATGTCGCATTGCCTCACACAAAGTGGTTGCCCACAATAGATACTGGCTTTTTCATGGAAGTGCCAATGACACAACCAAAGGAACATAGATGGTGAGTAAAATCTTGGGGTGATCCAAGTTAGTCCACTAGGATTGATCCTTGCACCAAGATGTTGAGCAAAAAAATTGGGTAGCTTCTATCTAAGGTTCATAATAAGGGCTTTCATTCACAATACCCGTCTTGCTCCCTGAAGGGACTCCTTACCTTGTAGCAAGTAATAGACCTCGTGGCCAAAAGAGTACCTTAAGCATTCTTTCTTAGCATTTTCCTCATGGTCACAATCCCACAAGTACTCACACTAAGCGAAGACAAGTACTATGTCTAAAAAGGTTTTGTGTCCTTGATAGCCTTGAGTTTATAGTGGGTTGGAATAGTCGGGTATTAGGTTGTCCCCACTTGGGTTGTTCCTCTTGATTTCTCAAGAGCAGGCCCGCTAAAGGATTCTAAACTAAACAAAAAGTGGATTAACCTTTGAGGGTCGGGATTTCTAGTTCACCACAAGGGTGAAGAGCATACTCTCCTATCTCAAAAATCTTTCCCAAACACACCAAGAAATGTTTAATTAGCCCTCTTGCTTTTGAAATCTAAAGATGGGTCAAGATTTATGGTTCACCACAAGGGTGAAGAGCATACTCTCCTACCACCAAAAGACTCTAATAACAAGATATTAAGTGCCTAATAAAAAATGAACTAGTATATGCCGCACTTAAAAATGAAAGCAAAGAACAAGCACTTGATTGTTTTTATGCTTTGGGTAGCCTGAAAGAAAGATTAGTAGCCCTTGTGCATTTGAAGCTTTGACATGTGTTCTTATTAGCAAATATTCAAGAAATGAGGGCACACCTACAAGCACAACTTGTTAGCCCCACAAAGATTAGTACAACAAAAACCAAGTAAAATCTGCAAATGAATCTTTATCCTAACATAGCAAGTCAAAACCAGCAAGCAAACAAATCCAAATCTTGCAAAGAAATCACCAAAATCGGTCACTGCTAGGCTTGGACGACAGTTCTGTCAGAAAAATTTTTGCACGATACTTTTCAGTATAAGAGTGTGATATTTCTTTTCTGGATGATACTTCACATTGTATCCAGGTGACAGAGTTCTGTATGAATGCGCGACAGAGTCCTGTATGGTCGCGCGATACTTTTACTAGAAAACTATTGCACAAGTATGTAAAGAACTATCATACGACACTGGAAAATATTGCCCAATACTTTGTCAGAAAAATGCAAAAAATAGCCAAGAACAACAAGATAAATATGACAAAAAATTAGCGAAAATGCATGAAAGGAAAGGACAAAATAGAGTTGTTATGCCCCACGGTGGGCGCCAAAAATGTACACTCAAAATGTGCACTTCTCTAACTCTTTAGTTCCAAGAGAATCCATGAATTGAAAGCCTTGAGAAAGTGACCTAGATCTCCCTAGGCATGGAGTGCAAGGGTGTTTAGAGGGCTCTCAGCTAGAGCTATTAAGCATATAACCTTGCTAGTAAACCATGCAATGGGAGATTCAAAGAGACAAGGGAAAGAATGTCAATATCTTCAAGAATCTTGATGAAAATGCAATGCAACTATGCTAGAATGAAAAATGCAACTAAGCTATGAAAATGAAAGTGTTACAAGCCATTACTAATTAAGCTATGTGAACTAAGCTAGAACTTGAAAGAAAACTAAGTTAAGAATGCAATGAAAGAAACTAAGCTATAATGCAAGTATGAAGACTAGAATGAGAGTAGAATGCAACAAGCTCTCCAAAGCTCCAAAGTCACTAAGGAAACCTACAGCACAACATTAGCATAAAAAGTGAGATCCTAGAATGAGAAAAGAGCTCTCCTTTTAAAGATAAATGGACCATGGAGATTAAGAGGCAAAATATTTGATCAAGGGTGGAGTTTGAAAGTGGGATCAATCCTTGTGCACAAATCTCCTCCAATGAGAAAGAAGTGTTGACTTTTGTGCCCCATGTGAGACAAAAAGACCTTTTCTTCTTTTTTATAAAATAGGAATAATATTTTATTTGTGCAACTTAGGATAAGAGGTAAGTGGGGGATTTTTATTTAATAAAAGGGGAGGGAATTCCTTTTAATTAAATACAGACTTAGGATAAAATGGTTAATCCATAGAATATAATTGAATAAATGATAGAATTAGGATTTGATCAAGGAAATTGATTTAATTTGAAAATATTGCCAAGCATTGATTCAGGAAATTGATAAATTGAAGAATGGGGCCCAAAGTCTAGGCGACCATTTTAGGGTGCATACACCTGTGAGGGTTGTCACTGTTATTAATTGGTGTAAAAGGAGGACCATCTGTGTGTTATAGCACTTTATATAAATACTCACTATTTGGATAATGTCTAGTCTAATGAAAAATAGTGTATACAAGGTATCCAAGCACACTAGCATGAGGTACATGAGTTATGTGCATCTCACTAGTTATAGATGGGCAACTATGGCACACTAGTATCTATAAACTCCTATTTATCTACAAACTCTCATGTTAAACAACTACAAAATAAAGTCAACATAGTTCTATTAACACAACCAAAGTTAAAATTAAATTATCTAACTTTGTTGACTTTATTTTGTAGTTGTTTAACATGAGATTTTGTAGATTAATAGGAGATCACATTTTTATGGGAACGTATCATTCAATTGAGCATTAATGCTCATCTATATCTAGGTTTGCATCACACATGCTTAAGGAAAAATTTCCTAATACAACTGAAGAGAGTAATTAATATGGAAATTGAATCAAATGTAAGCAACATATGACATTAATTTTCAAAGACAGTGACAATTTAAAAGAATTGGAAAAATACAGTGTACAAGCAATGATAGTGCGCCATGGGAAATCACAATAAGTATGAACCCATAGAGGATTTTCATTGTTTCCTAAAAGAAGACCATTTTCAAAGTGAGATTTAGCTACATAGAGGTGAATCCATGATATACAAAAGGTAAGAGAACCTCAAAGTTTCTGACATATAATGCTATCATGTCAAAAGGACAACAAAGTGTAGTTTTTAGAACAATGGAACAACCATCTCTCTTAAAAGGAACAACCGTCATGTTATAAAGTTATTGAATATGGCCATTATCATGAGATCATAGGGAAAAACACATCTATCTACTATTAATGAACAATTTCTTCTATAGAGGCAATTTTGAATTCTATGCTCATGTGAAAAGGAAATGTCACTCAGTTTGAAGTCCTAATAGAATAAATACAATAAGAAGACATTGACATATCATGCCTTATATTAGAACCAATCACAATAAGAAGATGGAACAACCATAAGGTACAAGCATGTGCAAGTCATTGTAATCATTGGAGATATGTTAAAGGTTAAGTACAATAGTAGAGTACGAACATGATACAATTAATGAAAGTGCCATAAAACACCATGATATTTATAATCAATCATAGAGAAAAGAAATAGTGACAAAAATGATTTGTATTTTAGTGCCACCAAATACTTTCCAAATAGTCATCAATGTATTAAAGTATTCCAAAGTATAGGATAGCAAGGTGCTTCAATACATAGCTGCAATGATCAAAATAGTATTTTACAATATCACGAAGTAAACAAATGAAATGTTTCAAAATAAGGAAAACTAAAACAACAAATGAAAAGCATTTTCATTAAACACAACATAAAAGGCATCTTTGACATTGAGCCCTCAAAGAACAGGTTTGATGTTTTCATGTTTTGAAAGTTAACAAGGTTTATATTTTCATCATGAATACATGAAAACAAGAACAAAGGATCACAATAAGTAATCTCTAATATAAAGAAACACAATGACTATCAACATCAAAGTGGTGGTGTAGGAACTCAAACATCATCTAAAGATAATTTGTCATGTTCTCTTTCCTCTACACTTTTACAGGATATTGAACGTGAACGAAAAAGAAGTGAGAACCCTGAGGCAATGGATGAGGAAGATAGTGATGAGGTAGCTGAAATAAAGGCTTCTCATTTTGAGGAGTCGATGAAATATGCCCGAAGAAGTGTTAGTGATGATGATATTCAGAAGTATCAAGCCTTTTCACAAACACTACAACAATCTCGAGGCTTTGGTTCTAAATTTTGATTTCTAAATAGACCTGATGGTGCTTCTACTAGTGCTTCGGATGTATTTTCTATAGAAAATAATAAAGATGAAAATGACTTATATAGGTTGCACATCCACATGCACATCTGATATAAAATTTATTATTATAAAGTCTTTTTATGGAAATCTATTTTACATTAGTCTATATTATTCTGAAGCCTTGTTATAGAAATCTGTTTTATATTAATCCTCAGAATTAGTTAGAAAATCTTCTTCTTTCTTTCTAAATTCATGAATGATTCTATTTTTCTGTAGTAAATAGCATACATAATAGATAAACATGAAATCAACAACAAATATCTATCTTATTCTTTTACTACTAAGTCTTTGTTTGTCGGGCATACTGATTATAAATACTTGAGGTATCAGGTTATTGATACATCCCTGGTATTTTCATGTATTTAATCTTATAAAATCATCAATTCTTAAGCATTAAGCATAGTAATAGGTCAATGTTCATTTAATTGCAAAAATGAAACACCAATGAAGAAAATAATGAGCAGCAAATAATAGATATTATTAACATAGGTTGAAGCCAATCTCATCCTTCGATTATAAGAAGGATTTCCATGCTCCTATTTGAAAACAATAGATATTATTGAAATAAGCGGAAGCCAATCTCTTCCTTTCTCTTGTGATCTTATATCACAGGATTTCAAAGCTCCTATTTGAGAATAATAGACATTATAGACACATAAGTTGAAGCTAGTTCTTCCTTGCTCTTGTGATCTTATATCAAGGATTTCCTAAGCTACTTTATTCAAATTGGATAGTATTATCACTTGATATTCATACCTTCTAGATAAAAAGAAGTGTATCGCTAGATACCTAGTGACAAAATTCACCCTCTCCTAGTTTTAGATTGAGGCCAAGCAGCACTAGGCTTTCAGTGGGATAAGGTTTAGTATCCATATGGCATTTAGAAACCACACTCTACTTATATCCATTTTTCTCATCCTTCAATGTTACCAAATACATATTTGTACTCTTCACATAGTGACAGTAATAAAATTTAAAAGGAAATAACATAGAGTGACAAGCCACATGCTTGATGGAGGAGGGAGCCAAGAGTTTTGCTCCCTTTACTATAACCAAATAAATAAACATCATTATAACATGAGGGAGTGAAAATCTCAAACCTTTTTATCAAAGCATAAAAGATAAAGAAATTTTGTCAGATGTTGTAGTTGCAACTTCCCTGCTAGACATGTATGCAAAATGTGGAACTATAGACAAGGCACGTGAACTCTTTGACAAAATGCATCAAAGACATGTGGTATCATAGAATACCCTGATTACGAGCTATGTACAAAATGGATTTTTTAAAAGGCTTTAGAAATTTTCAAGCAAATGCAAATGGTAGGTGTAAAGCTAAATTCCAAAACCTTTGCCAACATCCTCCCTGCCTGTGCCAAAATGGGAGCTTTGGAATAGGGTAATTAACCAATCATTGTTAATATATTATGCAGTCACATTATATATATATTATGTAGTCACCATTAAGATCGACTTAGTCAATTGCTTGATCACATGATAACCAGTAATTAATGGTTATCGTAACACAGTGTTAATGTGTTACGATAACCACTAATTAGTGGTTATCGTATCATTGTGTAAGATAATGAAACAATGCCAATCAATTGATAATGAAATGATTACAGCCATGTCTATTCATATTGGTATTAATAACCATTGTGTGGGCTGGGAAAGACTTACCAACACCATATAATTGATAGGAAATAATTAATGATACCCTAGCTTGTATAAATGGATGCCCTAGCTCATGGGTAACCAGAGAATCTAATGAACACACATTAATATGATGCCCTAGTTCACTAACATAGCAAATGTCATAATAAAATCATCCAAAGAAATGAACTCAATGCCATGGATACAACAGAGCATGGAGTAATGAATATCACAGTAAGATGTGCCCTCAAAATACATGATGGTATTCAATCAAATGATCAAATGCAATGTATTCTATCAAAATGCAGAGGAGATAACAAAACAATCCCTACCTCAATGAGCTTCCGTTTGAAAAGGAGAGGAAAATCCAAGTTTCTAAAACCAAGCTCAAAGATCAAAGGCCCAAGTCCAAATAAAAACTACAAACCCTATACACAATGTCGAATCTGCCTTGGTCGATGAGGTTTCATGCACTGCCCCTTGAAAAAATTCACCATGGTGATAATGATCAAATGAGAAATGAATTCTACTGCAACCCCTATACACATTGCCAAATCCGCCCTGGCCGATGAGGTTTCGTGCACTACCCCTTCAAACAATTTACCGTGGTGATAATGAAATTAGAAATGAGTTCTTTTTTTTTAAAGTTATGCCTGTGTTCCTCAAAATTTCAACGTACATGATAGTGGTCAAAATTTTGACTAACACGGGCATGGATTAAAAAAAATGAAATTTTTCCTTCTATAATCCGACCAACCAAAACCTTTTTATTTCATGGTCAAAAATTTTGGTAGAAAAATGGTGCAAAATGTACTAGTGCATAATTCATAAGGTGTAGCATGTGTACCTTTCTTGATTTGTACTCCGTTTAAGGTATAAATAGTTGTACTCACAACTTCTCTCTAGTATTTTTGTGCAACATTCTTCTCAATCATTAGTGCTCTTGCACAATCCATAATTGACCTGTTTCTCCTCTTAGCTATACCATTTTATGGAGGTGTTTTAGGTGTAGACATCTGTCTCTTGATTCCTCTATCATTTCATAATAGATTGAACTCATTTGATATAAACTATCCACCTCGGTCAGATCTCAAACATTTCAGGCTTTTACCTATTTATTTTTCAACTTTTTCCAAGTACCACTTAAACAACTGAAATGCATCATATTTTTTCTTTCAAAAACATTACAGTCATCATCCTAGTGTATTCATCAACAAACAAAATAAAGTATTTAGCACCATAATAACTTTGTACACCCATAGGTCCATAAAGGTCAGTATGAACCAAATCCAAAACATTTTCAGAAGTAAATGTCTTTCTCTTTAAACTAGACTTTGTCATTTTACCCAACTGACATTGTTTTCACATCACATTATCAGGTTTCTTCAATCTCAAAAAACCTCTAAATTTCTTCTTTTTACTAATATTTACTAGATTGTCAAAGTTTACATGACATAGCCTCTTATTTCATAACCATACATCATCAAATTGTGCAAACAAACACGTCTCTTTAGATATATCTAGGTATAACAATTTACCTCTAATCTGTTCTCCACTTCCAATTAGTTCACCAATAGCATCAAATATTTTAGCCTTTCTATGATGAAACTCCACTCGGTAACCAATGTTGTTAAGTTGTGCAACATTCAGCAAATTGTAGTTAAGACCTTCAACCCAATATGCATTTTCACATGTGATCTCATATGTTAGCTTAATTGACCCTTTACCTCTCACAGGACATGGTGCATCATTACCAAACTTAACACTTCTACCTTTGTAATGATCTAGGGTTTCAAATTTACTTTTATCACCAGTCATGTGATGTGAGAAACCACTATCAATAATCTATTTATCACCTTTACTCACATAAGAAATAAGTGTAGTTTTCTCATCTTCATCAGAATCATCTTTCATAGCAACATAAACTACTTCAATATCAAAATCATCACTATCACTATCAGTGTCCTCTTTAGCAATATAACAAGATTTCTTACATGTCCTTGTAGTCTATGTACCTTTGGTGATCTCTATTTTCTCTCTTATCCTTGTACTTGCTTTCTCTTTCCTCATCCTTGTCATTCCTGTCAGGACATCTTGCTGCAATATGACCAACTTTGTTACATGAAAAATAGATTATTGGAAGTTTACCTTTATATTTTCCTTTTCCTCTTTTTAATCTTCTAGCCATGAGTATTTCAAGATCATCTAGTTCCTCATCAGAAGTGTTACAGTCACTTTCCCTATCACTTTCACTTTTCACACATTTTTCTTTTTCTCTTAGATTTATGCAAACCCATTTGTGACTTGAATGCAGATTCAACATTAGGAATAGTGTAGTTATCATAGTTAGATAGCTCAAAAGAAGTAAGCTTACCAACAAGACTTTCCAGAGTTAGAAAATTACCAAGGTTACATCTTGATTCTTGAATTATAGAAATTCTGATAGCATAGATAGAAAGAAAAGTTCTCAATACCTTACCAATAACAATCCATCATCAATGATTCTATTAGCTCCTCTAATAGCATTCACTATCTCCTTAATTCTACCACAGTATTGAGCAATATTTTCACCTTCTTGCATTTTCATTTCATCAAACTTACCTCTCAAGCTTTCAGCTTTTGCACTCAATACATTTGTATCACCACCATAGCTGGTTGCAAGAGTATCCCACATTTTCTTTGCAGTAGTGCAATCTTTGATATCTTTAAATTCAAGATAGCTTAACACAAATGCAATATCCAACATTGCTTGATTGTGTTCATGTTTTGCTTTCATCTCCTCGATAGTCAAAGGTGCAATAGGTACAACATAGTCACATTCAACATAGTACTTCACCGAATCACCAATACTAACTAGATGTAGTTTCATCAGACTCTACCATGTAGGGAAGTTCTTGTTCAACTTCGGTACCTCCTTTTTATACATCTTGATCATTAGCTTCAAGTACCTTTAAAATTTTCTCTGTAAGCACCAAAAGCTCTAATACTAATTGTTAATATTATTTAGAACAATAGAGAGGGGGTGAATCAGTTGTTCTTGGGTCCAAATGTACCAATTGAACTTTTAAACACTTCAACAATCTCTAATCTAATCACCAACACAACTCAGTCTCTAAAGTATATATACTAGAAACATATAACATGCAGTCCACTGTCCAAAATTAATTAACTTGCAGAATATAGAAACAAACACATCAAAACATTCACACAAGTATAACACCAGGATTTATAGTGGAAACCCAACTTGGGAAAAACCACTTTGTAACATGTTACTAATATTTTCACTCTTCTGAAGCGAGCTCTGTGAAAAGCCAACCTTGTTAAAGGTTTATAAACACACTTCTATGTGTGACCCTATTAAAGGATTTAAACACTCTATCAAAAGTGACCTGGTTAAATGATTTAAATACATTCCACTAGAATGCCACCTTGATTAAAGGATATAAACAATTATTGTTAGGTCAACCTTGATTAAAAGATTTAGACTAATAGAATGATTAGAAAGTAGCAGTAGTTTATGATCTGAAAAACATACAACTCACTTTGCAAATAACAGATCCAATTCACACATATATGTTGATTTACTGACTGAGTTCCATTTCCATCTCCATCACTGATATGCTCGCAATTTGCTTCAAGCAATCACAACTCTGATCAACTCCTTCACCTTCAGCCTTCTACTTAGACTTATCATCCAATAACATTAATAACTTCAGCACACGTTGTAACCTCACAATTAGGTTTTCCTTTATACCTCCTCAATTAGGTAGATCCATCTTTTGTTTCTTAATCTCCTTTGTAGATCTTAGGTTTAGGTCAGATTCATTGAATCCTTCCAACATTTAAGTTCTTCATCCTTCCTTCTAGATACATCTTCAAACTTCTCATTGAATCCATAATAAAATGATTTACCATGCATTAAATTCTCCATATAATCAATTAATAAAGTCAACATGATTTACATAATCCAAGAATTCAACTATGTCGGCTGGGAATCTAAATTCTTTCTCCAAATGTAAATTACTGACACTCAATCAATACTATGTTCATCTCCTCAGTCATCACTATATAACTCAGTCATCTCTACAAACTATCTTCCTTAGCTAACACTATCTTGCTTGGTAATTTCTTGTCACTCAGCATAAATTGATGTTTGGTCAACACTAAATTTACTTAGCATATACTGGTGCTCAGTCAACCCTAACAGCACTCGGCTTAAACTAGATTTCTTCAATTTTTCTCAGTTAAGCCTACTTCTTTAGTCTTTCTTCTTACTTAGATAAATAACACATTATCTTATCAATGTGCCAAATAATCAAGCACCCATTGAAGTATCAAATAGCTCAGCCTTTCCTTAGGTTCTCTTGTTATCTCCCTTGCCCTAATCCTTTTCATCAATCAATAGATATAGTACTTTCTTAGATAGAAATTGTCTTACTAGTTAAGGTTTGACATCAATAACAATACAACAATTGTTTCAATTGCAGTTTCCAACAACTCTCCAATTCTAGATATTTGCAATCTCATCCTTCTTTTCCATGTAGAGAAGTTGTCCCTATTCAATTATGGTGCCTCCCTCTTATACATTTATGGATCTTTTACTCAAGTATTTCAAACTTATCCCTTTAGAGTACTTAGCTCTGATACCAATTGTTGGATTACTGAGAGGGGGGTGAATCAGTAATCAGTGATTCTTTAAACCTTAAAACTTTAACTCTGATTCAACTCGGTAATACAAACTTCAGTCATAATCAATAACAGTAAATTAATTTATCAATCAACAATAACATGTACAATAAACATTCAACACCTATAACACTAGTATTTAATGTGGAAACGCAATTTGGGAAGAACCACTGTTAGAATTGTCACCCACCAAAGAAATACTCTTCTAAAGTATGCTCGGTTAAAAGTCAATCTTGTTAAAGATTACAATGAACATTATTTTGATTACGTAAAAATAGGTTTTGAAAGGACCCAAAACCTTTTACATTAGGAATATAAGATAGGCATTAAAGTTTGAATAGAAACAATGCAGCAGTACCAAAAAGAGACACACAATAGAGAAAGTCCATTAATAGAAAAAAAAATAGAGAAGATAGGACAGAAAAAAGACAGCAAGATAGCAACCTATTGTCTAAACACATTTCATAAGATCGGCTGCCTATTTAGCCAACATCTACATTTTAGTAGAGGATGCTTTGAGCTCCTTAATGTCTTTGTTCTTGTTGTCATCCAGCTTCTTGAACCTTGATCTTGTTCTCTTGCTGGGACCATGATCATCCTTGACCTCAATGATCACCTGCTCCCCTTTCCCCTGGTCCATTTTGCCCACCAGAATCTTGACATGTTCAGTCGATGCCTTAAGAATTGCAAAGCTCTGCTCTGCAATGTTACCAACCATTTTCTCCAGCTTTTGGACTTTGTTTTCCATAATTTTGATTCTCTTTTTCATCCCCTCTCCATCTTCAATTTTCTCCTCCATAGAAATGATTTTATCATTAAAGATAGAAAGCCCCTCAGCACTGGCAACTATTTCCATTAGCTCATCAATGCTTTGACCTATGTTCTTCTCCCCCAGATTCATCCTTCAAAGAATCCCAGTCTCCTTTTGAAGCTAATGGATATGAACTTTCATTGCAGTTTCCCAACTCACACCTTTTCTTTCATCCTCCCATAGCTCTACAGTTTTTAAAAAAACCCTTCTCAAACTTTCTCACAACTCTCTGCAAATTTGGCTTAGAACCATAATAATGCCTTCTCAAATCTTGAAAGACCCATACATCATGCCAAATAAAATCAATACTCATCTCGGAATCGCCCCTATGTCCTTTGTCATCTTCACACAAAATTATGCACTTATTACTCATTAATATGACCTTCATTAAGAACATGTTGCTTGTTGATTAATTGATCTTTATCAATTAATGATAACACTTCAAGAGGAAGGACAAAACCATCTTCCCACTCAATATCCACCTGGCTATAGCAAGCCACATTCGTAGCCCAGTCAGCCACCGAGTTGGCCTCCCTGAAATTATGGGTGATGATACACTCATCAAAGGAATCTATAATTTTTTCTAGATTTATTAATAGCGTTGGCTATTTCCCATGAAGGGGTCATGGTATTATTGAGACACTTTATAATATTTAGTGAATCCTCTTCAACCAATAATTTTCTATAATGTTTCCTTTTAGCTAACTTCACACCATAAAGAGTAGCATTAGCCTCAACAAAATGGTTAGTATTGAGGCCAATAGGGATTTCCATAGCACCTTTACAGTTCCCATATTCATCACGGATAACTATGCCACAACCAAAAATTCTCAAGTTTCCCTTAGAGGCACCATCGAAATTGACTTTCATCCAACCATTAGGGGGGCAGTCCCAATGGGCCTCATCCCTCAAAATTCTCTTGGTATCATTGGTCTTCCTCCCATCAAGCTTCCAATTTTTGTATACTTTAACCTCCCAATCATCTTTCAGATCCTGATAATTGTTAATCAACCCAATGTTCTCCAGTAGGGTTCTCTTAATCTTGTGGAAGATGACAACCCAACTAGACTCCTTGTTCCTAAAAATCCTATCATTCCTTTCTTTCTAGACTTCTCAACACAAATGGGAAGTAAAAAGCTCCATAAGGACCCTAAAAGATTATTATAGTAGGGGGCTTCCAAGAATTGAAGAGTTCTTGGATACCCTTAGGAAAAACCCACTTCAAATTCATCAAATTGAGAAATTTTTCCCATATTTTTCTATCAAAGGAACAGTGAATAGTCATATGATTGATGTTCTCCTCATCATTCTTGTAGAGACAATATCTATTGGTTATGTAATAGCCTCTTTTCCTAAGATTGTCAATAGTTAAGATTTTATCCTGCAATAAGATCTAGAAAAAAATATTAATTTTAGGTATTAAACCTTTGAACCAGGCTTTTGCCCAAGAAGGTTCATGGTTGTCTTCAAAGTTGTGCATGTAGAAAGAAGAGAATGAGAAAGAGCCATTAGGATTATATTTCTAGATTAAGGTATCCTCTTCATCAATGAGAAAGATAGCATTCATAATTTTATTCAGGGTTCTAAGAGAGGGATCCATCCTTGCCAGGTTAGTCCATTTATCCCCCTCCTAATAGTCAACCACATGTGATCCAAAAACCTATTTGCAATGTATCATCCTATCATTCCATCTTGAATCAGCATTAAGAGGGTGGTCTAAAATCTAGGCATCTTCCCAAAAAAGAATAGTCTTACCATTTCCCACCTTCCGTTCAACACCCTTCTTGATCAAATCCTTCCTTCTCAAAGAATTATTCTAGATGCTAGAGCCTCCTTGAATGATTTCCTAGTTCAAAAAAATTTTGAAGTCATTCATATCCCTGTTATATTTTTTGAGCCATATGGTACTCCATTCTTCCGAGTTCTTGAACAATCTCCAAAGAAGTTTAGCCATAAGGAAATAATTCATGCTTCTTATGTTTTGAAGCCCAAGACCCCCTTTCCTAATAGGTTTACAAACCTTCTCCCAAGCAATGAGAACCATTCTATTTTTATGTTCCACACTAGACCAAAGGAAATTCTTTTGGATTTTCTCAATACTTTCATCAAACTTCCTAGGAATTTTGAAAATACTTAAAGAATAGAGAGGGATAATTTGGAGAGTAGCTTTAAGCACCAAAATCTTACCAGCTTGGCTGAGAAGAGCACCCTTCCAACTAGCTAGGCTCCTATGAAATTTATCAATCATCTCTCTCCAAAAAGAATCAGGGAGATCAAGGCACAAAGGCAAGCCTAAGTAGGATCCAGGGAGGTAACCCATCTCACAACCCAACACTCTTTTTATCTTTTCTTATCTTCTTTTAGGAACATTAATAAAGAAGATAAAGCTCTTAGTCCAATTTACAATCTGTCCAATAGTAGTAGCATAGTTATCAAGGGCTCTCTTCATAGTTTTACCATTTTTTATAGAGGCTTCCCACATAACAATAGAGTCATCCACAAAATGCTAGTGGGAACAAATCAGATCCTTTGAAGAAGGTTTCAACCCTATAAACTCACCTTTTTTGACCAACCTGCCAATGTATCTCCCTAAATACTCTGCCATGATAATGAACAAAATTAGAGATAGAGGATCCCCCTGCCGAAGACCTCTTGAGGACTTGAAGAATGGAGTAGGTGATCCATTCACAAGCACCAAGAAAGTAGTAGAGGAAACCAAGCAATGAATAAGATCTCTACTTCTCTTATTAAAACCAAAGGCCTCAAGAGTAGCCTTCATAAAATCCTAGTCAACCCTATCATAGGCTTTAGAAAAGTCTAGCTTCAACAAGAATCCCTCTTTCTTTAACATAGTCAAGGAATGTATTTTTTCATGGATAGAAATGATTGAGTCCAGAATTTGCCTGCCGGGGACAAAACCATTCTGCTATCCAGAGATCAAGGAAGGGAGCAAAAGAAGAATCCTTGAGGTAAGGACTTTTGAGATAATCTTGTAAACCGAGTTACATAAACTTATAGGTCTGAACCGATCCAAACTATTCGCCCCCACTTTCTTTGGAATTAGAGCTATAAAGGTACCATTAAGTTCCTTAAGGATCCTTCTAGATCCAAAAAAACTCTTTAACCGCATTAACAACATCATCTTTCACAATCCTCCAGTACTTATGAAAAAAGAAGAGAGGGTATCCATCAGGGCCAAGGGCTTTATCTCCTTCAAAGGAGAAGACCACCATATGAATCTCTTCCTTAGAGGGGATAGCAGTGATAGATCTATTATTTTCTTCATTCAAAATGCATGGGATACCATTTAATAGCTCTTTTTGGCCTTCCTCATCTAGATTATCAGCTTTCTTTAAAAGTTCTCCAAAAAACTTATTAGCTTCTCCCCTGAAGTCTTCCTCTTTTTCACTAATGACATATTTAATCTTAAGTCTAGAGATTTTGTTTCCCATTCTATGTTTCACTGTGGTCATGAACAAATATTTAGAATTTTTGTCCCCTTCCTTCAAAAAAATCTTCCTAGACCTTTGTCTCCAAAAACATTCTTCTTTTGAGATAATTGTTAGATTTGACAAACGCAAATCTTCCCAAGAACACCTGCATGCAAAGACTGCTACAAGAATGAAGACAGAAGCTATGGCGGCCAAAAGGCCAGAGACTGCAAAACCATGTTGCAAGAAAAAATCTTCTATTAACAATGATGAAAATAATACAATCTCCTTATTGAAATGAAAGAAGTGAATCCTTATAAAAGGAAACACGAAACCCTAAAGGCTAAAACCCTAAAGAATTATAAAGCGCCTAAGTGAAACTTAAGCCTAGAGTATGATAAACTAATAATTAAATGATTTAATTATTAGCTAACATAAGACTACTCTAACACCCCCCCTTAAGTGTAACTTAGGGAGAAGCAAAAAAAGCTAAACTACTGCAGAAAGCAGGAAAGATGGGTCCCGGCAACTAGGCCTGATCAGGTACCCAAACATAAAGCAAAAGATGTCCCAGAGAAAGGAACAAGAAGAGAGCAAGAAACTCCTCTGAAGCATGTCTGAAAACTCTGTCAGAAGATACTGCTGGAACCCCCACTGAAGTGCATGACCAGGTAGAGAAGACAAGTGTCTGAAGAGCTGATCAATCAAACTAGGAAGCAATAGAACCAACAGGTGAACCCCCCCATAATGATGAACTGGGAGAGGTGACAGGAACACTGAAATGCAGTACCAGAAACAGCTGCAGAAGAAGAACGAAGAACACCAACAGAGCAACAGAAGCACACACACAGGATAAAGGGCGGTGTCATAGACACAGTCTACATGGGCTAATGTCGTGGAAGGTATGCTCACTTGACAAGAGTGGATGCGCCTATAGTGGCAAATGCATCAGAATCCCCCCATGGCACTTTATAACTGAGTGCGAATACTAAAACTGAACCAGGTGAAAAAAATCCCAAAAATGCAGAAGAGGGCACTTTATCTCAGTGCGTTTACAGAACAAAGATACATCAAAAAGAGCATACAAGCTCAGAAGTCAGAAAAGAAGAGTGCACTAAAAAACCAGAAGAAGAGATCCCCGGACCTGTAGAACCAAGCACACCACCAGAGGGCATAAACTGCATAACTCGGAGGAGTAAAAACTTGGAGCAGAATCTAGAAGAAATACCTCTGCCACTGAATAGTACACAGAATCAGCTTTCCGACGATATCTCGTTTGCCGAAAAAGGAGTCCGGATGAGCCAGATATGACTCCCGGAAGGCAAAAAAAGACATCAAACTTCAACAGCAAAAAAAGCTATTGAAATGGTGGAACCAAAAACCCTAACCTCCACCATCGAAAAGGGCTCGGAAACAGCTTTCCGACGGTATATGGAAGTCAAAAAAAGACCCCCGTATGCTCCCTGTAGAGCGAAAAAAGCCCAGGTACCCCCAAAAAGGCAAGAAAAGAGCCCCAGGGGCTAAAAAAAATAAGGCCCCAGGGCGCATGGCGCGCGCAGGGGGCTGAAGCCGGGACCCTTGGTCACTCATGTGACCACCGCTGAGAACAAAGGGGCCGGCGGGGCTTAAAACCCAGCGGGCGGCGCGGCGGTGGAGGAGCCGGGAGAAGCTGGCGGAGGCCGCGAAGGAGCCGAGCGGAGCGGTGGCCAGGCCGGTGGCGGGGGACGCTACGGGCGGCGCTGGTGCCGGCGGTGGGCGGGCCGGTGGAGCGGAGGGCGCGGGCGCGGGCGGCGGGGCCGAGGGCGGCGGAGGCCGCAGACTAGCGGCGCGGTGGCCGCTGGTGGCGCGGCGGCCGGAGGGGCCGGAGGCGCCGGTGGCGCGTGGAGAGACCTGGTGGCGGTGGGGAAAAGCGCAGCCGGGGGTGGCGCGTTTTGAAATAAACTGCGCGCAGAAAACAAACCGTAAAAAAACATTAAAAAAACCATGTGTTTTTTTAATTTTTTTCGATTTCCGTGCCCGTACGGCCCGTAGGAGGCCGAAAAAATTCTCTCAGATGCCACAGTGGTCAAAAATTACAAATTTTATATGATTTTTGACTCTCTCGGACCTTCTGAGCGCAATGGCGGCGTCCGTTTTTTCTCAAAATACCCCCAAAAAAAAAAATTTTCTTTTTTGCAGGCAAAAAAGAAACAAAAAATAACGTCCTGCAGAGAGTACCAGAACTGAAATTTTTATGAAACCCTCCTGCATCTGAATCACTTCAACAAAACACGAACAGCGAGCAGCAAGATGGCTCTGATACCATGTTAGATTTGACAAACGCAAATCTTCCCAAGAACACCTGCATGCAAAGACTGCTACAAGAATGAAGACAGAAGCTATGGCGGCCAAAAGGCCAGAGACTGCAAAACCATGTTGCAAGAAAAAATCTTCTATTAACAATGATGAAAATAATACAATCTCCTTATTGAAATGAAAGAAGTGAATCCTTATAAAAGGAAACACGAAACCCTAAAGGCTAAAACCCTAAAGAATTATAAAGCGCCTAAGTGAAACTTAAGCCTAGAGTATGATAAACTAATAATTAAATGATTTAATTATTAGCTAACATAAGACTACTCTAACAATAATATCATGGTATTCCACAAGTTTAGTATCTTCCTCAACTTTAGTAAAGAAGTTGTACCCATCCTTCTGAATACTATCCTGAATTTCCTTCAACTCCTCTACTATTTTCTTTTTGTTGGAAAAGATATTCCCAAAAGTCTCTTTATTCCATTTTTTAATGTTATCCTTGACATTTTTCAATTTCTTAGCTATTCTGAACATAGTTGTTCCTTCAATCCTAATACTCCACCACTCCTCAATAAGATTTTCCAGATTAGGATGAATAGTCCACATTTTTTCAAAATAGAAAGGGGAATTCCTTTTCAACCCATTAGGTTCAGCAATAATAGTAATTGGATAATGATTAGAACCAGCTCTAACATAAGCTGATAAAGTACAAGAATAACTATTGAACCACTTACTACTAGCAAGCACCCTATCCAGTCTGACCTAAATAAGCTCATTACCTAACCTCATGTTAGTCCATGTGTAGTTGATCCCCTAAAAATCTATGTCATGTAATGCTTGGCCATCAATAAAGTCCATGAGATCAGTTATGTTGTCCAAATTGGGTAGGCTTCCACCCAATTTCTCATTTTCCTTTAAAGGAGTGTTTAATTCCCCCATAATAATCCATCCTTCATCAGCAAAGTCACTCCTATTTCTATTGACATCCCTCCAAAAATATTTTCTCCCCCATCTAGTATTGGGAGCATAGATATTAGCCAGAACCCAAGAAGTGTCATCCTTAATGTGCCAAAATCTAATGTTAGCCACATTATTTCCTTGAGAGATCACCTCCCCCTTGATTAAATTACAATTCTAGATAATAAAAATACCCCCTGAAGCCCCATCCGCATCACCACCAAGGGACATGCCATTACTAAAAAATTGGAGTTTCTCAACTTTGTCCTTAGACATCTTAGTCTCTTGAAGTAAAACAATATTTAGCTTGTTATCTCTAATCATATTTTTAACCATGTCTTGCTTATGAGGATTATTTAATACTCAAACATTCCAAAAAATAATCTTCATTTCCTATGGAATGATCTGGACTCTAGGATGGTTTTTTTACTACCATCCGCTATACTCCTACTGGTCTCAAGGGCTCTCCTTTTCTGATTTGAGGGCCTTCCTAGGGAGACATGCACAACTCCCACATCTCCATTTTTGCTACTCCTATTACTTCTAAGAATCAAAGATTGATTCCTTGTCATCTTCAGTAAAACTTCTTTCTTTTTATTTTTAGTTGTCTTTTTGTTCTCCACATTTGACAATCCCTCATCAGTCAAGACATCACATCCTAATAGGGCAGCATCAATATCCACCTCATCTCCCCACTTTGTAGTCTTGGATATTATGGGTGACTGCTTATCATATCCCACAGGTGTAGCAATAGTTTTCTGAGACTCCTCAGAAAAACCCAATATCAGACAATTCTGGGCATCTTTCCATGTATCCTTATTATGAATAGGTAAGGTAAAACTATTTCCTCCTGACATTTCTCTTTCAATCAAATACACATCAAAATCTTCCTTACCCTCCATGGCTCTCAAAGGCATGCTCTAAATTTCTTCAACGAAGGAGTCATCTATCCTCTTGGGTGAAGATTCATTTACTATTTCTGTGCTACCCCCCATTCTCTGCACTGTTTCAAAAGGGGACAATTCACTACCTTCATGAGAAATACCCTTTACCTCCTTCTTTCCTCCTTATTTCCCATTATCACTTATCTCATTAGAGTTCATTCCAGTTCCAGGCTTTCTAATCCATACTTTTTAAAAAAAAATTGGTTGGGGGATTAGTTTTGGGCATTGCTTAGCCCAATGCCAAGTTTTTTTATAGTGAAAGTAGGCAAAAGGTGTAGATTCATACTCTATTTTCTGGCTCCAAGAGCCAAGTTTAGACTAGAGTGTAATAGATTCCAGCATATACACTCCCTGCTGCACCCCCACACAAATCCTTACACGTGTTAGACGTCTCCTTGAAATCATGATAGGATCCATTGACAAGAGTTCCCCAAAGACATTAGTTATTCCCTTGAAGACATCTTCCATCCAAAACTTGAGGGACAGACCCAGGAGATTCACCTAGACCGGCACCTGCACATTCAGATCTTCTTGCATATTTAGGTTAGGACACCACTTATGTAGAATCATGGAGTGCTTTCCTATCATCCACAGA
Organism: Chamaecyparis obtusa; assembly: GCA_027943335.1. Lineage (NCBI taxonomy): Eukaryota > Viridiplantae > Streptophyta > Pinopsida > Cupressales > Cupressaceae > Chamaecyparis > Chamaecyparis obtusa. Next base: position 554,145 of record BSBK01002250.1, on the reverse strand, counting down.
CTGTTGCACAAAGTATTTCTTAGATCTTTCTCATAGGAAAAAGAAAATGATAAACATACTTTGGTGAGAGCAGCCACCTCCACTTGGCCTTTCAAAACCCATTTTCTTTTATCAAAAGCCCTAACCACCTTGATATTAGGATGAGATCCCAAGAATCTCCCCACAAGATAGTTAGCCATTCGAGAAATATTAACATTTATGATTTGATCCAAAATGGTAATAGAAAAAGTTCCCTGCTCTAGGTTAGACACATTCTTCACAAGTGGGAGAGAGGACTTACCCACTGGCTTGACACCAAAAAGTCCTAACCAGCTTTTGACAGTTTTGCCAGAATTCATTCTATTTTGAACAGTAGGCTCCATTCTGGGTCCCCCCCCTGGGTCCCCTGTCCCCAAACTGACATCAAGAATCTTACCTTGCACCTCATTCGCATATGTCTCCTCCTATTGACTTCCTTCTCCCGATGGACCAACGTCAAATCCGCCATTCCCTCTGCTATCCAGTTTTGAAATTTGAATTCCTCCTTTCCTGCTCGCTGCTCTCTCCGCTTGCTCCATCTCAAAGCCTATTTGGTGAACAAATTGTTGTTACAATGAACATTGTTAAATGTGACCCTGTTAGGGGATTTAACTTAGATCTGTTAGGATCTTCACCCTATTAGAACCGGTCTAGTTAAAGTTCTTTAAACACTCTTCTAAAATGTCACCTCTCTCAAGGTTTTACAATAAGATTGTTAATTAGACTTGGTTAAGAGATTTTTTTGCTACAAATGTTAATAAGAAAAAATATAAAACTTGATCTATAAATCTATAACTACCTCTTTCTTATTCAAATCTCTTATGCACTCTTTGTCTTTACTTCATTCTTTCACTTTCCACTGGCCTCAACACTTCATTAATCTATGCTTGCAGACTCGGACAGTTGGTTACCCATCCACCTTTCAACTTTCCAGCTCACTTTCCATTCAATTTCATCCTTTATATAGAATTTTTTTTCCTCTTAATCTCCTATATTACATTTTCCTTTTTTTATTCTCAACCGTCAGATTACCCTCTTGAACTGATTTAATGAATTTGGAACTCAGTAAAACATTTTATCATCACCTCAAAACTTGAACTCTTCTTGGAACTTGTACCTTCACTTTTTTCACTTAATCTTTACCATAGATCATCACCTTGAATTTTTCTGATCGTAGATCTCTTCAACTAACTCTTCCTTAACTTTATAATCTTCCATATCACTGTGGCTCATCATTAAATATTGTTCTGATCCTTGTATTTTATTTATGTTCCTTTCTTAGTGGCTAAATCCTTTTCCTTTAACCAAAATTTTGTTTTCTTCACTCGATAACTACTCTTTGTACTTAGTGTCTTGACTTCCTTTCACTTTACTGAAACTTACTTTCCTTTTACCGAATGAATCTTCTCGCTCGGTAACTACAATTTTTTATTTTCCTTGTAAACTCTACTCCTTGCTCACTTGTCCAATCTCCTTTATCAACTTGATATAATCAAATGTAAAGTAGAAAACAACTAAATAATTATTGCCTTATCATTGTTTGATCTGTATTAGCTGCCCAATTAAGTTCTTCAACTTCACAAATTTTCACAACTCACTCAACTTATATCATACTCCAATTGATATGGCAACTCAATATAAACCAGAAATCAATTGTTTGACATCAATGACAAAATAACAATAGATCTAATCTTTCTACAATCTTGTATACCACTTATCCCAGTCAGTCTTCATCATCATCACTATCAGTTGTAGTCTCATAGGTACAAGAAGAAGTACAAGTTTGGATGGGTGGCCATAGTGGGAAATACCTACAAAAAGATCATGATCTACAATAGAAGCCTTCAAAAGACTCTGTCAAATTCCCAAGAGTCGCTAGAGATGCCACCAATCTCTAGCTCAAACCCTCATGGCGGCACCAAACAGAGCTCTAGCAAAGGGAAAAATGAAAACAAGATAAAATGAATTTTTTTTTAGGGTTCAAATGCCTATATCCTTACCACAAAAGAAAAGGCATTTTTGTCTTGCTTTTATTTTTCTCATATCCTTGCGTAATACCCCCTATGGGTATTAGGGAGACCTTTGAATTTTGTGGAGCGATTTTATATCACTAATGTCTTATTTCCCATGATATTAAAATGGTATTTCCTTTATACCATTTTATTATAATGTAAAATACCAAATTATAGTTTTAGACTTTGAAGGCTTTTCATAATACATATTTTATTGCATTATTTAATAAAATTATTAAATAATTCATAGTTTGCCATTTTTAACAAATATTAATATAATAGTAATATTTTCAAGTGATTTAATGATCGCTTAAATAATATTATTAATATATTAATATTCGTTAAAATTATAAGACTATAAATTATTTAATAATCATTATTAATAATATAATAAATTATCATGCTATGTGTCTTCATTTCATTGCACATTCTCAAAGGAGGTGTTTTCCAAAATTCATCTCAAAATGCATCATGGGTCATAGATCTCATGTTTCATCTCATTGTGGTCGTTACTTGGTGATGAAAGTTGAGGGCCCCATTATGGACACACGTCCTCTTTCCAGAGATCCTTTTCAAAAGGAGGAGATCCTTTCTCAAATCAGTCTGGAAAGCTTTGTGGGCCCTTGATCTAAGGTTCATCCAATGACTGTTAATAGTTGATGATGGGTGTCATGGACCCCACTAATTTTTCCATAATAAAAGAAATCATGTATGCCGAAAAATGATAGAGAGAGAAGACACCGTCGGTGAAGGGCAATCGGGTTTCATACTTCCTAATGTCAAGGTTTGATGCTTCGAACCACTAAGCACTGATTGGTTTCATAGCACTCTATTTCATTTTTAATCTCATAGGGTATTGGGGAAACTATAAATCATTCTCACCGAGGATCCTATGTTACTTTGATGATTCTATGGGCATGAGATACCCCAACAAGCTCATTGGGATTTGGGTAAAAACACTTTGTATGGAGTTTCTTTGGCAAAGATGTCATTTTCTACTACATATATTATGTGATGAGAATTGATGACAATTTTCAAAAGGTCAACAAGATGGGACTAAGGATCAAAGGAATTTATTACTATTTCAAGGGCTTTTATGAGCTTTTTCAGGGATAGGGATGCGTTTATGAGGGTATTTATGATAATATTGATGAGACATGACTTTTGCACCATTTTTTTCCTTTTTTATGTCCATTGAGGGGCTCAAAATTGGCCTTATAGACTGAATTTGACCCAAGAATTATTGCCTTCCTAGAATGCAGTTGGTTCATAAATATATAAGTATGATTTGAAGGCTCAAATGTAAATAGTTCTGGTTTTATCTTGATTTGAGAGACTTGGTGACTTTTTAGTCCTTTTCTTTTATTTTTCCATACTTCTTGTAACAACAGTTTTGCAGATGCAAAAATATATATTGGAGATCATCTTTACACAGTTTTGGCCTTCTTATTTATTATAGAGTTTTGTATTGTTGTATGATTCATAGAGCTGTTAGTGAAAATATATTTGTTTTCCCTTTCAGTTTGTGTCTTATGCCATACCATCTTTGTGATCAAGGTATTTTGTGTAGGTTACAGTCCATATTAGGGGGTATTGTTATAGGTCATGGTAGTGAAAGTAATTTTTCCTTCATAAATTATCTTTCTTTCATACCTATCTATGAAATACTTATGCACGCACAAAAAATAAGTTGTGTTAAGTTCACCATTATGTTTTAATGGTCAAAGAGTTATGTTTTTATGAAGGTTGCGAATTCTAAATTTCTAGTGTATCACCTCATTTATAGCATTTTGAGTTTAATTTATTTTACATCCAGTCATTTTATAGTTTTTATCATCTTTCTATCTATTTTCCTTAGAAAGTTAAGTTTTGAGACTTTAGGTGAAGTATCTTATAGGAGCTGGCCTAGAATATAAAGATTCACTCCAATTTTGAAAAACCCACTACCCATGAGTGTTTCCATGTTTCTCAAAGTGACTAAGTTTTGGAGCTTAGTCAAGGTGCAACTTTTAGAGATAACAATTTTGGCACGCTCGGTGGGACATAAGGAGATGTTTTTAGCTCTCTTTTTACATGTTTTCCTTCTTGTGTGTGTACAATAGAAAATTCATCTGTAGAGGTAAACGGTGTTACACATATGGTGAATCTGAGCTACAAAAGCATGATTAGTACATATGATTTATGAGAAGAGTCAAAACAAGTAGTAGTTTTGCAAATTTTGACAACAGAGAGTTGTCCCTACCCAGAAGGAGAGGGAGAGCAGCTAAAAGATTCCAAGAGACATTAGTATTTACAAAGAGGGTCAAATCAATTCCTCCACTAGAAATTCATATTTTTATTGTAAGAACTATTGTTGTTCCAAGGAGGAGAATCTTTCAAGCTCAAATGGCACAAGTTGTTGTTGTGTTTAAACAAGGAAACCCAATGAATTTAAATCAACATGAAAACATACCAAGGGCTGACTTGAAAGGTTTACCATACTTTTATGTGGAGGATCAATTCACTCCTACTAAGAACATAAAAGATATAGAAAATTTTTGTGCCCTTCATCATGTCACAGAATATAATGTTGTTGTAAGATTTTTAGCACCATCTTTCAAAGGAAAGGCACTCGATTGGTATAGAAGACTTGTTGCAAGAACAATTACAAGTTGGGATCAATTAGAAGCAACATTGTGTGACTCTTTTAAGGATAATTCCAACTATTTGTCACTAGTGGAGCAACTATCTACAATCAAAAGAGCTCCTCATGAGAAAATATCTAATTTTAACTTTTGTTTCCAAAAGACATGAGAGAGAATTCCTCAAACGGTAAGACCTAATGTTGGCCATGATTTTTTGTATATATAGTAATATATTTTTTATGATTCAATCGATGGGAGGAACTACACTCCCAAATTCTTATGATATAGCCATTAGAGATGAGAATAGACTTATACAAGCTGGTCAAATTGCCCCAAGGCCCACTGATAGGCCAACACTGGGGAAAATATTATGAAAGAATTAACAATTTATGATGAAGTTTGACTGGTCTATACATGTCAATCCGAGAGCGTAAGCTTGTGAAAGGTGTCTAAGCAATATGCTATCAAGCGATGCAAGTTGTAAGGTGAGGGATTATGAATGCAGCTACAATACACAAAATTGAATCTATGAAAAACTAAAGAAATCCCAGCGACAGGAACTGTCACTTCCTGGCGATAGGAACATTAGAAACAGAAATAAATATTAACAACTATGAGGATAACAAAGGTAACAAATCACAAATTCAACTAATCTAGAGGAAACAATACCAACACCAAGCATATAACTAATCTAATATAATATTTTACTAATATAAATCTAATAGTGCTATATTGATTTATCTCTTAATATGATAGCAAATTCAGAATATGTTGGTTATTGTTAATAATCTATATAATAATGAGAACGTGATAATCTATCTTACCCAACTATGATATTAATCTAACTGCAAAATTATTTATATAGACTAACTATTGAATTGGAGAGAAACCTTATTCTATTAACAATCAAATAAACCAAACTTAAGCTACAGCAATTATCAACACACAATCTACAATAATTCACAATACTAATAACCTCACCAAACATTCCAAGAGTGGGCCCTTTCTCTGGTTTGCAAGGTGAGTGAACAGACTGTGTCTTTCTACGTTGGATTAATCAACAGAAGTATTATTTCATTCTTCAGATTTAACAAAGGGAGAATAGTACATTTCAATTTCCATTGGGCTGCTTATATATATGCAGTTGTAACAATTATACAACTATTTTGATGATATGGACCATACAAATAATAGCTGGTATAACAATACACCAGAAATTAAATGCCATCTTATGGTTCTATGCCAAGAATAGCCAGCATTGTTACCATTCCAGCAAGCAATGTTGTCAGCATCCAATATGGATTTGAAATGGTTTTGGAAGAATCAGATTATTAGAGTTTATTTCCATGTGAGGCTTGGACTATTAACGACAATAGGGACTAATATTCAATCAAGCTCTTTTCTTTTCACTCATACATTATCCTCCTTAATGTCTTCTTGATGTACAAAATCTTTTAGCACAAATCTGAGGTGGAGAAAACCATGGTTGTTTTTAGTTAATAAATATGCATCTCAGTTTTCTTAACATCTCCAACATGGTTTGTTTTGAAGGGGTAATGCCACTGTGAAAGATAAATTAATGCTTTAAAATAATAACATGAATAAGTTGTAAGCCAACATTATCCACAATAATTAATGTCTCAACTACAACAGGAAGATCTGTTCCACAAATCAACATGCTGCAATAATAAAGATTAGTAGGAAGCAATCAATAATGAATTTTCCATATTTTAATCCCAAAACCTTATTAAATACTACTTATTTATATTAAATCATATGCAACGTAAAATAGGAAAATGGGATGCAAATGGAATAAGAAAGTATGGAAGTGCATGAAATTGATTAAAATATGGCATTAAATAGGTTATAAATGGCTCTCATCACCCACTATGTCATTTTTCCCAATAATACTTGGAAATTAGCCAACTATTCCTTTGCAAGAAATCCCTTTAGCTATGATTCCATCTATGCCATTATTACCTGTTATAATAGGAAACCAAGCTACTGCAACAGGTAACGAAGTTGTTGTGAGAGCATCACAAGAGCTACAAGAGATAAGGAGAAGCCAACAAAATATTGAAACTCTATTATAGACTATTTAAAATGAGGTAACAAACATTAAAAGGCAGCAGTTCCAAGGAAAGAAACCTTACCAATAGCAGAACCAAGGCAATAATCAGTATTATTAGCAACATAATCAAGTTGGAGGGAAACAACAATAGAACCAAGATGGTAGACATCCATACCAAAACAATTACCAAGGGAATAGGAAGAATTTTAATTAGAAACCTTTCCAAGCCTATCCACCGACACCTTTGAATGATGTCAAAGACCTTGTACCAGCTCAAAATAATTTAGCAGTAGAGTATGATTGGTGTTACCCATGCAACCAAGCGCACAACCAATTAACATGTTTGAATGGGATCATCAATCAAGTGTTAATGGTTCAAAATGCAGAAAGTTCACAACCAGATACATCAAATGATGGGATTGAACAATGATAGAATCATACTCTAACTTATGTTGGTTTCCTTAATCGGTAGCCAGAGGAGTTTTGTGGAGTAAATAGTGACCCACCAATTGCAGCTTATACCTGAGACAAGAAAAGGGCTCTATAAGTAGAATAAACAACATGAAAAGGTAAAGAACCTACAATTATAGAGTCATCAGCTACTCAAGTACCTATGGTTCATAGAAATCCTCTTATACTAGCTAAGGAGTGACAACAGTCACAATTGGAACAAGTTTCTACCAAGGTGCATCAAAAGGTACATGTAGTTATGCCTTGCAATATTATGGATAATATGAAGAAAATGAATGTCATTGTTTTAATGTGGGATTCATTGGCTTTTTTGAGACAAAATAATTTATTGAAGAATGCCTTATCTGAAGAGAAGGGTCCTAAATAAGTCATAGAAGAACCCCTCAAGGTTGTGTTGACAAATACAGTTCTAGAAACTACTCCTCAGAGTAGCAATAAAACTCAAGGTAAGAGGGTGAAGCCTCCTCCATTTTATGTGTCCTTGATCATAGGAAAAAAATTTGTCCATAATTGTAGGATAGACTCAGGTGCTAGTATTTCATTCATGCCCAAGAAAATAGTGGATATGTTGGGAATTGAATATCAACCACTTGAAAAGGGGGTTGTACAGCTGGATGGGGTAGCAGTCAATACTATAGTAATTATTAAAGGTCTAAGTTTGATGTTGTAGACCTATCCCGATTTCTCAATTTCACAAGATATATACATCATTGAGCTACCACCTCTTTTGCCTTGTGCCTTTCCAGAGAATTTACTGCAAAAATAGGTGGATACTTATCCTCTGACTGGTCACACATGTTGTTTAGAACTAGATATGGTACCAAGGTTACCATAAAATCAAAGTCCATTTCTAAAGACCACATTGGGCCTTATAATCCAAGCCTAATCAATGCCAATTTATTTACTATTGAGTTAGAAGAGCAATCCACTATTCAATAAAATCATAACACAAATAGATGACATCTCATACATCCTGTTAGATGAGTGGGCATTTCAAAATCAAGTTCATTTTCAGCATGAGCATGTGAACAACCAGACTTGGTTGCTTTTTTCATTTATGAGACTAATGTTTTCATGCTGAATTTGGGAAAAGGTGAAGGACAACAAGGATAACATCCCAATGATTGGATTTGAGAGATGTATTTCGATGGTTCTAGGAGTAAGAATGGTGTAGGAGGAGGTGCTATGTTAGTATCTCCCAAAGGAGACAAGTATTATGCAGCCTTCTATTTCAACTTTGTCTACATAAATAATTCAGCTAAATACGAAGGTTGGATTCAAGGTCTTGAGTGGGCCAAGAAAAGGGGAGTCGGGTGTTTGAAGGTTTTTGGGGACAATGAACTGATTGTTAATCAATTTAGAGGGTCACATGTTATAAAAAATGATACACTTAAAAGTTATAAGTACAAATTATGGGATACAATTGAAGACTTTAATGCAGTTAATATGATTGTTGTCCTTAGAAGGTTAAACCAGCATGTTGATAGGCTAGCTTTTGTAGGAGCATAGTTTGACATACATAGTGTTAATAAAGAAAAGGTGTAGCAACGTGTTAAGATTATAGTCATGCCTTCAATTCTTGATAATGTTATTAACTGGTAAGTTTTTTATAGTGGTGAGAAGATTCTAAATTTTCTTCTTGAAGAGGATGTTTTATTAGCCTCCAACTAGCACAAGATGAAGCAACAGTATGGTGATCAGGTCATACAACTGAAGTCCAATAAGCTTCCCAAAAGGTTGGTCACCCTAGAATCCATTTTTTACACAAATGATTAGGCAAGAAAGAATAAAACCAGCTTACAGGTCCAACAAGATCATTATGAAGATCTTGAAATTGTCAAAGGTAAGAATCTAAAATTTGTGTTAGGAAATTAGATCTTAGGAATATATTATATTGATAATATCTCTAAGAACATATAATACTACTGGTATGTATATATACTGTACTATTTATTTATATGTTGTGGTACTGATGAATATAGCTTGCTACAGGGAGATCGAATATACAATGACCGTGTGATTGATTGATACCAATTCCACTGCAGACTTGCTATATATAATATGTGATAAGTCACGTCTCTGAGAGATCATGACTTCTCATGATGGGATGCCTACATCTATTCATAACAACCTGTGCATTTAGTTAACGACTGTTGTTAACAATCAGTTGTTAACAAGCGACTGGGTATAATATGATAGTCCATCATGAATGATATTAATGTGTTATAATATTATTATTATTATATCAATTCTATAATAATAATAATATTGTAATATAATATATATATATCACAATACTTCATTAACCATATTGTGTATATATATATATATATATATATATATATATATATATATATATATATATATATATATATAATATGAATGAAGCTCTATCTTAACACTCCCTCTTAGCGAGTGAGTATTAAATATCAAAAGTCTATCATGACATCCACCACTTCGGGACACATAAGTCTCATCATGAAAAATAGACTTGAATATCATGATCTCCGCATAGTCGGGACACACAATTAAGTAGTCTATTATCATATGGTTTCGTTATTACACAACCAGTAATAACAAGAGTCAAGATCTCCGCACAATCGGGACACACAATTAAGTAGTCTATCTTGACACTTTGGTTAACCATTTACAAGATCATCACCTTGAAATGTTAACCCATACACAAATGATCATTTACACAATATTGCAATATACACATTTTTTTACATTTATTCATGAATAAAAAACTTATAAATAAGAGGGGTTTAAACCATACATCACACCTTGATCATGCCAAGTTTGTTTCTTAAGTATTCTATCTTCAGCTTCGCCAGTGGCTTAGTGAAAATATCAGAACTCTATTCTTCAGTACTAATGTACTCTAGCCTTATGATATTTCTCTCTACCATATCTCTTATGTAATGATATGGAATCTCAATATGTTTGGACCTGTTATGGAAAACTAGATTAACAGATAACTTGATACAACTTTGATTGTCACAATGAATCATAGTTGGATCTAGAGGTTTTCCAAACAATCCAAATAATAGCTTTCTTAACCATACTGCTTCACATGCTCCCATGGATGCTGCCATATATTCAGCTTCAGTGGAGCTTAATGCTACTGCTGACTATTTTCGACTGAACCAAGAGATCATAGCTAAACTAAGACTGAAACAACACCCTGTAGTGCTTTTTTGATAAGTAGTACTTCCAGCCCAATCAAAATCAGAATACCCTTGAAGATTGATTTCTACCTTTAAATACTTTAGCCCAAATCCAATAGAGCCTCATAGATATCTCAAGATATGCTTAGCTTCCATTAAGTGTATTTCCTTGGGCTCACACATAAAGTGACTCACAACATTGGTTGCATAACAGATGTCAGGTCTAGTGTTCACCAAGTGCATAAGAGAGCCAACAATTTCTCTATACAATGTAGGATCAGAGGGTTCAGACTCTTCTGCTTCAACTTTGAGTTTGTGCAAATTTGTTTCCATAGGTGTGGATAAAGGCTTACATTCCATCATTCCAAACCTGGTTAGAATATCAATAGTGTATTTTTGTTGATTTAGCAAAATATAGCCTTCCTTTTGAAACACTTCCAACCCTAAGAAATAATGTAAGAGTCCTAAATCTTTTGTGTCAAATTCAGCAGTGAGTTCTTGCTTACATTTTGCAATAAGATGATCTTCTCCTATTATTAAAAGATCATCTACATAAAGAACTAAAATAACCATGTTGCCATTTGTTATCTTAAAGTAAATGTTAGGATCTGCATCATTTTTAGAGTATCCTAATTTTGAAAGATAGTTGTTTATCCTTTCATACCAAGCTCTGGGAGCTTGTTTCAACCCATATAGTGCTTTCTTGAGTTTGCAAACATATTTTGATGCATCATGTATAATGAATCCTTCTGGCTGCTCTAAGTATACTTCTTCTTCAATAGTGCCATTTAGGAATGTTGTTTTTACATCCATCTAGTGTATCTTCCACCCTTTAGATGCTGCTATAGCAATAATGGTTCTGACTAACGTATACCGAGCTACAAGAGTAAATGTTTCTTCATAATCAATACCTGCTTTCTATGAGAATCCTCTAGCAACAAACTGAGCTTTATGTTTCTCAATACTTCCATCAGGAGCATATTTAGTTTTGAATAGCCATCTAGAAGAGACAACAGTTTTGTTTTTAGGTCTAGGTACTATGTCCCAGACATCATTCTTTATTATAGATTAATATTCTTCAATCATTGCCTCTCTCCATGCTTGATTAGATAATGCCTCCTTAGGATTTGGTGGTTCTAATTTATTGATTTCTGTTATAAGAGCTGCATAACATTTATGAGTTCTTGTCCTTTTACTCTCATGAGATATTTCATTTGGTTCTACATTATTTTCTTTAATTATTTGCCTTGCCCATAATGGCCTTTTCTTACCCTTGATTACATTAGTATTCTCATTTTCAATGACAGGAGATTCAGGTTCTTCTATATCCTCCCTCTCAATTTCAGCAGTGAGATCTTCTTCTATCTCCAAGATGTTATCTTCTTTAAAGTTTTTAAATGTGTTATTTTCATCAAATTTTACATCTCTACTCATCTCAATAGATTTTTGTCCTGGAATATAGATTCGATACCCTTTTTCACTATAACCAACAAGTATGCCTCTCTTACCTGATGGTTCTAGTTTAGTCCTCTTCTCTTTAGGTACATGAATGTATACGGGACATCCAAATATCCTAAGATGACTTAGGTTTGGTTTGATCCCTGTAAATGCTTCTTCTGGTGTTATGTTTTCTAATATGGAGTGTGGACACTGATTTTGAATATATATTGTTGTATTTGAAGCTTCTTCCCAAAAAGAAGTATGAAGGTTTTGATCGAGCATCATGGCTTTTGCTGTTCAATTATGGATCTATTCTTCCTTTCTGCTACTCTGTTCTATTGAGGATTATATGGCACAGTATACTCCCTCTTAATCCCAACAGAATTACAAAATTCTTTAAATATGTCAGATTTGTATTCACCTCCATTATCTGATCTTAATACTTTTATTTTTTTATCTGTTTGATTTTCTACTAATGCTTTAAATTCATTGAATTTAGATAGTACTTCACTTGATTCTTTAACCTTAAGAAAGTATATCCAAGTTTTTCGAGAATAGTCATCAACAAAAATAATATGGTATAGTGATCCTATTAATGAAGGTGTTGACATGGGTCCACATAAATTAGTATGAATTAATTCTAAGATTACTTTAGATTTGTGCTCACCTATAGGGAAAGACCCTTTTATATTCTTTCCTAGTGCACAACCTTTGCAAATGCCAGGATGATTATTTTTAAAGTGTGGAAGACCCGTAGTAATCTTGTAGAGCATTATACCTTAGATGTCCCAACCTCTTATGCCATAATTCATTGTGATTTGTGATTTCATGAGTTAGTGCAGATTTCTGATCATTACATATTTTATAAAGACTACCATCTCTTGTCCCTATGATTGTAGCATTCTTCATATTTGAATTCTTAAGCCATAATAGAACTTTGTCTTCATTAAAGGTGACATGAAATCCTTGGTCTGCTAGTCCTAATATAGAAACTAAGTTTCTTTTGATTCCACGTACAAATAGAATGTCTTTTAGTTGTAGAGATACTCCATTCTTTATCTTTATGGTACAGGTCCCTATTCCTTTCACTGGGTAGGTGGAGTTATCCCCATTAGTCACTTCTTCGGTTGAATAATTTTCAAGTGTCTCAAACTAATTTTTGAATCCGGTTATATGTTTTGATGCACCACTATCAATTATCCAAGTTCTATTATTGGAATTTAGTTCACTTGAGAGAGCTGTAAAGAAGAGTGGAATTTCTTTTGCTTCAGCTACAGTGGCTTGAGTCTTTTGCCTTTCAGGACAATGTCGATGAGTGTGCCCATATTTATCACATTTGTAACATTAGATTTTAGAAAAATCTCTTTTGAATCCCCTCTTTCTTTTAAAGGATTTTCTTTTTTTGTTGTGGGACTTTATGTTGAGTGCTTGTGTTTCTCCCTCTTTCTTTAGACCTATTCCTCTAGTAATAAGTCTTGATTCTTCCTGAGTACAGTCATTCTTAAGTTGATCAAATTTTGGTAGAGGTGGACGTGTGCTTATGCATTGAATAAAATTCTCCCAGGATGTTGGTAATCCCCTTAGTGCTATTAGAGATAATTCCATGTCTTCTATAGTGTTACCAGTTGAGAATAGTTGATCTTGTATTTCAGTAATTCTTAGGAAATAAGATGTAACTGTTTCACCTTTATTCATCTTTATGGTCAATAGTTGTTCCTTCAAGGTTAATATTCGACTTGTGTTGTTTATCTCATACGTTTCTTGAATTTTCTTGAAAACCTCATATGTTGTTGTTAATCTTGCTATACTTGGGAGAATAGAATCTTTAACTGAATCAACAATTAATTTCTTGGCTTTATTGTTCCTCCTTTTCCAAGTCATTTTCTCTGCTTCATCTGTAGGCATTTCTTTTTCTATTTCTATGAAAGATTCTAATTCCAGTTCTTGTAAAAGTGTGGTGATTCTAATTTTCCATGATAGAAAATTTGATGCTCCTTCCAATCTATCCTCCATCCTGATTTCGGTGGTCATTTTGATAATTTGTGATGACTCTTCTCCTTTAAATAATATTTTTGTTTTGTATTCCTATCAAATAATAATTCAAAATTAATTCCCTTTAACTCTTCTCTGATACCATGTTAGGAAATCAGATCTTGGGAATATATTATATTGATAATATCTCTGAGAACATATAATACTACTGGTATGTATATATATTGTATTGTTTATTTATATGCTGTGGTACTAATGAATATAGCTTGCTGCAGGGAGATCGAATATACAATGACCGTGTGATTGATTGATACCAATTCCACTGCAGACTTGCTATATATAATATGTGATAAGTCATGTCTCTGAGAGATCATGACTTCTCACGATGGGATGCCTGCATCTATTCATAACAACCCGTGCATTTAGTTAACGACTGTTGTTAACAATCAGTTGTTGACAAGCGACTAGGTATAATATGATATTCCATCGTGAATGATATTAATGTATTATAATATTATTATTATTATTATATCAATTCTATAATAATAATAATATTGTAATATAATATATATATATCACAATACTTCATTAACCATATTATATATATATATATATATATATATAATACGAATGAAGCTATATCTTAACAATTTGGAAAGGTAAGTTCTCCTTTAGAAAAGCGGTCTTATATTTAGTTGTTTCAACAATATAATGACATTTTTGCCTAGGAATATGGGGACCTGAAAGGTTTTAATCCATATCTTTCTCAACACACAATTGAGTTTGAACCAAATGCTAAACCTATAAGACAAAAACAAAAGCTAGTCAATCCTAATCTTGAGCCTTTTACATAAAAAGAGGTTTGCAGACTTATAGTGAGTGGTATAATTTCTCCCATCAAGCATACCAGTTGGGTGTCAAATCATGGGCCCTACTATTCTAATGGTGGCATGTTACAAATAGAATCTATCTTTAGAACCATTGAAAGAAATTCATCCTTTACCATCCATGGAGGAGATACTCCAATACATTTTTGGTTTAGAGCATTTCTTGCTTCTAGATGGTTATTCAAGATATAACTAGATTTTAGTTAAGGAAGAAGATTAGTTTAAAATGATATTTACCACAAAGTGGGGTACCATGGCATATAGAAGAATGCCCTTTGGATTGTCTAATGCAGGGGAAACCTTTCAAAAGGCTATGGAAATGGCTTTTAATAATCTGATGTATAATTTTTTGTTAGTTTACCTCGATGATATTACAGTTTACTCTAAAAATATAGTAGATGACATTGAGCATCTCAGGTGGATTTTTGAGAGGTATAGGGAATTTGGTATTTATCTCAATCCTAAAAAATATGTTTTTTTTTTTCATGAGGGAAAATTATTGGGATATATCATATCCAAACAGGGCATTATTGTTGACCCTAAGAGAGATGCAGCTATCCTGGAACTACCCTTACCACATCATAAGAAGGGACTAAAAATTTCTATAGGTAGAATCAATTTTGTCAGATGCTTTCTATCTGATATTGGTAATCTTTTAAATCCTTTAATAGCTATGTTAAAAAATAATTCAGTGTTCAGCTGGACCAAGGAAGGGAAAAGCAGTTTTCAAGCAATCAAAGAAGCTTTGACATCAGCACCAACACTGGAAAATCCTAATTTTAAAAAGGAATCTATTTTATATGCTTATGGAATCTATGTAGTACTACAGAATCAAGAAGGATTTGAACAACCTATTTCCTTCTTTAGTAAGGGCCTTGAAGATTATGAGAAAAAGTATAGCTTTGTAGAGAAGCATGTTCTAGCTGTTGTGAAGAGCCTTAAGAAGTTTAGGCACCTGTTATCTCACAACATGATTCATCTTATGGTAACACATCCCAGTGTTAAGGGGTTCTTGCTTACTAGGGACTTGACTGATAAGAGGGTTGGATGGATTACTAGAGTGATGGAGTATGATATCAATATTCAGGCTACTAACCTTGTTAGGGGAAAGGGTCTTTGTGAGAAGATGGTTGATGCACCTATCTCAAAAGATGAGGAATTACCAGAAACAACTCTGGTTATCCATGGATTAGTTGTGAATGATCAACCAACAATCTGGTTAATGTTGGAAAGTTGACTATATTGTTGTATATGACTTAATATAGTGTTTTCATTATGGAAAAAAAGTCATATAGTATTTTGGAGTCAGTGCACATGATAAGAAGATCAGAAATTGGCTAAGTACAGAAGACTGGACAATTAATAGAGCACCAGTAGATCAGAGCATCAGTGCACGTGCGTATGATTGAGTTATGGTATGCACCCTAGAAGATAAGATGGTAAGAATACATTCATGCTTAGTCTAAGAGCACATGATCAGAAGATTTAGTATGACAAAGATACAGATAGTTGAAGTTACAGAGATAGTGAATGCCAGAACAGAACAGAGTATGCAGTCGACTGTTGGTAATTTGATCAGTGATGATAATATTATTTTGTAAAGGCTATGTACCTATTGTATTTAGGTTATAGACATGTAATTATTTTTGTATGTAAACACGCTTGAGCCAATTCAATTGGAAGCATTGTATGTAATCAGTTATAGGTCGACCTAGTTAATTGTTTTGATAAGTGCATATAAATATGGGATGCACCCTTTGTAATTAGCATAAAATTTGATATAGAGTTGAGATAACCAGAGCAGAAGTGTGCAAAGATCTGTTAAGATGTATTAGATCTTTGCAAGAGGTCAAAGCATCGGTGCATCAAAGGAACTCATTTGACAAGTAGTGTCACAGAGCCAGTTCATCCTGAAGATATAGTGTGTATCTGAGATCAGAAGGTTGTAGCCTTCATCACTTGAGTAGTGATCTCTAGGAAAGTGTGTCCACACCCCTAACAGGGTTATTGTAAAAGACTCCTAACAGGGTTTGACCCTTGACAAGGTCAATGTACTAAAAGTATTGTAAAGACAACTCCTAACAGGGTTAAGGATCTTCTAACAAGGATCATAAGACACTAGTACAGATTATTAGTGGGTGTCAATTCCCATTGGGGTTTTTACCTATTTGGGTTTCCCCATAACCATATTGGTGTTATGTGTTGAGTTCATATTTCTTGTTTATGTTAATGTTCATTTCAGTACTTAAGCATTCAAGATAAGTTTAAAGAGTAAAGTAAAAAGATTAAATATAGTGAACACTGATTCACCCCCCCCCCCCTCTCAGTGTTCCCATTCCTAACAATTGGTATCAAAGCTCTGGTCCTCAGCAAAGAAGTTTAACCACTTGAGGAGATCATGGACAAGACAGAAATGAAACATCTAAAAAGAAATCTTGAAGCTACTATTGAAGACCTAGACAGATCTAAAAAGGAAATTGAAGAACTAAAAGAAAAAGTCAGTGATGCTCAAGCAGTCATCAAAAGACTAAGAAAAGATTTAAAATAATGTTCTACTAGTGATTTAGGGATAATGGTAAAAAATATAAATGAAGAGAACACATCTCTGAAAGATCAGATTGAATATTTGGATGAAAAGCTAACTAACAATCAATAATTCTATGATGAACAGATCAAAGAGAACCTTCAACTGAATCAAGAATTGAGGCAAGAAAACATGGAAATCTTGGAGCTAAGAAATAGCAAAGAAAACTTGGAATTTGAGTTAAAAGAAGCAAAGAATCACATTGATAAATTAAACACAAGCAAGGATCTGATAAAATCTTAGTTATATGCTCGAAAGCTTAAAGGAGATACCAGCGGCATTGGATTCAATGAAGCACAAAATCAGATTGATGACATGCGAGCAAGGATGAAAGCACCAGAAGACACCACCGATGCTAAGAAGATAGAAAATCAGACTAAAGATAGTATTGAACCATCTAAGGATGAGTGCAATCTAGTAGACTGAACTTGTTATGCATGTAACAAGCATGGACATATAGCTAGGAACTATAAAGAGGTAAGACCTTTCAATGGTTACTATTATTCATGCAATAAATTTGGTCATAGAGCTATGAATTGTAATACAAGTCAAAAGAACAAGACTTAGCATAATCAAAGAAATCAGAATCAGCCAAATGTAATAAGTTCTCAGAATGTTACATGTCAGAGATGTAACTATAATGGTCACTCAGCTAGACAGTGCAAAATGACATGGTAACCCATGTCAATGCATCGAGGAATTTAAGGCATCCAATTATTTATCACTCATGTAACAAGGATGGACACATCTCTAAGTTCTGTAGATCAAGAATGCAAAGTTAGAAAAGCCCTAAAAAGCTAGAAGAATCAATATTGGATACCGAAGGAGAAGTCAAGTTTGTGAAAGCTTCGAAAGATGTGAGCATGATTTGTTCAAAGGTGAAGAAGGATAAGGTTGATGAGTATGTATTGGATGCATCCACAGTAAACGCACCCTCTACATCTAGATAAATGGCCCTCAGGGTCACAGGGGGAGCTAATTCAGCTCTAGACCCCTATGTAGCCAGTATACTCACCTTCAGAGTATGCACCTTTGGATTTAACCTTTTGGAGATTATGTGATGACATGTGCAAGAGTGCACTACCTGATTGATAGCAGAATGAAAGTTGGAGATTTTTAATGAAAATCTGGTTTATGTGGCAAGCATTAATGGTGGAATTTTTACTTTAAAGTACATAGAAGCTTGTAGATCACTCATTTCATTCGATTTCAAAGTGATTGAAGAGCATAGAATCCCTAGCAATTTATTGTGAAGGATTTTAGATTGATTCACCAGCAAAGCAGTGTGTTTGATCGGTTGTGAAAGCCCTAATCCATCGCGCTAATTTAGAAGTTCTTGGAAACCATTAGGAAAGTGATATACAAGTAAGTAATGGCTACTCCTATTGTATTTTATGTTGTGGAGAAGAAAAGATATGTATTTAAGAGGCACCCGTTCAAATCTACATTGGATGACCTAGAAGGGGCATTCTCCCACACTCCTATGGGTGTTATGCATATCAAAGATATCTGTGCATATATTTACTGCAAGAAGGAACTAGTAGGACTTGACAGGATAAGAGCGCACTTAGAAACCATGATGAAACCAAATAAAACCTTCCTGGATGAGTATGCACAATTTGAAAACCACCTTATAATTGAATATGCTACAGCATATGAGTTCTATGAGTCCGAATGGATAAAGATTCTACTTAGTAGAATTCATGATGACCTATTCTGGATAGGTGAAGTGTCAGTCAGAATAATAGGAGACCTAATTCATGAGATGACAGGTCTCTCTAAGAAAGATGTCATTCTTCCAGTAGGAAAGGATGTGAGAAAACTTGTTGAGAAAACATGCAAATCAAGAAGTGATAGGCACGGAATGACTATAGAGCCTATAGAGGAAATAGACATCAAATTGATGTCTATGATACTAGGGTATAGGTTTCAACACACCAGTAGAGTGAACAGTGTGTTAGCAACCACAATTCTTGCAGCAATAAGACTTGTGAGATAAAATGGAGAGTTTAATCTATGCGGGATCCTGCACACACAACTGATAAACAAAATTAAAGCCATTAAACATGACAAGACCAAAATATTCAGGTTTGGGTCTTTGATCATATACATGTACTTCCACATTCTTGGAAAGGTGTCAGATTTGTATTTGGACAAGAGTATGCCTACAATGCCATAGATATCCTTCAAAGCAACTACTGAGAGTACACTAAAGGACTACATGACACTAGAATTGAAGACATTCAGGGATAAAATGCAGATGAGGTATAGAATACCAAAGAATATTGTTGAGAAATACAAAGATAGCGTTTTCTTTATGGTGGAGACTGATACAACATGTATGTAAGTAGTTGAACCAAGGACAAAGTGGATTCATCCACTTGGATATGAGGTTGAGGAGCCAATCCTAGAGGCATATGCTCAAGTACTATTATCATCACCCAAGGACCCTAATGAGCCAAGATGGGGGACTTATGAAGAGAAAATAAGAGAAGTTGATGCAGTTTTAAATAGTGTAGCAACTAAAAGAAAAGTAACCAAGGTTACTTCTGAGATATTGAAAATTCATGGAGTAACTCAAGAAGACCTGGACAAAGCAAGACAAGAAAAGATTGTTTTGGGAATTCAGAATGCATCTACAATAGAAGTAGAGTCTAATGATCCAAAATTAAAGGTAAAAGTGGAGAAGTCTGATGATCTGAAGGGTAAAATAGATGATACCCCTCCTACACCCAAGGAAACAATTAATCTTACTACTCCTCTAGAGTATAAGACAATGGCAAAGAGAAAGAAAGAGACGGGAACTAGTCATCCATCCTTGCGCACTACAAGGAGCCAAAGAAAGAGTACTCAAGCACCTCCACAAGTAAGTTTTAGACCTAGTCTAAAAGTGCTAAGTTCAAGGATAATTGAGGAAGGAAGGATTGATCAAATAAGAAAATTTTATGATAAGTACAGTGAAATAGATAAGTCAAAGATTCATAGCTAGATTATCAAGCATATGCTTAAGTTTAAGAAGACAGTGCTAGAATTGAAGACTGTGATTCCAGACAATGTTTGGAACATTTTAGATTTCTTGAAGAGACAAGCAATGGAGGAAGATCTGAGAATAAGAGAGAAGATCTTAGATGAGAGTCTATAGTATGTTCTCTACAGGAGAAGACCTTATTGTTAGATTTGGTGAAGCCACATCTTAGAACCAAGTCAAGAACTTTTCATATAATGGACAAGAATTATTAACTAGTTGCAAAGGAAATAGAAAAAGCCTTTGAGATAGTTTTCCTAAATAGACACATGTTCCCACCTACTGTACCCACTACTCAAGTGCCCAAAAAGGTAGAAAATGAGTCAAAGACCATCAATGTATAGAATACAAGTCCTCAGGATTCAGCGCCTACAGTTGTAGCACCCACAAAGGCAGAGAATCCTGCGCCTATGGTAGAAGCACATAAAGATGATACAATTTTTATTGACAATGTTGAGATTGCAATGATGGCCTTAGATATTGACTTGGATAAGTTTGAAGAATCTTTTTTAAGCACTAAAGAGGCTGAGAATCTATGTGGTAACACTTCTCCTAATCAACAAGAAGTACTGATTGAGGATATGATAGAAGTTGAAGGAGAAACAAAAAAAGAAATAGAAAAAGAAGAAGAAAAGAAAGAAGAAGAAAAATAAAAGGAAGCAGAAAAAGAAAAAGGAGAAGTAGAGATGAAAGATAGTGTGCAAATAGATGAAAAATATATTGAGATGCCAATCAATGTTAAGCATGAAGTGATGGATAGCACTCCTATCACTCCATTACACTCAATATCATTGTTGTCAAGATTGACACCAAACACCACTAGTCTGGATTCTTGGGGAGAAGAAGACCCGCTCAAGATCAGTGTCTTAGCTATGGAGAAGGCCAAAGAGAAACAAGTGATGAGGAATCTATTATTTGTTGATTTAGTAAACATCTTGAACAACCTACTACCTTGAGACAAGAAAGTGTCTAAGGTTCATTCAGTGGATGATGTGAGCACAATTCTTTCAAATTTTAAGACAAACTTTTCTAGCTTGGAAGAATCTACATCCCTAGTTGCAGAAGAGAAGTATATGAAGAAGAGGCTCAGTGAATTGGTCAATAACTTTGCACTTGAACTAAGTTCATTCAAGATTGGTCAAGAATCCTTAAATTAGTTTTCAAAAAAGGGCAGGAAGATTATTGCTGACTGCATGAACCAGGACAAGTTAATAGTTGATCTATGCCAGAAGATCCAAGAGGCAGAGGCTATGATAGAGAATGTGAGGAAATCTATGGAAGATCCTTCCACTGATGTAAATATGTGTAATAATGTATATCAAGGGTAGATTGGCAAGATTGAAAGAGAAAAAAAGGAGATGTCTAAGATAAGGGAAAGGCAAACATAGCTAAGGAATGCTCTTGCACCCTCTTTAGATGTACTAAATCAAAACATCAAGGAGATTGATGCCACCATGGTGACATATGATCAAGGTCCTAGCTTAGATTTGGAGAAGATGGAGAAGCTGACTTATGCATTATGTGCCCATCTCCAAACACTCAATACAATGATTGTATTTTGGAAGCAAGAGATCCATAATTTGCAGATAGCATATCCAGATGTACTTTCCCTGTAAGTACTTGTAGAGATTTATTTTTTAGCACCTTTGTCATTAATGTCAAAGGGGGAGTATGTATAGAATATGGAGTTAAAGATATGTATAGAATATGTATAGTAATAAGACTAAGGGAGATATAAGTTAGAGTCTTTTTATAAGAGGACAGATAGTAACTTTTCCATATTCCTTTGTTTCCATCAATGACAACGGGGGAGATTGTTGGCAAGTTGACTATACTATTGTATATGACTTAATATAGTGTTTTAATTATGACAACAAAGTCATATAGTGTTTTTAAGTCAATGCACATGATAAGAAGATCAGAATTTGGCTAAGTACAGAAGACTGGACAGTTAACAGAGCACTAGTAGATCAGAGCATCAGTGCACATGTGTATGACTGAGTTATGGTATGTGCCCTAGAAGATAAGATGGCAAGAATGCATTCATGCTTATTCTAAGAGCGCATGACCAAAAGATTCAGTATGACAAAGATACAGATAGTTGAAGTTGCACAGACAGTGAATGCCAGAACAGAACAGAGTATGCAGTCGACTATTGGTAATTTGATCAGTGATGATAATATTGTTTTATAAAGGCTATGCACCTATTGTATTTAGGTTATATACATGTAATTATATTTGTATGTAAACATGCTTGAGCCAATTCAATTGGAAGCATTGTATGTAATTGGTTATAGGCCAACCTAGTTAATTGTTTTGATAAGCGCATATAAATATGAGATGCTCCCTTTGTAATTAGCATAAAAGTTGATATAGAGTTAAGATAAGTAGAGAAGAAATGTGTGAAGAGTTGTTAAGATGTATTAGAGATTTGCAAGAGGTCAAAGCATCAGTGCATCAAAGTAATTGATCTGACAAGAAATGTCACAGTGCTAGTTCATCCAGCAGATATAGTGTGTATTTGAGATCAGAAGGTTGTAGCCTTCACCACTTTAGCAGTGAGCTCTAGGACAATGTGTCCACATAACAGGGTTATTGTAAAAGACTCCTAACAGCTTCTGACCCTTGACAAGGTCAATGTACTAAAAGTATTGTAAAGACAACTCCTAATAGGGTTAAGGATCTTCTAACAAGGATCACAAGACACTAGTACAAATTATTAGTGGGTGTCAATTCCCACTGGGGTTTTTACCTATTTGGGTTTCCCCGTAACCATATTAGTGTTATGTGTTGAGTTCATATTTCTTGTTTATGTTAATGTTCATTTCATTACTTAAGCATTCAAGATAAGTTTAAAGATTAAAGTAAAAAGATTAAATATAGTGAGCATTGATTCACCCCCCCCCCCCCCCCTCTCAGTGTTTCCATTCCTAATAGTTAAAAGAAATGACTCACTTCCTAAAAATAGTTGAGTTCCCACCTAGTCTTGACAGAGCTAAATTAAGGTATTTTAGACTTCAATCAATTTCTTTTGTGTTGATTGATGATGTTTTGCTTAGAAAATATCACTGTGGGGTTTTACTTAGATGCATAGATATTGATCAAGTCAAGTCAGTCAGGTGTTATATGAGTTTCATGGTGGACCTTTAGGAGGTTGCTACTCACCTAGAACAACAACATTTAAAATTATGAGAGTCGGTTATTATTGGCCAAGCCTATTTAAGGATGTCCATGCATGGGTAAGAAAGTGTGTTAAATGCACCATGTTTTCCAACAAGGTGAGGCTACCAGATTTACCATTGAATCCTATTTGGGTACAGCATCCCTTTGTGAAATGGGGTATTGAATTTATAGGTGCTATAAATCCACCCTCAAGTGTATTGCACAAGTGGGTTCTCACTGCAACTAATTATTTTACATGTTGTACAGAAGCAGTAGCCTTGAAGGAGGCTAATGAATCTGATGTCCTTAGTTTCTATGAAAATATTGTTTGCATATTTGGAGTGCCTAATTCCATAGTATTAGATAATGCCCTTGTATTTTGAGGGCTGAGAGTGAGTAATTGGGAATTCAAGAATGGTATATATTTAAACACATCTTCTAATTACTATCCATAAGGAAATGGATTGGAAGAATCCACCAATAGAAATATGATAAAGATCATTAAGAGAACCATGTAGGACAATCAAAGGGATTGGCATTCAAATTTGAGAACCGCCTTATGGAAAAATAGAATTACCCCTAAGAAGGTAATTGGCAATTCACCTTACATGTCATTATATGGGAAGGAAGCAAGACTGCCAATATCAATGAAACTTCTGGCGTTGGACCTTGTTGGTTAGCTAGTTTTGTTTGATGAGGGGGAGCCTATGCAAGTGAGATACGCTCAACTTATGGAGATAGAGGAAACCAAGAATAAAGCCATTCAAAGACTATGGAGTATCAATAAAATATGACAAAAATGGTGTTTGATAGAAAGTTAATGTCAAGGAGCTTCGGTGTTGTGGATTTGGTGCTCAAATGGGATAAGCTCAAAATCAGACCAAGTAAGCATTCCAAGTTTGATACTTTCTAGAGTGGACCATTTATCATCATAGAATGAAAGGAACATAATGCATTTTAGTTGTCAATAATGGATGGAGATGTGCTTCCTATCTCAGTCAATGGGACACACCTCAAGCCCTTCTTTGAGGTTTGATCTAGATAATATTTATCCCTAGTTTAGTGTTTATTTTCAATAAGGTGTTGTAGTACCATGAGTTAGTTGTTTTTTTTTTCCTAAGTGTTGTCCCAGCACAAGTTTGCCTAGGTTTTTCACTAGTGTTTTCAGTTTTTAGCAAAGAGGTTTCCAAGTTTTATTTCAGTTTCAAGCTACAGAGAGGTGTGCTTTTGTTTCCAAATTTGGGTTGAAAAATGATGGAGCTTCCTTTCAACAAGTTATGACTACTATTTTTCATGACATGATGCACACCTACCTAGAAGATTATGTGGATGATTTTTTGCAAAAATCTTATACAATAAGTAGAGGTTTGGATATATAAGAAAAGATGTTCACAAGATTAGAACAATACAAGGTACGACAATATCCAAAAAAAGCTTCTTTGGGGTAACCACTAGGAAGATCCTAGGATACATTATTTATGTTAAAGGAATTGAAGTTGATCCTACTAAAGTTGAAGCTATACTTGAAATGCCAAACACCAAATAATATTGGTTAGTTGAGATCATTGCAAGGAAAATTACAATCTATTTACCACTTCATAGCATAGTTAGTAGATAATTGTCACCCCTTTCAACATCTATTACATTCAAATGGGATGACAAGTGTGAACAAGATTTCCAATAGATCAAAGAGGGCTTGATGTCACCACCAATTTTAGTACCTCCTACAAATGACAAGCCCTTAATCCTTTATATATCAGCAACTACCACAGCACTGGGAGCACTCTTAGCACAACATGAGACAAATGAAAAAGAGAAGACTATTTATTATATCAATCGTATGAGCTATGAATTGAAATATAATCCTATTGAAAAATTTTGTCTTGTCATATTTTTTTCTTCATAGAAGATGCATCATTTCATGCTCACACATCAAAAAAAACTTATGCAAATATCGATCCTATGAAATACCTATTCCAGAAAACAACACTTACAAGGAGGTTAGCTAAATAGGTTATGATCCTAAGTTAATTTGACATCAAATGTGGAAAGAAAAGCCATAAAATGACAAGTTATAATAGATTAATTGGAAAACACTCCTATAAAAGATAATCATCCACTTGTTATAGAGTTACCTTATACCTTATGAAATAATATTCAATATAGAATCTAAATTCCTTTGGACTTTATATTTTGATGGCTTCTAGACAGATTGGTTTTGGCATTGACGTTCTCTTTATTACACCACATGGAGGCTATACCAAAAGCATAAAAAACATATTTCTTGTGTACCAATAATATTGAAAAAAATGAAGCATTAATTATCAAACTCTGTATGGTTGTACAATGGATAATTTGTGAGTTGTGTTTTTGGTGACTCACAACTCTTGATTAAATCGGGTAATGATGATTATAAAACAAAAGATGAAAAATTGGTGCCCTATAAAACAATGGTGGACAAATTTAAAGCCTATTTCATATGAATAAATTTTGAGCGAATGCTCAGTGACAATAATAGAGCAGCTGACGTGATGGCCACTATTGCATCACTTGTAGAAATGCCAAGTAACATCGTGTATTATGAGTTCTTGGTGGAGCCACTCTCAAAACCTTCTTATAACTTTCCTCGATCTTATATGATTTTCCTTATTGTTGGTCCTAATTCCCAATGATATGGAGATATCTACACTTATCTACGGGACAATATCTTACCATCTTATTTCTCTAATAACTCTCATAAAACATTTATATGTCCAACTTTCTGTTGTCATTTTAGTTGATACATTATATCATTGGGGTCTTCATGTTACCTTACTTAGATGTCTTGAGTGTTATGAGTCCAACACTACCTTACGAGAAGTGCACAAAGGTATATGTGTGGCACAATCTAGCAGTCCTACCTTAGCTAAGAAACTTTTGTGCGCAGGTTATTACTACCCTACCATAGAAAAGGATTATATCAGTTTGTTAAGAAATGCAAGAAATGTCATATACATGGAGACCTAATGAATCCGCCTGCTCAATAATTATAGCAACTTACTACTCCTTGGCCCTTCTTTCAATGGGGACTCGACCTCATAGGAAAAATTCATTGGCCTTCTTCTAATGGTCATAAATTCATTATCACTACAAATGAATATTTCACAAAATGAATTAAAGTTATTCCATTAACAAATGACATTGGAAAACAAATTGCTACATTTATCCTCAACTATATCATCTATCGGCATGGTGTTCTCTTTTCCATCATCACAAATAATGGCAATCCCTTTAAAAATCAAGATGTCTGTGAGCTATGTGAAAAAATTCATATTCAACATCAATTTTCTATTCGTTATTACCCTCAAGGTAATGGCCAAGTTGAGGCCTCTAATAAAACTATCCTAAAAATTTTAAACAAGACAATCTATGAAGTTGGTCATGACTAGCATATCCAAGTGAACCTCACCTTGTGGGCTTATTGCATGAGTGTTTGCACTCCCACAGGTGCCACTCCATATGCCCTAGTTTATGGTTTTGAAGCTATCCTACTTATCAAGGTCAAGTTACCTTATTTATGGGTCTATTACCTTCTTTATGAGTCTCTTTACTTAATTTAATCAATGATGAAGACTACAAGGTCTCCGGATTTCATGGATTAGAGTTTCTTAGTGAACACAGACAAACTATATTTAATCACCTCAAGGCATACCGATAGCGAATGTGAAAAATTTACAATCATAGAGTCAGATCAAGAACATATGAAATTGGTGATCTTGTCCTCAAGAAAAATCCAAAGAATCAACAAGAGAAAGAGAAAAGGGCAAGTTTCAACCCAATCAGCTTTGTTCATTTATCATTATTGTTGCATATGGATCAGGCACATACTATTTGGCTACTCCTAAGGGTGAACCACTCAAAGATCTCATGAATAGCATTTACCTTTGCAGATTTTATACTTGAGCATTTCAGGGAATCTCTTTTAAGAGGTCTTGAAAACATACAAAAAAATCATAAACGGTCCTAAAAATATCAAAACCAATAGAAATTTTTGTCCTCTACTAAAAACCACTTTGTTGGTGCCCTAGATAAGTACAATGATGAAAATCGGGCAATTGGCATCATGTGTAATGACTTTGTTCCTGCCTTCAAGATTTCACTTGATTTTGCATCTCGTGTATGTTTTCCTTTCATATCATAATAACATTTCCACCCCTACCATGGTTTGTGGATTGTTCTTCTTTTGTCTCTTGCCTGCATCATATACCAGTTTTGTTCTTCATTAGGGAAATTTCCTTGACTTTAGCAGTGGGTTGAGATATTTGACACCTCACGATCAAAGGAACTATGACTTTTTGTATGTCTTCTCACTCACAAACAATAATAAAGCTTCACTTGCATCATCAATCATTTCACTTCACCTTTCTCCACAATAAAAACATTTAGTTCATGGATGGCTTTCACTTTAGACAAACATACAGGTCTCAACTTCAACAAAATCATGGTAGTACAAGGCTAAGATTGAGTAGACATAACAACATCTTATCACCATATCAAATCAAACATAGAATTTGTGAGAAGGATCATTTTAGCATGAAGCATGATGTTTTTTTTCTTTGAGTTTTCTAATTGTTTTTTATTTTATCTTTGGTGACATGTCTTTTAGCTTTTTGGTGATTTCTCTAACTAAAGATTTTAACTCTAGGATGTCTTTGATTAGAAAGGCGAGGATGGAGTATATTCACTTATTTGTTTCTTGTGGATTGTTCCTTAGTAATATGATGACTCGTCTTAGGACATGATTGTCTAATATTATCGAGGACATATGAGTCTCATGTGAACTAGGGAATTCCTTAACTATCTGATGTTTCTTCTACCATACAATGGATATGTTGATTCATTTGGATCTTTTCCATGTCCAAATGAGTTCATCATGTTGACATAATAAGCTAAATTATGACACAAGTACTTAAAAGGACAATAAATCTTATCACCTTCATATCCCTTTCTTCTAATAATCACATTTCTCCCTTCATTTCATTTTCCTTCTTTATTCCATTACTCTCATGCATCTTCTTCCTTCCATTTCATTTTTCATCATCGCACTTCTTTCATCCATTATCTTCATTTCATCTCCTATCCCTCACTTTCATGTCTCTCTTTCACTATTTGTTTCCTTCATCAGTTTATTTCATCCATCCCTTGTTCATCAAATATTTATTTCATCTTTTCATCCTTCTCAGTCTTCCTCATCTCAAAGATCAATAAGTCTCTTTATCCAACTGATGCATGCCTCATAATTTCACTTTTAAATCAATCAACTTTCTTCTCAGTATAAGATTTCATTTTTCCCTGATCAATCAATCAATCATTATACCAACTTATCTTGTGCTAGCATCAATCTCAATCAGCTTATCAACTTGTCTATACAAATCATTTCCATCAATTGTTCGGTTACACTTATCCATTGTGCCTTTTCATCAAATGTACACTTCAACTTAATGACTTATGCGATATCAATCATCAAATATTTTTTTTGTTATCTATTGACGAATCAATCTTATCACACTTTGTATGATTAAGCTTTTGAGGGGGCATATATCAATTGACCAATCTTTCTTTGAAACAACACGATAGGCTACATTGTTTCAAAGAGGGACAATGTAGACACATAAAAATGTCTGTATAATTAATCATGTTTCTTCTATTAATTGAATGAATATTATTATTTATTTAATTCATTCATTTAATCTTTGTCTCTATTAAATTGATTTAATTATTTGTAATCTATTTAGATCATAAAAAATTTCCATCTCCTAAACTCCTCTACTTACAACTCTCACCCCACAAATTTTACACTTAATGTTATTCCTAACCAGTTACTAAGAGGGGGGTGACTTAGTAAATGCAATTTCTATTCCAATTAAACCTTATGACAGTCTCAACCAGTGCTAAGAGGGGAGGGGTGAATTAGCACCTCTAAAAAAAATTTCTCACTAAATCCAGTGGAGTAAACTTATAGCACTAAAGGCAAGCAGATTTAAGCAAAAAATAATGTTGATGTTGACAATCACAAAGTGACACTAGATTTATCACATGGAAACCCAGTTAGGGTAAAAACCATGATGTAAAGAGACCTTAAAAATTTTGTACTTTCCTAGAGTACACCTTATTAAGAGTCTTCCCGGTTAAAGGATAAAAACACACTTGCTAGATGCGACTCGGTCAAGGGATTTGTTACAAAAGGTCTGTTAGGACCTGCCTGGTTAAAGGACTTTAAACACCTTGAAAGATGTCACCCGGTTAAGGGATTTTGATACAAGGGACCTATTAGAGTCCACCCAAATACTAGGATTTTTCTATTGTAGTTTTCTAGAAAATAATAGAAGTGTGATCTTTATAGATGTCTTTTCTTAGCCTAATAAGATCTCTATTTGTGCTCAACTAAGAATCAGTACCAGTCACCGCAGGTGTATTCTCATCTATTATTGTGCTACTTTGCACAATCTTCTATCTCTCTTTCTCAGTTTTCTTTTACCCTTGCTTCTATAGCATATAGGTTCACTCTTTTTCTTGGCAGAATGAAGGTGACTCTTCTTCTCAACAGGCATAAGAATATATACAGCTTTGTTTCCCTAACTGTGCCTCAAATGCATGACCTAATCTTGAGATCTTACGAATACATCACTCAGTGAAGTGTTGGTTCACTGAGAAAACATCTGATGCAAGCTCTGGTTTCATCCACTACATGAAGAAAATAACAGTTGTGTGTCAGGCAACCTTTCTTCATAGGAGATAACACCTTGATTTAAAGCCATTGAATCCAACTTTAAATCCTTCAGTCGCACCTCAAGAAACTATTGATTCTGGCTTTAAATCCTTTACCTGCGCCTTAAACCGATCACCAAGACAACTCAAGAACACCTAGATTTACTGCAATAAATCTTGGTAGAAAGAGCTGGTTGGAACAGATAATTGACAGTTGACTATGACTTCCTTAGTTCATATCAGAGTCTTATAACATATCTAGTTGAGTCCTTAGATCTATTGCAGTCTCTTTCTTGTCTTACCAATTGCATTGTCCTGGTTGTGTTAT
The DNA here is from genome assembly GCA_027943335.1 of Chamaecyparis obtusa. NCBI lineage: Eukaryota > Viridiplantae > Streptophyta > Pinopsida > Cupressales > Cupressaceae > Chamaecyparis > Chamaecyparis obtusa. The sequence goes on along the minus strand of BSBK01002250.1, from coordinate 523,617 downwards.
AGACACTAGTTGGATATTGTTGTTAGTTGTACTTGTTTATACTAGTTTGTAGTTCAGTCCTTGGTTGATATTGGAATACTCTCTTCCCTAATTGAGTGCATTGCCTGGTTACTGATGCTTAGTGTGGAGACCGATTACAATGGATTATAGTTATTCTTTTCTTGCCAAAATAGCCTCTCTTGATGTATATTTTCTTAGAGCTTTAGCCTGTATAGAGATGAAAAATCTATATCCTATTTTGCCAATCAATGACAATACTTGGACCAGTAGAGAGCTTACCAATTACTATCATTTGACGTTAACAATCTCCCCCTTTGGCATTGATGGAAAAACTCAAAACTTTGAAAGAGCATTTGGAGTCTTGCATTACTTCCCTGATTTGATTGACGATTTCCAATTGCCACAATCTCTCCCCCTTTTTGACAATAATGCCAGAAGACTAATCATTAAGATTTCCATTCTCTAATCTACTCCCCCTATGAGCAGTAGTCTCTTTTCATTAGTTCATAAAAGATAAGGTGTAACCTTCTGTTGAATCATAATGAACTGATGACTCCATGTTGATGATTACTGATGATCTGAGAGGGGTAAAACCCCTAGTCTACCTCTGAGATACTCAAAATTACTCTTTGGTAGTGGCTTTGTAAATATATCAGCAATTTATTCTTTGGTGGGGACATACTCCAATCTTGCTTCTTTATCCTGTAGTTCCCTCAAGTAGTGATACTTGATCGCAATGTGCTTGGTCTTGGAGTGCATAATAGGATTTTTGGATATGTTGATGGCACTGGTACTATCACAGTGAATTATGATCAGTTCAGGTACTTGTTCCTGAATACCTTCTAGTAGTTGTTTGATCCAAATCACCTGTGTACAGTTGATTGCAGCAGCAACATATTCAACTTCGGCAGTGGACTGTGAAATGCAATTCTGCTTCTTACTTGTCCACAATACAATTCTCCCACCTAAAAAGAATGCACCACCGCTTGTGCTCTTTTTGTCATCAATGTTGCCAGCCCAGTTTGCATCAATGTAGACTTTTATTTGGAATCCTCCCTTGTGTGGAAACCACAAGCCATATTCCTTGGTTTCTTTTAGATATTTGAAGATCCTCTTTACTACCATCAAATGTGTTTCTTTGGGCTTAGCTGGGAATCTTGCCACTATGCCAACTGCATGAGCAATGTATGGTCTACTATGAATAGCATACTACAATTTTCCTATCATGGACCGATACATTGTTTCATTTACTTCTTTGGCATCATCCTCTTTTGATAACTTGAGATTAGTTATCATTAGAGTTCCAACCGGTTTGGATTCTTCTAGTCCAAAAGTCTTAAGAATTTCTTTAATGTACTTGGACTGAGAGATGAAGATACCTTCTTTTAGCTGATGGACCTGTAGTCTAATAAAGAATTTTATGGGCCCAATCATAGACATCTCAAATTCTTTCTTCATTTCTTTAGAAAAGGCTTTCCTCATCCTATCATCTCCTTCAAAAATGATGTTATCAACAAAGATTTCAGCAATTAGATTTCCATCTTTTCCAGTTTTGAGATACATATTGATGTTGTCACCAGTTCTTGTGAATCCAATGGTCAGAAGGTATGAATGAAACCTTTCATACCAAGCCCTTGGAGCTTGCTTAAGCCCATAGAGAGCCTTTTTTAGTCTACAGACCATATCAATCTTTTGAGTAGATGTAAATCCTTTCGGTTGCTCAATGTAGACCTCCTCCTCCAGTATTCCATTGAGGAATGCAGACTTCACATACATCTGGTAAACTTTAAACCTTTTGTAAGCTGCATAGGCAAGAAGAATTCATACCCCTTCCAATCTGCCACTGGTGCAAAAGTTTCTCCATAGTTTAGGCCAGCTTCCTAAGCATATCCTTTGCAAACCAGTCTTGCTTTATTCCTGATGACTTTACCTTCCTCATTCAATTTGTTCCTGTAGACACATTTTGTCCCAATAACATTTTTGTCTTGAGGTCTAGGCACAAGTTCCCATGTATCATTCTTCTCAATTTGTTCAATTTCTTCATCCATGGCCTTGACCCAATTTTCATCTTCCAGGACTTCTCTGGTGGATTTGGGCTCAACACATGAAAGCAGACATATGTTCTCTTTGGCCTTCTTCCTGGTCAAGATTTTCCCATGTTTTTCACCAATTATATTGTCAGTAGGATGATATGTGACATATCTTGGAAGAACAGGTCTTTGTTCCCAGTCTGGTTCTTCCATTTGAGCATTGTCTTCAACATGGTTCAGGATATCAACTAGTTTTCCATCTTGTGTCAACCTATTAGGTTCAGGTAAATTCTCTTGCTCCAGATGTCTGTCCATGTGTATTTCTCCTTCATCTTAAGTCATAGCTTCATTGAACTCAAAGGCATTCCCTTCGTTTGGGCCTTGAAGACTGTTAAGATCATCATGATCGGTCTTCATTTCTGGTTCTGAAGATCCATCAACTTTTACATTAATTCTTTCAACTATCTTCCATGTTCTTTTTCTCAAACACTGATAGGCCTTAATTTTGGTAGAGTAACCCAAGAATGTTCCCTCATCACTCTTCGGATCAAAATTCCTAGAGTACATATATCTTTTCATGTAGCACTTACTACCAAAGATTTTGAAGTAGCCTGCACTAGGAGTATGTTTGAACCAAAGCTCATAAGGAGTCTTACCAGTTCCTTTTTTTAATTGAACTCAATTGAGTGTGTAGACTGTAGTACTAACAGCTTCCCTCCAAAAGTGATGAGGCAGATCTTTTTGAATCAACAATGTTCTAGCACAATTAATTAGCATTTTGTTTCTTCTTTCTGCTACTCCATTTTGCTAAGGAGTCCTTGGTGCAGATAGTTGTCTTTTTATTCCATGTTCCTCACAGTATTGAGTGAACTCTTGAGAGGTAAATTCACCTCCTCTATCTAATCTCAGACACTTCAAGCTTCTACTAGTCTCTTTTTCCACTCTATCTTTGTAGATTTTGAGCATGTGGAAAGCTTATGATTTCTCCTTAAGAAAGAGTGTCCACATCATTCTGGAGAAGTTGTCCACAAAGAGCATATAGTATCGGTCTCCATGGTAACTCTTTGTTCTCATTGGTCCACATAGGTCAATGTGCACCAAATCTAGAACATTCTCAGTAGAGGACTTACTGTTGAAAGATGTTCTGGTCAGCTTTCCCAACTGACAATCTTTACAAATGCCCTTGATGGGATTTGTAATCTTAGGAAGTCCTCTTACCATTTTCTTTTTTCTCACTTTGACAATACTGTCAAATTTTATGTGGCAAAGCCTCCTATGCCATAACCAGCTGTTGTCTTCTTTGGTCATAAGATAGATTTTGCTTGATTCTCCTTTGATTGAGGCTATGAGACAGGCTCCTTCCATTGAGTCAAGATAGAAAAGATTAACTTTGCTCTGTCTACCAGTTGCAACATGAGTTCTAGATTGATTCTTTACTATACAGGAACCTTGTCTGAATTCTAGGATGAATCCTTTGTTGTTTAGTTGTGTAACACAAGGAGAATTTTTCCCAAAGGTAACTAATCCATTTCCATTGAGCTTGAGGTTGATAAACTTTCTCTTGTCATCGATCATGTGGTGAGTGCATCCACTGTCAATGATCCAGTCATCATACTGATGAGATCTTGATATGAGTGTAACTTCTTCTATTACTAGGTTGTCCTCCTTTATTGCAACAAATGGAATTTCTAGATCCTCTGTGTCTTCAAATTTGTTATCAGTGACTCCTTCTGCAAGATAGCACTCCTTTTCTTTATTCTTGAACCAGTCTCTTTTATCTTTATGTTCATTATCAGGACATCTTGCAACAATATGACCTATTTTATTGCAAGAGAAGCATTTCAAAGGGAGCATTCCCTTGTACTTCCCTTTCCCTCTGGAGAATCTTCTTGCAATGAGTGCTTCAAACTCTTCTTTCTCCATCTCTTCTGAAAATAGATTCTCAGCAAGGTTGCCAATCTTATAGGTAGAGCAGTTACTAGTTTCTCTTCCATTTTTAGTGGAAGAGATATTAGAAGAAGACTTGAAAGCTACTTCCTGAATAGGTAAGAAATTATCAAAATTACTTAATTCAAAGGAAGCCAGCTTACCAATTAGGGAGTCTAGAGTGACTTGATCTTTGGTCACCGAACTGAGCTCTTGAATGGCAGAAATCTTGATAACATACTGAGGTCTAAGAGTTCTTAGTATTTTGTGTTAGGAATAGTCCCATAAGATTACTGAGAGGGGGGGGGGGAGGGGGGGCGGGGGTGAATCAGTTATCTGCAAGTTTCAATTATTTATCCAATTAAACATAAAGTATAAACACAATGAAAGAACACTTGAACACTTGAACACAACACCAATATTTTGGTTATGGGGAAACCCAAATAGGTAAAAACCTTGATGGTACATGGTACCCACTAATATTTTGTACTCATATATAATGATCCTTGCTAGAAGATCCTTTACCCTATTAGGAGTAGCTTTACAATATATTAAGTATAGTAAACCTGGTTAAGGGTTGGACCCTGTTAGGATTCTTTTACAATTGTCCCTATTAGGGGAGAGGACGCACTATCTGAGAGTTCACTGCTCAAATGGGCGAAGGCTACAACCTTCTGAATAATAGATATACACTATATCTAGATCTTGGTGAACTGTGCTTTGACCTACTATCTAGATCAGTTCCAATGAATATCACAAGTACTTTACTTGGTCACATAAACCTTCTTTTGATGGCTCAACACTTTTCACACTCTGCTTTGCACTGCTTAATCAACCATGAACCACACTTCAGCAATCACAAATGACTACCTATAAATATCTTTCCTCTAAATGATATAATCAAGTTGGCCTATTAGAACCACCTTGAAATCATATTAGAGAAACCATAATAAACTCCAACAAACATTATGTCAGCTCTATTATGCACGCAACTCATTATGGGACCTGTCTAATAAAATAAATGTAGATGCACGCTACACATTGTCAGCTCTACCAAAACAACTGGAACTTTCTCTGTCAATTGAATTAACTCATGCACTCTTAACCAAACATTAATATCACTTCTCCAAGCTTAACTCCAAGGGTACATACCCTCAAGATAGGTGCAACTCTAGAACCAATAAAATCTATGTCGGCTCTTCTAAACAAACACACGAAACTGCTACTGGTGAATAGCGACTGCATAACTTCACTTGTGTTCATCATCAGACTATGCGTCCATGAACTTAACATCACTAACATGACTTCAATATATTTCCAAGGGAACATGCCCATAGGACATTTGTACGAACAACCATATACAAAACACTATCTGTTACTCTATCAGGAATACTTCTCACACCAACTACAATATAACTGTCTGTACTAATAGTTAACCTCTGCACCCATGATATCATGCTGATATCATATCCATGCAACATATACTAAAATCTTACTACATAAAATTTCTACGCATGCTACTTTTCATATGTTGTCATCAATGACAAACATACAGTTAGTACTGGCATGTTGGCAAATCTCCAACAATCTCCCCCTTTGGAATTGATGGAAACATGTGGAATGAAAAACCACCACCAACCCAAATGAACATTAATTTTATAACAATCTCCATTTCCTCTTTAAAACTCCCCCAAAGATGAATCCTCCATCTGCTACAATATTTTCTAATATTCTCTATTTCCTCAGTTGTACTACTGTCATAACTGAATGTTGCTCCCCCTTAGTATATTACTCCTCTTTTACTTCTATTTTTCATGATTCTATATATACTCCCCCTTTGACATCAATGGAAAATGGTGCCATTCATTGTAAAAATCGGTACTACTCCTAAGGTAGAGTAGTCAACCTTCCACCAGGATTGGTGCCTTTCCTTCTTTCTCTAGGTAGAAACAAGGAAGGGAATGACTCCCAACTTCTCCCTGAGATGCTCAAAAGTATCCTTGGGCAAGGGCTTTGTGAATATATCTGCCAAGTGTTCTTTGGTACTCACATAGTCCAACTTGACTTATTTCTCTACCACTTTCTCTCTTAGGAAGTGATACTTGATCTCAATGTGCTTTGTCTTTGCATGCATCACAGGGTTCTTTGACATATTGATAGTGCTAGTGTTATCATAGTGAATAACAATACGATAATCAATCTGAATTCCAAAATCCTTTATCATCTATTTGATCCAAACAATTGTAGAATAATTCAATGCTGCTACAACATACTCTGCTTCTGTTGTTGACTGAAAAATACAATTTTGTTTCTTGCTTGTCTAGGTGACAAGTCTATCACCAAGAAACATTGCTCCACCTGAAGTACTCTTTCTGTCATCAACACATCCTGCCCAATCTGCATCAGTATACACATGAAGCTCAACATTTTCTGAATTAGGATACCATAGACCATAATCTATAGTGCCCTGCAAGTATCTAAATATTCTCTTTACTACCATGAGGTGACTTTGTTTAGGCTTTGCTGCAAATCTTCCAACTATGCCAATTGCATTGGAAATATCAGGTCTAGTCTGAGTAAGATATATGAGTTTACCAATCATAGACTTATAAAATGTTATATCTACTGCAGGTGAGTCATCTTCTTTTGTCAGCTTGCATCCAGTGATCATAGGAGTTCCTACTGGCTTACAATCATCCATCTTGAATTTCTTTAGTATCTCTTTCACATGCTTTGATTGATTAATGAAAATCCCTTTTTCTGTCTGCTACACATTTAGTCCCAAAAAGTGCTTGATAGGACCAATCATACTCATCTCAAACTCATTCTACATTTATTTTGAAAATTCAGCACTAAGTTTGTCATTACCTCCAAAGATAATGTCATCAACAAATATAGCTACAAGAAGCAAACCTTCAGATGTCTCTGTAATGAATAGATTACAATCTGTTGCTCCTTTCTTGAAACCAATCTTTGTTAAGTATCCATCTAGTCTCTCATACCATGCTCTAGGAGCTTGCTTAAGTCCATAGAGGGCTTTCTTCAATCTGCATACCATATCAGGTATGTCTGATAAGGTGAATCCTTCTAGCTTCTCACTATATCCTTCTTCTTCTATGTCTTTCTGTGTGCATCCTTTGCTTGTTTTTCTCCTTCAAATGTGTCTTCTAGGTGCTTCCATATTTTGTGGGTTGTATCTACCTTTTTTACTTCTTAAAATTCACCATCAGATAGGGTGCTAATAAGGGCTTCTTTAGCAATAGCATTATAATGAAACAATTCCTTTTGTGCATCAGTAGCATCATCTTTTCCAAGGTCTTCTAAGGTAGGAATCTTGGTTGCTTTGATAATTACATTAAAAACTTCAAAAGCAATACACTGCAAATCGGTTATCATCTTATTCTTCCAATCAAGATAATTCTCTCCATCAAACTTGGGACTTTCTTTCCTGAAGTATGCCATCTGATCAACTTCAAGCTATTAAACTTTCTCTCTTAGGCACTTGGCTCTAATACCAATTGTTAGGAATAGTCCCAAGAGATAACTGAGAGGGGGGGTGAATCAGTTATCTGCAAGTTTCAATTCTTTATCCAATTAAACATAAAGCATAAACACAATGAAAGAACACATGAACACAACACCAATATTTTGGTTACGGGGAAACCCAAATAGGTAAAAACCCCGGTGGGATTTGATACCCACTAATATTTTGTACTTGTGTATAATGATCCTTGCTAGAAGATCCTTTACCCTGTTAGGAGTAGCTTTACAATATATTAAGTATAGTAGACCTAGTTAAGGGTCGGACCCTGTTAGGATTCTTTTACAATTGTCCCTGTTAGGGGAGAGGATGCACTATCTGAGAGCTCACTACTCAAATGGGCGAAGGCTACAACCTTCTGAATAACAGATATACACTATATCTAGATCTTAGTGAACTCTGCTTTCACCTACTTTCTGGATCATTTCCAATGAATAGCACAAGTACTTTACTTGGTCACATAGACCTTCTTCTCATGGCTCAACACTTCGTACACTCTGCTCTGCTCTTCTTAATCAACCATGAACCACACTTCAGCAATCACAAATGACTGCCTATAAATATGTTTCCTCTAAATGATATAATCAAGTCGGCCTATTAGAACCACCTTGAAATCATATTAGAGAAACCATAATAAACTCCAACAAACATTATGTCAGCTCTATTATGCATGCAACTCATTTTGGGACTTGTCTAATAAAATAAATGTAGATGCACGCTACACACTGTTGGCTCTACCAAAACAATGAGAACTTTCTCTGTAAGTTGAATTAACTCATGCGCTCTTAACCAAACATCAATAGCACTTCTCCAAGATTAACTCCAAGGGTGCATACCCTCAAGATAGGTGCAACTCCATAACCAATAAAATCTTTGTTAGCTCTTCTGAACAAACACAAGAAATTGCTACTGGTGAATAGCGACTGCATAACTTCACTTGTGTTCATCATCAGACTATGTGTCTGTGAACTTAACATCACTAACATGATTTCAATATATACCCAAGGTTTCATGCCCATAGGACAACTGTACGAACAACCATAAACAGAACACTGTCTGTTACTCTATCAGTAACACTACTAACACCAACTACAATATAATTGTCTTTACTAACAGTTAACCTCTGCGCCCATGATATCATGTTGATATCATGTCCACACTACATATACTAAAATCCTACTCCATAAGACTTCCACACATGCTACTTTCCATATGTTATCATCAATGACAAACATACAGTTAGTACTAGCCTGCTAGCAAATCTCCAACAATCTCCCCCTTTGGCATTGATGGCAACATGTGGAATGAAAAACCACCACCAACCCAAATGAACATTACTTTTATAACAATCTCCATTTCCTCTTTAAAACTCCCCCAAAGATGAATCCTCCATCTGCTACAATATTTTCTAATATTCTCCATTTCCTCAATTGTACTGCTGTCATAACCGAATGTTGCTCCCCCTTAGTATATTACTCCTCTTCTTACTTCTATTTTTCATGAGTCTATATATACTCCCCTTTTGACATCAATGGCAAAAGGTGCCATTCATTGTAAGCACTGGTACTACTCCTGAGGTAGAGTATTCAACCTTCCACAAGTCCCAAAGGACTGATGCCTTTCCTTCTTTCTCTAGGAAGAAACGAGGAAGGGAATGACTCCCAACTTCTCCCTGAGATACTCAAAAGTATCCTTAGGCAAGGGCTTTGTGAATATATCTGCAAACTATTCTTTGGTACTCACATAGTCCAACTTGACTTCTTTCTCTACCGCTTTCTCTCTTAGGAAGTGATACTTGATCTCAATGTGCTTTTTTTTTGCATGCATCACAAGGTTCTTTGACATATCGATAGTGCTAGTGTTATCACAGTGAATAACAATAGGATAATCAATCTGAATTTCAAAATCCTATATCATATGTTTGATCCAAACAATTGTAGAACAATTTAAAGCTGTTGCAACATACTCCGCTTCTACTGTTGACTGAGAAATACAATTTTGTTTCTTGCTTTTTTAGGTCACAAGTCTATCACCAAGAAACACTGCTCCACCTGAAGTACTCTTTCTGTCATCAACACATCCTGCCCAATCTGCATCAGTGTACACATGAAGCTCAACATTTTCTAAATTAGGATACCATAGACCATAATCTATAGTGCACTGCAAGTATCTGAATATTCTCTTTACTGCCATGAGGTGACTTTGTTTAGGCTCTGCTGCAAATCTTCCAACTATGCCAACTGCATTGGAAATATCAGGTCTAGTCTGAGTAAGATATATGAGTTTACCAATCATAGACTTATACAATGTTATATCTACTGTGGGTGAGTCATCTTTTTTTGTAAGCTTGCATCTAGTGATCATAGGAGTTCCTACTGGCTTGCAATCATCCATCTTGAATTTCTTCAATATCTGTTTCACATACTTTGATTGATTAATAAAAATCTCATTTTCTATTTTTTGCACATTTAGTCCCAAAAAGTACTTGATCGGACCAATCATACTCATCTCAAACTCATTCTGCATTTATTTTGAAAATTTAGCACTGAGTTTTTCATTACATCCAAAGATAATGTCATCAAAAAATATAGCTACAAGAAGAAAACCTTCAAATGTCTCTGTAATGAATAGATTACAATCTACTACTCCTTTCTTGAAACCAATATTTGTTAAGTATGCATCTAGTCTCTCATACCATGCTCTAGGAGCTTGCTTAAGTCCATAGAGGGCTTTCTTCAATCTGCATACCATATTAGGTCTGTCTGATAAGGTGAATCCTTTTGGCTGCTCAATGTATACTTATTCTTCTATGTCTTTCTGTGCGCATCCTTTTCTTGATTTTCTCCTTCAAATGTGTCTTCTAGGTGTTTCCATATTTTTTGGGTTGTATCTACCTTTTTTACTTTTTAAAATTCACCATCAAACAGGGCATTGATAAGGGCTTCTTTAGCAATAGCATTATAATGAAACAATTCCTTTTGTGCATCAGTAGCATCATCTTTTCCAAGGTCTTCTAAGGTAGGAATCTTGGCTACTTTGATAGTTACATTAAAAACTCCAAAAGCAATACACTGCAAATGGGTTACCATCTTGTTCTTCCAATCAAGATAATTCTCTCCATCAAACTTAAGACTTTCTTTCCTGAAGTATGCCATCTAATCAACCTCAAGCTGTTAAACTTTCTCTCTGAGGCACTTGCCTCTGATACCAATTGTTAGGAATAGTCCCAAGAGATAACTAAAAGGGGGGGTTGAATCAGTTATCTACAAGTTTCAATTCTTTATTCAATTAAACATAAAGCATAGACACAATGAAAGAATAGTTGAACACAACACCAATATTTTGGTTATGGGGAAACCCAAATAGGTATAAACCCCGGTGGGACTTGATACCCACTAATATCTTGTACTTGTGTATAATGATCCTTACTAGAAGATCCTTTACCCTGTTAGGAGTAGCTTTACAATATATTAAGTACAGTAGACCTAGTTAAGGGTCGGACCCTGTTAGGAGTCTTTTACAATTGTCCTTGTTAGGGGAGAGGATGCACTGTCTGAGAGCTCACTGCTCAAATGGGCGAAGGCTACAACCTTCTGAATAATAGATATACACTATATCTGGATCTTTGTGAACTGCGCTTTGACCTGCTGTATGGATCAGTTCCAATGAATAGCACAAGTACTTTACTTGGTCACATAGACCTTCTTCTCATGGCTCAACACTTTGCACACTCTGCTCTGCTCTGCTTAATCAACCATGAACCACACTTTAGCAATCACAAATGACTGCCTATAAATATCTTTCCTCTAAATGATATAATCATGTTGGCCTGCTAGAACCACCTTAAAATCATATTAGAGAAACCATAATAAACTCCAACAAACATTCTGTTGGCTCTATTATGCACGCAACTCATTCTAGGACCTGTCTAATAAAATAAATGTAGACGCACGCTACACACTGTCGGCTCTACCAAAACAACTAAAAATTTCTCTGTAAGCTGAATTAACTCATGCGCTCTTAACCAAACATCAATAGCACTTCTCCAATCTTAAATCCAAGGGTGCATACCCTCAAGATAGGTGCAACTTCAGAACCGATAAAATCTCTATCGGCTCTTCTGAACAAACATAGGAAACTACTACTGGTGAATAGTGACTGCATAACTTCATTTGCGTTCATCATCAGACTATGCATCCATGAACTTAACATCACTAACATGACCTCAATATATATCCAAGGGTGCATGCCCATAGGACAACTGTATGAACAACCATATACAGAACATTGTCTATTACCCTGTTAGGAGCATTACTGACACCAACTGCAATATAACTATCTGTACTAACAGTTAACCTCTACACCCATGATATCATGCTAATATCATGTCCATGCTACATATACTGAAAGCTTACTTCATAAGACTTCCATGCATGCTACTTTCCATATGTTGTCATCAATTACAAACATATAGTCAGTACTGGCCTGCTGGAAAATCTCCAACATTTTTTTGATTACTTCCTCTTCACTAAGCTTTCCTCCTGCACATCTGATGGAATTAATCACTTCTTGGATCCAGTTGATGTATTGCTCTATGTCTTCTCCTTCATTCATCCTCAAATCATCGTACTTTCCTCTGAGGATTTCAACCTTGGCTCTTTGAACATTAGGATCCCCTCCATATACTATTTGCATCATTCCCTACATCTTGAAGGTAGATTCAAGATGTTCAATCTCAATATAGACATGGTCAAGTAGCGTGCTAGCTATCATATCCATAGTTGTCGTGTGCTCGGTCTTGATCTTCTGTTCACCAGGTGTCAACGTGCCAGAAGGTTCAGTGTACTTGGTGGTAACATGATTTCAGTATTGATCTCTAGTGGTCCTCATATATAGTTTCATTCTACTGCACCACAAGGTGAAGTTTTCCTTTGAAAAATTTGGTCCTTCCTTTCTCATCATCTTGACTTTTTCTTTGAGTGGTTAAGCGAAAAAGAAAACAAGACTTGGCTCTAATACCAATTGACAGTCCCAACCAGTGCTAAGAGGGGTGGGGTGAATCAACACCTCTAAAAACTTTTCCTCACTAAATCCAATGAAGTAAACATATAGCACTAAAGGCAAGCAGATTTAAGCAAAAAAAAATAGTAAGTAAAAAATCACAAAGTGACACCAAATTTATCATGTAGAAACTCAGTTAGGGTAAAAACTATGATGTGAGGAGACTTCACAAATTTTGTACTCTTCTGGAGTACACCATGTTAAGAGCCTTCCCGATTAAAGGATAAAAATGCACTTGCTAGATGTGACCCGGTCAAGGGATTTGTTACAAAAGGTCTATTAGGACCTGCCTGGTTAAAGGACTTTAAACACCTTGAAAGATGTCACCCGGTTAAGGGATTTTGATACAAGGGACATGTTAGAGTCCACCCAAATACTGAGATTTGTCTATTGTAGTTTGCTAGAAAATAATAGAAGTGTGATTTTTATAGATGGCTTTGTTAATTATCCTGATAAGATCTCTATTTGTGCTCAACTAATAATCATCATCGGTCACCGCAGGTGTATTCTCATCTACTGTTGTGCTACTTTGCACAATCTTCTATCTCTCTTTCTCAGTTTTCTTTTACCCTTTCTTCTATAGCATATAGGTTCACTCTTTTTCTTAGCAGAATGAAGGTGAATCTTCTTCTCAACAGGCATAGGAATATATACATTTTTGTTGCCCTAACTGTGCCTCAAATGCATGACCTAATCCTAAGATCTTATGAATACATCACTCAGTGAAGTGTTGGTTCACTGAGAAAACATCTGATGCAAGCTCTAGTTTCATCCACTACATGAAGAAAACAACAGTTGCGTGTCAAGCAACCTTTCTTCATAGGAGATAACATCTTGATTTAAAGCCACTAAATCTGGATTTAAATCCTTCAATCGTGCCTCAAGAAACCATTGATTCTGGCTTTAAATCCTTTACTTATGCCTCAAACTGATCACCAAGACAACTCAAGATCACCTGGATTTACTGCAATAAATCCCGGTAGAAAGAGCTGGTTGGAACAAATAGTTGACAATTAACTATGACTTCCTTAGTTCATACTGGAGTCTTATAACATATTGGGTTGAGTCCTTAGATCTGTTGCAGTCTCTTTCTTGTCTTACCAGTTGCATTGTCCCAGTTGTGTTATAAACACTAATTAGATATTGATGTTAGTTGTACTTGTCTATACTGGTTTGTAGTTCAGTCCTTGGTTGATACTGGAATACTCTCTTCCCTAATTGAGTGCATTGCCCAGTTACTGATGCTTAGTGTGGAGACCAGTTACAATGGATTACAGTTATTCTTTTCTTGCCAAACTAGCCTCTCTTGATGTATATTTTCTTAGAGCTTTAGCTTGTATAGTGATGACAAATCTCTATCCTATTTTCCCAATCAATGACAATACTTGGACCGGTATTGAGCTTACCAATTACTGTCATTTGATGCTAACACCTTATATATCTTCTTGTAGTATTAAAAAAATATAATCAATCACTTATAAATAGAAATATAAATACACAAGTCAACACACCATATATATGTTGAAACCCTCGGTTAGAAGGAGAAAACCATGGTGGGAAAGAACCCACAACTTTACTACTACAGTAAAAATGTGTCATGTGAAGAGCTTACAAAGCACTTGTAAGAGTGCTACCAGGTAAAGGGATTTGGTAGAAGACCTGTTAAGATCTTGACCCTATTAGTAGTCACCTTGCAAAAGGACTTTCAACACCAATTAAGAGATTTATACAATGAACCTGTTAGGGTTCACCCTAAAAGAGGGATTTGAATATGCTTAACAATGTAAAAGCAATGATCTATAATGACACTTTCTATCTGATTAGATCATACATGTTACCCTTTTCACTCTTCTTGGTTGTTGAACCTTTCTTCCTTTCACCTCTTGTGACCATAGCTTCTCTCAAAAGATATCAATCCAAAATCACACAGCCGGGGGGAGACGGTAACCGAAATCTCCTCCTTCACTTCTCAAAGGTATAAAGTTCTTTGAGGCTTAGCCAAGAGTGCTATCAAACTCAATTCCCAAGAGAGGTGTCTTTGGATTCACCTCCCGATATTTATACTCCACCGGAACACAGGAGTTAAGGTCGTCCTGTAATGCCCCACCAAGGAACCCTTGGCTCAAGGACATTATACTCATTAAGTCATACACAATATATAATACTTTTTTTTCAATAAAGTAGCGGAACATAATCTAATTTGATTTATTTAATGTTAGTAAAGGTCAAGAGAATAAAGAGATTATACTACTTGTCTTGCTCAATTAACAAATTATTATTCTTGCATACCTGAATATTGCTAACTTTCTTTTACATGATGACCACCATGTCCAACACCTGTAACTACACGTGTCTAAACAACTAGATGTAAATATTAGATATATTATATTACAAATAAATGTTTTATTGATAACTTAGCTATGAGAATCATTATTAAGGAGTGAAATCATTGCATTATAAACTTAAAGACAAACCCTAAGGGACTGGACCTAAGCCTCGGGGGCTCATCATCGATGGCCTTGCCTACATTCACGCTCCGAGACTTCGTAGTTCGACTCTCCCCATTCTAGACTATCTATTTGTAAAATCAAGAAAGTAGGTACGCAACCCTTTCTAGGGTCTTGTCCCCTAGACAGTTTTCCCTTCGGTTGCCACCCACTTAGGTGGAACAAGGAGAAATTCCTAGACTTAAAGTTGAAAACTTCATACAAATTTCATAACTCAAAAACATAGTTTAACTCACACTGATATAGTATTCATGAAACCTCCTTAATCATAGTATTTACTAAAGTTCCTTCCAAGCAAACATAGGAGTGAAATACATATATCCCACTAAGATATTGTCATGTATTTTATAATCACTAATAGCATCATCATAGAAAAATATACCTATGTAATCTCATGAAATCATGACATAGGCTTAAAACCTCTTCTATCTCTAACGGTAAACTTAGTTACGATGAAATCAAATCAAATGATTAAGAAGTTATCCATAATTAAAATAAGAATTATTAATATTACAAAGGACATGTTTACAAGTGTGCAACCATAACAATAAGAAACTACAATAAGACACAACATGCATATAATTATTAGAACAAACTTATATCAACTACCATAAATGTGTAATACGAATAAGGGTACAAGTGAACACAATCCAATAAGTGTATGCACATGTATAAAATCTACAAAAGTATTCAAGAATATACAAAATGACCAAGAGAAAGATAGGAGCATATAAGGGGGTTGATCTCAAACTATGCTAACCTCATATATTATTACAAATAATATAAGTAACCCCTAAATGAAACCCAAGACATTAATATTTACAACAGTAAAATTAATATACAAGATAATATAGTCTCACATCTAGAGAGAATAATATATATATATATATATATATATATATATATATATATATATATATAGATGAGTACATATATACAACTTATTTAAATTCCGTAATACTTATGTGCATCTTTATGTAAATCTATGTCATCTAGTAACAAACACCTTTCATTCTAGTTCCTAATCATAAAGGGTTGTCCATTGGAGACCATTACACAAACTCTTACACACACACACACACACACATGTATCTCTAGACATACATCTAACCTTCTAGCGTCCACTATATCCTTAATAATTATACAAATTTGTCAACAACTTAGGAGATTTACTTATATATCTAATTGTATTTATTTTATTTTATTTTTAACAATTAACATTCGAAGAGTAATCACACATTTCTTGTTTCTATTTATATATTACAATAATAACTACTTCTATTTATTGTAAATAATAATAATGTATCAAAAAAAGAATATGAAAGAATGTCAATAGCCTATCTTTTACACCTAAAAGAATTGATTTTTACAACTAATAATATTTGAATATCTATTTATTTTATCCGATAATATTATACCTAAATTGGCAAACTAGTATCCTATAGTTCTTATCTATAATTGAAATAAATGGAACATTACATAAATAGTTAATATTACTAATTGGATCCAATCTTACCTTCATGCCAAGCTTTACCCGATCATCCCACGGCACTAAATGCAAATAGCTCTGCTGGAAATCTGTAACATTCATTCTGTATAGAGCCGTACTCAGTCCTTTATAACTTTCCAACCAGACTATATTTTCCCGATCGCTCTGGTGAATTTATTCCAAACTAGGTTTTGTCAAACATATTTCAAAATCGTGAAGATCCAATGGTTAAATTTAAAGTTACGGTCTCTGTACCGAGACTGAAATTGACTGTCATAAAACAACAGATTAGAGGCAAGAGTTTTATTCAATCCTCACATCACAGTCACAACCCAAATTCTAAATTTACTCATGTGAAAAAAATCCATATGCTTATCAATATCTGAAATTCCATTCACTTGTAGTGCATTTCAACCTATCGGTTTCCTTTCTTTATAAAGGAAACCAAAACATATGACAGTACTCCATTAATGATGAGTTCTCCAATCAATTTCTACTAAACATTAATAAGAGATTCTTGATTTCGAACAGCAAGAGATATAAAGCAGAAGACATCACGAAATCTGAAATTATATTAATATTACACTTCATTAACACATAATATCGATGGCTCTCCTCTAAACTTGTCTCCTGTCCTCTATGTCACCCCCCCCTCCTGTGTTTATTTCTTCCATTTGATATAGTTGTTTTCAGAAAACTGAAACGGTTCCATAACCAACAGATTTCTTCCTATGAATAAATTTGATTAATCTTTTTGTCAAAAAGGTTATTGAGAGATCTTCAAATTAATTAACAAACTATACTTTTAGTCTTATCTATTTAATTCCTCATACGTAGGATTATCTTAAGTTATAGTTAAGATTCTTTACTAAGGAATAAGATTCCTTAACCTAGTTATTTATTTATTTTTATTTTTATAATGATAGCTTAGTTTTCCTTTTCTTTATTTTATTTATTTATTTTATTGTAAAATTCATTTGTATAATAATGTTCTTATAATCTTTTTGATAAAAGAATATAATAAAATAAATAAAGCTTTTATTTTATAATCAAAATATTTAAAATATGTAAAAACTATTTAAAATTATATATATGTATTTATTTATTTTTAAATACATAAAAAAATAATAAAGATCTTTTTTATCAATAACATATTTAATTTAAAAATATTTATTATATTTCTTTTAGATTTGTAAAGTGAAATATTACATAAATGAAATTACATTGTTTGTAATTCACAACATTTTAAACTATATATTTATGAAAGTCATACAACCACATATATTATTTATATATTTACGTCTATGCATATTTACGTCTAGAAACATCAACTAACAATTTACTATAAGTGATGAAAGGTTTACTTACCTTTTTAGTTCCTTACCGAATATGAATTAGAGGAGCACTACACGTCCCTTGAGGTGGTGTGTCCCCAAGTAGGCCTTCTAGAAATAAAAACTAAGTAATTCACTATCAAAAGTATTTAGAGCACTAAAGGTGGAACACTTAACTCTTCAAGTAAATGCGAAGTGAGTCCAAAAGTGGAACATTTAACCCTTTAAGATAATGTGAAGCGAGTCCAAAAGTGGAACATTTAACCCTTCAAGAGAATGTGAAGTGAGTCCAAAAAGTGGAACACTTAACCCTTCACACAAACTCAAAGTGAGTCCAAAAGTTGAACATTTAACTCCTCACATCAACTCAAAGTGAGTCCACACCTTAGAAAACAAGTGAGTTCCAAAAAGCACAAAAGGGTTGCCTAGTGGAGCAATTAACGCTTCTTTCTTGTAGACCCCTCCCCTTTAATGTGGTGCTGGTCTTGCAACCAAGGGGCGAAAATGAGGGGCCGGCGGATTAGCGAGTCCAATAACCCAAGATAGCAATCTAGATCAATCACAAATAATCTAAATTTGCTTATCAATACTACTCACAAATGACAAAGGGTTGAATCAATGAAATATTTAACTTTCCAAGCAAACATAGAGTGAGTCCACAAAGTGGTGCATTTAACTCCCTATGTAAACAAGAAATGAATCCATGCCCTCAATCACTCAATGAGATATTTGATATTGAAACCAAGAATTACTTAAGGTATATTCAACAACACATCTTGTGTATGCTATGTCTTGTATTTATAAGATATTACTCTTATTAAAATACTTTCTTAAAGTATTTTAATAAGAAGGAGAAAACCATATATATGTGTAAACTCTCGATTAGAAGGAGAAAACCACAGTGAGATAGAACCCACAACTTTAAAACTATAGTAAAAAGGTGTCATGTGAAGAGCTTACAAAGCACTTGTAAGAGTGCTACCCTATAAAGGGATTTGGTAGAAGACCTATTAAGATCTCGACCCTCTTAATAGTCACTTTGCAAAAGGACTTTCAACACCAATTAAGATGTTACCCGATTAAGGGATTTATACAACGAACCTATTAGGGTTCACCCTAAAAGAGGGATTTGAATATGCTTAACAATGTAAAAGCAATGATCTATAATGACACTTTCTATGTGATTAGATCATACATGTTACCCCTTCTGCTCTTCTTGGTTGTTGAACCTTTCTTCCTTTCACCTTTTGTGACCATAGCTTCTCTTAGAAGATATCTCTCTCCTACTTTGTATATTCAACAACACATCTTGTGTATGCTATGTCTTGTATTTATAAGACATTACTCTTATTAAAATAATTTCTCAAAGTTCTGCCAAGCTATAAAATCACCCATAAATGGTGCATGCAAAAAGCTTGCAAAATGATCTTTGATTTTACCTTGAAACATTCGTGTAGAAATAAAGCTAACTCCAGTTCCAATGGTGAATGCTTCGTATAATTAGGTTTTGACTGGTAATCTGATTCATATTAACAAGTAGTCGACTGGTATTAAAATTACACCTGGTTGGCCTCGATATGTCTTAGAAGACCGGTTGTTAACACTCTATTTGGTCTAGTAGTACATACTAAGGAGTATAATGAGTCTACCGATTCAAGTGGGAATGATGTTTGCTTTTAACTTAACTAGTGACAACTTAAATATGTCAACAATCTTCCCCTTTGGCATTGGTGGAAAAACATCACCTTATATTCCTTTCTATGTAGACTTCCCCTATTCTTTCTGTTATCTTGCATCTGATCTTTTCTTCCTTTGTATTTTGATCTTCCCTTCCTAATCTTCTTCCAATTTGTCCTAATGATCTTCTAATCTTTCCATCCCGATCTTCTTCCCCTTTTTGCCTCCATAGGACAAAGGCTTTATATCTGTAACTTTGTGAAGATATCCTTATAAATTTTCTTTGCTAATTGAAGAAAAGGATTCCATTGACCGGTGACATGTTTCAGATTTTTTTTTGCTACTTGCAGCGATACAATTATATTCTCCATGTCTTCTACTATCTTGTAGTCTAGTTCCTTGATCAGATTGTTTGTCTCAGTTGCAGTCTTCTGCATGAGATCAATTGTGGGGCATGAAATAATTGGAATCCAATAAGGTCTTGAATTTGCTTTGTTCTTTCTTCATATGTCTTTCTCAGAATGAGAGCCAGGCTAGTCATTTCCCTGCTAAATTATGTTGCAGATGTGTTCTTTACATCAAATTTTGATGAAAGAACCCTTATTTCCTCTAAAGTTTTAGATGTATTTTCTGTGATATCCTGAACAAAATTTTCAAGATTTGAAGTCCTAATCATTAGAGTACATGCATCTTGTATATGTTGATGGAGTGTTATTGTATTTGTGAATATAGTTGTCTTCAACTCTTCAACATATTTTTTTAGAATTTCCACCCTTTTCTTTTCATAGTGATCAATGGCTACTATCTCCATATTGGTGACATCTTCTCCAATAGCTTGTGCCAATATCTCCAATTGATCAATCACAGGTTCATCTTCATCAAGGTATGCATCTGGTACAAAGTTGTACAGGATGTTCCTTACACTAGTGAGGACCATGTCCTATTTCCTTTTGGTGAGATCTTTCAGTTGTCTATTTGACATTTTGCTTATGTCAACTACAGTGTCACTAACTTTTTTTTTCTTGGCTTTAGGTTCGGTTGCAAAGGTTAGCTTTTGTTTTGATGAAGATGAGTTGGGAACATCTACCTATTTCTTTTGCTTTGGTTCCTGTACCGATTGTTCTTCTGCAGACTTTTCTTGTTCAGTATGTACAGGTAACTCTTGTTCCTGTTTGTTCTATTTTTCTTGATTTTCTTCCCCTCCCAATTGTACTTCCTATTCCGATAGGACCTCTTCATCAATATGAACCTCTTCTTTTGGTCGTGCTCCATCTTTTAGATGAGCTTCTTCTTCTAGATGAACTTCCTTTTGATGTTGTACTTGTTCTTTCAATGGAGCTTCTTCTATGTGTTGGTCCTTAGCTACCTATTGTTTATCCACAGTAATATCTTCCTCATTTTTCCCTCGATCAGTAGTCATCTTGAATGATGACTCTCCCAGTACTTGTTCTTCAGATAGAACTTGTTGCTCATCGGTTTGATCATGAGCAGTGAATTGAACTGGTGGTTCCTGTACTATCTCAGGTTCTTCCAATGGACTTGTTGCCTTCAGAGCACTAAAGTCATATTGTTTCCAGAACTCAAGTGTCTCTTGATAAACTTCATTTTCATATCCGTTAACTATCTTGGCAACTTTGTTCTTTTTATCTAAGTTCATTGATACTTCCTCCATTAGAAGTTTAGTAGTATCTTCATTGAGACAAAGTTTTACCTGTTACAATGTCTCCTTAACAATTCTATTGTTGGAGCCTAGACCGGTTCTCCATATATTCATAAGTCTCTGATTAATTTTAGGAGGAAATTGAGCCCTATAGTCTCTGGGACTTTTGTTGAAATCCAGAAAGGTTTCCAATAGAGAAACTTGTATCTTTTTCTTATCTTCCTCTCCTAACACACTGAACCATTTGGCTGCGTTGGCTACTTCGCCAAAGTCCATGACTTCATCTACGATAAGTGTATGAGCCTTACCTTTTATTGGTGACACCAGTATGGTTGGCAGAGCCAGATCGCCTCCTTTATCGATAGTGATATCGACGATGACCACTTCAATCGATACTTTTGCTTTTCCCAGAGCCTCAGCTCCTAGTATCCCCTTTCCTTTACTGGTATCTTTGACTAGTGGATCAGTGTTTTTCTAGCATTCTTCTTATGCTTGGTGTTGTTGCTGAAAAAATTTGTCCATCTAGCAACACCTTCTTCGTGCACCTTGTCAACTTCTCCAATAAGTATTTGACTTATCCTCTTTCTTATCAAGAAGTTTTGCTTGTGTAGTTTCATTTGATGAGTTGCATCATCCAGAGTTAGATGATTCTGAACTTCAAGCAGAGCCCTAATTCTTAGCTCCTTTTCTTTTTCCATTGAAGCTTTCCATCTTGCTTCAAGAATATCTCAAAGATCGTCAGGTATTGTCTTATGAAGTTTAGTAGGAGTAAGATTGAACTTATGGATACAATGAACCATAGTTTCTTCTATTTTTCTCCTATCTTCTTCATTAGCCAGTTCATACCTTCTTCCAACTGATGCCATACCACTTGTATCTTTTATCCCTTTCACAAATTCATCAATTGTAGGTTTCCTTCCTCTCTGTGCATCCTCTTTAATCGGATTTGCAGATTTCCTCCTTCGAAGAAGAGGAGTTGTATCCTCAATCTCTGTTTCTTCCCCTTGAGTACTAGGTGCTTGTTGTGCTCTCTTCCTTTGCACCTTGGGTTCCTCTTCAGTTGATTTCTTCTTCCTCGGAGTGGGAGACCTTTTAACATATACCTTTTTAGGTTCTTTAACTGATGAATTTTTCTTCAGATTCTCCTGAATTTCTTCAAAGGTCCCAAACTAGTAGGCTGGCAGATCCAAATCGGTTTCTTGTAAGGCCTCTGCATATGCCTTGGTTATCTTTGCAGATATCTCATACCCCAATTCTGGTGCATATCTGGTTCTAGGTTCCACAACCTAAATGATGCAGTGATCGATGGTGACTAGGAAACACACCTCATCTTTGTAAGAATCAACAATAGTTGAGGGAATCCTTTCCCTAGTGTGCATCCTTAGCTGGAATGTCTCAAAATAGTCATTCATGACTTTACTAAACTGGTTTCCTAGTTTGTTGGCCATATCAATGATCTAAATTATTATTGGTCTATCAGTTTCCCATGTCACCTTGCCTATTCCCAGAAAGTAATTCTGATAATAAAAGAATAAACATACCAGTAGGGTTCCATATCTTAGGAACTTCTTCTTTACGATACCGAGCTTCTTTAAATTTTTAAAAAGCTACCCTCAAAGCATGACGCAAAGGTCATACTGTGCGTTGTCATGCATGATCCGGTGAGTGGCGTGAATAGCTCCTCCCAGCACACTGTTCATATTTCTCGATTGATAGATCTTGTAGCCTATCACTGCAGACGCAAACCACTCCCTCATCTTCAATATCATTTAAGGTCATCAGTCGACTGTTAGACTTTAATTTTGTCAATCTTGCAACAACGACATTTGAAATGGTTCTAAGAGTAAGAGCTTCCCCCTTGTCACTATACTCGGTAACCCTATGCAGATCCTCCTTGGTGATTTGAGTGCATGGACCTTTCGCAAGCCAAAAACTAGGTTCGTGCACTCGACTGAGAACTAGTCGTATCCAATCCGGTTGAAACATGGTTGGATAACATACTCCATTGTTAACCCTGAAGATAATAACTTCGCATATTTGTCCTAAAGCTTTCCCCCTTAGCACAGCGAGAGGTATTCACTCTAGATGAAGGTTTCACCCAACTCTTCTTGCTTAGCGTGAATAAATGTTGTGACATCTTCGTTCATCAAAACTCCTTTAGGCACTAATGATAGTGCACCAGACATGTCATTTTCCTTATTATGTACTGCCATGATATCATAAACAGGTCGGTCAAATTAATTTCCTTGGATCAGCTTGGCGATAGAATATGATGATGACATCGCTATTGACCAGTTTACTCAGAGAATCACTTAATCAGTCTTACAGAGATAACTTATCAACGACCGTGAATCAAAGCACGAGAATATTACTCAATCATAAAAATCACAAAACACAATTCACAGAGTAAAGTGAAATGAGTAATCTTCCTTTACTTATATAGACTTAGGTTCTAACTGTAACAATTTGTTAACAACTAAAGCATTAATTACCTAACCTAATCTTTTCTTCGACAACCAATTTTCAAATATTTACCTATTGATCAAACATTGGTTGAGATGACAACACTTACTTGTCTGGTTCATATGATAGACCGATAACCTTTTCCGGTTCTACTTACTGACTGTGTGAGTTTATTGCTCACTAGTCTTACTGGGAATAGTAGGCAGGCTACCGGTTCCCTCTAAGCCTTTTGGGCTCATTTTTCTGAAGAGATATCCTCATCAGTAGATGATGATCTTCTCTCTGTCTTCTCAACGAAGATCTTTGATTCCTTCTTGAACCAAATCTTCTTGATTTCTTTCTTGGTCTCTTTTCCCTTGTTGTCCTTTTGATTGGGAGACAAAGTCTTATTCACCGTTTGACCGGTCCTCTTCTTTTGTTTACTGGCCGGTTCCTATAATCTTTGGCCAGATGTCCAACTTTGTTGCAGGTGTAACAGAATATCTTGGTTTCCTTCCATGGATTTACCCTTCTTTTCTTGGGTGAATGACACTAGGAGTCATTATGGTTATGTATCCCACAGTTAGCACAATTGGTTGTGCTCTCATTTTCATTCCTCTTAGAAAATTTTGGTTTCAGTGGGGATCTGAATGCCATAGTTTTAAGTCTGCATTCATCAGCCCTGTGTCCAAACTTAATGCATGTGTAGCAGTAACCTTTGAAGCTTCCCCTACTTCCACTGGACACACTATTGGGACAAGATCTACATTCATAAGTCTTGTGGCCATACTTGTAATAGTTTCTGTAGTAACTACTAGTAGTAGTTGGTTTTACCGGTGCATTTTTGCAGTCACTTGTTTTATGGCCCAATTTGTCACAGTGATTGCAAGAAGTATTGAAGGAATTTTTACCCTTTTGTTCTACAAGTTTCTTCTTTTCCTTCTTGCCTTTCTTGACTTCAGATGACTCACTGGTTTCCTTGGTGTTTTGACTGGTGAACCCAAGTCCTGTGGGATCCTTGTGCTTTATTTGAACCCTTAGTTTCTCATCAAGCTTTAATGAGCTCTCATTGTATCTTCTGAGTGTTTCATTTCTTTCTTCCAGAGATTTCATCTATTCCTTCAGTTGATACAACTCAATAGCTAGCCTTTTGCATGCATCATCTTTATCATGCCAATTCTTTTGCATGTTTGCATTTTCTTGTGTAATTATCTGCATGTCTTCTTGGAGTTGTAGAGCAACAAGATCACTTTTCCTAACTGCATCTTCTATCAGATTTCTCACTCTTTCAGAGACTGCCAGTGATTTCACGACATTGTTCCTTTCATCTTCAGCTTTCCTCTTTTCCTCAATGAGTTCAGTCATTCTTCGAGCATTGCCTTCCTGCTCTCTTTTCGGGTTGGCGATCTGATCAGTTAGAATTTGATTATTTTCCATGAGCTCAGAGACCACCTCCTCTACTTCATCAAATCCTCTTTGTCTAGAGAGATCCTCAATTATTTCATTGCCCTCACTTAGTTGCAGAGCTAGCTCTTTTCTTTTAGCTAGGGGCCTTCGCACCCTATTCTCAAGAGAGACTAATGTAATTGGCTTCCTCAAGCTACTTCTAATACCTCTACCCCTCCATGATCTTTTACTCAAGCGATTAAGCTTTATATCTTTGAGAACCAAGAGGCTCTAATACCAATTGTTATTCCTAACTGGTTACTGAGAGGGGGGGTGAATCAGTAAACGCAATTTCTATTTCAATTAACCTTTATATATATATATATATATATATATATATATATATATATATATATATATATATATATATATATATATATATATATATATATATATATATATATATATATATATTCTTGCAGTATTAATAAAATATAATCAATCACTCATAAACAGAAATAGAAACACACAGGTCAACACAACATATATATGTGGAAACCCTCAGTTAGAAGGAGAAAACCATAGTGGGATACAACCCACAACTTTACTACTACAGTAATAAAGGTGCCCTGTGAAGAGCTTATAAAGCACTTGTAAGAGTGCTACCCGGTAAAGGGATTTGGTAGAAGCATGTTAAGATCTTGACCCTGTTAGGAGTCACCTTGTAAAAAGACTTTCAATACCAATTAAGATGTTACCCGATTAAGGGATTTATACAACGAACCTATTAGGGTTCACCCTAATAGAGGGATTTGAATATACTTAACAATGTAAAAGCAATGATTTGTAATGACACTTTCTGTCTAATTAGATCATACCTGTTATCATTTCCGCTCTGTTTGGTTGTTGAACATCTCTGTCTTTCACCTCTTGTGACCATATTGTCTCTCAAAAGATATCTCTCCTGCTTTGTATATTCAACAACACATCTTGTGTATGTTATTTTCTATATTTATAAGACATTACTCTTATTAAAATACTTTCTCAAAGATCTGCCAAGTTGTAAACTCGCCCATAAATGGTGCATGCAAAAAGCTTGCGAAATGATCTTTGAGTTTACCTTGAAACATCTACATAGAAATAAAGTTAACTCCAATTAAAAAGCTAACTTTAGTTCCAACGGTGAATGCTCCGTATAATCTAATTTTAACTGGTAATCCAGTTCAGATTAACAAGTAGTCGACCGGTATTAAACTTACACCCGGTTGGTCTCAGTATGTCTTAGAAGACCAGTTGTTAACACTCTATTTGGTCTACCAGTACATACTAAGGAGTATAATGAGTCTACCGGTTTAAGTGGGAATGATGTTTGCTTTTAACTTAACCAATGACAACTTAAATATGTCAACACTTACCAAATGTGGGACAAATTGACCTCAACTACCTCCAACCACCTTTTCTTTACCCTGCATCTCTCCCTTAACTTACTTTTACATTTGAGGTCAGCTATGAAAACATTCTCCCTCTTACATTTAAAGCCCTCTTATATCTTGGATTTCATTCTCCTGACATCTTTAGTTTTCTTTCTATTATCATTAGAATCATTTTGCATCAATGTCATTTAATTTTACATAATTGCAATTTGGTTTTTCATTCATCTTTTAAATTCCTTCACTCTTCACAACCTCTTGTGCAAAGTGCTCTAAGAGAAAAAACACTATAAACACAAGATTTTGTTAATTTGAAGGCAATGAAGTAGAGTTTCATTTAATGCATTAGTTTGTTTTGATAATTGATATTATTTGCATTCGGTTAAAGAATTCATTGTTGGATGTTGGAACAAATATGAATCTCTGATTCAGAAATCTATCTCTCATCTACAAATGCCATATATGTTAGCAAATTTAAGTTGTCATTAGTGAAGATAGATGCAAACACCATTCCCACCGGTAGAGGTTCATCGGTAGATCACTCATTACTTTATAGGCACCGATAGACTAGAAACAGAGTATATGCACCAGTAGACTAAACAAAGGAGATGCACCGGTAGACTGAATAGAATACATAGTACTAGTTTTATATTGCATACAGGAATGGACCGGGTATAAGATTGATACCGGTTGACTGCATATAAATCTGCACCAGATTATGTAGAACTGTTTGATTTAAAATCGGAGTATACGGAGCATCCACCGTTTAGAACTGGAGTTAACTTTTTAACAGGAGTTAGTTTTATTTCTACGCGGATGTTTTCAAGGTAAACTCAAGATCATCTTGCAAAGCTTTTTGCTCCATGATTTATGGTTGAGTTTACAGTCTGGCGATTCTATGAGTTAGGTTTTAATAAGATTAATTTCTTATATATACAAGCTATAGGACACGAAAACAATGTTGTTGATTATACAGAGCAAGAGAGAGTTATCTTCTAAGAAAAGCTACGGTCACAGAGGTGAAAGGAAGAAAGGATCAACAGCCAGGCAGAACAGTAAGGTCAATAGGTATGATCTAATCAGACAAAGAGTGTCAATTCATATCATTGCTTTTATTCTGTGAAAGCATTTTCAAATCCTTTTATCAGGGTGAACCCTAATAGGTTCTTTCTATAAATCCTTTAACCGGGTAGCATCATAGTTGATGTTGAAAGTCCTTTAACAAGGCAGCTCCTAACAGAGTTAAGATCTTAACCGATCTTCTACCAAATCCCTTAACCGAGTAGTACTCTTACAAGTGCTTTGTAAACTCCTAACAAGGCATCTTTATTACTGCAGTAGTGAAGTTGTGAGCTCTGTCTCACCGTGGTTTTGTTCTTTCTAAACGAGGGTTTCCACGTATACATGATGTGTTGATATAAATATTTCTATTTCTATTTGTGAATTATTGTTTACATTCTCTTTATCTTGCAAGAATATTTATACAAGTGTGAAATTGCAATAGAAATAGTATTTACTGATTCACCCCCCCCCCCCCCTCTTAGTAACCAGTTAGGAATAACAATTGATATCAAAGCTTAGTTCTCTGAAATATAAAGCTTAACCACTTGAGAAAAAAATCATGGAGGGTTACAAGTATCAGAAACAGTTTGAGGAAGTCAATAACATCATTGCCTCTCTTGATAATAGGTTGAGAAGATCTCTTGCTAAAAGAAATGAGTTAGCTCTGCAGTTGAGTGAGAGCAATGAAATAATTGATGAACTCTCTAGGAAAAGTGGATCAGATGAAGCTGAGGAGGTAGTCTCTGAGCTCATGGAGAGGAACCAGATCCTAACCGATCAGATCTCCAACCTAAAGAGGGGGCAGGAAGATAATGTCCTAAGGATGACTGAACTGATTGAGAAAAAGAGGAAAGCTGAAGATGAAAGAAACACTGCAGTTAAGTCATTAATAGCCTCTGAGAGAAAGGAATTTAGCAGAGGAAGTGGTAAGGGAAAGTGATCTGTTCTACAACTTCAGGAAGACATGCAAATAGTCATTCAAGAAAATGCCAACATGCAAAAGAGTTGGCATGATAGAGATTATGCATGCAAGAAGCTGGCAATTGAGTTGTATCAACTGAAGGAACAGAAGAAAGAATTCGAAGAAATGAATTAAACCCTAAGAAGATGCAATGAAATCTCAGTCAAGCTTGATGAGAAACTCAAAGCTCAAAGAAAACACAAAGACCCCACCAGACTTGGGTTCACCGGTCAAGACACCAAGGAAATTGATGAGTCATCAGGAGCCAACAAAAGCAAGAAGGAAAAGAAGAAACTGAAAGAACAAAGAGGTAAAAAGACCTTCAACACTTCTTGCAATCACTGTGAGAAACTGAGACATAGAACGAGTAACTAGAGAAATACACTGGTAAAGCCAACTAACAGTTACTACAAAAATTGTTGCAAGCATGGCCACAAGACCAATGAATGTTGGTCTAGCCCCAAAAGTGTGTCCAGTGGAAGCAGGGAAAGCTTCAAGGGCTATTTCTACTCATGTAACAAGTTTGGACACAAAGTTGATGAATGCAGATCCGAGACTATGGCATTCAAATCCCCACCAGGACTGGTATTCTCCAAAAGAAACAAGAACCGGAGCACAACCAACTGTGCTAACTGTGGAATGCATAGTCAGAATGACTCCTTGTGTAAATCACATAAAAAGAGAAGGGTAAATCCATGGAAGGCAACCGGGATAGTCTGTTACACCTGCAACAAAGTTAGACACCTAGCTAAAGACTGCAGGAACTGGTCAATGAACAAAAGAAAAGGATTGGTCAAACTGGTGGAGAAGACCTCATCTTCCAATGACAAGAACACCAAAGGAAAGGAGATCGAGAAAGAAGTCAAGCAGATTTGGTTCAAGAAGGAATCGAAGAGCTCCGCTGAGGAGAAGACAGAGGGAAGATCATCATCTGCTGATGGTGATATCTCTTCAGCAAACTGAGCGTAAAGGGCTTAGAGGGAACCACTAGTCCATCTATCGTTCCCGGTAGAACTGGTGAGTATTAAACTCACTAAGTCTACAAGAAAGACCGGATAGGTAAGCGTTGATCAACCAGGGTTTGCTCAACCGAAAAATCTTAAATACTGGTTGGTGAAAAGGGAAAGAAAGATTAGGTAAGGCAATTAATGTTGTAGCCATTAATCAATAGTTACCATTTGGTAATTACCGTTATGCCCTAACTCTATATAAAGCAAGGAGGATTACTCATTTACTTTTACTTTGCGATTTTGTGATTAACAATTTCTTGTGCTTGAGTAATATTCTCGTGCTTTGATCATCGTAAGATAGTCTGTAACACCGATCAAGCGACTTTCTATGTAAACCGATTATCAAGAAATTGCATCATCATCCTCCGTTGTCAAGCTAATCAAGGGAAACCAAGTCGACCGACTTGGATATGATATTATGGCAGTGCAAAATAGGGAAAATGACATGGTTGGTGCGCTATCTTCTATGCCAAATGGAGTCCTCATGACTGAAGATGTCACGGCTTTCATTCATGCCAAGCAAGAAGAACTGTGTGAGACCTACATCCAAAGCGAGTATCTCTCGCTATGCGTAGATGAAAAAATTCTTGATAAATATGCAAAGCTAGTGTCGTCTGGGCTAATCAACGGAGTTTGTTACCTGACCGTCTTCCGACCCGACTTGATTCGATTGGTTCTTAGTCATCTTCATGAACTGGGTTTCTAGCTCACAAAAGGAGTATGCAATCAAATCACAAAGGAAGACTTGAATAGAGTGACCGAGTATAGTCAAGAAGGGGAAGCACTCACCCTAAGAACCATCTTCAATGTTGTGGTCGCAAAACTGACGAAGTCAAAATATGATAGTCGATTGATGACAGTCAACGACATCGAAGATGATAGAGTTCGGTTTGCATCTGATGTGATAGGTGACAAGATTTATCAATCTAGCAACTTGAACAACATACCAGGAGGAGCCATTCATGTCGCTCACCGGATAATGTATGATAATGCTCAATACGATATCTGCTCAATGCTTTGAGGATAGATATTTGAGAATATGAAGAAGCTAGGTATCGTTAAGAAGAAATCCCTAAAGTATTGAACCCTACTGGTATGTCTTTACTTTTGACTACTCTAATTTCTTCCTGAGAATAGGAAAGGTGACATGGGCAACCGACCGGCCAGTTATGATGCAAATAAGTGATATGGCCAACCAACTAGGAAACTAGTGCGGTAAAGTAATGACCAAATACTTTGAGGCATTTCAACTGAGAATGCACACCAGAGAAAGGGTTATGTCAACTATTGTTGACCTGTACAAAGATGATGTATATTTTCTAGTGTCCACCGATCACTACATCATACAAGTTATGGAATCGAGAACCGAGTCCACTCCTAAACTGGGTTACGAGATCTCATCCAAGACAGGTAAGGCATATGTAGATGCCCTACAAGAAGCTAACCTAGCTCTATATTCTCTCTGGTTTGGTACCTATGAAGAGATTCAGGAGAATCTAAAGAAGAGAGCACCAATCAAGAATGTATATATGAAGAGGACCCCTACACCAAAGAAGAAATCGGTGACTGATCAACCCAACACTCAAAGGAAGAGAGCACAACCAGTACCCAGCACTCAAGAAGAAGAATATGAGGAAACAGAAACTGAAGAAACAATTCCTCTAGTCAGAAAGAGGAAGTCTGGTAAACCTATGAAGGAGGATCAACCGAGAGGAAGAAAACCCACCAATGATGAACTTGTGGCAGGAATGAAAGAAACTAGTGGAATGGGATCTGTCAGCAGAAGATATCAATTAGCAAATGATGAAGATAGGAGAAAGAAGTAGTAGTTTACTATATTCACAAATTCAACCTCTCTCCCACAGAACTTCATAAGGTTATCCCTGATGACCTCCAAGAAATTCTTGAAGCTAGATGGAAGGCTTCAATGGATAGAGAAAATGAGTTGAGGATTCGAGCTCTGCTTGAGGTTCGGAACCATCTCACTCTTGATGTGGCCACTCAGCAAGCCGAACTACACAAGCAAAATTTCCTAATAAAGAAGAGGATCGGTCAGATGCTTGTCGGAGAAGTTGACAGAGTTCATGAAGAAGGTGTGGCAACATGGACTAAGCTTCTTCAAACTCAACAACAAGCTGAAGAAGCATGTCAAAGGACCACTAAGCCACTAGTCATTGATACCAGAAAAGGAAAAGGAGTACTTGGAGCAGAAGTACCGGTTAAAGAGAAGATTTCTACCAGACCAGTCATCGATGACATCACTGATGATAAAGACAGTGATCCAGCTTATCCAACCGTTCTTGTCTCTCCAGAAAAAATTAAGGCTCGCACCATGACTATTAATGATATAGTTGATGAAGTGATGGATTTTGGAGTAGACAATGCAGCTAGATGGTATAGTGTGCTAGGGGAGGAAGATAAGCAAGCAGTAATAGTGGGTCTGTTGGAAACCTTCCTAGATTACAACAGAACCCCAAGAGACTATAGGGCTAAGTTTCCTGCTGAACTTAATTCTAGGCTAATGACAAAATGGAGAACCGGTCTAGGCACCAATACTAGAATCAATAAGGAGACATTGTCACAGGTCAGACCTAGTCTCAGTGAAGAAAAAAGTCAAGCTTCTACTAGAGGAAGCATCAATGAATCTGGATACTAGAAACAAAGTTGTCAAGATAATAAATGGTTATGAAAATGAAGTCTACAAAGAAACATTAGACTTCTGGCAATAGTACGATTTTAGTGCTCTTGAGGGAACAGGTCCACAAGATCAAACTAATACAGCACAAGAACCACTAGTTCAATTCACTTCTCGTGAAGAACCAACAACCGGTAAGCAGGATAATCTTAAGGAACAGTTCACATCTGGTGAACAGATTAATTTGGGAGAGTCATCAGCCAAGATGACCACTCACAACACTACAGGTGTTGAAGAAGAAATTGTTGTGGGTGATCTGCATACAGCTGAAGAGTAGCACAAGGAAGAAGTCCCACCTGAAGAGCAATTGCAACAAAAAGAGGATGCTCAACCAGAAGAAGAAGTGCAACCGGAAGGGGAAGTTCAAACAGAGGAAGAAAGGCCAAAAGCAGAAGTCCTACCAAAAAAGATGGTCCAACCGGAAATTGAAGAAAAACAAGATGAAGAGGAACATGAGTTACCTGCACAAGAACAATCGGTAAAGGAACCAAGACAAAAGGAACAAGTAGATGTTCCAAGCTCGTCCTCATCCAAGAGGAAGCTATACTTTGCAGCAGACACAGAAGCCAAAAGGAGCAAGGCTACCGAGACTGTGGTTGACATCAGCAAAATGTCAACAAGGCAACTAAAGCAACTGATTAAGCGGAAACAAGACATGATCTTTACTAGTGTTAAGAACATTATGTGCAACTTTGTACCTGATCTGGCACAAGCGATCGGAGAAGATGTCACCAATCCAGAAACGTTTGCCATTGATCACTATGAACAGAAAAGAATAGAGATTCTTCATAAACATGTCAAAGAAATAAAGGTGACAGTTACTACCAATGTAATAGTATTGCAACAACAATTGCAAGTTGCAGGAAGTCTAAGGACAAGGACTTCAAATTTTGATACCTTTACACAAGATCTCACTGAAAAGTCCTCAAAGACTTATGAAGACATAAAAGCTCTCTCTTCAAAATTTGATGTAAAGAATAAATCTGCAACAGATTTCCGCAGAGAAATGACAACTCTAGCTCTCATTCTGAGAAAGACTTATGAAGAAAAGACCAAGCGAATCCAGGATCTTATTGGAATTCAACTGTTTCTTGCCCCAACATTTGATATAATGCAACAAACAGCAACTACGGCAGAAAATCTGATCAGTGAACCGGACTACAAAACTGTAGAGGACATGGAGAATATCATAGTATTGCTGAAAGAAGCACTCAAAATCCTAGAACATATCACCGATCAATGGAATCCTTTTCTTCATTCAGCAAAGAAAATTTACAAGGATATCTTCTCCAAGCTACAAATGTAAAATAATCAGTGAAGCCTAACCCTTTGTCTTATGGAGGCGAAAAAGGGAAGAAGAAGAAAACTTTGGTTGAAGAAAAAGACATCAGAAAAAGGTCAGAAGGTCGGAGATTAGAAAAGAAAGAGAGTAGATTCAGATTCAGCTACAGGACAGAAGAGCTAAAGCACTCAAACAGGGGAAGTTTGCAAATAGAAGAGCTAAAGTATGCAATACAGGGAAGAAGTCTATAGGTCAAGGAATTAATTGTGATGAGTGAGTAATGGTTTTGCCACCAATGACAAAGGGGAAGATTGTTAGCAAATTTAAGTTGTCATTAGTGAAGATAGATGCAAACACCATTCCCACCGGTAAAGGTTCACCGGTAGATCACTCATATTACTTTATAGGCACCAGTAGACTAAAAACAGAGTATATGCACCGGTAAACTAAACAGAGGAGATGCACCGATAGACCAAACATAGTACATAGTATCAGTCTTATAATGCATACAAGAATAGATCAGGTATAAGATTGATATCAGTCAATTGCATATAAATCCGCACCAGATTATGCGATACTGTGATTTAAAATCGGAGTATACGGAGCATCCATTGTTTAGAACTGGAGTTAACTTTTTAATAAGAGTTAGTTTTATTTCTACACGGATGTTTTCAAGGTAAACTCAAGATCATCTTGTAAAGTTTTTTGCTACATGATTTATGGTTGAGTTTACAACCTGGCGGTTCTATGAGTTAAGTTTTAATAAGATTAATTTCTTATATATACAAGCTATAGGACACAAAAATAGTGTTGTTGATTATACAGAGCAGGGGAGAGTTATCTTCTGAGAAAAGCTAGGTCACAAAGGTGAAAGGCAAAAAGAATCAACAGCCAGGCAGAACAGTAAGGTCAACAGGTATGATCTAATCAGACAAAGAGTGTCAATTCAGATCATTGCTTTTATTCTGTGAAAGTATATTCAAATCTCTTTATCAAGGTGAACCCTAATAAGTTCTTTGTATAAATCTTTTAACTGGATAACATCTTAGTTGATGTTGAAAGTCCTTTAACAAGGTGGCTCCTAACAGAGTTAAGATCTTAATCGATCTTCTACCAAATCCTTTAACCGGGTAGCACTCTTGCAAGTGTTTTGTAGGCTCCTAACAGGGCATCTTTATTACTGCAGTAGTGAAGTTGTGAGCTCTATCTCACCGTGGTTTTTTTTTTTTCTAACTGAAAGTTTCCACGTATACATGATATGTTGATCTGAGTATTTCTATTTCTGTTTGTGAATAATTGTTTACATTCTATTTATCTTGCAAAAATATTTATACAAGTGAGAAATTGCAATAGAAGTTCAAACAAATAACTTGTACTTTCCAAGAGAGTTCAATCTCCCTCTAGATTTGAATTTATTACACTTCTCATTCTTCTAGTCATTTTTCTTAACTCTTCCACGAATAACTAGGGCTTTCTTGGTGCTAATGATTACCTTCCTCATCATCTCTTTAGAAAGCAAAGAACCCACATCTTCCAATCTCAAGACAACAAAAGTATTGATGATGACAACAAAATAATCCTACAAATTAGGCAAAGAACAAAGCAAGATCTGACATTTCTCCTCATCCATCTTAACACCAATGGATGTCATCTAAGCCACTAACATATTGAATGCTTCCAAGTGGTATGTAATTTATACATCCTCCATTTTAAAAGAATATATCTTCTTCTTCATGAAATTTTTATTTACTAAAAGATTTCACTTAATATCATCAAGTTTTTTCCTTGGATTCTTTGGAGAAGACTCTTCGTGGACATTGATTAAAATAAAGTCTACAAGGCGCAATCTGATTAGACCCTTGGCTTTACAATCCAAAGTAGCATATTTAATAGTTGCATATAGATCTATAAGTCTTATGGCAATCTCATCAACAACCTTCCATAGATCTTGATCTATTAGTAGATTCTTCGCTTCAACTTTCACATTTCAAAATAATTTTCTGAAAATGTCTCCACTTTTATTCTTCTTGAAAAACTAGTCATTTGAAAATTCATGCAACAAGATCACAAAGTATCTTCTGAACAAGTTTTTTCTCAAATCTAGATAATTCAAAAAAAATCCCCAACAACCCACAACTAAAATCAAAGGTGATAAAGCTCTAACACCACTTTAAGCAAGTTAAGTAGTGGAACAACTTCCTACACTAACCTTAAGATGAGAGAAATGTAAAAACTTTCTCCGACATTTTCAATAGTTACAAAAACTTAACATAAAAAGCATGCATATCACAAAATAATGATTTAAGCGGAGAAAACTCTTTCAATAGAAAAACCCCACTCTAAAAGTTTTGCGATATATTAATTGAAATTCAATAACAAATTACAATATACTTGCAAAACAAGCTTCTCAAATGAGTATCACCAATAGAGATCTAGAGGTAGATCATTAGTTATTAGACTCTTAAAAATATATTACAATGTCTCTCACACACCTAATACATAGGAAATACAAAACATGAAACCGTAAAACAATATTACAAAACTATAGGCCAAAACCACCCATAAAAGACGCACAAAATATCCACTATTGGACCTCTAACCTAAAAATAAATGGTCCAAATTTAAAATGACAAACCCTTTAAACCCTAAACCCCCCATGGTTGGGATTGTTGCCTCCAATCTCCTATCCCTCACGTATTAGTAGTAGCATTTTTAATTATTGCTAGGTTGAGACACCATTTTCCCAACATTTGAATGGTAAACTAAAAGAAGAGGTCTACATAGAGTAGTCTAAGCGATTTCAATTCTTAGAAGATCCAAACATGATTTGTAGACTTAAAAAGTCTTTGTATGATCTCAAACAAGCCCTCTAGGCTTGGTATGCAAGATTGAATCTAAGTACTTACTTCAACAAGGTTTCAAGAAGGGTACTGCAAATAGCAATATTTACATTAAAGTTGAGGAAGAAAATTTCTTGATAATGGTTGTGTATGTTGATGACATCATCTTTGGTGGAGATGATGCGCAAAACTTTTGTAGAGGAGATTTGGTGAGTTGTCTTTCTTCCCTGAACTTCAAGTTGCTCAGCTAGAAGATGGTATCTTTATTTCTCTTCAGTATCGTCATTGGAAATTTATTGCTCCAATGACAATACTGAAGATGTTCCTGAATGGATTTGTCATGATCAGAGTGTTGACAAGTAGAAGAATGGTTTGATAAGAACTTCATTGATCATCAAGTTGGTTTTACACTTGCTGAGTACTTGACAATGGTCCAGAATAAGAAGAATGTTGTTGACTCTATTTCCAAAACTATGTCTGATGAATAGACTGGTTTTTATGAATGAGAAATTGGCCATTACGAGGAAGAAGACTATTGTTGATGTTGATTCTGATTCTTGTTTTCATTAAATCTCAGTTGGATCAGAATCAAAAACAGCTGAGATTCAAGAACCATGTCTAAGAACACGTTTTATTCCCATGCATGTCAATTGAAAATAGTGTATGGAAATAAACTAACAAGGAGTACAATTAAAACTTCAAGCATATCAATAATTGTATTTTTCTAACTACAACACCATTTAACTTGATCGGAACACATCCAATTGAAAATATTATACATTATGCAGAGATTTTAAAACGTGATCATTCAAGTTTGTCTAGTGTAAGTCACTGTAAACAACTACCAGGTCACTTGATAACATAAAGAGAACAGATAAGCTAAGCAATAGAGTGACTCTTGTATTCAAAACGGCACAAGGAAATTTATATAGGGATACTCTACATCTGTTGTAAAAGGAACAAAATGAGGGCGCTTCAGGGAAGCCAAAAAACTGTTTCCTTGGACAAATACATGTAAGAGAATAAGCGACAAACATTATGCATGATTGCAAATCCTCTCACCCATCTGAAGCTTAGAAAAATAGCCAAATTTTGCAGGAAAGTCTACCATTAGGTCACCCATCATATTGTTGATGATAAAAAGAATATTATCATACAAAGATAGCAGAATCCGTATTCTGTTACTCCAACTACAAGGGAACTCAACAATGATTCAAGAGTAAGAAACATTACACGTTTGAATCAGATTTTCATTCTAAACTGTGACCAAGACTCAAAAACAAAATAAGAAACTTTTTCGTTGTGACTTTCATGACAGAAACTGTGGACCATGCACAAGCATCTGAACTCCACTCAACTTTACAAGAATTACAGAAAAAGCAACTGCTGATCTGCACAGACAGAGAATAACTATGAGTATTTCTGATAAACATACACACTACTCAATAAAGACAAGTAATCATGGTAATGTCTGAAACTTTTTAACAAGTCCAAATCGTAAATACAAGAGATTATAATTTAAGAAGTTACAGACCTTCAACTCACATGAATGAATATGTTACGTGTGTTCTGCACTCTCCAACTATAGGATTGTAATTACCACCTACAAAACAAAATCTACGCTGCCAAAACAAATGATCATTGGAAGCAAAATCAAATAGATATTGCATAAGCAAGCTCCAATCAGTAATCATCATCATCACTATCCTGCTCTTGTATGGCATATTCTCCATCACTGAGATCAGTGCCTCCTGGCTTGCTTTGTGTAGGATCATGTTCACCAACTTCACTGAAAGGAAATTTTCCCAACAATAATTGTAGGTAATTTCTGGGGATATTATCCTGGAAATCCATGTCTGGTTTGAGTCAAGGAATTTCAATAAAATATCCCCAACAGTATAGTTCATGTCAGAGCATCAATGCAGGTTATAAGTCCAGATTTATTAAATATAGATATAAAAGTGACCAAATAACCAAGCAATCAAGCTGGAAGCCTAAGTTCTGGTACCCTCTTCAAGTAGATTATATTTTGTACAATATCTCCTTCAAACGAATATTACTTTTTGGTTATATCTACTTTGGGCCTTGGTGCCCCTTGGTACATCAACTACAATGCTCTCAACACCTTCAGTGATAAATTTTTGCCAAAACTGTTATTGACTAAATCGGACAGATTCTTAGTGATTAAGGTGGACTTTATGGATACCTGCATCAGTCTTGTTACAAGAAATTATCTTGTTTATTCTGTTCCCACCTTCTTGTTACCTTCTTATCAGCCATATTTTGTAAAACTGCTCCTTTTTCAATGTATTAATCATAAAAAATTTAAAATCAATATAGCTTTACAGGAAAATATGACATCTTAGTAGGCTGCTCAAAGAATAAGATTTACAATTTAAGGTTTGACTAAAAGCATGTCTATTTAATAGTAGCTTACTAAAGCTAAAAGGAAACTAAGAATTATTTTAACAGCATTAGCTAAAGGTCACTTCATTTTCCTTTTAAAAAGAGGTACTAATAATATAGACTTGCTTTCTCTAAATGAACGAATAGATATCTATAACTACATTACAATAATAGAAAAAAGATACATGAATCTCTTCCTGGAGATGCACTTCCAAATCTCTGTGTTGAAAGTTGAAACAAATAAATATACTATGTATAATGCATTAGAATTAAATGCCAAACAATCACAAACAACTATTTTGTTCATACTAAGAAGGAAAGCACCATAATCTTCTAACCTCAGGTGGTGCGTAATCGTAATCATCCATTTCTTCCTCCTCTTCCTCTTCCTCGCCTTCATCATCATCTCCTTCATCTTTCTCATCTTCATCCTCCTCTTTAATTATATCAAATGTTTTTCCACACCTTAGATACTTTATAAGTATTATAAATATATAGCTATTTAGTCCCTCCTAAAATCCATTCATCTACACTAGCATCTAGCACAAACAATCTCTCGAATAATAAAGCATTAGCATGCTGTCAAATCTTACCATGATGAAGATGTCGTTCATGATTTTCATTGTGAGCAAGATTTGTTGCATCTGCAGAGATTGAACTTCTATCAACATGTTCTAGCCCATCTGAATCACTTTCATGTCTTGTTTCTTCCAAACCTGCCCTCCGTTTGTATCTTTCCAGGATCCTTGACTCCGAGAGAACTAGTGTCCTTGCAGCATCACTTGGAAGTAAGGACAGAAATCTTACGCGAACATGCAAGCGCAATCTGTCAAAGGTACTCCGACTAAACCACCCAGTTGATTGCTTCATTGTATACAAAAATGTTAGATTTGAACAATAATTGATATAGATACAAGAAAAAATGATATATTATCTATTATGAAATTTGGACAGATTTCAGCCGATCAAAAGAAAATGAAAGAAAAATGAACTACGAAGGGGCATACACAGTACTCCCTTAAAGTAATAAAGTATTTTCAATCCGATACAGCTTTCCAAGAATATAAAAATGTAATTGAGCACACAAAAAAACATACATTTTGCCACACAACAGCTTATGACATGGTAGCCAAAAATGGTGCTTGCGAAAGATAAGCACTTACCAAATGTTATAAAGGCTTTGTGACTAAGTAGTTTGAGTATCTTCAGCAAAAATCTGAACATGAAGACACCATACTGATGTTTTGTCTAGTGCAAATTATTGCTAAGCTCGTATTGTTGCACGCTTTTTCCTCCTCACTCAATAACAATAAGAAAATTACAATTTTCCATTATTGACTTCACTACTGTTGATAGGTGTTTTGTGACAACTCTCAACACAGAATAAAATACCAACTATTATATCCTCTCTTGACCAAGGAAACCTTAAATGATAAACAATATGGCAATGTGTGATCAAATAAGTCAACCCCAAGGTTTATACTGCAAACTAGCAACTTTGTGTTTGATATAATTCAGCTGAGTTTGATCTGATATTGCTGGTAACACACAAAGCGACTTACATAATTTTTCCTGAACTTAATCCATTCTTTTCCTTCGAAGCATGAATGCTTTTGCACAAGGCAACTGGAACTCGAACTAAACTGGCTTGAACTTCAAACAAAGATAAAAAGGTAAAGGGTTTAGAGAATTCTAAGCTACTTCGTAAGGATAATGATAACAATGGACAATGTTTGGATATTAGAATTCCTTAAAACGAGTTTTGCTTTGCCATGTAGAAACAACTACACAAAACATGATGCAATCTCCAAAGGTAACAAAGGATTTTCCTATGGTAAACATTCATCTGAATACCCAATACTGGCACAATCTAAATGAACACCCACAATTGAACTTGTGCTTAAGTCAAATTCAGACTAACCATACACTGCAATTTGCAATCAACAAACTACAAATGGTATGAACCAAGGAATTCATCAAACATCTTACACATTTCTCCATTAGAATCAATGATCTTTAACTAAACTTCGAGAAGTAGAAACCATGCAAAATGTAGAAACTCATACACAAAGATCCACCATATCTTCAACAAAAATTGTATATTTAACTTTAACATAGTCTTGGCAACTCTTCAAAATCGCCTTCTTGGATCTGATTTTATCTCATCCACAAATCTGGAAATGCAGTTCTATTGGGTCAGATTTCACCTCATTCACATCTGCATTTGGACTCTGATTTTCCTACTCTTGAATATGTTTTGATCTTGCACTTCTTATTGGAAATGTGCTTCTAATTCTAATAATTTTCTGCCTTGGATTTGTGTTTGAATGATGTTTGAAAAGGTAAAATGACTCATTACTTATACAAGACCCAATATGTTTGATGAAAGGTTGTATCCCATTTATCTCAAGCGGGGGGCCGACCTACTAATGCCTCACTCAAATTCTGATTTTGCATTTAAATTAATTTCAAGACTTTTGCAAAGCCCTTGAGGTCAGCTGCCTTGAATTGCCACTCTTTCATACCCAAGGTCGGCCTTGTCTACATCTTGCACTAGTTTCACACCACATAAATACATGACAGATTTTCTCATTCACCATCCAATGCAAAGTGAGTTCTATATCTGCTTGTGTTCTGACCTGCGGAAATCAGTGGTAGATAGGGAATATTTTGGGCGGAAACCCGCTTGTTCGAAGGATTTTTTTCCACTTTGAATTCTTTCTTCCTAAAACGGAAATAAAACATGGAGCTGGAAGTCACCAATTGCTTGGGTGGGTTTGAAGAAGGGGCCTGGAAATGCTGAGTGCATTTCCTCATGGGAGTGGGAAATCCTCCCTTGAGGTGAGCGGACTCCCAAATATAAGCTGGAAATGAGCCTTCAAGGTGGGTGAATTTGAGAGATGAAGCTGGAAATACCCCTAGACTTGGGCGCAAATCCACCATGAAGCTGGAAATGGGTGAAAATCTAGTCTAGGGCATGCAAATGTGAAGTCCTCATTTGATTTCCAATTGGAAATGTATCCATTTAGCAAGAATTACAATGGATTTTCCATTTTATCTAAAATTCTCAAGCACTTTTCAGTTTCAAGTTCTTCAATTTTCAATCAAATCTTAACTTACCCTTCCAATTTCACCTCAAAAATGATCATGTTTTCCTTGGGCGGGTTTGAGTAAGTAAGCTTGAAATATTTGCAAGCTGGTCGGATTTTATCATGTAAGCTGGAAATGTCAACGAACTTTGTGGTGCAGGAGCACCCTTTTCTTTCTTTGTTATGTAAGCCATCTTTGGCATGTTTTTTATTTCCCTAAGGTCGTGTTGACCAAGATGTGGATTCCACTAGGGATTTGAACTCTATTTAGGTCCTAGGTTCTTAATCAAAGGACTATACTGTGATAGTCT
Organism: Chamaecyparis obtusa; assembly: GCA_027943335.1. NCBI lineage: Eukaryota > Viridiplantae > Streptophyta > Pinopsida > Cupressales > Cupressaceae > Chamaecyparis > Chamaecyparis obtusa. The sequence continues at coordinate 481,478 of BSBK01002250.1, read as the reverse complement.
TCTACTTGGCAAATTTGGGTGGATGATGTCATGATGATGTCACAGGGTTTAGAGTGTGTGAAGAATCAATTTTGGAGTCAAGATGGAGTCTAGAACTCCATAGGACCTTCCTAAGGTCTATAGGAAGCAAGGTTGGCAAAAGTTGTAACTTTGTTGTAAAAGTTGCATAGCAACTCTTGCAGCTTTTAAAAGTTGCTAGGTGCAACTTTGACCTAATGCCCTAATCGGTTTATGACCCTAAACCCTTCCTAAGCCCAACCTCATGCTATTTAAGGAAACCTTGGACCAAATCCCGAGGTTGGAGATTCTACTATACGGAAGATCATTTCTATAGGTGTGCATAGTGTGTGGATTTGGATACAGTTCAATGAACAGCGAATTCATGGGTCATGTTATGAGTTAGATTTTGGTTTGTAGTTGATGGTAGATGTTAATGAGTGTCTTTACTTTCAGTTTCTGCAATTAGTTTAGTATTTCCTTTTCATTTCATTGCTTAGTTTAAATCTTTTGCTTCATCTTTGTCCATTGGTTCATACCAGGAGAGTTGTAGAAATGGGGATCTAACTCACTATCCCACCGTTCATTTTGTACAGCCTTTTGGGGATAGTGAGTAGACTCTATGTATAAAATATGTACAGAAGGAGGGGCCCTAGAAAGCTTCCTAAGTAATTTTACAGTCAAGCCCTAGGCGAGCCATGGTGAGCCCGGCTAGGAAGGACTGAGACAAGAAGGAAGATATGTTGCAAAGTTGAATAGGGAAATGTGGATTAGTGATTGGAGGCCTTAGATAAGGTCCTTGACAAGATCCGTACGAAGGGAGAAAGTGTGATCAATCCATTTGGTCACCCAAAACCAAAGAACACTCCATGCAATCAGTGAATGCCTAAAACTCTACCAAAAGCACCTTTTTTTAGTTAGGGGATTGTATGGCTTGGAGAAACCCTAAAACCTCGAAAATCCTTGAGAGGTTGGGTATTGTTGCAAGAATCCGTGACCAGTTTGAAGGGTCATTTGGAAGAAAATAGATGAAAAGCCCTATTTTCTCAGAGAAGGAGGCCTAATTGGGGCTCTTCCTTGTAGCGCTAATTAAAGAAGGAAGTATGAGATCGGTAAGGGAGATTGATGAAGTGAGACCTCAAAAACATCATATGGAACCAAACATGACATTTTCCAACACCTCCTCATCTCTGCAAGATCCTATGTTCATTTGGAGGTGGTGAGCCCTTATCCTAGTTTTAAGGGTCAGAGTATGCATGGAAGGAGTAAGCACCAAGAATCTTGTTTTGTCTTGGTAGAAGTGAATTGGTAGTTTGGTTGGAGTTGAAGACCAAGGGATTGAACCTTTGAAGGAGTCCTATAGGTCATTTGTGTCAATTGAGACACGCAAGGGTCACTAGGTGGACCTAGGCAAGGGCTAGTGATTAGCTCTCCCAACCTCCCTATCACCTTGGGTAGATTTCCATTAGGTAGCTAGAAATGAGACCTCTACCTTGACCGGATTTTCACCCATAAGCTGGAAATCTGAAGGAAGGTGAGTGCAAATTCACTTTTTAGGTGGAAATGACAAGACTTTTGGGCGCAAATCTTGATTTTAGCTGGAATTGATTTCTTTCTAGGGCCAATTTGAGACTTTTAGCTGGAAATGACGAAGGAAAATCGACTTTTAGGAGGAAATGATATGCAAGGTGGGACGCAAATGCACCTTTTAGATGGAAATGAGAATGTAAATACGCAAAATTTTGGCTAAGGCATGGAAAAGGTGGGCGCATTTGAGTGGTTAAGCCAGAAAATCTCTCCAATTTCATTTTTTGCTTGAATGCCTTGCATTTTTTGACTAGGGACTTGGAATTCCCACATACCTCAACCTATCAAGACTTGAATTTTCATTTCCACTTAGCATTTTTTAAGTTTCACATGCAAGACCTCGATTCCCAACCTTGACAAGAGTTAAATATCATATTGTGACATTTCACAACCTTTTGACAACTTTTACACTTACTGAGATTTTGACAACTTCACCCTCAATTTCCAACTCTAGCAAACACAACTTCTCAACTCTATACTTCTCTCACGAATTGATCAAAGTTCCCTCCCAGATTGACAAGACACTACAACCTTCAGAACTGCTAGGGACCAAAAGACCAAAATTACTGCCAAACAAAGAAAAACTAACAAACACCTATGACAAACTAAGCTAAACATTAAGCCACTAAGCAAAAAAAAAGAGGGGATCCCCATTTTCAATGGGTTGTGTGTGTTTGCAACACAACAGTTTCTTAGTAATTATAGACTTACAAATACGTGCATACATGTATATATATGATTCCTATGAACACGTTTTTTATTTAGTTAGACTCTTATTATACTCCCGACATAATATATTGGTCTACGTACTCACGTGAGCATTGTTTTTTCAGAAAAATTCCAATCACATTCTCATTTATGGCAGCAAGCGATTTCCATAATATTTATTATGACTCATTTATTCTTTCATTTTAATTTATCTACTATATTCTAGGTATTAGTTGTCAGCAACTAGTGGGTAGTCTCATCTATCTCTAAGTAGACATGATCTCAGTTTTGTAGTGAGTTACATTTCACACTTCATGACAACCCCCAAGGTTGATCATTGGGTAGCAGCAAAGCGTGTGTTGCGTTATTTGAAGAGCACCTTTGATTATGGACTTCTTTACACTAGGCATCATGATCATAGACTCAGTGGATTCGCAAATTCAGATTGGACAGGTTCAGATGATACTAAGAAATCAACCTTTGGATATGTGTTCAACTTGGGATCTAGTGCAGTCACCTAGACTAGTAAAAAGCAGCAGGCGGTGTCTCTCTCCTCAACAAAAGAAAAGTATCGAGGAGCAGTTAAGGCAGCTTGTGAGGCAGTTTGTCTTTGCCAGATGCTTGCGAATATGCATATGTCTCAAGCAGGTCTGACTCCCTTGTTCTCTAATAATGAGGGAGTTCTCAAGCTTGCCAAGAATCCGGTCTTCCACGAAAGAACCAAACGTGTGGACATTCATTGTCATTAAATTTGCCAGTTCGTTGAAGACGGATCAATTTAGTTACAATGTGTTCCAATTGCGGATCAGACTGCAGACATTCTCACCAAGCCTCTCGGCCCAAATAAGTTTGCTAAATTCAGGGGGCAGCTTGGTGTTGTTGACAGATTGACCATTAAGGGAGGGTATTAGAATATTATAATATTACTTTAATGGCCATCTTTTGTATATTATGTAAATTAGGTAGATAAAATCATTTCTACGGTCTTCTTTAGTTTCTTATTAGAAACTTGCTATTATTGTACTCTTGTAAATTCTTTATAATGATCTTTCTTTTAATTTGTTAATACATCAAATATTTTTACCAATTACTTCTCAGTAATATATTCTTCCTTATCATCTTCTTGAATGTCTTTATATCTTGGATGTTTTCTTTCATTTTGTGTTGTTGGGTCCTTCATGTTGATATTGGATTTCCAAGGCAAATCCAAGGTTGTTGTCCGTTGTAGGATCCTTCATTTGTAGTGCATTTTGTTTCCTTGTACAACTTGATCTTGAATTCCTTCTCAAAGTGGGAGTCTTGTCTTTCCTAGTAGTATTGTCTTCCAAGTTGCCTTATTCGCTTTCTTCAAACTTGAACACCTTCAGTTAGTCCTCTTTATTCTTCTCAATCATCATTATTCCATCATCATCCCATGCATAATTCCTTACATCAAACCTAAAAATGAAAGAGAAAACACTTTGGATTATGATAGCAAATAAAACCCTAAGTTAATTCCCAAACACACAAATGAAATACAAGAGGATTGTGATAAGACAATGAGATTTCACCTTCTAGCATTCTTGATTCACATTGCTGAACTCCAAAATTATAAAACATCATCAATATTTCACAAAATGTTGCCTCATAAACCCTTTTTCATTCACCCTTCAAATAAACTAAACCTTAACACAGCCAGATTTTCATCCTTAACGATCTGGAAATGACTTTGAAACCTCTTTGCAATGCCTAACATAAATCTGGAAAATACTTAGTTTGCTGATGGAATTCCTCTAAATTAAGCAATAAACGCCCTCTTCATGTAATTTTGCACCCTTGTTTTGGAAATTCGCCTTTAATCTGCATTTAATTCATATCTATTGATGAAAAATGCCCCCTCATCTTGATCTAGTTCGCATTGAATCTGATTTAATTTTATTCCTTTCCTGGAAATTCGCCTTAATTCGTACTTGTGCTTAGAAATTTGCTTTGAAATTTCACTAAATTCACACCTTGAATGCATTGATGATAGGTTGAAATGAGGTTTTACATCTCATATATGGGCGCTCTATTAGGAATTCACAATTTGATTAATGAGAGCCAACCTTATACATTTTTAGCTTGCATTTCAAATCCACGTTTTTCTCTTTAAAATTTTAAATGTTCTTCATTTTCTTGATCGAGTTAGTCATTTTTATTGCCTTTAAAAAATTCCATTTGCTCGTTGTGCAAAGATTTGCACTTGTCTTGGATTTTTGGGCGGAACTTTGCACTAGACAAGGATTTTGAAATGAAAATGCGACTGATTCAAGCAATTGATTGGCGGAAATTTGATGGAGACAAGGATTCCTTAGGCAGAAATTTCACCTTGAGCTGGATTGTTACATGGAAAATCAACCTTAAGCTAGATTGTGAAGGAGAAATTTGTCCTTCAGCTGGATTGTGAGGGGGCAAATTGACCTTGAGCTAGATTGTGAGAGGGAAACTCAATCTTGAGCTGGATTGTGAAGGGAAAATTCGACCCTAGGCTTGATTGTGAAGGGGAAATTCGACTAGACAAGGATTTTCATGGAATTTCAACTTTATCCAAGGATTTTTAGAATTTTCTTTATTTTCCCTTTCTTATCAAGATCAGAAATCCAACCCTAACAAGGAATTTTCCTTGTAATTTCCTTGTCAAGCCTGATATTTCTCCTTTACTCTCATCTTTTATTTTATCAAATATTAGATTATCATTTTTCCTACATCGCAATTTCATAAATTTCGCATTTGATACCTTGTCTTGACAACTTTTATACTTAGTGAAATCTTTCATAATTTTGCCCTCAATTCCCAATTTTGATGTTCACTCCTAAACTTGACAAAAAAAAAATCCTTCTCATCCTAAGGCCAAAGACTATGAAATCATTGCCAAACCTATGAAAACTAAACCAAAATAAACCTAGGTAGCAACAAAAAAAGGGTGTCCCCATTTGCAGTGGGGTGTGTGTTTACAACAAATCTGATGTAAAATGTTTGTTTAGTTTAAAAGAGATTCTCCTCATTATTCAGAGAGGCTTCACCTCACAAACTATACACCTTTGGGTTGCCTTTTAAGAGATAAACCAAAATGTTAACGGATTGCTATTGATGCACTTAGAATGTATTATAATTTCCAAGCATATTCAAAGAGGATACGAGGTGAGAAAACTATACTACAAGAAACAAATTCTCTAGACCTGAAAATTTAGACAGTCCCCAAATACTAACATTTTATAATTGAACGACTGGCGAGGATTCCAGAACTTGATGTTTATTTCAACAAATTCAATGACTCGTTTGAAAATTGTCCAGTTTGCATAGAGACCTAGTCTGATTCATGGCAGCATCATGATTTAGACATTCAATAGTATCATTAACTTCCAAGAATGAGGACTTCAATCACCACGAAATTTCCTCACACTTTTTATGTTTTCAACAGAAGCTAGTGATTGCCGCAATATACAACTGACAAGTTTACAATAAAAGATGGAATGGTCTATTGATAATTAAAGTGACAAATTTAGAAGATGGTGGATATCATTCCAATTTTATGGATGGTTTGCCTGATAAAGGATGACTTGAGGTTCTTAAGCCAAATCGCTTGTGTTAATTTTTACACAAGTTAGAGCAAATGAAATTAAACATCAAAGCAGATAAGATGAAAGTCAGGTCATATGTTACCTGGAAAACCATCTGCACTTTACAGAATAAAACACAAAGTGTTACAAGAAATCCACCCATAGGCTAATTAATAAGGTTGCTTGGTAGCATTTAAAGGAGTGTAGATGTTTTTCACCATGTTACCCAGTATGCTCAGGTAGACACATGTACCTAGACTAAATGGGTTGGGGCCAAGTCAAGGGCCTAGTACCTAGGGGTTTTGCCAACAACGTATCCTGAGCACCTTGAGTATGCTATAGACATACCCAAGTGAAGCCATAGAGGAAGTGGCTCTATTCCACCTTTTTTAAAAACATTTTTTTCTCAAACTCTAAATGCAACCTAAAGATTAAAATCAACAAAACATTTCAAACTTACCTATCACTCCAAACTTCCAAAACTTTATGCTTTTCATTGCTCAAAGCTGCTGCTGTTTCTGAGAGTTGAAGGATTGCAAAGATGTTTGTGATAAGTACTAAAGAGATATTTTAGCTTGCATCTAGAAATTGGGACGTAGCCCCAAAATGTGCAAACACAAATGCTTCTATTGCACAACTTAGCATAGTTTCTTTAAAGGATGAAGCAGCTTCTATAAATGATGCAGATAGTTAAACTGGCAATGCATCCATTCTCTCAATCAAGAATAAGATGAAGACCATCAATGGTTATTGCGTATTGAATTGACATTTGACATTAAATTAGTTAGTGTTTTAATTCACACCTTTCAATGAAATACAAAAAGGAATTGATGTCTTCTCTATAAGCAAATACTAACATAATTTGGACAATATGTTTCTTGCTTGTTTGCAATCTTAAAAAAAATTCTTAAGTGATTCATGGTCATGCTAAATAAAATTGCCTTTTTAGATTTACTAAGAGCCTTTTTGGATTTACTAAGAGCAAGGAGCATACATGCTCTTTAACTCAAGACAAATGACTTCTATACTATTTTTCTAAAAATAAATCATATGACTACATGCTGCAACATTCCACGAAAAGAAAAAACTAAAAAGTGCAAGTACACAAATATTGAAAAGGCTCAAAAATATACAACAGATATTATAAGCTAAAAATGACAGTTGCATTCAAAGGTACAAGAGACCAACCTAACACCTATAACAATACAAAGCTTTCAATAATTGTTAGGTTTCAACTTTCAACTCATAAAAGCACAATAACACATAAGCCAGAACACTTCAATAGTAATATAGAAGGAAAATAGGTGTATTGAATGAATAACAAATTCTAGAATAACAATCTTCAATATTTAGTGAACAGTAATTACAACAATAAGTAGGTGTGAGACTTATCATTAGAAGTATAGGTGCAAAGTAGCACTTATTTATAATGTTTATAAAGCTATTGAATAAAAACAAACAAAAAGCTAGCTTTGACTTCTTCTTGAACTACTAACTACATGCATGCAATGCAAATTTTATTATGAAATCCCATTCACTAAAACTGAATCCAGAACCATGCGACTGCTAATAGATTGATAGTGCCAAACTCCTACTTAGAACTCACATCTCTTGCATGACAAAAGCTCTAAAGATAGATGATTTAAAAATAGTTGACTCTTCACTAAAAATTTAAAAATAGAAAATGTTAAAATCAAAAGAAAGATTATAATAAAACAAGCTAAAAATTGAAAAACTCAAAATATGTTTTTTTCATGAAAATAGTGAGGGCTAAAAACAGACTTTTGGATAGAGAGCTATAAATAATTTTAATGAAGCTCTCTTCTGTGTTGATCATGGTACAATTCTCAGAAACTCTGAACTCTGACAATTCACTCGATGGTTTGAATCTCAACACTCTTTTTCTTTCATTTCGCTACACCAAACACTTACTCAAAATCTGCAATTCCTCACCATGAAAATTTTGCTGTTTGCAACCCAATACAAAAGGTGTGCATTTGGAAAAGGAAAATGCAACGCACTATGAAAATCACAATTCTGATTTCTGTATTACAAAGGTGCATGCTTGCAGGTTAGGCACACACCTAATAACATAAATTTCATCCTAAACCTTACCTTGTAAGGTGCATATACTTCTGATCTCAACTTACACAAATTTCAATCTTATATCTTTGCAATAAGGCTCTTCCCAGTAGCCCAAGTGTGCACCTATAGCTTCACCTCATTCTTTCATCATACTCACACATGCATTTGTTTTCACATGCACACTTCAAAACATGTTTTAGGTGCATCTTTGTAGTGCTTTCTAACAGAATACACTTCACTTGGTTCTTCCCTTAGCAATGTGTGTGTTTGCAAGCTAGTTACCCACCTACAAACAATGCTTCATGCTTCACTAGGAATTTGTCTTTTGTGATGCTTGCACCTAAACACCTGCAAACAATGCTTCATGTTTCTCTTTATGAGGCATTCCCCTAACACTTACACGTGCACTTTTGACTACAACTTAGCCTTTAGGTTCGCCGCTTGTAACCAAGTGCACCCCTGATAGTCTGGTAGTCTAGACCTTGTTTTGAAAACAGTTTTATTATTATGAGGCATGCCCCTGGGACATACAAATGCACTTTTTGCCTATAGCTTAGCGTCTGGACTTGCACCAATGATAAAAGTTGCCCCTTATCACTAGTTACACTCGTTTGTGTTGAGTTTTAACTAATTCCTATTCTTAAGTCTGCACTTCACTTGATCTTGTCGTAAGCTTTTTCAAGTAGTTATACATTGTTGGGAGATTGTTCCTAAAAAATAGACTTCATTGTTTCATTTTTTGGCTCATATAATAAGCCATTCTACAAAGTAATATTCATCAACTCAAGAATGAATAACTATAATTCAAATGAACTGTATCTCACATAAGACATGAATAGGGATTTAGGAAACCTTTCATTGTAAATCAAAGAGAATGGAGGATGCATAACCTGTTATGATGCCAATATATGAATATAAGGCTCAGTAATATAAATGAAAAGATGAACAGTAATTAGACAAGAAGCAGGGTATTCAGAGAAAACCTTACTTTTCATCCATTAATCAAAATGTGATGTACATATTTATCAATATGAAAATGATTGTCCAATTCTTCTTCTAGATGAGTGTTCAGCTTTACAAAATATAATATGTTATCCTATTATGCATAAGATAATGTACAATAGTGTTACACATTTGATCTGAAAATATATCAAGAACTATTTTCCAATTCAGGACAATTTTCTGATCAGAAATGATAGATGAGTGAGAGGCTACCAACCATGAATCCATATAGAAACTGGCAAAACTGACAAGCAAATAAGAAATGCAGAGCTAATAAAACACAAGATATACCCTGATAGAATTACCATGAAAAACAGTTAAGAAAACAAATAAACTTTTTAAATTTCAAAGTCCTTACTGATACTTTTGAATGCCAAATTATATTCAATTCTTCATCTCTATTTTTCTTTAATGCAAATGTTTAACAGTCGAAAATTCTACAATTATTTACAAGAGAACCTATAAATATATATTTTGTTTATTTCAAATTTGATCCAGTCAGAAATTTACTCTGCAAGTTGTCCGTTCTGGAGGCTTCCTGATTTGTTCTTGAATATAATCATCTTGCAAGTCGTACAGCTGAAGAGAAGAGAACTTTTTATGGGGAACAACTATAAAGGCACAGATATCTTTCCATAAAACCTTCTCCCTATCATACAAAACAAGTTTGAACCATCAATTATGTTCTTGATGAAGCATGAGCTGAAATTTGACTTTAAATACTGTTTTATTTGGAAAGAGACTTGAGAAACGAAAACTGGTGTTTATTTAATTATCAAAATGCACACACCCATTTGCCCTTATTCAAGAAACCACAAGAGATTCAAAATTGTTAGTTAAACAGATGCACAAAAATGCTGCAGAGTCAAGAAGTACAAAGACCAATGGAGCTTACCCTTCTTTTGAATTTGCATTTATAGAGTCCCTTAAGGGCTTTGGGATACGAAAATCAACCCTCTGATATCTGCTCAACCAATCAGACAAATCAATCATATCAAACTAACAGAAAATTGAAGTTCAATCAAAAGCTAGTGAGCATAGAACATGTATTAACTATAAACCTTTAAAAATTCAACATGAAAAAACTACAGATAATAATAAACAAACATGATTCCCAGCAAACAGTTTGTACAAAATTACTATTTAAGGCAAAACTGAAAAGCAACCGAAGGGTTGAAGCTCAACTGGTTGTGCACAATTGGCAAGAATGATGGTATGTTTCTTGACTAAGCCATCCACCAAGGGTCAAATACCAAGCGTTGTGATTGGTACAGGTTTGACACCTAGGTGACGTTGACAGTCTAGATTTCCCTACTCTTGGCAGCTTAGTTTAAGGACAACTTATACTTTAAATGCTTGCTTACTCTTCATGTTATAATCTTCTTAAGCAAGAAAAGACATGCAAATATCTATTTAATCAGGTGTTTCCACCAAAAAAAAACTGAAAAGCATACCCACTACACTTGCTGCTATTACAATTTGATTATCCATAAAGGAAAAAAAAAAAAAAAACCTTGTGCGGGATTTTCACTTCTGTCAGAAGACTTCGTAACCACAAGTATCCACTTAATCAGACTTCGGAATTATATCATATCATTAGTATTCTATAAATTCAGTATATACACACTACTTCATCTTTTCCACTAATAATCAATTACTTCACATGCCAAATGACTGTACTGCTCTACTAATTTTGGAAGTTGTCATTGATGTCACAAATGAAGTTGAAATCGTCATTAATGTCAAAGAAATTTGTTCATAGAAATGTTGTCATAGATGTCAAAGGTGAATGAAAACAATTGATAATGGCCAACGGCCACTAATCGCAGTCCAAAGGCTAATCCAAATCAGTTTAAGATCTCATTCGATGCAAGTTTATAACTATCCTATTGGCATGGCATTTAGTTTCTGCAAAATGGCCAACCACCTTTTGTTTTTGTTGATGCATAGTAGCTTCAGTCAGATATAAGGATGATCGTCTATATTGATTATATATACGAGTATGTATGTATGTATGTCAGTTCACTATGTGAGCTGACATACATACACACATACACATTTCTTGTGCCTATAAGAATAATCATTTCAAATGCTTTGTAAAACAATCATCCTTGTATTTGATTGAAATACTAAGCAGATACAAGTATATTAATCCGTGTAATCAGATTCTATTCTCTTGCCATGTTTCGAGCAATGATCATTGAGGGCAACATTGTTTTATATATAACAGATCAAGAAATGATCGTATTTATTATATCAAACATACCATGGATCGAGTAATGATCAAATGTAATGCACAGCAGATCAGCGGCTTTCATAATATTGTTTTTCGTTATTATGTTAACTAAACCGATTAAGGATCGGGCCTCTTGAAAAAACCCTTTGGCAAGTGTTGTATTGTTTGAGAGAGGGCCATGTCATGAGCGGACATGGCTCCACATTGTGGAGACATGACCCCTCATGACATGTCCCTCCACATATATATTTATACATGCCGATATCATAAAGAGAAGTATAGAAATCGATAAATACTCTCTCCCTTTGATCGGAAATCTCAGACTTGAAGAAATCAGTACATTATAATCTGCATATTGCAAGAATTGCATCAGTCTGAAATAAATTTAATGTACATTAACAGTTCTGCATATAATTGCCCAAGTCAATATTAAAATTATTGCCCAAGTTACTTCAGCGATATGGAGGAGGTGGAATCTAATTAATGGAGCGCCTGTTAACTTTAAAGGCAGCAAATAGAATAACAAATTGAAAACATAGATTAGTTAACAAAGGACGTCTCCCTTGAACAATTGCCTCTCTACATGCTGTGTCACAAGGTTCGCCGAATTTTCGGCTTCAGGTTCGAAATTCGGCGAACCTATAAAAAAATTTAAAAATTCGTATAAATTCGGCAAAAGTTCGTACGGCAGAAAAATTACTTCTGCTTTTCTTAAAACATACTTTATTAAGTATTTTTTAAGGGTTTTCTGCTAATTTTCCGTGTGAAAAATGCCCTCGGTTCAGTGAAATAGTAGTCTTTTGATGGCGTCTATTGCGAGTTTGTTCTGCACAGTTATTTCTTCACTGCGACTGCGACAAGGGCTTTCAGCGCATCAGAAGCTCTCTCGTCGCCTTGATATCTCTCGTGGTCAGCGACAATAATCGAGATGCAGGGGGCCCCGGTGAATATGTAAGTTTCACCACTATTAGTTGAAGTCGTTGATCCAGCAGGTTCACCCGTAGCCCGGGGCAAAAACAAGCGGTGTCAATGAGGGCCACGCCTGAAGGATATCCGAGCGATTCGGACAAGCCTGAAAGATATCTCCCGTCGCCTTGCTGAGCTCTCTCCTTGCCACGCAAAGAATGGAATGGAGAAAGTTTTGAATTTAATATTTCATTTTGTTTTTTAGGTTTCATTTTGATTTTTTAATGTTTTAAGATTACATTTATAATTATGTTATTTTTATTTACTTCTCAATATTTAAAAGATTTATGTTTATTTATTATTTATAAGTTTTATGTATATTAATTTTTTATTACAACATTAATATTTGGTATATAAATTATTTATTATTATGTTAATATGTCAAATATAATAAACTTTAATCTTTTTATTTTTATTATTTATTATTTTGTTTTGTAAAGTTAATAAAATATTAATATATTTCTATTTTATGTTTTAAAAGATATAGTTTAGTGATTTTATTTTGTATTTAGAGTTTAATGTTTTTAAATGAAAATGAGTATTATTTATAATTTTTTAAGAGTAAAAACAAATAAAAAAAAATTAGTAGATATACTTATATTTTTTAAAAATTTATATAAAGCAAATTTAATGTCGAATTTTTTTTCGAATTTTTTGCTCTTGTCGAACTTCATCCGAATTTTATAGTTGACAAACTCGAACCTTGTGACTTAGTCTACATGAATGGGACACCTCTCTTCATAAGACCATGCAATCGTTTAAATAGAAGATGAATGAGAAACAAAAGAAGTAAGTTTTGCAATGAAAATTATTCGAATTTAAGAAGATATAAAATCAGATTGATTTGAAAATAAATAAAAGCATTTTTGAAAGGGTAATCAACATAAAGGAAACGTTAACAAAAGGTGATGTCTTTTCAAAAAGTGACCTCTTTTCAAAGAGATGTCTCTCTTCATGAATATGCATAAGGATGTGTAGATATAAAAGGTCAAAATAAAATGAAGAAGTGTGAGTGTGAATTAATAAGATATATCAAATATACACTACCAGATTTGTGATGAAAATAAAATATATATAAAGATCACAATAAATATTTGAAGATAAATAAAATGTTCAAAGAGACCGATTAGTATTTAGAAGTTTGTTATCAAAGAACATACCCATTCAAAGGGTTGTCTCTTTCCTAAGAGTTGTATATTTTCATGAAAACATAGAAATATCAGATGTGGGTATCACTTATGAAGAAGAATAGTGTGTGAAGATCAGAAGCTTATATCATATGTAGACTAGAAGCCTTGTATGAACACAAGAATTGGTACATATATGAGCAAAGAAGACTTAAGAGAGAGGTACATACATCTATGGTAGAATTGTAAGAAAAGGTTGTGCAGATATAAAGAGGAATATATGCAGATATAAAAGAGATATATATGCAAATATAGAAGAATGAAGTGAATTGAATATTTGATTAAGAATAGTCAAGATGATGTTGAAGTGCTATGACCATTGAAGAAATAATAAAAATGAAATAAGAGGTGTGAGAGGAGAATAAAGATATAGCATCAAACATTATCAGATTTCTTAATGAAGAGATGTTATTAGCATGTCGAATAAAGAGGCATGCTTTTAAAGGTGAAAGGAGATGTCTCTAAATTTAATTCTCTTGGGAAAAATATAAAGACAGCATTGTGTGAGAGATAGAATGTGTGGGCTGAACAAGAGTTATATTATTAATACACCAGCAGATCCAAGCATTGGAAGAGCAGATCTTAAGGAGTATATTTACAAGTTTTATGAAGGAATTGTGAGGAGTGTTAGAGCGAATTTAAAGGCAAACATTATAGTAGATGTGTGGGTGATATTGTAGCAGATTTGTAAACAGATTTATAGCAAAAATCTGAGAACTTGGTGCCTATCATTTATAAGAGAGATCGGTGTCTCTCACTAAGTTGGTGCTTAGCTATGGGTGTTGGTGCCTCCAGTAGGTTGGTGCCTACGAACTGAGGGGATTGGTGTCTCCTGTGGGATAGTGCCTAATAATTTGTAAGAGGATTTTATATATAAGCAATACTGTGGTGTGGTTCTCTCCTGTAAGGGTTTCTACATAAATCTTTTTTTCTCCTTGTGTTGCATAATTTTTGAATCTTATGCTGTTGTTATTATGCAATTAATATGCTTATGGCATCAAGTTTGAAAAAGAAAATGATCATTGTTATACTAATTTCCCCCCACCCCCTGTATAACCATGTGCTCATCAACAAACACTTATATGTACTTTTAAAAAATCATCCATTATACAAGGCATATAACTGCATTACTGTTTTCCAAAAGAATGAATAGAAAAGCCCACAAGGCAAATAGAATCCAACTCAAACATGTATATCTATATCCCATCAAATTCATACTGAAAAGAAATAGAACATCATGTAGTTTATTTCCTAACATGCAGCCTATGCATTAGGATGCCAATAAATACACCACATACAAACAATCAAGCAATTTCCTATATTTTTAATATGTTAAGTGTTGACCTATTAAAAACGAAATGACATATAAAATATAATTTTATTTAAAATTTCCCTTCATAGCTAACTTATTCTAAAAAAACAAGAATGAGCATTGTGTGCAATGAGAGTTTCTTAAGCATCTTCAAAAGACAACACAAAAAAGGCTAAATATACATAAACTCAACTCAGCAATACAATGTAACAGAAGATACCCGTAAAAAGGATAGACAACAGAAGGAACAAATTAAAGAAACAGAAATTCCCAAACAAAAACAATCAATCAACCACAAAAACTACAAAATGCCACTGCTTGTAAACAAAATTTGGCATAATTGCATTATTTAAATTGTGATCAAGCTTTGTTGACTGATTTCTTCCTATCGACCCACATTTAAATTGTGTACTGAGATTTTCGGCATTCTTTAATTCATTTTTCTTTGCGGTCAAGGTTTCCGATATTGTTTTCTATTCTGTGCAACAAATTCAACATCAACAAAATGCTAAGACCAGCTTTACCATTTCTTTTTCTTGGCCCTCCCATTAGCAGATTATGGACTTGGAGATACTATGGTATCCAACATATTCCCCATCCCAACTTACAATAATAAATAATAAATGTAGAATAAATGTGGGATTTTCTCTTCTTAGCCAAGCAAAAAAATGGGGAAACCCCTTAGCCTCCCCAAATATTACTCAATTGTTTTTAGAAGCCTAAAATTTATTTAGAATTTTGGCATACTAGATAAATCACTTGTTACAAAATATACAGCATAAATTGAAAATTTATAAAGCATTTTTTTTCTTAATTTCCAAATTTTTATATATTTTGAAAATAGTAAATATTATATTTGTTTACATATATTTACAAATTTTATATATATAATGAATATATATATATACACACACAAATCCATACTCATACTTGCGGCCCCAAACCCATAGTCATTCTAATATTAGGACTGGTGACTTATTTTTTTGTTGTTTGTTTAAAGTTGTTTTACATTGTTTGGAGAGATCAACTTGCATGCATAGATATTCATGTTAATTGTTAGCTACATGGAGTTTAGGCTCTTTGCCAGAGCCTAAACCAATATGCCAAAGCCCTAGCCAATGGTTTTTTTCTGATCAACTACATTGATAAATTCCTTAAGAAAGAAATTTTATTTGAAAACTCTATATTCTATGAGGGATTTCGTTTCTAACGGGTGCATTGGGAATTGAGTTTTGATCCAGCAAACCATGAACCCAGGAGATTTCCAAAATAGATAAGATTAAGAAATCTACCTTTGGAATATTGGAAGCTCTAGGATCTCTCATAGGTATAGAAGAGGATTTCTTCTTGGGAAAACTAGAGTGGAAGCCAAAATCCTAGTTGATCTAGACAGTGATCTTTGATATCTAGACAATTTAGAGATTACCGCAAAAAAGGGGGAACGGAGGCAAAAATAGAAGTGGGATTTGAATGAAATAGGGAGGCGGTGTGTCCTAGGGCTAGGATATATAGCCAGCTGTTCTAAGAGATTGCCCTCATCCCTGATCCTCAGGGGAAGAACAAAAACAAAATGAAAGAACAGATAATGCAAAATAACCGTAGAAGTTTGGATATAGAAGGGGAAATGGTAGAAACGGAATTGAGGATCCTACAACTAGAAAAAGATAGTATTGCCAATTCTAAAGAGATCAACCAGACAGCAGATAAAAGAGATGCAAAGAAAGTAACATTAAGTGAGAAATAACTCACTTTTCTCAAACATGAAGCTGAATCCCTCCAATAAGAAATAGACAAAAGATTGACAATCAAAATATGAGAATAGCCACCATACTTTGGAGGATGTGGGACACAAAGAAGACGAAGGCATCGATCTCATAAGGGCAGATTCATGTGTAGGAGAAGTATCCAAACTTAGCCCTGAGAAAATAAAAGACATGTATCAAGAATCTGATTGCAAGGAAGTTATTCAACAGGAGATCTTGAAAACAAATGAGGGAACAAGGAATCTCTAGGAAGGAGAAGAAAATGAAGACAATAATAGGGGGAGAATATAGCGAACATGAAACTTGAAGCAGTATGTGAATTCCTAGGAATCTCCCAAGTTCCAAAACGAGAGGATGAAG
Organism: Chamaecyparis obtusa; assembly: GCA_027943335.1. Taxonomy (NCBI): domain Eukaryota; kingdom Viridiplantae; phylum Streptophyta; class Pinopsida; order Cupressales; family Cupressaceae; genus Chamaecyparis; species Chamaecyparis obtusa. The sequence continues at coordinate 464,697 of BSBK01002250.1, read as the reverse complement.
AGACAATTAGGGAGAAACAAGAATTGATTAAGAAAATTTTGGATTTGGACAAGATGGAGGAAGCAGATCATGAAGCTTTGTTTGGTGATGAGGAACTTAAAGAGGAAGATGAAGAAAAAGAAGATAACAGGGGAATAGGGCTTCTTCAAAATATGACAAACAAGATTAAACCAGACAATGGCAAGTTGGTAGGCAAGAGAAAGGGCAAAAAATACCTATCGGAGCTAAGATCAAAAGGTGGAGAGGCAGGGGATCAAGCTAGGATCACAACACTTCTGAAGTCGGAGAAGAGCAATAGCCTTCCCCATGAGCCATGATGCTCCTAACATGGAATGTTAGGGGCTTGAATGCCCCTAACAAACACTGCTAGGTCAAACGCTGGAACACAGCATCAAAAGCAAACATTATAATAATGCAGGAGACAAAATTGACCAATGAGGAAATGCAATTATTCCATAAGAAGTTAGGCAATTGGAAATTAAAGTGGGTCCAATCATAAAGAGCCTCATGGGGGCTTGTTGTCGTCTAGAAGCCAGGAGGAGTTTCCTTTGAAAAAATGGCAAATGGGAAGGATTGGATTCGAGGAAGAGTTAAGAGCCTAATTTCCAATCTAAGTTTAAAATTAGTAAATGTACATGGGTTGATCCCTAATATAAGAAACAGGGAATTATGGGAGGAGCTAGATACTTTCTTGGCTTCTTTCCCCTCTGCCTACACTATAATTGGAGGAGACTTCAATGCAATACTTCATTTGGCAAACAAAAGAGGTGGGATGCAAAGAGTTAAACAATCACAAATAGACTTTATGGATTAGGTTAACAGATGTAATTTGCTAGAGATTGAATCAGAGAATGGGTTGTATACATGGAACAATAGACATATGGGCTTCAGCCATATTGCTAAGAAATTGGACAGATTTTTCTTCCAAGGGGATCTTCCTACCTTCCCCTTTGGTCTCAAGGCCTCCATCCTTTCATGCTCAGGGTTTGATCACTATCCAGTGCAATTTAAGATAACAAGGGGCAAAAAATTAGTATTTTGTCCCTTTAAATTTGAGAATATGTGGATGGGCACGAATTTTTTCAACATGATAGAATGCTTGTGGGGGGGAGAGCAATTTTCGGCCTCTAAACTGTTTTGCTTTGTCGCAAAGCTAAAATCCATTAAGCAAAAGCTTCTGAAATGGAAGAGAGAATTTCAAGGACATTTTCACAACAAAGAAGGATATAGAAGAGGAATTGGAAGCCTTGAATTTGCAAGCAATGGAGAAAGGGATGGACCAAGAGAGATATCACAAAGAGAAAGATCTACTAGCTAGATATGAAGATATTTTAGCCAAAGAGGAAATCTTTTGGAGGCAAAAATCTAGAGAAACCTGGTTGGCAGAGGAGGAGAAAACCTTTAAGTTCTTTCATAATGTGACTTAAAAAGAAGAAATGTTAATAAAATTAGTAAATTGAAGAAAGAGGATGGATCAATAAAAGAGGACCCAGTGGGTTGGGGGCCTGGCTCGATTGGCGAGAGCTTCTTGTTATGAAGCACAAGGTCACGAGGTCCAGTCTCCCCCAACCTACGTGGTACCAAAGGATGTGTCGCGCCAGCATCACCAGTCACGTTAAAAAGTTTACCAGGCACACTACAGTTTAGAGGGTGTGCTATACATGATTCCTGCAGTCTTAAAAAAAAGAGGACCCAGTAAAGATAGCTCAAGATACAATACCCTACTTCCAAGATATCTTGAATAATTGGGAGGGCTCTAATTGGAGGAATCAACAAAAATTCATTGCAAACATCCCCAATATAGTGATGGAGCAGAATAGTGTGCTAACAAGAAAATTCATTAAAGAAGAAATAAAAGCTGCATTAGATCAGCTAGATCCGGATATGGCCCTGCAACCTGGATGGCTTCCAAGCTGGATTCTTTCAAAAGTATTGGCATATCCTAGGAAACAAATTTGTGGAGGCCACAAAAGCAGCAAGAAATTCGGGGAGATTCTTGAAGGAGATCAACAAAACTTCCATTTCCCTCATTTCTAAAAGAAGAATGCCACGAGCCTAGGTGAGTTCAAACCTCTTTCACTATGCAACAAAATTTATAAAATAATGGTAAAAGCAATGGCTAGGCTAAAACTTATCCTCACAAATCATTTTGGAAGAACCAATAGGGTTTGTTCCAAGAAGAATCTTGGATGGACGAATCATAGCCCAAGAGGCAATTGATTCTATTCAAACCAACAAACTCCCAAGTATGCTCCTTAAGCTAGACATTAAAAAGCCTTATAATAAGGTGGGTTGGAGATTTTAGTGTGTCTAGAGGCCTTAGGCTTTAGCAAGCAATTGGTGAACTAGGTCTTTTATTGTATTTCAAGCCCAAAATTCTCCACTCTTATCAATGTCCCCCCAAAAGGATATTTTAAAACTTAAGGAGGATTAAGACACTGGAACCCCTTGTCCCCTTTTCTCTTCATCATCATGGCAGGTGCTCTTGGGAGAACTTTCAGGAAAGCTCAGGAAGCGGGGCTAATTGAAGGAATAAGTTTACAAGTGCAATACTTGCAATTACCCATCAGCAATTTGTTGATGACACAATGTAATTTGGACCAGGGAAGAAAAGAGAAGCATTGCAATTCAGGAAAATCCTGAGACAAAATGCATTGGCATCTGGACAAGAGTTCAGTCATAACAAATTTAAAGTCTTCTTTTCATTAGAACCCAAGAAAGAAACCAAGATATTGAATACTCTACAATCAAAGCTATGGGATCCATTAAAAGAAAAAATGGAAAAGCGCATATCCTCATGGAAAGGAAGATGGTTATCTTGGGTTGGGAGGCTAGACATGTTGAGATCTGTTATATCCACCCTGCCTGTATATCTACTTTCTTGCCTCACACTCATAGCAAGGATGAACAAAAAATTGATGCAAATAATCCAAAAGTTCTTTTGGCAGGATATGGAGGAAAAGAAGAAAATGGCAAAGATATTTTGGAACAAAATTTGCAGACCTAAGGAATTATAAGGAGTTGGATTGAGAAATCAATTATGGCAAAACAAGGCACTTGGTGCCAAATTAATATGAGGAATGTATAAAGAACCACAGTTGAAATGGGTAAGAATTGTACAACATAAATACTTTGAAAATACAAAAGCATGTGGGATATTTCAAACCCCTAACCCTCCAAAGAGTTCTACGATATGAAATTTCATTTTGACCTCCAGATTAGTCATTTGGGAGCATATTTTGTGGGTTATTTTGGATGGCAGATCTGCCCTATTCTAGGAAGACTCTTGGGGACAATTTCTAGCCATTGATGGCATTTTGGATACTAGGAGGATCAAAGATCACTTCTAACAAACTTGGGGTGTCAAAGTTAGGGATTATGTAGAGATGGAAGAGAACATCTTTCCATCAACTAGAAATGGAAAAGCATGGATGGTATTCCCTTGCTAGCAAACGATTTGGCTAAACTCAAATAGATTTTGAGGAATAGATCAGCGGTTTTCAGGCATGGGCAGGACAAATATACCACAAGGGAGGGCTACGAGAACATCATGCAAAAGATGCAAATGCAAAAGACTGAACTACCATTGGAGATGTGTTAGAATAAGAGGTGTTTGCCCAAGGTAGGAATTTTTTCATGGGCAACATTACAGGGATAATTACTACGGAGTGGTTTAGAAAAATGGGATTTGAAGGTTCCCCAAGGTGTGACTTATGCAAAATGCAAAAGAATCAATTGATCATCTGTTGCTAAATCACCCTTACAAACGTGTTAGAGGTGGTTGACTGCCCTCCCTACATAATGAGTTTGTTCAAATGTTGGTCACAAGGAGGTAGGAAAGATCTCTTTGGAAATATTTGGAGCTATAGCCCATCATTACTATTAAGGGAAACATGGAAAGAAAGGAATCGGAGAATTTTTCAAGACAAGGCAATGAACAGGGAGATCCTATTAAACAATGTGGAAACCGACATTGTGGAGATAGTCGATAGCAGAAATTTAACTCAATTGGCGAAAGGGCTTTGATTCCTAGACTAAGATAACAACATCAAGAAAGTTTAGTGTGGTTTAAAGATTGCTCCCTTCTTTGGCAAAGGTGAGGACACAAGTAAGAAGGAAAGGCAATCTTTCTCTTGAAAGCCTCCTCGATTTGGTTGGTTCAAATTAACTTTGATGGGCCTTCTCATGGCAACCTAGGTGCTTTAGGAGCTAGTGGGATAGTTCACCTCTGGGATGGATCAGTGGTGATGAGATTTGCAACTCCAGTGGTGGAGGACACCAATAACATAGCAGAATTCAAGGCATTGAATGAGGATCTTTTGTATACAAAGATTTGAAGATTGATAGGATTGAAATTGAAGGAGATTCAGCAATCATTGTCAATGACGATAGTACCAAAGCAACTCCAAATTGGAGATTGGGATCTTTGTTGGACAAGACTTAAGAGCTTTTGGATTTCTTTGAAGATTTCAGCATCAACCATATATTCAAGAGGGCAATATGGCTACAGATAAGCTGGCTAATGTGGTTGTTGATGATCTTCTCTTTGGCAAATTGGGCCCTTTAGGCTAATAAAAAATTGCCGGTGAGATATAGATAATGATAAGGACAAGGAAGCTGAGTTGGAAGCCTTGTAGGAACCACATCCTAAGTGGATGCATATGTTAGCCTATTCCACAATTGTCTCTAGGTCCCACTAGGGCTATGATGGCTTCAATTTGAAACGAATGATTTGGTAAGCAATTTGAGTTTGCCATCATTATTTCATAAGGTCATAAGCTTAAAAATAAACACTTGTCAAGATGCAACCAAATCATCTTTTGCTCAATACTTGGCTATAAGCAAACATCAAGGTAATATGATTTAAATGGAACAAACAAGTTTGCTAAATTTAGAACTAAGGTATGTCACATATCATTCCAATCCACTGCTTGGTACAACCAAGGTATGTCACATATCATTCCACTGACAACATAATAAGTGACAAACATGCAAATATCTTAACCAGGAAAAAGGCCAGAGAGAATATCTGTTTACTTCCCTGTATAGAACCCAAATCCACCAGGGAAGCTCTAGAAGATGAAAATTAGGTCAAGGCCAAGGAGGAAGAAAATGAGCAAATTGAAAAAAATGATACGTGGGAGCTTGTGCCAAGACCAAAGGACAAGAATGTCATAGGGACCAAGTGGGTCTACAGGAACAAGTTGAATGAGGATGGGAAAGTAATAAGAAATAAGGCAAGACTGGTATGCAAAGGGTATGCCTAGGAAGCTGAACTGGACTATAAAGAAACTTTTGCACCAATGGCCAGATTGGAAGGAGTGAGAATTCTTCTCGCCTATGTTGCTCACAAAAGATTCAAAGTATATCAAATGGATGTCAAGTCTGCATTCCTAAACGGAATACTGGAAGAAGAGGTCTACATTGAACAACCGGAAGGCTTCACATCTGCACAAGATAGTGGTATGGTTTGTAAGCTGAAAAAGGCTCTTTATGGGCTTAAGCAAGCTCCAAGGGCTTGGTATGAGAGGTTGCACTCATACCTTCTGACCATAGGATTCACAAAAACTGGGGATAACAGCAATACGTATCTCAAGACCGGAAAAGATAGAAATCCGATTGTTGAGATCTTTGTGGATGACATCATCTTTGGAGGAGATGACAGGATGAGCAAAGCTTTCGCTGAAGAGATGAAGAAAGAATCTAAGATGTCTATGACAGGCGCCATAAAATTCTTCATTGGACTACAGGTCCATCAACTAAAAGAAGGTATTTTTATCTCTCAATCCAAGTATATAAAAGAAATTCTTAAGACTTTTGGACTTAAAAAATCTAAACCGATTGGAACCCCAATGATAACCAACCTCAAGTTATCAAAGGGGGGTGATGCAAAAACAATGTATTGATCCATGATAGGAAAACTGCAGTATGTTGTTCACAGTAGACCGGACACTGCACATGCAGTTGGCATAGTGGCAAGATTCTCTGCTAATCCCAAAGAGACATATCTGATAGAAGTAAAGAGAATCTTCAGGTATCTAAAGGGAACCGAGGAATTTGGTTTATGGTTTCCACATAAGGTAGAATTTGAGGTAAAAGTATACACTGATGCAGACTGGGCTGGCAACATTGATGACAGAAAGAGCACAAGTGGTGGGGCATTCTTTCTCGGTGAAAGAATTGTTTCTTGGACAAGTAAGAAACAGAATTGCATTTCACAATCTACTGCAGAGGCTGAATATGTTGCTGCAGCAATCAACTGCACACAGGTAATTTGGATCAAACAATTGTTAGAAGGAATCAAAGAACAGATACTTGAACCAATAGCTATCTATTGTGATAGCACCAGTGCAATTAACATATCCAAGAACCCTGTTATGCACTCCAAGACAAAACACATTGCCATCAAGTATCACTACTTGACAGAGTTGGTACAAGACAAAGAGGTGAGATTGGAGTATGTTCCCACCAAGGAACAAATTGCTAATATCTTTACAAAGCCATTACCAAAGAGTACTTTTGAGTATCTCAGAGGAAAACTAGGAGTGAGACCCCTTCAAGATATTCAGTAAACCGGCCAAGGTGATCATCAGTTCATTATGCTTCAACAGAGGGATACACCCGATCTTTTCTAGACTGGTGAAAAGGGCTGCTGCTCATAGGGGGAGCAAATTAGAAAAAGATAGTCTTTTTGAATAGCCCTTGGCATTATTGTCAAAAAGGGGGAGAGTTTGGCAATAACTGGTCAACAGACTGTAGCAGGAGCAGCAATAACACTATTGTGGTTGCCCATCAAGGTTTTGCCATCAATGCCAAAGGGGGAGATTGTTGCCATTGAGTGATTGTAACCGGTAAACCTACGACTGGTACAAGTACAAGGATTGTCATTGATTGGCAAAAGAAGATAGAGTTTTGTCATCTCTATTAAGTCTAAAGATCCAAGGAGATCTGTATGAAGGAAGGATGGTTTGGCAGATGGTGCCAACACATAAGAACTGATCACTACACAAAGCATTAGCAACCAGCTAAAGTAAATAGTCAAGAAACGGAGGATTCCACCTTCAACCGAGGATCTGGTTACAACCGGTGTAGTCAATTATAGAGAAAGCAACAGATAACCGGTGTCAACAACACAACCGAGGAATGTGCAACTGGTAAGCCAAGGAAGAAACTGTAATAGGTCAAAGACCCTTACCTGTTCACAGCTTGAGGATCTCTACCGATCTAGTAATGACTCCGCTACGAACTGAGGAAGTCATAGTCAACTATCTGTTCCAACCAACTCCTTGACCGGGATTTTCTGCATCAAATCCGAAGGTCTTTGAGTTAAACTGGTGATCGGTTTGGGGCGCGTCTAGAGGTTTTAAAGCCGAAATCAGTGGCTTTAAAACAAGGCATTATCTCTTGTAAAGAAAAGATGTTTGACACGCATCTATTGTTTTTTTTTTACAGCAGATAAATCAAGGACATGCATCCGATGTTTCCTTAGTGACCTAGTCCTCCACTGAGTGATGAATCCGATAAGGATCTATAATTAGGTTGTGCCTGATGAGCACAATTAGGGGTAGGACTATATATTCTTCTACCTGAGGCGAATAGAAGTTGTCTTCATTATGCCGAGAAAAAGAGTGAACTTGTAAGCTGTAGAAGCCAGGGTAAGAAGAAATTTGAAGAAGAGAGAAAGAAGATTGTGTAGAGAAGCACAACGGTAGAGGAAAACACACCTGCGGTGACCGGTGACGCTTCTCAGTTGAGCACAAACAGAGATTTTATTAGGCTATGCATAGCCATCTGTAAAAGGTCAATCCCTCTATTGTTTTCTAGAAATTACAATAGCTAAAATCTCAGTATTTGGGTGGACTCTAACAAGTCCCTTGTATCAAATCCCCTAACTGGGTGACATCTTACAAGGTGTTCAAAGTCCTCTAACCAGGCAGGCACTAACCGGCCTCATTGTAACAAATCCCTTAACCGGGTTGCATCTAACAGTGCATTTTGATCCTTTAACCAGGAAGGCTCCTAACAGGGCATACTCCAGAGGAGTACAAAATTTGTGAGGTCTCCTCACACCATGGTTTTCACCCTAATCGAGTTTCCATGTGATAAATCTGGTGTCACTTTGTGATTGTTTGCTTACTATTATTATATGTTTGAATCTGTCTGGCTCACAGTTATAAGTAAACTTTACCAAAGTTAAGAGAAAAGTTTTAGAGGTGCTGATTCACCCCTCCCCTCTCAGCATCGGTTGGGACTGTCAATTGGTATCAAAGCCAAGTCTTGTTTTCTTTACCACTTAACCACATAAAGAAAAAAGGCAAGATGATGAGAAAGGAAGGACCAAAGTTGTCAAAGAAAAACTTTACTTTGTGGTGCAGCAGAATGAAGTTGTATATGAAGACCACAGGTGATCAATACTGGAATCATGTTACCACTGATTACAATGAACCCGCTGGCACCCTGACACCTGATCAACTGAAGATCAAAACGGAGCACACGGCGGCTATGGATATGATAACTAGCACGCTACCTGATCATGTCTATGCTAAGATTGAACATCTTGATTCTGCCTTCAAGATGTGGGGAAAGTTGCAAGTGGTTTATGGAGGAGACCCAAATGTTCAAAGAGCCAAGGTCGAAAGTCTCAAAGTATGATGACATGAGGATGAATGAAGTAGAAGACATCGAGCAATATAGAAACCGAATCAAAGAGGTGATCAACTCCATCAGAAGCGCTGGAGGAAAGCTCAGTGAAGAGGAGGTGATTAACAAAATACTGAGAACTCTCAGAATTCAATATGCCATTAAGATCTTTGCTATTCAAGAGCTCAGATCGGTGACCAAAGATCAAGTCACCCTAGACTCCCTAATCGGTAAGCTAGCTGCTTTTGAATTAAGTAATTTTAATAATAGCTTACCCATTCAGGAAGCAGCATTTAAGTCTTGTAACAACATCTCTTCCACCAAAAAGGGAAGAGAAACCGGTAATTGCTCTACGGGTAAGATTGGTAACCTTGTTGAAAATCTGCTCTCAGAAGAGATGGAGCAAGATGAGTTTGAAGCACTCATCGCTAGAACATTCCCCAGAGGGAAAGGGAAGTACAAAGGAAAACTTCCCCTGAAATGCTTCTCTTGCAACAAGATAGGACATATTGCTGCAAGGTGTCCTGATAATGAACATAAAGATAAAAGAGACAGGTTCAAGAGCAAAGCAAAGAAGGAATGCTATCTTGCAGAGGAAGGAGTCACAGACAATGAGTCTGAAGACTCTGAGGATCCAAAAATTGCATTTGTTGCAATAAAGGAGGAGAGCCCCGTAGTAAATGAAGTAGCACTTATATCTAGATCTCATCAGCTTGATGATTGGATCATTGACAGCGGCTGCACTCACCACATCACCACATGACTGGTGACAGGAACAAGTTTATCAACTTGGAGCTCAATGATAGCGGATCAGTGACCTTTGGAAACAATGCCCCCTATGCCATCAAAGGTAAACGTTCTATTGCTCTCTGCAACAATGTTATCTGTGAAGATATGTACTAGGTTGAAGGACTCAAGTACAATTTAATGAGTGTTGCACAGCTGAACAGCAAAGGATTCAGTTGGAATTCGAACAAGATTCCTGTATAGTCAAAAATCAGTGTGGAACCCATGTTGCAACCGGTAAACAGAGCAAAGGCAATATGTTCTACCTAGACTCAATGGAAGGAGATTGTTTGATAGCTTCAATCAGAGGAGAATCAAGTAAAATTGTCTTGTCTCCAAAGAAGACAATAGCTGGCTACGACACAAGAGACTCTGCCACATAAACTTTGACAGTATCGTCAAAGTGAGCAAAAAGAAATCGGTTAGAGGACTCCCTGAGATTACAAAACCCATCAGTGGGGTTTGTAAAGAGTGTCAGTTAGGAAAACTGACAGGAACAAGTTTCAACAGTAAGACGTTTACTGCTGAAAATGTTCTAGACCTTGTGCACACAGATCTGTGTGGACCAATGCAGACAAAGAGCTATTATGGAGACCGGTACTTCATGATATTTGTAGATGACTTCTCAAGAATGATGTAGACACTCTTTCTTAGAGAGAAATCAGAGGCCTTCCACATGTTCAAAATCTATAAGGCTAGAGTAGAAAAGGAAACCGGTAAAAGCTTGAAGTGCCTGAGGTCAGACAAAGAAGGTGAGTACACCTCTCAGGAGTTCACTCGTTACTATGAGGAACATGGAATAAAGAGACAGATTTCTGCACCAAGGACTCCTCAAATAAATGGAGTAGCAGAAAGAAGAAACAAGACGCTGATTGATTTTGCAAGAACCCTGTTGATTCAAAAGGATCTCCCTCATCACTTCTGGAGAGAAGCCGTCAATACTGTTGTCTACATACTGAACCGAGTTCAAGTCAAAAAGGGAACCGGTAAGACTCCTTATGAACAATGGTTCAAGCATACTCCTAGCCTAGGTTACTTCAAAATCTTTGATAGTAAATGTTACATCAAAACAAATATGTACTCTGGGAAGTTGGATCCCGAGAGCGATGAAGGAACATTTTTGGGTTACTCTACCAAAAGTAAGGCCTATCGCTGTCTGAACAAGAGAACATGCAAGATAATTGAAAGCATCAATGTAAAAGTTGATGAATCTTCAGAGCTGGATAAGAAGACCGGTCATGCTGATCATGACAATCTTGAAGGTCTAAAAGAAGGAAATTGTACCTGAAGCCAACAAGTTAACGCAACATGGTGAACAAGATGATGCCAGAACCATGATAAAGAAAATGCTCAACTAGAAGAACCACACCAAGAACAGAGACCGGTTCTTCCAAGGTATGTCACATCATTCCACTAACAATATAATTGGTGACAAACATGCAAATATCTTAACCAGGAAAAAGGCTAGAGAGAATATCTGTTTACTTTCCTGTATAGAGACGAAATCCACCAAGGAAGCTCTAGAAGATGAAAATTGGGTAAGGCCATGGAGGAAGAAATTGAGCAAATTGAAAAAAATGATACGTGGGAGCTTGTGCCAAGACCAAAGGACAAGAATGTCCTAGAGACCAAGTGGGTCTACAGGAACAAGTTGAATGAGGATGGGAAAGTAATAAGAAATAAGGCAAGACTGGTATGCAAAGGGTATGCCCAGGAAGCTGGACTGCACTATGGAGAAACTTTTGCACCGATGGCCAGATTGAAAGGAGTGAGAATTCTTCTCGCCTATGTTGCTCACAAAAAATTCAAAGTATATCAAATGGATGTCAAGTCTCCATTCCTGAACGGAATAATGGAAGAAGAGGTCTACATTGAACAACCGGAAGGCTTCACATCTGCACAAGATAGTGGTATGGTTTGTAAGCTGAAAAGAGCTCTTTATGGGCTTAAGAAAGCTCCAAGGGCTTGGTATGAGAGATTGTATTCATACCTTCTGACCATAGGATTCACAAGAACCGAGGACAACAGCAATATGTATCTCAAGACTGAAAAAGAGGGAAATCTGATTGTTGAGATCTTTGTGGATGACATCATCTTTGCAGGAGATGACAGGATGATCAAAGCCTTCGCTAAAGAGATGAAGAAAGAATTTGAGATGTCTATGATAGGTGCCATAAAATTCTTCATTGGACTACAGGTCCATCAACTAAAAGAAGGTATTTTTACCTCTCAGTCCAAGTATATAAAAGAAATTCTTAAGACTTTTGGACTTGAAGAATCTAAATCGGTTGGAACCCCAATGATAACCAACCTCAAGTTATCAAAGGAGGATGATGCAAAAGAAGTAAATGAAACAATGTATCGATCCATGATAGTAAAACTGCAGTATGTTGTTCACAGTAGACCGGGAATTGCACATGCGGTTGGCATAGTGGCAAGATTCTCTGCTAATCCCAAAAAGATACATCTATTAGCAATAAAGAGAATCTTCAGGTATCTAAAGGGAACCGAGGAATTTGGTTTATGGTTTCCACATAAGGGAGGATTCGAGGTAAAAGTATACACTAATGCAGACTAGGCTAGCAACATTGATGACAGAAAGAGCACAAGTGGTGGTGCATTCTTTCTCGGTGGAAGAATTGTTTCTTGGACAAGTAAGAAACAAAATTGCACTTCACAATCTACTGCAGAGGCTGAATATGTTGCTGCAACAATCAACTGCACACAAGTAATCTGGATTAAACAACTGTTAGAAGGAATCAAAGAACAGATACCTGAACCGATAGCTATCTATTGTGATAGAACCAGTGCAATTAACATATCCAAGAACCCTGTTATGCACTCCAAGACAAAACACATTGCCATCAAGTATCACTACTTGACAGAGTTGGTACAAGACAAAGAGGTGAGATTGGAGTATGTTCCCACCAAGGAACAAATTGTTGATATCTTTACAAAGCCATTACTAAAGAGTACTTTTGAGTATCTCAGAGGTAAACTAGGGGTGATACCCCTTCAAGATATTCAGTAAACCAGCCACGGTGATCATCAGTTCATTATGCTTCAACAGAGGGATACAGCCCATCTTTTCTGGACTAATGAAAAAGGGTTGCTGCTCATAGGGGGAGCAAATTAGAAAAAGTCTTTTTTACTAGCCTTTGGCATTATTGTCAAAAAGAGGGAGAGTTTGGCAATAACCGGTGAACAAACTGTAGCAAAAGCAGCAGTGACACAATATTGTGGTTGTCCATCAAGGTTTTTCCATCAATGCCAAAAGGGGAGATTGTTGCCATTGAGTGATGGTAACCGGTAAACCTACGACCGGTAAAAGTACAAGTATTGTCATTGACTGGCAAAAGAAGATAGAGTTTTGTCATCTCTATTAAGTCTAAAGATCCAAGGAGATATGTATGAAGGAAGGATGGTTTGGCAGATGGTGCCAACATATAAGAACCGGTCACTACACAAAGCATCAGCAACCGGTTAAAGTAAACAGTCAAGAAACGGAGGATTCCACCTTCAACCGAGGATCTCGCTACAACCAGTGTAGTCAAGTACAGAGAAAGCAACAGATAACCGGTGTCAACAACACAATCGAGGAAGGTGCAACCGGTAAGCCAAGGAAGAGACTGTAATAGGTCAAAGACCCTTACCTGTTCAAAGCTTGAGGATCTCTACCGATCTAGTAATGACTCCGGTATGAACCGAGGAAGTCAGTCTACTATTTGTTCCAACCAACTCCTTGAACGGGATTTTCTGTGTCAAATCCAAAGGTCTTTGATTTAAACTGGTGATCGGTTTGGGGCGCGTCTGGAGGTTTTAAAGCCGGAATCAATGGCTTTAAAACAAGGCGTTATCTCTTGTAAAGGAAAGATTCTTGACACGCATCTATTGTTTTCTTTTTACAACAGATAAATCAAGGGCATGCATCAGATGTTTCCTTAGTGAACTGGTACTCCACTGAGTGATGAATCCGATAAGGATCTGTAATTAGGTCATGCATGATGAGCACAATTAGGGGTAGGACTCTATATATTCTTCTGCCTGAGGCGAATAGAAGTTGTCTTCATTCTACCGAGAAAAATAGTGAACCTGTAAGCTGTAGAAGCCAGGGTAAGAAATTTGAAGAAGAGAGAAAGAAGATTGTGTAGAGAAGCACAACAGTAGAGGAGAACACACCTGCAGTGACCGGTGACGCTTCTCAATTGAGCACAAATAGAGATCTTATCAGGCTATGCATAGTCATCTATAAAAGATCAATCCCTCTATTGTTTTCTAGCAATTACAATACTTAAAATCTCAGTATTTGGGTGAACTCTAACAGATCCCTTGTATCAAATCCCCTAACCGAGTGGCATCTTTCAAGGTGTTCAAAGTCCTCTAACTAAGCAGGCACTAACCGGCCTCATTGTAACAAATCCCTTAACCGGGTCGCATCTAATAGTGCGTTTTGATCCTTTAACCAGGAAGGCTCCTAACAGGGCATACTCCAGAATAGTACAAAATTTGTGGTCTCCTCACACCATAATTTTCACCCTAATCGGGTTTCCACGTGATAAATTTGGTGTCACTATGCAATTGTTTGCTTACTGTTATTATATGTTTGAATCTGTCTGCCTCACAGTTATAAGTAAACTTTACCAAAGTTAAGAGAAAAGTTTTAGAGGTGCTGATTCACCCCTCCCCTCTCAGCACCGGTTGGGACTGTCATAGATCCACAAAGATATGCAAGATGAAAGAATTGACTTCCCTGATGAAGAGGACAGGGCAAAGATTAAAGTTGATGGGTTACCAAGCAACAAGGAGACAAGGAGCCAAGGAGCCAAACTACAACTCTTCCAAGCGACAAAGGGAAAGCAATGGCAATGAGGTAACTGCTTATATTTTCTTATATTTTTCCAGTAATCTACCATAGCAGGAGTGGAGAGGAAAGCACAATAGAGTGCCTAGAGTATTCGCCGGAACAAGCCCAAGTGCAGCATATAACACCCTGTCAAAAACAAGTGGCGGGAACTCTTGTGCATCCAACATGGGGTGGGCTCTACTTAGATAAGGAACCCGCCTCTGCCCTCCCAACTGTGTATCCTTACTAACCCAATACATTATTACTTCTATTATTTAGTTTCACTTCCAATAACCAACCATCGTACGAATTCGAGAGGAACGCATGATACAACATTTACTACAACTAAGCCCAAGGGTGTGATATAACACCCCTTGGACAAGTCGTAAGAACTCTTGTCCATCCAACATGTGATAGGCTACTTAGATGTGAAACCCCTCTCTTCCCTTCCAATCCTGTCTCTTTACTAACCCATTCATGATTTCTTCTTTTAATTTGTTTCACTTCCAACAACCAATTATTCTAAGGATTCGAGAGCAATACACAATAACATGGCCTAAACATTCACCGCAACTTAGCCCAAGGACATAACATAACACCCCTTAGCCCACAAGTGTCAAGAACTCTTGTCCATCAAACATGGGGTGGGCTAATTTGTGATGAACCCGTGAAATAGAGCCACTTGGCGTGGACAAAAGTATTGGCTACCACCTATTGTTATGAGGTTTTCACATCATCGCCCCATTGCAAATGGGGACCCCCTTTTTTTCCTTTAGCAATAGGAGTAATGATATTAGATGCTTTTCGGTGGTCTTAGATGGTAGCAATTTTCAAGTCTCCAAGTCAAAGACATGAATTTGGGCAACTTTGGCCTACTGAGGTAGTCAAGTCTGTCAAGAATATGGGTGAGAGCTGGGATAAGCTAGTCATGGACATGGAGTTGAAACCAAGTGATTTGTGATGAAATGAGTTACAATCATTTGAAAATCCTTGTTCCGTCTTAAATTTGATCTTAGAAAGTCAGGAAATGTTGTGGGAGGTAACACTCCCAAAGGCATGTTGAATCCTTAAATTTGGCTAAGTCTGGAATTTTTTAGAAACTCCCAAAATCTAGAATCTTTATTATAACTCCTATGAGGCTGAAACCTATCTTAAACATCCTGGAAGTATTTATATAAAATATAACTTAAAAGTATAAGAAAGGAAAGCTTATACTTAAATGTTATATTTTATATATATCCTCTTGCCCTCTTAGCTGAAGAAATTGACTTGAAGAATTGGGGAGTTAAATGAATATTGTAGACTTTTGACAATGACACTATTTATATTTCAGATTTCTAATGTGTTATTTAGTAACTAGTTTAACAATTAACTTATTTCCTTTAGAAATCCGCATTTATACTTATGTGATCAATGTAAACTTGTTTATGTGTGCAAAGTAGCTTCTATTTATCTCAATTATTGTGTCTTTGATGTTAATTGACTGAATGATGCATGAAAAAAGTTTTAAATCCTAAAAAATCTTTGAATTTCTTGGGTTTTTCAATTTGTCGAGTCCTTGCCAAGTTCGGGCGCCGAGTCTGAGTCCGAGCCCAAATCCAGCTTGCCAAGTCCGAGGCGAGTCCAAGTCTTGTAACTATGAGATATATATTAAATGCCAATTGATAGTTCACATATATTCAAATCAGCCATATCATATATGTTTGATGTTCATAATTCCAATGAAAATCAAAAAATCATTACAATTACAAAATCAAAATGTAGTTCATGATTCATCAATCAAGATTCACTAATCAAAATCATAAAGATCATCAAAAAATTCATCTTCGTCTTCAACTGCTGCAAGTTCAAGATCATTTGAACCCAAAGCAGTTCCACTTGCACTAGATGCACCATGTATTGGGATGTAATCATCATCATCATAATCTGTAGTGAGTCTAGTAAGGTCCTCAATGGTTGCATCCAAGTTGGCACACTCAGGGGCTACATCCCAAAGCTTTGATGCCCCGTCCTTGTAATTTGGATCCTTACATGACACAAGACGTAAGTTGTAATGAATATAAACCAAGTCTTCATCTTTTTTTTAACCCAACTGGTTACGCTTCACTGAGTGGATAAAGGAATATGTACTCCAATTCCATTCAACGACAGAAGAACTTGCAACTTGGACAGTGTTCACAAAATTAAAAATAAAAATGCAAAGTAAAATAAAGAATGTTAAGTACTAAATTGTAGAATACTAGTGGTTAAAAAAGCAAAAAAAACTTGTGAGAGGACCTTGATTGCAAGAGGTTGTAGATAGTTAAATGGTTGACCATGGAGGTACCACCATGAGATAGCTTCCATGTCATTTTGGTCATTAATAGCTATTGGACTATAATTTATTCCTAAGGGAAACAAGCCAAATTTTGTCCTAACTTTTTTTCTGCACTTCTTCATATGTGAAGAGTCTTTCAAAAGCTTTCTTGTACCCATTAGCAACTTCTTCGTTTGTATATTGTGCTAATCTCCCTAGCATAGAAAGTATTTTTTGCTATAGTACCTTCGAAATAGGGCATATGCAAGGAGGTCCAATGGGGTGGTCATCTTTTCCCAACAATGATGAATGATTGTTTCCACCTTATTGCATAAGGATTCACATTCTATGGGGTCATTCTCATGTTTTTGTATTGCAATTTTTACCTTCTCTACCATTGTCTTTGTGCCATCATAGACATCCCCTAAACAAGGTGCATCTGTATCAGCAAATTGGAGCATAGTCATGGTAGGCCTAGTGAAATCCAATAAATATTGCACACCAGCCCATCAACTGTCATCCAATACCAATGCCTTGACCTTTTGGGTCCTCTCTGAATATGAAGCCTTCCATACACCCCATTGATTGGAAATAACTATTTAGCTCAATGCCTCTTGCACCTTGAGAAGTCATCTCATAACAATAGTATGAGATGCAAATCAGGTCTCAGCAACCTAAGTTAATAACAATATGTCAATAAATATTAACCAAATTTATATACAAATTGATAATTGAACATGAAATAAATTTATTAAAATAAAATAAATTAATTAAATATAGTAATTACAATTTACCTTCAACAACTCCAATTTCAAGAAAGTTTTGAATATTGATTGTGACATTTGGTGGTTTGTCACAAACATCTAGATTTTCTCCCCCTCTTGGTATATCTATTTCACCCACTCTATTTGAGTGCCAATTTGTTGCATCACCAAGTTGAGGGAGTGTACAATGCATGGTGTCCAGAAAATGTGGTCATATCAGCCCTCAACCAAAGCACCTGCACCCCTACAATTTTTTTATTGTTTGTGATTACTTGAACCACATTCTCAATACCCACCATCTCTATGGACTCAATGAGAATTCTGGAAATGAACTGTGCATCTTTCACTTCCCCTTCATAATCAGTTGCCCTCAAAACATTGCCTCTTTGGGGAACACTGCAATAACATTAATCAATGGACAGTTTATGGTATCTCTCCATCCATTGGAAACA
Source organism: Chamaecyparis obtusa (assembly GCA_027943335.1). Taxonomy (NCBI): domain Eukaryota; kingdom Viridiplantae; phylum Streptophyta; class Pinopsida; order Cupressales; family Cupressaceae; genus Chamaecyparis; species Chamaecyparis obtusa. Next base: position 446,916 of record BSBK01002250.1, on the reverse strand, counting down.
ATAGAAACACCTGAATTAATCCAAGAATCTCTTATTGGTTGAAGAGATTTCTCTATATAAGTCCTCTCTTTTTGCAATATGGTGATACGCACCTTTTCATATCCAAGACTTGTGTAACCAACCAGCGCACTATTGATGGCCGCCACCATCTCCTTCCAATATGGTGATCTCACCAAGTTGAAAGGAAGACCATTGGCATAAAGGCAACGTCTAATGGCTTGATCAACAATGTCTCTTGCCTCCATTTTAAATGTCGTGTTTAATGGACCTCTTTTGCAGGTGGTAATTTCTACTTCATCTTCCACTTCCGGTATAGGCAAGAATGGATGTTTGGAGGCTACAACTAATTCAATGGGTAACTGCATTTTTTTCTTTCCAAATGGACCAACATAAGAAGTTTGTTTTGATCGTTTAACCAATCTATCAGCCTCTTCTTATTGTTTTACAAATCATCTTATTTGTGCAAGAGACATCCCTTCTTATCTTTCCCTTTGCACATTCCCATCCCTTTACTAGCAGGGCCATAAAGGGAAGTTTAACTCAAGAATATGATCTATTAAATGGTTTACTATCACATATATTACACTTCCAAATATATGACCCACCTCTTGCAACCTATGAAATTCTTGAGGTATGTCTCCATAAAGGAGATCCTACATCAATTTTGAATTTATCAGCTCCTTGCCCTCCCACTGAACTTTCACTACCCGTCATTCCTGCAATCTGATTTCTTGCTATCATAAGAAATTAAATAACTTTAAATTAGAAATAAACTAAGAAATTCAAGCATTCGAATGCAAAAAAAGATAGAAAAATATTAAAATAGAGATCTAAACTTGTTTCTTTATTTCTTTTTTCAAAAATGGAAAAAAAATTGAAAAATTTCATCCCAAACTTGAAAAATTCATCAAAATCTAAAAACAAATCATTAAAAGACTCAAGAATAGGGTCAAATGCTTACCTTGGATGCTTAGATCTCCTTTGTGGAAGCTATCTGGCACCCCTCAAACGATCCTCTTTGAAAATAATCACTTGCCCTTCGAAATGCCAAAATGGAGACCAAATGAAAAGAGAGCAAAATAGCAAACAAAATAATATGCTAAAACAATGAATGGCCTCTTTTAGGGTCGTTTTAGGGTTTAGTGGAAAAAAATAAAAAAAGATCAATATAACACATGTTTTAAGTGAAATAATTTAATTTTTTTAAAGGATTTTGGCAGTTTTTTTGTCAAGGCATCTGAATGCCCCTGGAAGCTCATAGAAAGCATTATAGCTCCCTATGGATGCGCTTGGATGTGCATCCACAAGGATTTGTAACGCTTCGTGTGAGCTTCAGGGAGCATCAGCTTCTGCCTCCGCCTCCACACGCATCCACTTCCGCCTCCGGCCAATAACAGAGAGCACCTGGTAACTTAGACTAAAGCATGTGTGAGGGGTTTAAAAAACAAGTTCCCTTTGATGAATCCTTAAGTGTGGTTATAATCTTCACTCCTAGTAAATGGGGATGGTGAATTACATCATGTTGTGACCTTTTCACACATCGTCCCATTGCAAATGAGAACCCCCTCTTTTTGTTGTAGGCCTTATTTTTTTTACTTTCGTTCTTCGTAGGTTTTGGCTCAGTTTCCTAAAGTTCCCCGTGTTTCAAATGAGAATTGGTGAAATTGGCCAAGTCAAGAAGAAAAGTGTTGTCCAGCTGGCTCCTAGAATGGAAACTATGTTTGTCAGTGAATTAGGTCAATTGTGAATGAGAATTGATCTTTTAGAAAGAATGGCTGTGAAATTTTGAACATTTTGACATACTTGCTATTTTTGGAAATTTCTATTTTTAGTATGTGTATTTTTAGTAAGTTTCACTGCGTCTTGGAATGGCCTTATTTTGAGTTTGAAAGAACTTACTATTTTTAGCAATGTCTATTTTTAGTAAGTTTCATTGTGTCTCCGATTTGCCTAATTTTGTGTTTAAACAAACTTACTATTTATAGTAAGTCTATTTTTGGCAAGTGGATAAGCACTATTTTTGGCATGGAAAGTTGTGAAGGATTTTTATTCTAATCCAGGAAAAGATGTGAAAATTCTTGGAAAGGCCTTGTTCTAGTATCAAATTTATTAGAAATCTTGAAAAAAACAGCTATGGAAAAGAACACGGATGAAAGCGTGCTAATTACTGAAATTTGGTTGAGCCTATGTAATGTCCCCTTTATGGGACATTTGAAATTAATTAAATAATTAAATTTAAGTTGTCAAAATATAATGACAATTAATTTAACAATTTAACGCAGCAATTAAAGTGACTTATTTTGCCAGCCTCAATTAAAAAATAAAAGTCACTTAATTTTAAATTAAAAGGAAATGTAATGGAAGGCAAAGAGACAAGCTAGAAAAGTCAAGAGTTTCTTGGAGATTGCTACTAAAGTTTAAGGAGGGAATTATTTAGGCATGTTCAAATATTTTATTCAATTTGATAAAATTGTTGATGCTTTGACATTAACAGAAAATTTCTGGAGACGAAAACCTTCAGGGATTTAGTAGGAGAGTTGGACGGAAACCCGGTTCTTCTTGGAGTGGATTCGTGATGGAGTCCACACTTGTACGGAATTTGTAAGGTTGATTTATTACAAATTATTCTGCATATTATGGTTCTGAAAATGTTATCTTGAAGAAATACTATTTGTGGACATTTTATATTGATGTATGAATTTTAAGTGGGTCACGATTCTTGTTTGAGGCATCTCTCATAATGTTTGATTTTTGTATGTTGTGAGTCGAAACTAATTGAAGCTGGGTATGTGATTTACGTTTGATTTATTAATGTGCAATATTTGCATTGAAGTTGAAGCCACAAATATATCGAAAAGAATATTGTCCAAGTTATAACCAAGCTTGATAATTCTGGCATGACTATAGCATAAGGAAATATTATCAGTGGCTCGTTTATTAAATGGAGGCGTCATAGTTAAATGAGCCAAGAGATTTTATTAGGACCTTGAAATAATATTTGTCATGTCGTGAGGGGAAGCTTTTATAGTTGATCATAGTCGGTATCATATATTTGTAATAATTTGTGTCTTCTAATGGTGCATATTGGTCCTGGATAATATTTCTGGAGCCGCTCTTACATGGAACGGAAGTAGCGCAAGAAGTTAACAGTTGAGAAAAATCCCTCTAGGAAGTGTAGAAGTCCTTAGTTGTTCAAGATGATTGGAAGGCCAACAGTCTGGTACATGTTCATTATTAGTGCCTTTACCAGAGGTTGTATTCATGGAATTCTCATGATCACAAAACATTTTCCTCTGGAATTATTCACCACAGCTATAACTTGCCAATCGAAGGGGAGAGAATTCGAAGGCCTTCTGTAGTAACCTATTTGGATTGTATTGGGTGTGCATGGACTGTTCGTGAGTGATCATTTGATAATTCCAGGCCATATCAACACCACGGGTCTATCTTCTAATCCTGGCACCCACATCTGGAACATAGTTCGAATTCTTTCTCTTATCTCTGGACTCTAAGCATGGTGATGTAGAACATAAACTACCAGTGTTCTGTGGATTCTAGAATTAAATACAATCTGGTTGAATGTAGAGCGAATCAGGCTAAACAATAATCTTCATCCAGATTAATCTCCAAACTCTTTGGCAAGAGGTAATTCTGGGCATTGTGTATTACCTGAGCAGAATTCCTTGTGACAGTTTCCTGGCTCAACAGTTCCCTCACTTTGCTCATGTATGACTCCTAACATTCGTGTGAAGCTTCCAATCACTGGCTGGTTGTTAAAGAGACGGGTTTATTCCAAACAATCTGAGGAACTGAATATTGCACGGTATTATAAAAATATTCTCTATCTGTGAAGGAAACTGGTATCTGGAGTAAAGGTCAATACCTTACTCATGAATTCTGCAATAAGTGGAATCCTCTGTATTATGCCATTTCTATGATCATTATGTGTGTGCTGCAACTTACTATCAAACATTTGGTATAAACTCAAGCTCATTATTTGATTATACAATATCGGTAGTGATGAGGTTTTAGCTGATTGACATATATTGAGTGTAAAATTCCTAGTAATTATTCGAGGAAAGCATTACAGTAGTATCATTGTTGTCTCTATTCTAATATCAAGTGATTCATATTATTTTGTGTTTGTCAATCAAGAATTTTTACTTGCACTTCATGAGACAACTGTTTCAATCAGCAATAGGAAAGCGAGCAATTTGATCAAGATTCTTATAGGAGATCTTACAGTGGTATCAGAGCATCCAATCTGCCAGCTTTTGGGTATATTACAGATTAATGCAACCGAGTGACACGGAGTTAAGATATTATCAGAGGAAACTACGCAAGATTTGGCAACCACTACAAGTACCTAAAGGTACAACTCTTGCTGGTTTGATTGGTTCTTCTAGTTCAGAACAGGTTACAGGTATGAGTGACAAAAGGAATAACAATCCACCACGAGATGAGGCCAGGGAAGTCAGAGACACTCTAAGAGAAATTCAAACAGGACAAGAACAAGTGGTTAATATTCTTCAGCAGCTTACAGTAGCTATTCAGCAGTTGAGTGCAAAAAGATCCCATCGTAGTCATAGTGTTGGTGGTAGCACAATTGCTTCCCCACGAGGTAGAAGAGTTCATACACGTTCTTTAGATAGACATTTGATGCCTACTTTTGTTGATGGTACTGATGAAGAGGAAGTGAATAACGCTGAAGCAGCAATGGCTATACCTGATAGCATTATGACAATGCATGTTGAGTGATTTACTACCAAATCATGTCAAAGCAGATGTAAGCTTCACACACTATATGGGGCAGCAAAGAGAAATCACGAGGACAAGGCAAGAAAGAAGGCCTACAAATAAAAACAAAGATTTGATGCATGCTATGAACAAGTTGACCCTTCCTCGATTTGATGGCAATGGTAAGACAACTGCTCGTGCCAGGATACATAGTTAGACACCTTCCTGACACGTAAACTCAAGAAGGAAACAAAGGCTATTAAATTTGCTACTATGCACTTAGAAGGGGCAGCATACAATTGGTGGCATCATGGTCTCGTAACACAAGATCATGGATTCATTAATTCTAATGAAGAATTCAGTACTAAGCTGATTGCTCGATTTGACAAGAAGGATATTGAAGTCTTCTACAGAGAATTGGCACAGTTGAAACAGAGCGGCTCATTGGATTTCTTCATCAATTTGTTTGAAAGGATCTCAATTATGGTTCCAGATATGTCACAGAAAAGGAAGGTAATGCTGTTCACTAAAGGTTTGAATGAAAAATTTAGGGGGATTGTGAAAGTTCTTAAGCCAAACACATTACAAGATACAATTGAAATGGCAATGGACCTAGATACTTCATCCACTTCTTTTCAGTTGCCTAAAGGAAATCCGAAAAGCTCTAAATCAAATCAGAAAATTGATGATCAGCCTAAAATTACCACTCCTAAAGTAGATTATGAGACAAGAAATGAGCTGAGGAAGAAACTATGTTTCACTTGTAAAGAACCATGGACTCCCGAACATAGGTGCCAAGGAAAAGGGAGAGACTCACAATCAGTACGCAGATAGTAGTTTGGTCTATGATTAAGTCAAGAAAGTAGCATTCACAATTACTCTTATCCAACTATATTACTCAAAGCAAATTCTAACTAAAGAACTTGAAATTAAATCTATTCTAAGTGAGGAAATGTAGAAATCATGCAATACTCCAAATGATACAAACAACTCACCATTAAGACCAACAATGAATTAAGAATGATTTTGCATTATCATAGCAACAATTTCAACAAGTCTCTCTTTACAAATGATAGGAGTGGGGTTTATATATGAGCCCCAATTATAATGAATTGCCAGGATTGATTTGAAACCAACGGCCCCGATTAACTCACAAAAAATCCTAATTAGGGTTGCTAAAATCATTAAATACGTAGCCAATGATAATGAGGCACCACCCTATGGGGCAATGAGAAAATTACATTCCATATCCCCTTGAGGATGAACCAATGAGATAATAATATGTTCCACATGTCCATTTGTTAATGATTTTGATTGGATGATCTTGGAGATGTCAACTTGGAGCTCTGTAATTGGTTGCATGATGATTGGACGCCACCTCGGCTTGCTTATCTTTGATCTATGTTTCAATTTTGCTTCTTCATCCTCTTTCTTTAGGAAATTATCTCATTGAGCTTGTCCATGAGATTTTTCTTGATATCTCGATTTTCTTGAAGTGACAGGTTTCCCTCCATTGATCATGGACTTGTAAATCTTCATGTCCTTGAAACCTTGATGATGGCAATCTTTCTCATTTGTAGACCTTTCTTCTTTCCATAATTTGATAATCCCCGTGCGGTAAGGTTTTCTTCTCCCATTGCTTGGGACATCCTTGATACCTTTATCAGTTACCTCCTTGGCTCAGAATCCTTTAACCTTCATCCCTCATAGGGACAAATTGGAGTTCCTATCAACGTATCCTTGAATTGAATCCTAATTAATCCTTATGGAAAATTGATGTGAATCAGGACAAGTTGATCTCCCTATAAGATAGTTCTTATTCTTCAAGCGTTTAATCAAGTAGAAAGTTGCCTTGCATAGCGACACATGAATGTCCTTGAATTTGAACTTGAACATGTCCATGGACTCCTTGTTTTTAAATCCGGACTCATCCACGTCCCTGCTTGATCTTGAATCCTCTAAGCCTCCTTCTTGAATGTATCAAGTTCCTTTTGCCTTGTTGAGGAATTATCCATGTTGAAATTGCCTTGTTGAATTCTTCTTTCCTTATCCGCTTCCCTGCATTATCTTGAAGTGTTGTTCTTTGAACTTGATCGCTTTAGGCTAGTCCTTCATAGCTATCCTTGGCCTTGAGCTTGAACTTGTCTTCCACCTTCTTTTGTTCACTTCCTTGCAACTATCCTTGTCTTTGATCCAAACATGATCCAGGTACAAAGCTTGAAGTCAGCAAAGTTTAAGGGACTCAAATAAGGAACAAATTTCAGACCTTTAAAACATTTGATTTAATCCTTAAACCCAATTCAAAGACTTAAGAAATTTACACTCATAGACTGCAAGTGAAATATGGATTTGAATAAAGTTTTGTTGATGCGAGTTTTGTTCCACTTACGCAACATGCAGGGCTAAACACGCAATGCTTCGAGAAATGTAGAGCATTAACCCCTCTTGAATAAAGTCATCTCCCATGCTAAGCTTTGCAATGAAGATCATGGAATGACTCCAAGGTTCCTTACACCTGTGGATATCTAACTCAGTTGAAATGATGTGATTTGTTGGTTAATCACTTAGGCGGGCTTACGTAATTTATTCAAGGATGCCAACTTACTTGCACTTCTAAAGATTTGGCTTTCAAATATGCAATAAAAATATAACCGTGATTTATATCACTTCCAACTTTGCTATTCAACTCCTACTATCTAGACTACTTCTACTTCTAACTATGGATGGGAAGACTAACTAATGGACTACGACTCCTACCAAATGGAGGCTTGCCTACGACTTCAACTCCACCTAGTGCAAAGCTTCAAAGGATCTCAAATGGTTTTCATATCAACAGCTTCCTCTCAATCCAACTTAGAGTACAACTCAAAGATCCAATGCCAATTGAACTTGAGCACAACTACTAGATTACCACACAAGGCACCCTTGCATCTACAAGGAGCTAGTGGCCTAGTTTTATAGAGTCAACCAATCAAACATCCACCAATATCACCACACAATCTATCTACTTTTACTCTTACTTTAACAACTTTGAAATAAAATCCTATTTTAGTGGAGAGATGTAAAGAACCATGCAAATACACCAAAATGATCATGTATATCCACCATGCAAGACACAACAATGAATAGAGAACAATTTTGACAGTATTTTGGCAACAATTCTCCAACATAACTCTCTTTACAAATGAGAGCAAAAGGCCTTATATAGAGGCTCAAGTACAATGAGTGGCCAAGATTAAGAGGCAAAAATCTGAAATCAAGAGCCTAGATTACATCCCATAACCCTAATTAGGGTGGCCATAATTACAACCAATTACATGAGAGCAAAAAACATGTGCGCCAATAAGAAAATTACAATAATTTTTTCAACCAATGAGAACATAGGACACTTGGCATGACATGATTGCACATGCTTGAAAGAGGAATATTTTGATTGGAGGAGACAACCAACTGCCACCCCATCATCCTTATCCTGTTATTTGATCTTTTTGATGAAGGGAAGATATCCTTTAGATGCTCAACCTTGTCCACCTCTTTCCATGAACACCCCTACCAACATTCAAGAGCATGCCTACCAACTAGCAGCAGCACCTCTACCAACTCGTAGGAATTTTCTCATTGCCATGTCTTGAACTTGCTTGCTTGTACTTGTACATTTGATGTCTTGATTTTGAAATGGTGAAGCCTTCATGCACTTGAATCTTGAACTTGCCTTTGTTCTCGCCTTTAACTTGGTGTGAACTCCCTTGCCACTTGAGAGACTTGAACCTGAACCTTGCATCCTCCTTCCTATCAACCCTACCAAGTTGCAAGAGGGCCCTCACCAAGTTGCAAGAACTCCCACGCCAACCTAAAAAAAGGCAAAGAAACAAGTCACTCCATTTCATTTGATAAAATATTGCCAATAAAACTTTGAAAATAACATTTGATCAAGCTAATCGAATTAGGATTATCATTCAACTAACTTGCCCAATCACAAAAAACATGAACTTATCCACATGATCTAGGCAAAAAACATATTCAATGGATGTAACTTGATGCCCTAGGAGCTGGATAAATGATGCCAAGATTGCAATGAACCAATTCCAAATTCGGATTTGCTTAAATCTCTGATTTTCTAGGCACAAAGAAGATGAGAATTGCTCCAAAGATAGGTGAAAATGAATGCCAAGATGATGTCTTCAAACCCCAAAACCAATTCACCACCTCTAGAAGCCTTCAAACTTGAGAAAATTGCATGAAAATGGCCAACAAAATCCTCAAAACAAAATCGCCCATGGCTGGAAATGCATTTCCAGAATTTGTAATCATAAAATTTTCTCTTGGAAACAATGAGAAATGATGCCCAAACGCCTCTTTAAATACCCATCTAATTGCCAAAAATGGACAACTTGCATGGGGGAAAAAGAAATAAAATTAAATCACATCCCCTTGGATTAAATTAACCTTAATTAATTCCAGCCCTTGATTAAATTGGATCGATTGGAATTTGGGCCAAAATTATAATAATTAAATTTCCTTGAATTTTAAAATCTATCTCAATTGAAACTTGCAAACATGGGCCCCAAAATTGCATCGATTTTCACAAAATTATGGATTTAAATTAGCCAAATCCGAAATTGACATAGGCCCCAAAATTAAATTTTGAAAAAAAGATCATGTAGGCCCCTAATTAAGTTTTAAACTCTCCCAATTGTAGACCCAATAACTTGCCTTGAATTTCACACCAATTAAGCCTGAAAATACATCGAATTTAGCACACAAAGGGGCCCCGAAATTAATTTCGAGTTTCAGGCAAGGCAATGGACTCAACTTTATATCAATTTTTTGCACCAATAGGCTCTTTATTCAAATCAAACTTGCAAGGTGGCATGTTGAAAATGAAAGTTTTGTTTAATCCACCTCATGAAATTGGTAAAGGAGCTTGTGAATATTTGTAAGAACATGCTTTCCAACTTGTAAAAGCTTATCTCACATCTTGCACCAACTTACACCAACCTACCAAGCCAACCCCTCCAACTTCCACAATCACACTCGCCAAGTTGCAAAGACTTGCTTGCCAACTTGAAATCATTTTGCATCCTTCCTAGCAAATTGTAATTTTCCTTAGCCCAAAATAATTTTCTCATAAATAATAACTCCACTTGGCTAAAAGAAAATTATTTTCTCACCAATCTTACCATTTTCCCTTACAAACTCCATGTTGAAATTCCATCAAGTTATTGAAATTTTGCCATGATGCAAGAGCACCCCTACCAACTCACAGGAACATGCCTACCAACTTGTGAAAAGTGAACATTAAAATTGCAATTTTGACACTTAGAATTTGGATTTTTCAAAAATTGTTTAGTCAAAATTACTCAATTAAATTGCTCAATTCCATTTTTTCAATTTCCACAATTTGCAAAATTTGGTCAAATTTTCCAAAAAATTTGTAAGTCCATGAAATCCAGATTTTGCTTGCAAAAATTTCAAGTCAAAAATATATTCAAAATCGATTCTAAATACAAATCTTTAATTTGGATTTGCAAGCAAAAAACCATCTCGCTGAAAAACCAAAATACAAACTTAGCCAAAATCACAATTTTCATCGTTTTGCAATAAGAATCCAACCTCTTCGCACCAAAAATTCTCAATGCAACCTCTCAAATCATCTCCAAATTTTGCACGCCACTTCAAACTCTCCTTTAACATCACCAACATAGGAGAACTGCCAAAACACCTACTGCTAAAGCAAAAAGAGGGGGTCCTCATTTTCAATGGGGCAATGGTGCGAAAAAAATCACAACAAATCCAAAATGAGTTATTTTATCCTTAAATGCACTGGTTTTATAAAGAAAATCAGACTTTGAAGTTACTAAATTCTAAAGACGAAGTCTGCAGACTAAGTCTGCAAGCATGTATAATCAGACCTCAAGACTATCGAAACATGTCTTTAAATGACCAAATTTATCTTTTAGAATGACAAAAATCAGACCTCATCACCAAAGAAAGAACTCTGATTTTCTGAGGACAGTACATGGTAAGTGTCCTAACACTTCATCAAATTCATTTAAATCATGATCCAAGGTTTCAATATGGATTAGGGATCAAATTACAAACCCAAACATGACAACAATCTAACTTTCACCATTTTGATAAATTCAGACTTATGAGGACAACCTCTGAAACTCACCTCTTTCCAGTGATTTTGACCCTTAAAATTGGTATCTTTTATGCAAGAATACCCCTCTAACACTCAGCAACAGCCCTTATAATGATTGGACAAGTTAACAATTTATGGTGATTTTTCCAAAAATCACCCCTGCCTAGGTATTTTCAGACATAAGTCTGAAGACAAATGTTATTGCAGGCCCTTTATGGCCTTGGAATTTGCATCAAATCCCTCCAATAGGTCTGCAATAAATGTCAATCAGATTTGAGGACAGAATAAACTCAAAAAAATTCAAAAAAAAAATCGAACCTCGTAGTGAAATTTTCAGACTTAGTCTGAAAACTTACTAATTTCAGCCCCTTTGATGCCTCGCATCAGTCCTAAAAATCAGGTTTTAAGCTTGTAATAATTCTGCAACTAAGTTTGGAATGGTTTAAGAGCTTGAGAATTTTCTACGATTTTTCAAAAAAAAATCGCCCCATATGGAAAAATTCTCAGATTTTGGTATGAGAACACATACAGCCCCTCAATTCCACAAAAATGGTCTTAAAATTCCAGTTCTTCTCCCAAATATCCCTGGGATAAAATCTGATATGGTTTAGTGAATGAGGAAATTTCCAGAATTTTTGCAAAAAATCGGCCCTCATGGAGAAAATCTTCAGAATAAAATCTGAATCCTCTTGTGTTTGTCATCTTAACTTGTAAATTCCTTCCTTGGAGGGGGAGAAGATTTATGATTTTACATTAGCAATCAGACATATCAGATTACTAGGCAATGGTTGATGTCTCTCTCCTCACTCCTTGGATCAATTTTCACCCTTCTTATAGCTACACGATTCCTCTCCAGCCTCTTGGCTTTTGTCTTCATCACATTTGACCACGAATAGTCAATCCTTTGCATTCTCATATAGCTGTTGCATGCCCTTTTAAAGCAATTTTTGGGTTGGTGTTTCACTCACACAACCAATGTGGGACTAAAACAACTAACATCAAAACATGTGCAACCATCATTTAATTTATTTCCCTTATTATACTAAGGGAAACAGACTATAATAAGGATTGCATACATAAAGTTTTAATTTCTTAGTCACCCCTTTACCAACCCCAAAGGGGGAAATTCAAACTTCATTAGGCTTCATCCTTGTTTACTTTCCTTGTGCAAAAGGGGAAATTTGATCCCCATTGGGATAAATTCCCAATTCTATACTTAGTTATTTTTATCTTGATTTGTCCACACAAGGGGAAATTTGATCCCCATAAGGATTTCCATTTTGTTTCACTTCAATTATCCATGTGGGGAAAAGCTACATTACCACATTCACTTGCTGGACCCCAAATTCGAAATTCAATTTGCTCCAAATTCATAAACAGTTTGAATTCGCTACAAATTCGACTTTTGACTGAGACAGTCACTATAGACTCAGTCATCATGACCTTGGTTGAATTTCAAACGAATTTGACCGACTTTGCAAATGCCCGCACGAGCCTGGATCGAATTTGGTCTGACCTCATTTTTGTTGACTTTTTATTAAAGTTTTTTAACATTTTGTTTTGGCAAATTAAACCTAAAAGTGACCCGATACACACCAAATACACGGCATGGCATATATCACACCAAATACACGACATTCCCATTCCGTTTTATCGTTTTCTCTCCTCACACGGCACAAGTTTTATCATTTTGTGGTCATCTACCAGTGACAGGCCTTCTAGCAGCAACTATGTGGTCTTCTGGTGTTTTGTAGAGCCCGTGGGTAGCTATAGGTAGGTTCTCTAACTTGTTTATTTAATATTTTGTTTCTTTTTAAAAGTTTTTTTTACATTTTTTTTACAAAATGAAATGATTTCCTTAGTTATATTTTTTTTCCTGCTTTGTTTGTTGTTTGTCGATTTAAAGAATGGCTGCAACTGCAACTGTTTCTAGCACCGGAAACTCCTGCTTCAAAATAGACAGATGCTCTCCACTATAGAAATATGTGGAAATGATTCGACCAATGGCAGGTGGAGGAGGTTATTTGTGGATTTGCAACCATTGCAAAGAAGAATATAGTAGCTCTTATAGTAGAGTGAAAGCACATTTTTGTTTTATTCCACAACAAGGTACTAAATTTTGTACAGGGAAGCCAATAGTTAATGGGGTGCTACCTAAAACCCTTCTTCCAAACCACATGGTGAACAAATATATTCAAGAACAAAAACAAGCAGACGAAGCAGCTGGGAGGGCACATTCTCATCCTTTGCAAAATGCTAGAAAAAAAAAACATTATCTATGGCTTCAGTTTCTACTCCTAATCAACCACCTGCAGACGGCCATCCATTCTTGCATACTCCTCATCCGATTGCAAATAAAAGACCAAAGGGGCCCTTGGAAATATCATTTCAGAATAAAGCTAGAGACATTGTCGAGGAAGACATAGCGAGATGCATCTATGCAAATGTATTGTCAGTTAATGTTGTTAGCTCACCATATTGGCAAAAAATGGTGAGATCAATTAATGAGGCTCTGAAGGGGTTCAAGAGCTCGGGTTATGAGAAGGTGCACACCAATTTATTGGACAGAGAGGTGATCAATGTAGAGGCTTCCATGCAGCCCATCAAGGATCCGTGGATCGAAACAAGTGTGACCATCGTATTTCGATGAATGGAAAGATACGAAGAATCGTCCTTTGGCAATGTTATTGAAGTGTCCACAAGAGGTGCAATGTTCCTAAAGGTTGTGGATTGTGAAGGGGAGGTGAAGGACGGACTTTTCATTGCAAACATTCTCGTCCAAGCCATTGAGCAAGTTAGCCCTTAAAATGTTGTTCAAGTTATAACCGACAATGCCAAGAATTGTAGGGCTGCCGGGTTGTTGGTTGAAGAGCGCTTCGAACACATTTTTTGGACACCTTATGTTGTGCACTCACTCAACCTAATGCTGCAAAAAATTGGCACTAAGATTGAGTGGATTAAAAAAAAATATGAAGATGCACAGGAGATCCAAATGTTCATCACAAACCACCATATGACACAAGCCATATTTAGACAATTCTCGAAATTGGAGCTCTTGAAGGTAAGTTAAATTATTTAAAATTTAAATATGTTTTAGAAATTTAGTCACTTTAGTTTAGTAAATTTCACTCACTCAACCTAATGCTGCAAAAAATTGGCACTAAGATTGAGTGGATTAAAAAAATATATGAAGATGCACAAGAGATCCAAATGTTCATCACAAACCACCATATGACACAAGCCATATTTAGACAATTCTCGAAATTGGAGCTCTTGAAGGTAAGTTAAATTATTTAAAATTTAAATATGTTTTAGAAATTTAGTCACTTAAGTTTAGTAAATTTCATATGCTTTTAAATTTAAATTTTAATCTTTATTTTAATTTTTAATTTATTATTGTTTTGATTTTAAAATAGGTTGTTGACACTCGCTTTGCCTCCAACACTATTGTTTTGAGACGCCTTGTCAAGGTTAAAGAGGCATTGCCTAGAATGGTAATCAGTGCTAATTGGAGCATATGGAGGCAATCTAATAGTGCCAGGGCAGCTTCCATTAAGGCAATGATACTAGATGACTCTTGGTGGGATCGTCCTGAGTACCTCCTCACTGAGCCTATATTGAGCATGATCTGATACACTGACATGGATAGGCCTTGCTTGGGTGAGGTAAATGATGGCATAGACTCCATGATTGAGGATATTAGAAATATCATAAATGAGAGAGCAAGATCCTGAAGAAAAGTTCTTCAAGGAACTACAGATAATCATGGTAGAGAGATGGAACAAAATGACTACCCCTTTGCATCTACTTTCCTTTGCATTGAGCCCCAGGTTCTATAATCAATCAGTCCTCAAGGGGAGTACCATGTAATGTCCCCGCATGACAATGACTATGGATGGATTAGCCTATCATGTGACCCTTGTAAGCTAATGAGGATGGACAGAGGGTCTCTTTCAATGGGCATCTACTTCTGGATTCAGTATGCTTTGGTTTGGCTTTCGTTTGGTGTCATTTGGACTTCATTTGCTATACTTTTGCCATTCGAGAAGGACCCTTTCTATTTTTGGAAAGTGCATTTGGTCACATGGGGAAATAATAGGTGTGACTCCTGTTTCAGACAGCATATTAAAAGGATAAGTATTTTGGAAGTTATTATTATTTTGGTGGCCAAATTATACTTAAATCATTAAATGGCTTATTATAATTTCACTTAAGTTGAGGGTTGAGTCATCATAGGAAGGGGCCATTTATTTAATTAATTCATAGAAGTTTAAGCCAAGGTATTAATTAAAGTATTGGACTAAATGAATTATTAAAAGGAAAAAAAGTATATATTTTATCCCATATTGTTAAGGAATGTGTTTAAGCTCTCACAAGAAAGAATAAAAAGGGACAAAAGAGCTCATTCTCATATATGGAATTGATCATTTTTGTGCTTTGATACTTGGTGAATTTTATGAGTTTCTCTAGCAAAGGTTCCAAAGAGCCATTGCAAGTTTGGAGGCCATTATTACTCAGCTTTGAGGTGCTGAAAGATTGCACTAAGATTGCTGGTTGTGCTAGCCATTGTTCTACATCAGCCTTTTAGAAGTTTGTGCATTTACAAGGGTCTTATCTGATCCATTTGAAGATCCATTTGAAGACATTTAATTGCAGATTGAAAGAGTTTTGTGAGCAGTTATTATCCAAGGAAGCTGCCATAATAAACATAGAGGTTGTGTTATCTTTTAAGGAGCAGAAATTATACATTTTCAGATCTGAATAAACATTCAATAATCTGAAAAAAAGCTATAGCAGTCACCATTTGTGCCCAGATTTACAAATAAATGGTGAATTCTTCATTTCGGGTATGAATCTTTGCAAAGTATTGTTGTCCTTGTCATATGGTTGTATATTTTCAACTACTGGGTAAAAATATAAATAAATTACATTTGTAACAGCAGTGACATAATTGTCATTAATTAGTTATATTTCACCGTACTTGCAATTTGCTTCATTTGTATAACTTTCACATTGCAAAAACTTTCAAAATTTAAGAAAACATAATCAATTGCATTGATTAGAACTATTGGGGTTCCTATATACCACTATAGTTGCCCCATACAGAGATCCCGAAGTTGCTCAAAGGTAAAAGGCAACGCTTCGAAGACTCTTTAATGAGCACATACGACCTACAGTGAGGTCTAAATTCATGAGTTTCGCAAGCACCAATGATTGTAGTTTTGACGCTCTTGAAGACAAGAACAATGTCGATGCTCATAAATGGTGGTACTTCCATGGACAAATGTACTAGCACTTGCAACCCATTGGCATCAAAATTTTATCACAAGTAAGTTCTTAACTCTTAACATTCTAATTTCTAATTCTTGTTGATGAATATTGAATTTATATTTTAAAATTTTATATTCAAAACTCTTAACTCTCTAATTTCAAAATTATAAATCTTGATAGGTTGCTAGTTCATCATCATCCGAGAATTGGAGCACATACTCCTTCATCCACTCAATAAAACGCAATAGACTAAATTCCAAGAAGGCAGATAACTTGGTCTTTGTGCATTCAAACTTGAGGCTCACGACACACAAAGACAATGCTTACAAAAAAGGGGAGGCAAAGCAATGTGATGTTGAACCAGAGCTTGCAGAGTTGGAAGCCCAATTTGATGCACTTGCAATTGATGATGGTGATCACGAGCTACATAGTGATGTTGAGGCTGATCCTAAGGCTGCTAGTACTGATGCTAGTGGCACTTTTTGTGCTTCAAATCTGCAACAGCAGAATGATGATGATTTGTTTGATGGTTTTTGATGATATTTGATCAGTGATGACTAATTATAATTATAAATATTGACATTATTGTTTTTGAACCGAAACATTGATATGGGGGTGTATTTTGGTATTTTGTAATGGCATTTGAACTAAAACGTTAATATATGTGGTGGTGCATTTTGCTAGGTTGCTTTGATCTTAGGCTTTAGCATAGTGGTGCATGAATTTATTTGCTGCAGCATATATATACATATATATATCTATAATTTTTGTTTTAAAAAAAAAAAAAACTAGTACGGACGAACCCAAAACGAATCCCAACCTAACCCAAAAAAAATTTAAATGAATTTCAAACCCGCATTCGTACCATAATCCAAACCGACAACTTGGGGGAAAAGCGACCCTCATCTAGATAGTAATAATGTCCATACTTAGAATTTTTTTCTTATCTTCAATAGCCTTCAAGAGGAGAATCGACCTCCATCTGGATTTGGGGGATTTCTATGTTCATCTAGACAAAGGGGAATTTCATACTCCATTCGAATTTCCTAGTTTTGGAGCTCAAAAAATTCCGAAGTATTAAAAGGGGAAAAATCATCTTCATCGAGACAAAGGGGAAAATCCATACCCATCTAAACAAAGTAATTGCCTTACAATATTTCCAAGCATAAGGCCACAGGGAAAATCACTCTGCATATGGACTCTTCACTTTGTTCCAACACTTAGTTCTTTCATCGCAAATATCTCTTCAAGTGGGGAAATTCTTCATCCATCCAGATTTTCATAAGCTTAAGTGGGGAAATTTTATTTCCATTCGGATTTTATGCATTTTTACAAGGAAATTTTGATTTTCATTAGGATTTTTCACAAATTAAGTATGGAAAATCAATTTTTATAAGGATTTTAAAGCCCTTATGCATAAAATATGCATTTAAAAAAAACACCTTAAAAAAACAATTTTTATTTTTTTTATGATTAGATACTCGTACTTTTGATATCTATTATATAATAGAACAAATTCATTTATTGATTCGACTATTTAAAATTTTATTGTTCAATGTTCAATGTTCCATGTTCAATGCAATGTTTAAGTATTTTGTAATTACTAATTCTAATTTACAATTTTGTCCTCAATTTTGACATCACAAAATTGTGGCAACCCTACACAATTTTCCCATGGATTCGTAGGTGCATCCTTTATGTTTCAATGCATTGATAAGGTGTCATGAAGTTAGTTCGTCATCCTTGAATTGTAATTTATGTAGCGTTATTTATGCGTTCTTTTTTAAGGTTTTTGTCAAGTTAATCCTCGCAATGCTTGTCAGAACGAGTTTTTCTTCTTTGACTGCAAGCATTTGATTTTTGGCAATCTTCATGCTTATTCTTCGTTTTTCCCTTTCTTGTAAGTAGTTTTTAATCTTATTTTTCCCTTAGGTTTATAACCATTGGAATTTCGCTCGTTTCGAGCTAACTTAGGTCTCAAACGGAGTTGTCTAGCTCAAGTTATAAAGGTAAAGGTGGGGTTTTTCAGGCCGACTACACATTTTATTAAGAATCCTCCAAAAGTGGACCTTTTAATGGCAATTGCACGAAATAAAATTATTTTTAATATTTAAAATGGATTTTAACATCCATTTTAAATTTTCAATTCATTCTCAATTGATTTAACCATAGTTTTTAATGTTTTATGAAAATTAACCTTTTTAAGTCTATTTTCATGTTACTTTATTGAAAACTATAGTTATTAATTAAATTTAATTACATGAGACATTTAAATATGCATGAAGGTGGGGTTTTTATCATTTATAGCATATATCAATATGCAAAACACCTATTAAAAACCCACTACCAATAAAATCTAAGTCCCAAATGCATGAGTGGGGTTTTAAAATGCAACTACATATTTTTTAATTAAAAATATGTCACTTAACATGTGTAAGTGGGGTTTTTATATGTGTTTGCATATTAAAATCCCATTATTATAAACCTTTATGATTTAAAGGCTTTATAAGTGGGGAATTTGAACCCAATAACACATGTTATTGCATTCTCAAATTCCACTAGCATGTGTTTTTAACTTAAGTGCACAATGGTGGGGAATTTGAACTCAAAAACACATGCTTTTGAACTTGCATATGTT
Organism: Chamaecyparis obtusa; assembly: GCA_027943335.1. Taxonomy (NCBI): domain Eukaryota; kingdom Viridiplantae; phylum Streptophyta; class Pinopsida; order Cupressales; family Cupressaceae; genus Chamaecyparis; species Chamaecyparis obtusa. The sequence continues at coordinate 428,125 of BSBK01002250.1, read as the reverse complement.
ATTGCATTCCTAAAACCCATTATTAATGACTTAAAAGCACAAAGGTGGAGATTTTTAACTCAATAACACATGCTATGTGCATTTGATGTTTTAAAAGTAAAATATATGTTATTGATATTCAAAAACCCGTTATTATGTGAAGAGCCTGTCTGGCTCTTCGCTAGAAATTAACTTTTCTTCTTGAATTGTTTGCAAGTTTTGTTTCTTTTGTTTTGATAATAATTGATTTTTTTGAATCTTTTCCAAAATTTAAATAATAATAATAAATGATAGCAATTATTTCTACTCCAAACTCATCAAACAACTGAATTCTATAATTTGCCAGAACCCAATTAACATTTACATAAAATGAATGCAATATGGCACCTTAAGGAAACGTAGCATGCTGAAGTTGAAACGCAGCTGATGGAAAGAAGACACAACCTTAAGGAAAATAAGGCTCGACTCCCAAGGATGAATTGCAGCCTCCCAAAACTGAAACGCAGCCCTTCTTATTTGCCACGCAACCTCCCAGATTTAAAATGCAGCCTTCCAAGAAGAAGTTGCAGGCTGCCAAAGAAAAAATGCAACTTCTCTAAATAAATTCGCAGCCACCAGGTGAAAGTTCGTGGCCTCCAGATGTATTTTGCAGCAAGGGAAGATAAAACAGCCTTCCGTATAACTGACAATCACAAGAATAAAATCGAACCAGTAGATGGATAACACAGTATAAATTATAGATGCTCAATACTCAACAAATCTGGTATACAACAACACCAAATTTGCATCCACAAAATCAAAATTGAATTTCCAGAATTCAATAGCAAAATTCACCACCAATAACTGATGATTCAAATTGCAAAAAAGAAGAATTAGTCCTCAAACCCTAGCCAAACTTCTCCACTTCCAAACTTCATAAAAAATGCTCAATTCATGAATGAATTTCCTTTTGCCCAAAGCATTGCTTTTATAATAAAAGATATCTTCTCTCACACACTTTTCACTTACAAAAGACTTTGCTTTATGTGCACATTTGAAATATAATAAACTATTATATTTCTCTTCACTTTAATGCTGAAAATGACCCTTTCATTAAAATAATGCTATTCTCACACATAGGGTCCCTGTTTTATGAGCTCAAGATTTAAAACTTCTCAACCCGGTTCCAACGAGCTATAACACTAAGATGCCTAGAATACATTCCCAATAAAAATGACAACCTTATCCGATTTAATTAAATAATAAACATAATTCACCCATCTTGCGAAAACAACTGAGGAAGCATCAGAATTAAAATCTGACAGCACAAGAGTGATCCTAATGATGAAAGATGATGAATGAACCTGACGGGGTGACTTACTAAAAATAGACACTCCCTTCAAGAATCTTGGAGTCCAAACCGGAAGCTGGAAATAAAATCTGAAAGCATCATATAACTCCTCTAAATCCTCTAAGCTCAGTAGAACCATAAGTTGACTTACTATAAATAGTAAGTCCCTCAAAAAGGGGCCAAAACCCACAACATGGTCCTCTAATCACCAGTATTAGCCTACAAAAACCCAATGATAGGCTAAATCCACTAAATCCAATGCTAGCTCATAATGGAGACATTACATATTACTTCTCCAAAAGAGACATTTTCACCAAAATGACTAAGAGTGGCTATTTTTGACTCAAAAGCACATGCTTTTAACATCAAAAAAACCCAAATTTAGTCTATTTTAGACTAACGTTAGGCAAAGATGCATAATGGTGGGGATTTTGGAGCCAATAACACATGTTATTGACTCCAAAAAGTGTGTTTTTACTGATTCTTGCTTATGTTTTCATTAAAAGACACAGTGCCGATTTTTGAGAAGAAAACATATGTTTTTGAGTTAGAAAAACCCACTCTTTTTGGGTGTTTTGGGCCAAAAATGGGTTTTTGAAGAACAAACACACAAGATTCATCATCAAAAACTTCAAATTTGTTCCTCCAATAGGGTCATTTTTGCCTTAAATCCATCAAGGATTAACCTTGGCTCATCAAACTTGTAGATTGAATTTGTTTTCCTCTCAAAACAGCCCATTTAGGGCACATTTTTGGCCATTTTCTTCCACCAAATCCAAACGTTTGCTATTAAAGGAGAGTTCTTTGGCATTACTTATCATTTGCAACTTGTTTACAATTTTTTTCAAGTTGCACTTGATGCCTTGGACACCATTTTTTATATGCATTACATATTGCATATGTTTTGATCAAAATGGTTTCTATTATTGTGCATTTTTAATCTCCAACTTCCCACACTTGTCAAGCTACGGATTTTGACTCAAGAATGCATTCATTTTGCAAGGATTGAGTCAAGATTCGAAGTCTATTTAAGTCTCATTCATGCAATCATTCTAAATCCTTAAATCTCTTCATTTCATTTTTAGATTTTGCATAAGAGACTAAAGAGACTTCTTCTTTTGCTTCTTGAGGGAAAGAGGTATGATCTTTATCAAATTTCATAGGGCTATGTTGTTTATATGTTTGTTCTTTGTTTTTGTTTGCAAATCTCTTCATTTCATTTTCAGATTTGCATTTGTTTTGTGTATGATATGTGTTCCTTCTATCTTCTATCTCATTTCTCCAAATTGCATATGCAAGTGTTTCATCTTGCTTGCATATGTTGTCGGGATTAAAAACCCCATTCTTGAATGAAATTATCAAAGAGAGCAAACTCACTTTGCAACATGCTTTTGCATCCAAAAATCCCACTTTCATGCTTACACGCACTCCATCCACGCTTGTTATATCGCTGTCATGTGACTCAAAACTCGTGATGGTGGTAGTTTGCACACTTGCTTATGATAAGAACATAATAACTCATTATAAGTAGATGTTATGCTGCTCATTTTTCACGCATAAAGCTTGTTGTCCGCATGTGCTATTACCCTCCAAAAACCCATTTTTGGGTTTTTCTACCATATAAGCACACATTTTGACCTCAAACACATATATCCATTTGCTGTCCCAAAAGTTTACAGCCTTCCTCCATATGCAATCCCCTTTGAAAAACTCGTTTTTGGTTTTTCTCACCATATGAGTGACCATTTTGAGCTCAAACTCATTCACCTTTTCGTTGTCCAGAAGTTTTACAACCATTCCCCTTGTTCACATCATTCCAAAATCCATACTTGCACATCAAAAAAGCGTGCAATAGACCCATCCATGCTTTATTTTATCACCTACTATGTGCTGTCCATTCATATGTAATACCCACTAAAAAACTCACTTTGGTTTTTCTCACCACACAAGAGCCAATCTAACCCAAACCCATTTGTTCTTTTGTTGTTCACAAGCATTCCGGACACTTACCTTACCCAAAAAACCTCACTTATGCCTAAAATGGATCCATCACATGAAGATGTACTCATGTTTTGAAATTTTCATGTTATAGCTACTCAGGCATATCATATTGCCATGTCAAGAGAATTTCTAGCCAACACCAGAAAAGGAAGAAGAATAGGCCCAAAGGATTGAAAGGGAGAATCAAGAAAGGTTGGAATGTGAGAGGCAAAACTAAAAGAATGATCTAAGATGGTCTTGCCTTCCTATGCTAACTATCCAGTTGTGCAACCAAGTTTGGATATAAACATAAGATAGGAAGATATCATTTCAGACTTAGGGGCTTTCATTTGGAATCAAAGAGAAGACGACACACACTATACAGTTGCTCGGGCTATTTTGGAGGAAGAGGAGGAAGTTGGTATTGAATTTGAAAGAGAAAGACAAAGACAAAGAATTGAAAGGGGGCTTAGAGAAAGATTGGAACGTGAGGAAAGATTAAGAGAAGTTCAACTTCGAGGGAATCAAGTGAATCAAAATTAGAACACAAGCTGGATAAGAAAATTTGATCTTTCTCCCTAGAAAGATCTGAAAGACTACAATCAGAAAGAATGCTTTCGAGATAGAGATGGAAAGAAACAAATGTGTTTTTCAAGAAACAACCACCATTATAATGCAGAACGGGCAAGGATGCAAGTTCTTGTTCTAGATCAAGATACTTCCACCAAACCGAGCATCCTTTTAGCAGCATGAAGACCAACAATGGATGATGTAATAGGGATCGTGTCTTGTCAGGCACTTAGAATATTTTCATCATGCATTTGAAATTTGTAATCGACAGATTACATGCAATAAAAAGGGGATGTAATTGCATGCGATAGTATTACGTGCAAAGTTGAAACATGTAATCAGGTTGCAAGTGCATTAGGACTTGTAGCATTGAATAAGTCAAAATTAGTTTGTTAGTTAGAGAACAAGTCAAGGTGGTTAAGGGTTTTCCCCTTCTTTCTCCACCTTTCTCTCCACTCTTTTCCTATAGAAAGGAGGGAGATCATTGTAAATAATCATCTTTTGGCAAGGCAAGAAAATTTTGCAAGTTTGTATCTACACTCTAAGACTTTGAGCTTAGATGTAAATTTGAATTGCTTTCAATAAAAGGGGCAACTTGCTTTCAAACTTTGTGTTGATTCAAGGTGTTATGTGATGACATTTTCCGGATATTGATTGTGAGTTTTGGAGTTTTGCTCAAGAGGGATTTGAATTCAATTTTGCAGACTTCGAGTTGCCTATTGCATTCAAGGCCAATTTGAATTTTTGAAAACTTTGTGCTGCAGGAGGACAAATTGTTATAGTTGGTAGTGGCTGCAAATACTAAGAGTTGAAGACTTTGAGCTTCAACTTTGAGTGTTTTATTTCAATTTTAGGATTATTAGTGAGAGACTTTGAGCCTCACTATTGGTTCTAGTTATTCTTCAAATAGGATTAAACACAAGAGACTTTGGGCCCTTGTTCTTAATCTACCAAATATAATTATAACTGCTTCCTTAGGAGTTGTTCTTATGTCAACTACAAAGTCACCAATATTATCGTAGCAGTAAGATATCTTTGTAGAGTTAGAAAGTTGTTACTTGTGAATCTTTCCTGAAAAAAGAGGAAAAGATTGTAAGAATCACCCCTTTGTTTAATTTCAATTGAAGTCCTACTGAAGCCACTTGCAGTAAGAAGGGAGCCTCCCCTATTGCTAAGAGGAGAGATTTATCTCACTATAGCGTTGCCTAAAGTTACAATTTTGTGAAGTGTAGTCTTAGCAGCTTACAAAATTTTTAGCCAACAATCTTATGTTGTTATACATCTTTTCATAACTAGCATTTTAAATACCACATGTATAGTATATAGTATATACACCCCACCCCCGTCCCCAGCCGCCGCCCTGTAATTGAGGCCCCTCTGTCCTCCCAACCCAGAAACCTATCCCCCCGTTTCGACGTCCTCCCGTCCCCCAGGGCGGTGTAACTATGATATTGTGCAATCAGTTTGGTTTTTTGAATTTAATAATTTAAAGTAAAAACAAGGATTTATATCATACAGACCTGAGGTCTTTACATACTTCGATGGAGGATAGATGGGGAACCCGTCCTGGCCTCCCAATTGTGTCTCCTTACTAACACATACATGATTGTTCATAGGAAAATAAATAGATTAAATAAATAATTAATAAATCTAGATAGATTAGAAATTCTCATTATTAACCATACCAAAATACATAAGAGATAATAGATTAAGCAATATCAACACTTTGCATACTACAACACTTGCTAGATCACAAGATTGCTGTTTTTTGCTGAATGCAGATCACTTATATCAAATCTGATCTTCCTATCTGCATAATCTATCTTTCAAATCTGCTCAATAATATATTCATGTCTGTTGTAGCAATATATTCACATGTCCTCTATAATAAGCCTGCTCTAATTTGTATGATACCATGTTCCCCTTGTTTCCTCCTTTTCATTCCCATTTTATCTTCTACTTATACTATTTCAAATGCCCAAACGATGCAACATTATGTAATTTGGTGACTATTCAAGAGAGGTTGGGCTTTCTAACATATATTTAATTTATTTTTTTCTGATCTTCAAAGAGAGGCAATACCTAACCAAGGAGTCAGTCGTAATATTTAAACTTAATTTATTTTAATCTTATTTACATCTTGCAGGTCAGCCAGCATATACATGTTCTTCATAAATCAAAATTCTGCCCTAATCTGATTGGCCCTCCTTAAATAATTATGGCAAATATTTATTACTTATTTTGGGTTGGCCTTGCACTTATTAATCGCCTAGGTTTTGATTATGTAAGCTTGGATTATTATTTATTATTTTGTATCTGTTTATTTTGCCCTATTCAGCCCTTTGATCAGGATGTAATTAGTCTTAATCATCCCCTTGATAGTCAGAACTAATTATTATTATTTATAAGAGTAGTCTATGATATGTTTTGAGTTTTAAGGGTGTGACGCTAAATCTGAAACATAAGGCTACCAAAAAACCAAAAAGAAAAATATTAGCTTGGATCTACATAGATGTGCCCTCTCCTACATGCAAGTTGTCATTGTCATGCCATCACTGTGAGACTACTAGCTGAGTAACTCAGCATAAAAATTCTAAACCAATCCAAGTTTCTCCCTTAGAATCTCAAAAGTTCGATCAGCCAAGGGCTTCATCATAGTCAACTCCCTCTCTATAAAACAACATCACACAAGAAATCTAGCATTTTACTTCTCTATGTTGTCATCCACTATATTCTTCACCATCACCACCCAGAATCAATCACTAACTTCCCTTATTAAATACAATCTCTCAAACATTGTTCTATGTAATAGCATAATAGTCCTTTTCCATGACATCTCACCACACCTACTCTCAAGTTGGCTGCTTAGAACTGAAAGGTTCTGCATCAATGGCAGAAGACATCCATGCAACATAACTCGAAAACTTCTTAGAGGGATAACTCACCCAAAAGGAAGTCTTCAGCACTTCTACATGTCATTGTGCCTCCTCCAATTTTAGAGTAGTCCATGTAGGCTTCCTAGTTGTATTATAAAGCAATGAGATATATGATCCTATAAGTGAAACTAGCTAATTAAAAATCAGTGCTCAGGACAACAATTTGTTCTATCCTCAACCTCCATATGAGGATCCTAAGACGAGGACAAGCATCCTAATCAAACTCCACATCTCAACTCACTACATTCCACTGGGATGTAACATAGACCACATAAGTCATGGAGGACACACTTATCTGGACAAACACACCCTTCAAACTATGGGATTGAAGCTGTCTTCTTCTCCTCTAGCACATGAATGTAAACAAGACTCCCAAACACCAAAAAAATGAGAATCATTAGGTTTCTCTCCTATAAAAGCTTCTTCTGAGGTCTTGTCCTTCAACAAAATCTAAGGACACCGATTCAAAATGTAAATAGCACAGCTAAAAGAATTAATTGAGGACCCAAAGCCAATTTTAATTTCCTGTAGATTAAGGGATAAAATAAGAGAATTAGTATTATTTTAACTTGGACCAAATCATTTTAGTGTCAAAAGTAGCAATTTAAATATCATAATTAAAACGTGTTTTGAAAAACTTGATTCAATATGTAATACCACAAATGGTTTTAATTACTTGATGTAATATTTTATTTAAAGTGCTTTTAAAGACTTGATGTAATATTTATATTGAAAAGTGTTTTTAAACGCTTGGAAGGAAAATAAAACTCAAATGGAGAGCCCAACCGTCAACTATAAAACAAATTATTTTCTCAAAAGTAAATCATCCAGTTTTGTCATTTCATTATTCCTTATCTTTTGAATATTGAAGCATTTGAGGAAGAAAACTGTGTATGAGATTTAGATGACGAAAACCATCTCGCTTTCCATATTTGGATTTGAGGACAAAAACCCTCGTCCATGAGAGGTGATTTCATCTCGAAGTTATGTGTGTTGGTTGATATGATGAAGAAATTATTGAAGATTTGATCATCAAAGATTGAATCGATAGGTTACTTGCAGATCTACCAATTGACAGAATGTTGTCATTGATGACAAACATGCAAAGACAAAATTGTCATTGATGTCGAAGAGAATAGTCAAGATCAAATGTCACAATTATCATTGATGTCAAAGGGAAATGAATGTCAAAATGACTTAATGGCTGACAATGATAAGCCAAATGTTCCATACAGTAGCACTAATAGTTTGAATGGAAACCATTGTAATTGCTGGTAAAAAAAGCAGATTGATCACATCGATATATCCTAAGCTACAAGGTAATGGAAGAACACAAAGATAAAAGGAATTAGTAACCATTTATTTTCAAAGCAGAACTTGGATGGAAGAAAAAGTCAATGGGACTCTATAAATCTTGGGGGTTATCGCATTTTCCAAACTCACATTGGCTTACAAGAAACTGACATCTTGGGGATTCACCATAGAGCATGAGAATGTCTTTGGATCTATTGCACTAAAGTCACATGTATCAATGAAATCTCTTCAATCACTCTCTGAAACTCAAAGTGCATAATCTATATGCTGATATTCAAAACTCACAAAAAAACACATCTAGATTCAATTGTATTGCTGTCAGCTCAAGAATTCTATTTGGTTTTTCGTCACTCTCATGTAAAGCCCCTCCAAACAAATATATTTAACAATATCTATTTGCAGTCATCATGAAACCAAAACACCTCGAGTTTGATTTGCTATTTAATGGAAAACGACACACTATGGTAGTATGAATAGTTGTGTTAAAAAAATGGTGTCTCAACCTTGCAATAATTAAAAGGTGTTTCTGATAAAAGTTTATTGTTGATAAGTGAGTGCAGGAGGTTTATCATTAGGTCATAGATCTAACAGTGTATATTTTGTGCACATTGATTGCCCTAGAAGGTGTTGTGCCTTGCCCACATTGCCCGTCATAGACTGCATGAGAAGATGTGGGCCAACCAATTGTGTTATAAAAGTAAGAGATTTATGTGATCCTTTCTTGGAAAAGAGATGTACTCTTTCATTTGATATGTTACTTACCATGTTGGCATCCTCTTACTCTTTGATGGGTCCCATTATGTGTTTCTTTGGTTACCCTATTTTCAGCCCTAAACAAATACTTACTCATAAAGCAGTAATAACACACGAGTGGTTTTTACTCAAATTATACTCATTCCCAAATTGGCTACAACACTAATGATAACCCCCACCACTAAAAGTTGTTCAATCATGGTTGTATGTTGCTGAAGGTGTGGTGTTGCATCAAATTTTAAAAAGCTCTATATGTGGGGGAACTAAACTCAAACTACCAACTATTTTGTATGAATATCATAAAACCAAAAAAATTACAACCCTAGAACTTAGAAAAAAATCAACATTATAATCCCTACATTATGTAAAAAAAGTTTTTAAAATTTTCAAAATATTTTTTAAGAACATAAAAAATCTTGATAAAAATCTTCAAAATTTGAAGAAAAATTACAAGATTCACTCATCTTTAATAGATAAATCTTCCCTGTGGGCTCTTTCTCTAGTGTCGTTACATCTTTTTCTCCCATAGCCTTCACCTTTGGGAAAAAAAAAGTGCTGCAACTTTCAAAATCAACAATTGCAGTTTGGAGGCAAAAATGTTATTTTACTCACTTGTGTTTGTGAAATGAGCCAAAAGAACTTAAAGAGATCTCATTTTAGGACAAATTAGATATTTAGGAAGTTTTTCTTTTGAATGTTAAAATTTTGATTTTCCTCACTTTTATTTGGAAGGCCCATGGGGCTACCTAGGTTCACCCAAGCTCCACCGTGGACACCCTAGGTTCCCTATGGTTCATTCAGCCCTGAACTGGGAACGGAACTGGGCCATACAAGCAAGCAGAAGAGTTCCGCAAAACTTGGCAACACAAATATATACTTATGTATATGATCAAAGTAGGTTGTAATTGATTAGTTTTTTCTGTCTTCAAAGATGATTTAGAGAGTAGTGTCTAGAAAAACCTTTGATTCATTAGAAATTCTCCACATTTCATCGCTTTTTATATCTGCTAAGTCAGAGTTCAAGTCCAAAACCAACCTGCCAAGTATGTGCTGACTCTGAATGTAGTAACTATGATATATATATCCTCGGCACAGATCAACCCCTGATCACACCACTATCCCCACAAACTAGAAATTGCTTTTCGTATGCCTTGGTGAGGTTCTTTTAGTTATAGAATTTATGCTATTTATTTTATGTTATCAAAATTACCATTTATTTTGATTATATAAACTTAGAAATTGTTTTTCGGATGCCTTGGTGCAACTATTTTAATTATAGACTTTATGCTGTCTAGTTTACGTTATAAGAGTCACTATTTATTTTGATTATATCCTTTTTATGTTATTACTTTATATTATATCTTGAGGTTCAATATCTTTACAAAAAATAATGCTACATTTAGTAAAAGGAAACGATTCATACATGACAGATGGGATGTTGAGGAAACCCAATGATTGCAGAAGATATTCCACAAAACCTGCCATGCTAAGTCATGTGATACGAAGTCTCCACAAGTTATTCTCTCCTCAATTTCTTCTTATTTCATATTCTAGTTGATTGCACATACTAGATTTTTTAATATGTTTAGTTAATGAACATTCAAGGCTTTATCATTTCTACTTCCTAAATTTTTTTAACAAGATTGCTGCATAAAATCAGCAATTATGAAAGAGCAATAGAGGCCATTACATGCGTGATTCTGGATCCTTTCTGGCATCATAACCATTCCTAATCCACAAAGTGCGATATGGACCACACCCAAAGTAATATGCTGTTCTAAAAAGAAGCCTGCATGCAAAGAAAGTAATGTAAGACCTACGGAAGTATGAGTCCAAACAGAAAGTAAAACCACAAACCAAAATGGCCAGAAAATATTTGAAGAAAATAAACATTAAATTTCCTTACATGTAAAAAACAATCAAATGATTTCTTTCCAAGTTCCAATTTATACATCAAGAGTAGAAAGTATAAAAGATGAGAAATCAAATACATAATGCAATAGGCAAATGGAAGACCTTTTCAGATGATCATATGTAATCTTTAGTCCATCATCTGCCAAACGTTCCTGCAAGCTGCGTTTTGGCCAGATTGGTCGCTCCTCAAAGAGCTTAGAAACAGCAGTTTGCAAAATCCAGTCATTTGAACCCTTCACTATTTTGTCCTCCCAGTTTATCTTTTGTGGAATTTGTGTGATTGTCAAATCAAACAACAAATTGAACTATAGCCTTGATTTATTTTGTTAGAATAAAAAGCTCTTGCATATTTGGGCTGTTTCACAGCAGAAAAATAACTAATTTTAAAATTTGAACAATCTTTTGGTATTCACACATCTGAATCCTAGGCATTAACTTAAGCAACAATTCAATCACCTAGTTAATTTTACTAGAAATGAAAGAGAACAAAGAAGGCGGTGGATAACAGTATCTTGGATATCTTCTATCTTGAAGTCAAGCCCAAAGCATGGAGTTATATCCATCTGCATAAGAAAGGTAAACAGAAATGGCTAAGTTTCAAAGAGATTTTGGGCCAAACAATTAGCAAAACCTATTTCTGTTAGTATGCCTCTAACAATTTCATTCACCAATAAGATTCATGCATTCTACTATCAAACGATAAACAAAACACACTTCTCTTCCATGAATTCACTTAAGCAATTAAACCTTAAATAAACCACAGCAGCAGCAATAAAAAACTTCAAGACTATAGTGTGAAAACTCCTCCAATTGTCAAACTCCAAACTAATAGCATTTAAACCTGGTTCTCTAACACTTAGGACTGCACACAAAAATTTGTTCAATATACAATAATGGAGCTATATATGTAAAATAAATTGATCAATCATATAAGTTACAAGAAGCCACACTTATACAGGCATTGCAAACACTAATAATTATTGATTGGATGCGTTGAGTGGATTAGAAGGTCATCTGCACGTTTATACACGTTGATTCTTCATCAACCATCTGCAGCGCCAGTCCATGTACTAGTTTGTATACAGTGAGTGATAGTTAGCTCTATAAGTTTTTATCAAACCTGCATTGTAAATTGCTTCAGGTCTATTTCTTAAGTTGGTACATACATTGCTTGTGTCTGGATTACCATATGTTTGTTGATTAATGTACCATCCTAAAAAGTAAGCACTTAATTTGTGTTCATTTTGGGACCATTTTTAGCCTACTTTAGTGTATTTCTCATGGTAGGAACTCATATTGCACCTAAATGCATACTTGATTCAAATATAGGTCCTCCTTCAAACTCAAGGTTGGCTCTAACTTCTATGCATGATTTCCCATTTTTCCATCCATTCACATAATTCATTTCCCACCTAGGTCCTATGCATTCAATTTTGGATTTCGGGATTTGCCTTGATTTCCTGGCAGACTATGGCTTTCACCACCCCTTTCTAGCACACTCCCCTAAGTCTCGGGAAAAATTTGGCTTGCCTGGACAAGGCCATCCAAGTTGGCCTTGTCCTAGGGCATTGAGTTTTGCTTGGTTCCGGGCCTGATGCGGGGATTTTTCAACTTGATCTTTAATTGGGGTCGGCCTATGAAATCTAAGCCCCGAAATGTGTATAAAAGGAGACCTCTTCCTCTCATTTTCACATCCATTATCACACACACGCGAGCTATCAATCATTGTGCATTCAAGAGATTCCAGTGTAAGCAAGCATTCATTATTGAAGACATCCATTATCAAGCATTCAAACCCATCCAGCATTCAAGTGCAAAGAAGTCTTCAAGCATTTCAAGTCTTCATTCTATCATTTCCATCATGCATTCAAAGCATTTCCTTCCATAGATCTAGCTTCTTACCCCATTGGAGGCCAAGCAAAGGAGTTTGACATCAAGGAAGGAGATCTACATTCATCCATCAAGTCTTATTCTTCCTCAATTCAACATAGTAGCGAATTACACCATCTATTACATAAGGTTTTGTCTTACATGATTTCCTTTTGGTTTTTGTCTTGAGTCAAAGCTATTGCATCAACATTCTTGATCACATGCTTAGAAACAATTGCATCTACATGGTATGATATAATCCATTGTTTAGATCTAATATCTTCTACATGACAACACTTCTTTACATTTATTTCATTTCAAGGCTGATTCCTAAACAGGGGTTTGACTGAGGCAAACCCCTCCCTTCAACTTTCTTCCCCTTCTTTTATGCGTGCAAAAGCAGGTTGCGGAGTTCCAAACCCAGATTCGGGAATATCAAAACCAGTTACAGGACCGCTGCAATTTTCATTAGATTTGGAATTAAAAGGACAAGGTTGGAATTTCCACCCTCATCCTGGACTAGGTCGACCAAGTTGGCATTGTCCTTTAGGTCTGAGATTTTCACAGACAGAAGTTATAGGCACCAGAGTTCCAGATCCAAAATCTTACCTAATTCTGACAGCTCTGCAACAGTCAAACTCAGATCTGAAGGTCAATTTTCCCCTTTTTGTTTCCAAGGTGAGTTCATCCTCCTATTTTCCTTTTGCACATACTTTCATAGATCAGATTTACTTTGCTTTAATCATTTATCACATTTAAATATCATCTTTACACATCATAATCATTTCTCTCATAAGGAATCCAAAACCCTACATTGTGTAGATCACGAATTGGCACCCTCACTCTTTGGTTGTGTTAATCGGATTCACTTTGTTGGAAGATTTGTATTTCAATGTAAGAAGGATTTGGTGATCTACCATTGACCCCCATTTTCTTCATTACAATTAATAACAAAAATTGAAGGGTATTTGCAGATGTTAATATGGCAATTGTTTTCCAATTCATAACTGCACGTGATCTTACTAGTAGACATCTCTGAGTAACAATAAAATGATATTAGACAGCGAACTATATCTATTTTTCTAGTATTGTTGCTGGTGCATATATATTAACCCGCATACACCAATTTCAAATTTAGTCCGTGACATCACAGTTAACAGTGCATAGGTAAGTCACATTTTCTGTAATAATTTGATTATTTTTTCATTTCAAGGTTTTTAACAAAATTCATTTCAATTTGTGGTTTTGAATCCATAGTTTGGAGTTAGGTATTTGGATTGATACGGGTTTGCAATTTGTATTGTTGTTGATCAGAATTAGCTTCAGTTCGGTATGGCACCTACGTCTGAAATTGATTCATTATTTCAACTTGCAAATGTTTGAAATTTCATCTATTTCCCAAGGTTATCCAATTGTGGTCATCGCACATTGACTATACACTAATTCAGGTCATGAATATATTACAGTACATAGATGGCTAACAGCCACAGCAGCAGCCTATCTATGAACCAAAAATGCATCATTTAATAGAGTTTGCATAACTGTCTTTTTGTGACAAACAGCCCATATGCTCACAGGTGATAGTTAACTTGCAAACTTTTTATTAGATTATAATAAATAATCTCATAAGTAATTTTTACAGACTTAAATGTTAACTTTGACTTTCAAGTTTCAACCAAAAAAAACATAAGGCAACACAAAAAATAGCTTTTATGCTAAAGGAAAACACTTGAGGATAGTTAAAAAAAATTGAAAATGGTTAATGTTACAGTTACATGCACTGTAAGTGGTAATTTTCTTGTGAATTTAATTTTAGAGTGTAAATTCCATGATATATGATCCAAATATAAAATCACAACCTGCAATGTGTAATTTTATAAGTTCAGTGCAGGCCCCTAAGAATGGTGAATATATGTTATCTGTCCAAAAGCTATCGATTGAATAACAGCATACTGGTAAAGTAAAAAAGAACTTCAGACAAGTGAACTTACCTCCCACTGTTGTTGCATAATTTTCTCTTGTTTCTGCTTTGCTTTTACAATGTTAGAAGGCTTTAGCCTGAAAAAAAATGAAAATCTCAACATTACCAGTCAAGTAACAGCAAAGAAAATTAATAAAGTAATAAAAAACAAACAACAAATCCTTGTGACAAAATGTATGCTTATTCAAGAATTTACCTAACATCTCCCATTTTTTGTTTGGTAAGGAAGAATGGTTATTGTATATCAAACTCAAAAAATGATCAAATCATACTGTGAAGTTGCCGAATCGGGTAGGGGTACGTGGGTTCGATACACCGGTGTCGCAATTTTTTTCAAGGGGGTTTGGGTATGTTTTGGGTACATTTATAAAACAATAAAGTAACATATATATCAACAACCAACAAATCCTTGTGACAAAAAAGAATGCTTATTCAAGAATTTACCTAACATCTCGCATATTTTGTTTCATATGACAGAATGCTTATTATAACTCAGATCCAAAAAAATTCCAAATCATTCTACTAGGTTACCGAATCGGGGACGGGTACATGAGTATGATACGCTAGTACGGCAATTTTTTTGGGTGGCTTTGCATATGTTTTGGGTACATTCATACAAAAACAAAATGATATGTGCCTATATATATGTGTCTGTGTGTGTCTGTGTGTGTCTGTGTGTGTCTAGTGTCAAAAATTGCACCCCGTGGATTGTAATGTCCCTTTATAAGATCCTTTAGGGTTTGGGACTTAATTACTCACAATTTCAATTGCAAGAGACTTCTTTCTATCTAAAGCTTGTACTCAATTCTTTAATTGGCCAAAGATAAATTTGTATAGTAACAATATTCTTATTACAAATGTCTAATACCCCATTATCAATGCCATTGTAACAAGTGATGGCAATCATCTTTGGTCTCCAATGATTATTTGTATAACCTAAGATCAATGTGAATATAGAAAAAATAATGTCTTGTATTGCTCTGAATCTGACAAGAAATCTTATTCATTCTTATGGAAGTTGTGAAACTTGTATTGACTGAATATTGAACAATATAAGGGAATATTATTGATATAGTATATTGATCAAGTTTAGAACAATATTGCTGTTTCTGATGTCTTCTTTCACATGAATGTGATTTGAACTACACTGATCTGAAAGTATATGATTGACCACTGTTTCTGTATCTGCCTTTTATGTCAATGCGATATGTTTGATACTGACTGGTCTTGAAAAGACCTTGAAGGACTCTTCTAATCACTTGTCCAATATACTATCTTTTGTAATGGCAATGATCAATGATGGCCGATTTGCAATTGGCTATCCCTATTTCAGATGTAATTCTTTATTGTTTATGCAATGGATGTATCAATATTTCTGATCGAAACCTCTATGCTCATGCAATCTTGGTTTTCTAGCCCGCAGTGGACTATTTCCACTGGAATTGGAAAGTATATAGAATACTCTCAATCAATAATCAAATGCCTTTGGAATGGTATTGACGCCTCTTAAATATCCTACGACCGGATGAGAATATAAAAGATTGCAACTTTTCATTGCACCTCCTTGGCAACTAATCTCTTGGTAACCGCACTCTTCATGCAACTAAGGCTTTTAGTAATTATTTGTTTCACTAAGTATCACTTCCACATAATGAATTGCTGCCCTTCATAGACCGTCTGACTTGTTTAGTTTAAGTCACTACCAGTACCATAATCGCTGTTTAAACAAACTGTTACCTTCCATTTAGTATATATGTTGATGTTGCTCAACCTTAATAAATCAGATCATAATCATTATAAGATCACTGTTATTAATTCACTGATAGCTTATATAAAAGATCTTCAATCACTGCTGTATATGTCATGATGGTTGACTTTGTCATTCTTTGTATATTTTATAAGTGCTGTCTAGCAACCATCTCTTTGTTAATCAACCAGAATTACCCCCATTCCTTGATACAGATCGTTGTATACTGCCATCTATTATCCATTGTTCGCAAACATATGACAGTCCTGTAATGTGTATGTTCTTAGTGAAGTTGCATCGGTTTCTTTTATGAAGTCATATCAATTGAAATTCATCATTGCCTTCAGCAACCACGATAACAATGATCAGTCATTTGTTAATCAAACAAAATGAGTTCTTTATATGAGCATATCTTTCGCATCGAGTCCTTGCTTCTAATACTCTAATATGATTTTAACTTATTGACCATTGGGACTATTTTAATTGCTGTCCCTTACTTAGGAAGCTATTATTATTTATAAAACATAACTGTCCGCTAGATTAGATGGGGAAATCACATGCATTTATGACACCCTCGCATTAGGCCCAGTGCATTCATGATACAATTAATGATAATGATTTCATAATTCTGACATCAAGGACTTCAAAGGCGGAGGTGTTAGCAACCCCTGGCCCAAATTTGGGATCAATTTGGCTAGACAGTAGGGCGGTGCACAAACATCCCGAAAAGATTCTGAATTCAAATGAGCATATTCGCATCAGGCTTCTTTGGAACTACATATGTTGTCTCACAACAACAAAATGCCTTATGGAATGGAATTAAAATGAAATTTGCAATTCTTCTCCAAAAATAATTCATGTCTTCAAACCTTCTCGTGGCCTTTGATGCTAAACTAGACTGAACTAAAATGCTTTTGTTGATTTAATCAAAATGCCATGTCAAAAAAACTCTGCAAGGAGACATTGCACGTCAATCTCAAGTATAAAAAATGGTAAATGCAATTGGTGTCTGAATAATTTCATTAGTGGCATTTATCACTTCAACTACCATTAGGCAAAGGAAACAAGAAATACAACTGCTCCTTGTCCAAGATGCCTTACAGATGTTACATATAAGTCAAAACAAGCTCTTCGAGAGACTCCTAAGGGTAAGGCAAAAAAAGGCTAGAACTGAGATTGAAAAATGTTCTAGTTCTACAGATGCAAGGAGGCAACGCTCAGATAAGGAAGATGGTGAAAATGAGTTTTCCAAAGAATATTGGTCAACAACTTTTTCTATAACACGTGGCCAGAACATAGGTGGAGAAAACATCAATTCTTTCTTCACACCTTATACTACACCAGGATCATAGACCACTTTGGAGAGCACGGATGGAGGGAGAATGTCCATGAACAAGGAAAGTGGCATGGCCCCACCTCATGAACCTAGGGAATAAACAGAAGTCAAATTAATAATAAGAAACAGCGATCAAGTTAATAAAACAAGAAGACATGAAAACAGCAATCCAGTTAATTAGGAGATAATTGAAGTTGTTAATAAAATACAAAAAGGTGTGATTAAGGAAAGAAGGTCATTGTTAAGTCAGCAAAAAGGCACATCTCTTCCCGAAAGATCACCTCTAACAAAGGCCAAAGGCCACCTACCCTCAAGGAAATGATGAGTTATAAAGGAAGAAGGCATCAAAAACAAATCAAGGAGGAGGAAGAATAGATCAGCTCCATATATCATGAACACATAATATATATTTATACAGCAACAGCATTGGAATGAGTCTGACAAATGAATGATATCATGGAACTTTTTGAAGGATGGAATAGATTAATGCAACTGAAATCTTTTATTTACAAAATTTTACTGCAGTGAATAACATTTCCACTCAGCAGGAGTCACTAAGCCAAATCGTGAGCCAATAAAATAACACCATTATTCACGGTGACGCGTGAGAGGACAAAGTTATTGTGGGAGCATTTATTCGTTCATTCATAGACGAATTCTATCTCTATCTCTGAATTCATGAACGTCAATATCTCCTGCTGGAGTCATTTGTAGATATGGAGTCCTATAGTGGGTTGTGCCCAAATCTCACGGAGGATGTCTACATTCCTAGAGTGAACTTTCTGCGAACTTGTGCAAATATTCTCCTTGCATGACTCCCTCGTATGAGTGCATACAACCCCATTGAGCATAAAGAAGATAGAGATAAGAACTATCTGTACAGCAATCTGAAGTATATTCAGCAGCATCAAGAGACAAAAGACCACCAATGCCCTTCACCATTCAGCGACATCCATTACTATCATAAGAACAGAAAGTAATTGCAGGAACATCCAGATCGGGCATAGCAGACCCCTGTATTTCAGATTTCTTATTCCGGCATCTAGTAATCAGTTGATTACACATGTGGTATTATCACTGCCTATGCATTATTTGTCAATCAATTATCTTTATATATATTTATATATAGATAGATAGATAGATAGATATGATTTGATATAGAACGCATATATCAATAATTTGTTAGTAAACTTCCATCATTATAGAAGGGAGGAGGTGTAAGGGAAATAAGACAAACAAGGATCCTCCATTACAACCTTCTCTCTATCTCTATAATGATGGCTACTAAGTCTTAGGAGATGAAGCATGGATAGGGAAAGTAGATATAAGCACTCCACTTGGTAGGGACCCAAGATGGATGTCCATGCTGCCTACCACCAGAGCCAAGAAAGCCAAAGTTCCACTCTTGGGCTTAGTGTGGGATGGCTTCGAGCGGACCTGTCGTGCTTCTTCTCTAATGTGTTTGCAATAATGATGTAAATATTCTACGCATCTCGTGTGTTATGGACTAACCCTAATAATAGTTATATATATATATATATATATATATATCATGTTTCTTATATTATGATTGCAGGATACAAATCCACAATTGCACTATTTGAGGAGATATTTTACTAGGTAATATGTAACCCTAACCCTAATCAAACTATTCTAGCTTGCAATACCATGATGCCATATCTCCATATTGACAAGGTATGGTGGATGCTATTGCAACTACAACCCCTACGTTTCAGACCCCAACTCATAAGACATTGAGGGTTGGTATACTCAAACAAATAAGCAAAAAATTGCAAAATTGATCTCCTTGGAAAATCCTTGCTTTGGTCTCATCTCAAATGTGTTTGATCCCTTGACCCTTATCTTCCTTTGATCCTCGTTAAAGACTTTAATGTTGTTTCCAGCTTAGAGGAGAAACAAGGAGGCATAGTTAAGCTTTAGCCTTCTGCCAAACTTCAGAGGAACAACATAGATTTCTTGAACCTAATAGACTTAAAACCTAACAATGGCCTATTTGCATGGAAGAACATAATATATGGGGAGGATGCTATTTCTAAGAGGTTAGATGGTTTCTAGTTTCCGAATTGGTGATAGTTAGGCTTCTGGTTCAATGTTTTTACATTGGAGAGAATCAGACTACTGGTCGATCAAATTTTCAACCAATTCTTTTAGAGCGTCAAAAAGTCCTTTAAAATTTCAGCTTATATGGCTTCGGGACCCTTCTTTTCAGAATTTTATGCTTGAGTGGTGGCGCAATGAAAGATCCCCAATCCCGGTGACCTTGGAAATTACTGTTTGTTTCAAAATCTGAATCTTTGATCAATGTTTGTTACCACTTAATGATCTTACCTGAATTCTGATTTCTTTTTCTTTTTCCTTGTTTTTCAGTATTTTTTTGGGGTTTTTTGGGAATAAAATAATTGCATAACAAATAGGAAATAAACAGTACTTAAGAAATGTAAACACATGCTGCAGATTTAATCATTATTGAAATCTGAAATAGTACATACCCGAACCAACCAGCAATCTGATATATTAACTTCAAAAGGAGATCACAGCAAACATACAATTTTGTCTTTAAACAAGAATCAACGCCAACTGTGGGGAAATGCTTTGAGGGTGATCCAACTCTAGAGAAATCACTGCAATGAACTGTCCAATGCCAAAATGGAAGCTATGGTGTCCAATAGTGAAGAAAGACCTCCTCCAAACCCCACGTGAGCTGCTGCAATGAAATGCCTGATGCAAACAGGCTGGCCGCCTAGCTGCAAATACCTTACTCCACTCAAATAGAAATGCCAAGACAAATCGATCACTTCCTCTGTCAATTTGAATGCAATGAAGTACAACTCCAATCACCAAAGACTTGCTAAGGTTTGCGTCCCAACAGTCCAGACTTCAGGGTTTCGTCCCAAGCCACAAAATCGCCCTTCCAAAGCAATTTCACAATTCATAAGTTTCAAATGCCAAAAGATAATGAACAATTAGGTCTTCATCTCCTTATAACTCCTCCCAAGTGCAAATTGAACCCTAAATGAGAATTACACTTTGCACTTTATAATAAAATAATATTTTGCAAATAAAAGCATCCAAGCTATAGGAAAAACATTACTTTATTAAAATGTCATAACTCAAGGCACCAAAAAGTCTCTGGATAGTGAAAATAGTCTATAATAATTCGAGACCTTTCCAACGAGCTATAACACAAGGGCACACCTGACCAAATGAAGCCATATTCCTTTTATTACTCCGAAATGGCTATATAAATAGCCTTATTATAAATTATTTAATCGCTAACTTAGGAAATATTTAAATATATTAAAATATTTCCCTTTTTGCCTCTGATAGCCCAAACCAACCAAATAAACATGAGTCTGACCATGTCACCTGTCTGTGACTGATGTCGAACGAGATGGGTCAACTGGCAGTCCCATCCCTAAAATTTAGGGATGCTCCTAGAAGTTAGGAAACCAATCCTGTCGCACTAAAACTGACACCAACTGAAGGGTCATGAATAACCTCACGACTGGCAACTGTCACAACCTCCTAAAATTTAGGAATATCCCCTAAAATCTAGGAACTCCTCCAAACTGGATCCAAACTACTTGTAAAGCCAAAATCCGGTCACTGTATGCACTGAATGAGTCCCTATCCAACTCTGCTAGCCTACGAGACTCCAATGATAGGCCAACTCCTCCATCTCTGATGTCCACTCTAGAAAGGGGACATGACACGCAAATAGAAACCTGCTTTTGGCATGAGTGTTTATTCCCTTGTTAAAAGGTTGCAGTTTGTGAAGTGTAAGCTTAAAAGGTAGAATAATCAACGCTTTGGCAACGTCTCTTTGCCTGAGGTCTACTCAATCTCATTCAGATAGCATTACTCGTCAGATTTGAGATAATGGTCTAAGGATAGTGATGAGTATGAAGTGATGAAGGAATTGGACGAATGGGAGCTTCGTGAGGAGATTTTTTGAAAGCAAAAGTTTTGTATTGATTGGCTTTAGAAAGGTGATAGAAACACTACCTCTTTTCAGAACTTTGTTGAAGATAAAAGAAATTAGAATCTAAGCACCTCTCTTTTGTCCCCTAAGAGACATCAGCTTTCTTCTTTCAGTGATATTTCAAAAGACGTTTCTCAATTCTTTTCAGCTCTCTTTACTAAGGACTCCCCCCCTGCAAGTGATGAAGAAAATTCTATTTTAGAATGCATTCCCTCTCTCGTGACTAATGAAACTAATGACGGTCTTACTTGACCTATTTCTTTGACTGAATTAGAATAAGTAGTGTTTCAAATGAAAAAGGGAAAAGCCCCTAGTCCTAATGGGTTTCCAATAGAGTTGTGCAAGAGTCACAAAGAAAGAAACACATGTTACGAGCCATGAATTCTACAATCCTTGCTCGTATTCCTAATAAAGGAGGAGTCGATTCTCTAGATCTCTTTAGACCTATTGCTCTCTACAATGTGGTTTGTAAAATAATTACAAAGC
Source organism: Chamaecyparis obtusa (assembly GCA_027943335.1). Classification (NCBI taxonomy): domain Eukaryota; kingdom Viridiplantae; phylum Streptophyta; class Pinopsida; order Cupressales; family Cupressaceae; genus Chamaecyparis; species Chamaecyparis obtusa. The sequence goes on along the minus strand of BSBK01002250.1, from coordinate 405,927 downwards.
TGATTGCAAAGAGGCTTAAGCCATGGCTCATTAGATTGATCTAAAAGGAGCAAGGTGTTTTTGTAGCTAGTATGCAAATTTTGGATGGGATAGTGGTCATGACTAAGGTTATTCATTCTATAGCCAACTCAAAGGATAAGGCAATGTTCATAAAGTTGGACATGGCCAAAGGTTATAATTGTGTTAAATAGGCTTTCCTTCATAAAGGGCTTTTCAGTTTTGTAGTTGGAAGTTTGTGGGTCAAGTGGGTGATGAGCTGTGTCACTTCATAGTGACTTGTTTGAGTTCTTTGGAGCCTCGCAAGCCTTCAATAAGGTGCTTCCTTATCTCCTTATTTGTTTATTTTAATGGTTGAAGGACTAGGAAGCCTTATCAAGGTTCATGCAAGACAAGGTTTGATCCAGCATTGGAGCTAGGGTAATAGCTTTCCTCCTCACTCTCATTTATAGTTTGTTGATGATATGAATCTCATGGGTGTAGCCCAAATCAACGAGGCAACAAACTTTATAACTTTAGATATCTACTTGGCTGCCTTTGGGCAAAGGATTAATGAGGTTAAGCCTTCTATTTTCTTCTTTAATACTCCAAGGCTTATTCAATCAAGATTGTCTGGATTCTTAGATTTCAGATTGGTTCCCTTCCCTTTGTGTATCTTGGTATTCTTCTTGTGGGCGGTCCTCTACCTAGGCGATTTTGGCAGGATGAGTTGGATAAATTTTGCGGAAGTGCTAGCCATTAGACTTGCAAGAGGCTCTTAACATCTAGAGTGTGAGACTTTTGAAGACAGTGGTTAATACCTCCCCATTTACAGGTGCTTTGTGAAAGCTGCTCCCTTAAACTTTATTATGAAATTTGATGCTCTCTCTCCTGTCAATTCCTATGGGTTGGCAATTTGTTATCAACAAACTGGAGTTTAATTAAGTGGGAGCCTGTTTGCAGGCCAAAGTAGGAGGGCAGTCTTGGTCTTTGTCAGGCTTGCCTTAGCGGGTAATTTTTGGCTGCCAAGCCAAAATGGAGATGGTGCATTAACCAGGACCAGGATTGGGTCCAAATCCATACAAACAAGTATTTAAGGGAGGTGGACAGCAAGGATGTCCCACGGTTTAACCTTGTGGATAAGGGAGTCTATGATCTAGAACACTCTCAAAAAAAGAGTTAAGTTAATAAAGTTGGGGCTTTTTTGCATCTGTAATAAAGATTTTGAGGCTCTTTTCTGGTACAATTTGTCAGCCTATCTTATCATTATTGCCACATGTGATGTCCCCTCCCTAGCATAAGAATTGATAATAAATAATAATAAAATAAATTAACGAATAAATAAATAATAGTAAATTATAATATAATTTACTATTATAACTATATTATTAACATACTATAAAAGAATATAACATATAAATTGATATAATATAATATTATCTCTAAATGAATGTATATAATATATTATTATTAACATAATATAATAATATATTCTTAATATAAGAAATAATAATAAATAACCATAGTAATTAATAAATAAATAATAATATATACATCAAATATTATATAGAAAGTGAAATATATTATAAAACATATAATATATTATATACAAATCATCTGTATAAAATAATACTGAACAAATCATATATAAATTAATACTTACAAAGCAACGATCCAATATGAAAAGGACACAGCCTTGGGAATGGTGGTATTCAGGAGAACAGACATGACTTTTCATCCCAATTAAAGAGGTATATAAGGCAAGTCCATATGATTATTAGAAAGGCATCGAACAGAACAAGTAGACTTAAAACACAGTCAGCATTTGGTAATCCATTGGTCAGCATTGAATCCCAGTCAGCAGTCAATACACATTCAACAGTAATCAGCATCCAATACGCCCAATCAGTATATTTAATATTTACTCAGCCACTGATATTCAATACTGTAAGCAGCAACATATGGAAATGATGGAGTGAATAAGGAAGGAAAATAGAGAATCTGAAAAGGGAAACCAAATCACAAGAAAACATAGCTATACATGCGAGGGCAATATATATATATATATATATATATATATATATATTGCCCTCGCATGTATAGCTATGTTTTCTTGTGATTTGGTTTCCCTTTTCAGATTCTCTATTTTCCTTCCTTATTCACTCCATCATTTCCATATGTTGCTGCTTACAGTATTGAATATCAGTGGCTGATATTCAATACTGTAAGCAGCAACATATGGAAATGATGGAGTGAATAAGGAAGGAAAATAGAGAATCTGAAAAGGGAAACCAAATCACAAGAAAACATAGCTATACATGCGAGGGCAATATATATATATATATATATATATATATATATTGCAGATTATTAATATAAATATCAGATAATTACTTAATCTTATTCAATATAGATGTATACTTGAGATATATATGTGCTTACAGATATATGCACTACATTACATGCTACCACCTTAAGTCTGTTATATGAATTGCATGTGATTTATATACATACGCCCCAGTCTGTAATAATTAAACATATGAGATGTAGAGCACTTATTAGATTAGTACCTCAAAAAGTAGGTAAGGCCTACGGTGGAATTGACTGTGCTACATTATACAAAGGCAATGGATAAGGCCTGTGGTGGAATGGGCATTGCTTACATCATACAAAGGCACTATTGTGAGGGATAATCTACATGGAAAAATTATTGAGAATCCTTAACCATAAGAGATGACTAAGGTAGAGTGATGAAGAAGAGAAGTGCAAAGGTTCCACTAGGTACGCCAACCCCATGAAGCATTTGGGGCCAAGGGGGACAGAGTTTCTGCTCTTGGGCCGAGGGCAGTGACACGTCTCCTTATCCCATCGCTCCCTATGGTTAGGGTCATGAAAGTTAAATGCTATTAGTAGGATTCCTAAAATCCAAATATGCATCGATTATTGTTGTCCCACCCCTTGGTTAGAATTGTATCTCTTTAAATTATCAATTTGTAAAGCTTAAGGCAAATTATATTACACTAACAATATAATTAGCTTATATATGTATATATGCATTTGTCCCTTATTTGGTGATTGCGGGCCTAAATCAAGATTTACCTTGTTAAAGGGCATTTTTACTAGTCGGGTTATATCTCTAACTGTCTTACAATTCTTATTTTAATGAAATTTGCATCTCTCTAACCGTCTTAAAATTCTTATTTTGATGAAATTTGTGATTCTAGCGCAAATATTAGGGCAATCCCGAAGAGGGGACATTACACCACACTTGCAATCCTTGTGAAATAGATTTCTTCAAGCTGGTTGGTATAGGTTTGAAGACTTCAAAACTATTCAGGACTTGGGCTAAGCAAAGGTGTTTAAATGAAAAGAACATCAAGAGTGGCCACCAAGATGCTCGAAGGAGGCTCATGGAGAGCTTGCAAGGATTTTGGCAGGTAGAGTGTGCAATTATTTTAAGGGAAAGAATGTTCTTGCCTAGGGCCTTAATCCAAAGGACAAGTTTTTGGTTGCTTCAAGTTACCGGGAGTTAGATGGGCAAAGTTATGGTGGGGAAGATCTGCCTTGATGGATGCAAATGTGGAATACGTTTGCTTGCCCCAAATGTAATTTTTTCATGTGGCTGGTTGCACAAAATAAGTACCTAACTTGAGAGAATTTATGAAAGAGGGGCTTTTATGGGCCTTCTGTATGTGTTCTTGGCAATAATAATGATGAAAGTTCCTCACATATTTTCTTCCAATGTTCTTTTGCTTTTTCTAGGAAGATATGGCACTCTTGTTGGGGGTGCTTGGACGCAAGCCTGTGATCGTAACACTTCTCTTGTTGAGCTTTGGGTAATTTGGGAAGCCCTAGCTAAGAATCCTTTTCTTCATATGCCTTGGAATATTGGACATACTTTTATATTATCACAGCTTTGGCTAGAAAGAAGTCGGATGATTTCCCAAGATAAGAAAATCTTGGTGCATCGGGTGTGGTAGAGGATTATTCGCATGCTTGAATGTAATGTCCCCATTTTTCAGACCTTTGGAATTAGCTTAGTTTGGTGACCCTTGTAAGCTAATCAAGTGATCAAAGGGGGTCAGTTGGCAGAGCCAGTGACTGGATTCCATTCTGGAGAAACTGGTTATCAAGTCTGCTCTTCGTTTGGGTCAGATTGGACGACTTACTATTTTTAGTAAGTGGTATTTTGGGTATGGCCTGGTTTAGCAGGGTGTCTGTACAGTGTTATCAAATGTTTCAGGATCATTTATCAAGGATCTCCAATTTAAGAGACTTATTATTTATAGTAAGTCTATTTTTGGCAGATGGCTATTTCTAGCAGGGCAGTTTGAGCTCAAGGCTCTGTTGTCAGAAGTTAGTTTGTTTCAGTCAGATAGATTCAGTGACTTCATATTTTAATTGTCGTTATTAAATTAAGTTATTTTAATTTAATAACTTTATGATTTTATAACTTTAATGTTATAAAATGATGTTGTGTTGAAGAAGCTACTTAAGTGAAAAAAGTAAAGTTGAAGCTTTTTCAAAAAGCTTATATATTCAACTCGAAAAAGCACTTTACGCATCTATTGATCATTTGATAAAAAATTGTGTTTTGAGAGAAGAGAAATACTACTAGGGTTTGAGGACTAATTCCTCATTTTGCAATTTGAATCATCACTGATTGATGATGAATTTTGCTACTGAAATTCTGAGAATACAATTTTGATTCTGGAAATTCAATTTGGTGCTGAAGTATACCAAATTGGAGGAAGAATTATCAATTTATATTTGATACAAAGGGTTTCCAGGCTGGATCAATTTCTCTTTGGTGTTTTAATAATGTTCATGCTAGAAGGCTGATATATCTTCCAATAAGCTGGAATCTGCAAGTACAAGCTGCGTAATTATTAACTTTGGCTGCGTGTTGTATCTAGAAGGCTGCGTCGCCTCTTCTAGTGGCTGCATGAGGTATCCAGGAGGCTGCGTTTCATTCTAGAATTGGCTGCGTGGTTTATCTTTAAGGCTGGGAGTGATTCCTTAGGGGCTGCGTGACTTCTTGGCAGCCATTGCTCATTCTTCAAGGGGCTGTGTGCAATACGTACAAGGTGGCGAGCATTCTTGAGGTCTTTTAAAAAGTGCTGCACATTCATTATTAATGTAGTATTTTAAATATTTGCCAAGCATGTGAATTGAATTGATAATTATCTTTGCAGTTAGAATTTAAAATTGTTGCTGTTGTTTTAATTGAAAATCTGGAAAATTTATTGAAATTCACATATGATTGATTCAAAATTCCTATATGATCTGAAAATGATTTTAAAAGTGCAAATTAAAATTGTGAAAAAGTTAGTTGCAAAAGAGAGCCAGCCAGGTTCATTACATTAAAGAGACCCTATTGGCAAAGTGTGATCTTTTCGATACTGTGGACCCAAGTGATTTGGTTGTAATCCATAATTTGGGTGGTTATGCTACTGGTTATTCTCAGTCAAGATTGAATTGGCAAGCCAAAAGGAAAATCCAGCAAGAAGGTTTGTGGTCCACGCCTCCTCATGGAGTGATAAAGATTAATTACTAATGGTTCTACGGAGAATCTTGGGCATGCTAGGATTGGAGGTATTGGTAGAGATAGTTTCATGGCAAACATATTCTTCTTTTCTATATATAAAGAGCAGCAAACTAATGATTTCATGGAGGCTCTTGCTAATCAATATGCATTGGAAAGAAGTTGTGGTCTAGGCTAGTGCAAGATTATCTCTAAATCATATTTTCAAATGGTTATAGATATGTTGAATGAGTGGAGGTGAGATGGAGTTAGTTGGCAATTGGCTTCGTTGGTCACACAAATTCTAATTCTTGGTGGTTCCTCGGATTATGTTTCCTTTTGCCACATTCCTCAAGAATGGACTAGAGTGGCAGATTGTTTAGCTAAATGAGCTTTTGAGCAAAGGGATGGGTTGAATGTTGAAGACTGGGGATTTGTCCCCAGAATATTCTCAAAAGTTAGAGAAAATTGTTATTGACGATAAGACTGCATAATCAGTGACCTTGTTGGGGGCTCCTTTTGATAGGATGTTTCCCAGTTTGTTGGTTGTTTTCTGCTTGGCTTGTATCTTTCTTGCTTTGTAATGGTTCTTCTTTATTAATGAATTTTTATCCCTTTCTCAAAAAAAAAATACTATTCTTTTTCTAAATATATTTCCTCTAAAAATAAATATAAGCATTACTTTAAGTTTATTTATTTCTCCAGTGCACATTAATTAAATAATTAATTTATCTAATTCTCTTTTAATTAACTCCTCATGCACAAATTAAATAATTTTTAATTATTTAATTCTATTAACATTTTAATCTCAACTATTAACTAACACTCACTTTTAGTGTTCTGATCAACCAAATCTAATTTACAGAAATGATACAGTCAGTTCATTGAATAATGCAATCAAATAACTCCTATCTTGAGCCTTCAATTTCTCTCATCCATTATCAACCATTGATCTCCCATATGTCTCAACCAATCTCTATATTTGATCAATATCAAGTTAAATCTATAAACCATTCATCTCACATCAAATCAAACCCTGGCTGGTTAATTGTTATCAAGCATTATCATTATCAAGCTAGCTATCCTATCAATCATCCATATTATTCTAGAACTGCAATCTTTGATCTTTCGTGCAATCATATTACTACTTGTGTTTGTGCAAAAATCTGAGAGCAGCAATACTATCATTCATTAAAGAGATCTTGGAGAGACAATGAAAATAAGGTGTTTGTGTAAGGTATAATTTCGTTAAGTTCATTGTGTTTATGCATTCACTTTATATGCTTCATTGTTAATTAGAATTGCTTGTGAATTCAAAGGTTTTGTGGTCGAATCCTTCGATAATTAACATTTGTTTTATTTCTGATCCACATCATGTACATCTCATAATCCATTTAATTTTCCTCAACTTCTTGTTATCTCCCTTTTCCATTGGCATTATTAATTTGAAATTTCGTTAATCCTTTTATTCATCATCCCTTAAAGTTTCATCAAACCTTCTTTTAATGATCACATATTTCGGGATCCCTCCCCCACCCCACACAAATTTCATTTATCAACCTTAAGTGCCTAACTCCTCTAAAAGGGTAGGACTTAGTGTGTGTTACACATTTCTTTTACTGCAATAATTGTATTAATACTCATTTCTTTAGTAAAATTCCTAACCACAAAACTTTTACTTGTTTTTATAACTTCTCTTTTTATGCACCAACAAATTGGGGTCCTAGCGACGAAACCAAATGTCAATAATTAAATAAGGGAGTTAAGTTCTAGATTATTTATGTTAGAGAAGCTAACCGCAATGTGATGTGGTAAAAGGTAAATCAAAACAGTGCAGTATATAATATACATATTATATAATAGGTTCAATCAATTTTATGTATTTGTAGAGGCCATAAAATAGGTCTACTCATATATTCATATCGTATCTTCTTTATATAAGGTGCATTCTTTAGTACAAGCATAGACAGACACATCACATATACTTGGGTAGCATCTATCACACATTCCTTGGCAGTGAGCTTAGATGTTCATGCGGCATTCTTCTTGTGTAGGGACATGTTTCTCTATGTATCCTTCTGTCTTTCTATTCTTGAAGGGTATTGCATGTTTTTAGTTACTATTCCAATATTCTTTTGGTGACTATTAATCTATTGAGTTTCCAATTCTTGAAGTACCAACAATATTAATTTTTTATGACTAAAAGATCCAAAAACACTCATACAAAATGTACATCTACCATTCCTACTCATCACTATCAAATAACAAAAGATTACCAAGGATAACTACAGAAATTTCCATACAAAGGTGCTTTAATTGAATATCCCACATGTCAGTCAAGATTTGCTTGTATTCATCACTCAAATCGGAATGCAAATATACCACTTATTGTACCTTCACGTTACGATTAGAGATCGGTTAGTGCTTTATTTCAGTTTAGTTTTTGTAAGTTGAAGGAATGTTTACCTTGAGATTCCTCCTGCAAATGGCCAAGAAATACCATCTTGTTCCCCAATGTGATCAAGAAAAACAAGTGTTGAGTCCAAGCCAAACATTATGCCTAAAGACCAAGCAACCAATTTCCAATAAGAGAAAGTTTTTTAGGGAGACAAAAGATGAGGGGGATGTATTTCCCACAATGTAAGTTAGTATTGATGCTTGTCCACCTCTTGTCTCAACTATTCTAAGGGGCAACATTTCCTTCTTTTTGGTTATTAATTATTTTTGTTAGCCCATTTTTAATGTCTTGTTTTTTAGTGTAGGTTTTTTATTTTCCTTAAATTAGGGGGTATTTATTTTTTCCTATACATATTTTGTTTAAGCTTGTTTAGGTTATGAGGAGTTTAATATGAGGACATGTGTCAAAAAACTTCAGCTACATGTGTCACTCACTCCCACACATGGATGGTGAGTTACACTCCACCTTTTGGCTTGTTGTGCCACCTCTCATAACCACTATTTTGTCATTTCTTAAGTGGGTTATACGTTAGTTGGGTTTCTCACTCTCTTTTGACTTTATTTGCCACCTTTCATGACTCCTTTTCTGTCTTCATGTAAGGAGGTTATGCCACATGTTTTGGCACTTACCAAGTAGGTAAAACCTCCCACCTTTTATGGGGAATGGGAGTTAATGCACCTCTTGGATGTATATGCCTCTGTTTTTTTATATAAGAAGCACTCTACTTTCACCTTCACAAGTAAGTGACAGCTCAATGAGAGTATTGAAAGTCTTCTCAAAATTATCTTTCCTATCTCTATTTTTTCTCTCATTTCAGATTCCTTATCATTCAGTTGCGTTGATCTTTGATCATCTATTGCTTGGAGTTGCGTGTGATGACTGACATCAAATCCTGGCTCGCTTCTTGCAAAATCTAACATTGCATAGGCATTTGGAGAAATTATTGACCAAGGGAACTTCTTTGCAGAAGGTTTCTCCAATGCTTATGCCAAGTCTTTCACAATACCATTAACAATGACAGTACTAATATCGTTACAGATTTATCATTGTGCCTCTTTCAATTCCTATTCTAGATGCTGGAGAAAAATATCTTTATTTTACTGTGTTGAGAGGAATGATGATAAAGTATTCCTCAATAATATTTTATTTGTTATGAGGATTATGTAGAAAAGTTAGTGTTTCTGGCCCTTCTTAAGCATAGCAGAGAAATCATCAACATGATATGCCTACAATATACTTCCAAATACTCATTAAATATCTTTCTGATCATCAAAAACTTTATTATTTGTATCATTGTGATTATAAGCTAAGTCAGCTTGGCGAATTTCATCTATAAAATGTGAATTTTTCCGAACATCAAATTTCTATTTGAAATTCGTTGAAGTTCAGTATATTATTCGTATGGAATAATTTGTCACATTTTTTCATTTAAATAGAAATTTTATGAGTACATTTTTTAGGTTACGGATATTTTCCAGAGTTTTTCAGCACATTTTCCTTAAAAAACACAGCTCTCTAGCGTGTAAATGTACACTCACAATTTTGTCTGCAAAAACGTATTCTGGGTTTTCTGATTTAGGCAGCTCAACATCTTAGCAAAACAGTGAAAAAGAACTTCTAAGCGGACTAAGACTGGTGATGCTGCTCCAGAGATGACCCTGCTCCTGCTGCAGCCGTCGCATTGTTCTGCAAAGACCAGATAGACCTGCATTTTAATTTGTTGCCTCCCGTTGTTAAGGTTTATTTTGTTCTTGTAGGGTTTATTTAAATTGATATAGTATATAAAGTGTAGTTATAATATAATTTTTACTTAAACTTTAGTTTAAAATTTTTAATTATACTTTTCCTTTATTAAAAAACTAAAAGTCAGATTATAGTTTATATTTTATAAAATTTATAAACAAAAAATCAAATTATTTTAAAATGCTGATATATTAAAAATTTTAAATATTATATTTAATTAATTATATATTGTTATATTAAATTAAATCAAATATAATTAATATAATGATTTCAAATCTATTTAGACATTTAATACTATTATGATAATTTATTCAATATATTACTTATATTTAAAAAATAATATAATTATATAAGGCGAGTTTAATCCAATTTTTTTTTCCAAATTTTTACTCTTGTCGAACTTCATCCGAATTTTGTGGTTGCCGAACTCGAATTCCAATTCAAACCTAGTGCTTAGATTATAAGTATCCATCAATCATTTATGAAATAACAAGCTTTCATTTCTTCTCATCCTTTTTCATTTCATCATTTCTTATTTTTTACGCTTCCTCTTCAAGCGAGTACATTATACACATAAATTAGTGTTTGACAAAAGCAACTATGTAATACAAATAAAAGAAGTCGAAACTGGTAACAGAAACAGTTCATAAGTTTTACCTATGCAAGAAAATGCATATCCGTAATACAAATCTAAATTTACAATGCCAATACATTCAACACCACTGCAAAATCTGAGAATCTTCAAACTTACACTAATTGTTCAGGCATGTCCTTCAAAGAAAAGAGTGGCGGCACAAGCATCATCAGGTCATCTTGCTCTATGTCCATAAGAGTGCCTTTCTCTAAGACAGACAAATTAGCAAACTAAGCAACACAGTTGAACTAGTTGCTATATCACAAAACTAGGATTTGTACTGACTATAAATGACCAATTCAAAGTGCATATCAAGAGGTCTGAACTAAACTATCTGCATAAATATAATTGAAATTGTAATATTAATCTTTGAGTTAATCTTAATCCAATAACAAGTCTAGAAACCTTACCAAAACCTGGATCAATATGTCCCTTTTTCTTGTTTCTAGAAGACTCGGCATGAACGGCCAGTACATATTGATAATCTACCATGCCTGCCCAAGTAATGCAAACCATAAAATTAGGTTATTTTCCGTACTTTCATCTTAAAGATGCTAACAAACAACTACATAGCAAACCCATAATTCATAAATGCAATGCAGAAATTTTGAACAAGTTTGTTAATTCCATTTTCCATGTGAACACATTAATGGGATATGATAGATAAAATATGTTATACAAAGAACCTATGTATTATCACGATCAAAACTATATGAATGATCAAATCTTTGCACATGATACGAAATAGGAAAGATAAAATTTGTTAGATAAAGAAACTCTGTACTCTCACCATCAAAACTATATGCATGATCTACTCTGGAAACTATATCAGCTCTTAGCTCTTCTTTTGTTGGATCCTGTGATTGTGAAGTATCAATATCCTCATTATCTGAGGTATCCAGTTCATTTGAGCTCCCTAGAACAAAATTTTCTGATCCACGGATCTGGATATCATGATCTATACCAATAGACTGTAAAGAATTTTCATTCATTTCAGATGGGAAGGTGGCTTGAGAAACAGAACAATGTCCATCATGCATAGTTTTTCTTGTAATACGCAGCAAAAGACAATTACTTTGCCGAACCTCCCCAAATGCAGGATGAGAATGTGGATCTTCTGGACGGAACCTAAGCTCAATGTAGTTGGCATCTGAAGATCTTGCCTGCATTTCACGAGCCTTCACAAGGTCAAAAGTGACATAATGCAGCTCAAGGGGAAAACAAATCATCAAGGACTAAGCAATAATATTCTAGCTAGAAATCATGAACAAGCCTGCTAAAATAGACTATCATAGAGAAATTTATCATTGACATGCTAAATAAAGAAATGAATTTCAAACTTTAAGTAAATGAGATTTCAAATATAAGCAACTAAATCCAGCTTACTTAATCACACCATATGCTATAGGCAATTTATGCAGGATCATCCAGGCCCACAAGCAATCTTGCATCACCAAAAGAAATAATTTCATTTTAATGCTCAACCTTTTCATATTTGGTGTAGTTTGGAGCTTCAAGAGCACATTTTTGAGTGTTGAAACTTGAAAGATAAAATATTATTTTTATCAAACTTGGCTTCCATTTCAAAAATCACAGACGAACAAGGTGATTAATGTGGTTTTAAGAGCATATTGTAATAACCCCAACGGGTTATCCCATATCTGCCTTAAAATGTTCAATATGTTTTGAAGGAATTTCATCAAACAGTTGGCTAGTAAAGTCTGACCTAATTTTCTGAGTTCTTGTGTCACCCAAAACACCACGCTAGTTACAAGTGCTTTGCATAGAAAATCCATCAAACATTTATAAGGTCATAACATGCTGAAGTAATCACTTATACCACAGAGACAATTTGTCAAACACTTGGTGAACCACCTCTTGTCACAAGAGAATTCCTCTGCTGTAAACTTGGATTTAATGGTTCATTGTTACAGACTTAGTAGATGAACCATAGCAATATTTATATCATGTCTTCATACAACCATTTGGTTTCACACTTGCATATAATCAGATTGGCAAATATATCAATTTAACAAATGATAGCAGCATTGAAATCTAATGTTATTTTAATAGACATGAAAGTTACAGATTTTTATCTTTAATTCCAAATGATGTTAACAACAACTGTGAGAACCTGATTTGAAGTTGCAGCTCTGTTATTTGACTCAAAATTGATCACAGCTTTCATGCCATGCAAAACAAACCCTGGATGTTCAAGTCTGAAAGCTGGATGACATCCTCTAAAACCCACGCAGCTAATATACAGAGTGCGGCTGCCATTAAAAACATTGCAATTACCTTGACTATGTTGATATTATGGCCTTTCGGCAAATATATCATGCATTGGATAAAGATATTTTCGATATATAAATAATAACATTAAATATGAGAGATATTTAATATTTATTGTTTATTAGTAAATTGATTTAATTGTCTAACTTAAGTCAGGGCCCAAGGTCGGCCTCCTTAAGAGAGAATATTTTACCCAGGTCAGCCTCTTGCGGAGGCAATCCAATTGCATATATAAGGCAGATCGAATCTTGGGGAGAACACATCAAAAACATAACATGAGTTCTCTCCTTGTGGATTTGACAAGCAGTTTCAAGGCAGCGAATTGGAGCAGCAGCATGAGCAGCAGTGAAACACATAAAGAGTGTGAATTATAACTAGGGCAGATATCTTGCAACCCTAGAGGAGTGAACTAGGGCAGAGAGCTTGCAGCCCTGAAGGAGAGAACTAAGGCAGAGATATTATGCAGCCCTAAAGGAGCAAACTAGGGCAGTATTGTGCAGCCCTAGAAGAACCATATGAGGGCCAATATTGCAGCCCTAGATCTACGAATTATGGCAGATTTAATAGAAGGCCAAAATCAGGGCAGATTGGCGATATATTGAAGGACAAGATTGAAGATCTCAAGGTTCAGATTTGAAGTCTGATTCAGAGATATAATCCGAGTACTATCTCTCCTTGTTCTTTGTGATTTCTTATCATTTCATGTGCTTAGTTTTGTTAGACCTCTATAGACTGATATATTCCTTGGCAGAATCTGAAATATACTAACATGGTATCAAAGCGTTGGTAGAGTAAAAGATCTAAATTCAGATTTAGGAATCTCAGTCTAACTCTTCCAAAACTAAGGAACTTCATGGCAACTAGGGTTTGGTCTGAAAATTGTAATGGGTTTGGTCTAAAAATTGTAATGAGGGTTTTGATTTACAATTGGTTGCCTCCTATGGAAAACTTATTAGTTATCATTGGCTGGGAAGATATGGGTAGAACTCAAGATTCTTGCATTTTTTGAAATTTTCTTTCCTTATTGATCTAGAGGGAGTAGATCATCTTGAGTTAAGTGCACAGCATGTATGATTCAGAGGGAGTATAATCATGGACTCTAATGATGGGATCATAGCTGGTTAGTGTCATAACTAATATCTAGCTGATTATCTGCTATTAGCACAAATGGGATGCATACTTCACATAGTATTGCAACATACCTTCATATTGTTTGGCATACGATGAATGGGAACTTTAACTGTTTCACATTGGTATACACATACTGGTTTTATGCATTGGCATTGGCATTATTAATGTGTAGGAAGTACACTTGGCATATCAATCTTACAGCATTGATTCATTGGTTATAATATAACTTGGTGTAATGTCCCCATTTTTATTGCAGGTCATTGATCTGATGGTGCCAGGTCATTATTGTGATCCTCGTGGTCTGGCAAGGTGTTTAGAGGGTCATTGGTGTGAACTTACTATTTATAGTAAGTCAATGGATAGTTCTAATGAGCTCAGATGAGTTAGAGGAGTTGAATGATGCTCTCGGTTTTCATTTCTGGCTTCCGGTTTGGGCTCCAAGAATCTTGGAGAGAGCGTCTATTTTTAGTAAGTCACCCCGTCAAGTTCATTCATCATCTTTCTTCATCTGGATCAATCCTGTGCAGACAGATTTCGATTCAGACGCTTCTTCAGTTGTTTTCGCAAGACGGGTGGTTTATTATTATTGTTTGATTAAATTGGCTAAGGTTGTTATTTTTGTTGGTATTATATGCTGGATACCTTAGTGTTATAGCTCGTTGGAACCAGGATGAAAAGTTTTAAATCTTGGGCACAAGAAACTGGGACCTTGCATGTCATATTTTCATGATATTGGTGAAAAGGCTGTTTTTGGAGCCAAATGAATTAATAAATTATTTTATTCAATATGTGCCTAAGTATAAAAAGGGTTTTAAGTGAAAAGTGTGTGAGAGAAGACACTTTCGAATTATAAAAGCAATGCTTTGTGAAAGCAAAATCATTCATTGTTGATTTGATAAAATTTATAAAACTTCTTGGTTGTGAGAAATGGCTAGGGTGTTGAGGACTAATTCCTCTTTCTGCAATTTGAATCATCACTAATTGATGATGAATTTTGCTTCTAGATTCTTGATAATTATATTCTGATTTTGAAGATATTAATTTGACGCTGAGGTATGCCAAATGGAAAGGATTAAATTTATTATAGAGCTGAGGGTTTAATACAGGCTACATTCGAATTTCTTGTAGAGCTGAATTCTCAAGGAGGCTGGATTATCTCTTTGAGTGGTGGAGTTGTAATTTGGTAGATGTGAAATTGTTTCCAAGGCAGCAAGTGATGTATTCATTTCTGTGTATTATTTATGAGGCCACACAAATCATCAAGGAGCTGCGTTTTACCTTTCCTGGCTCACGTCACCACTAGGAAGCACCGGCCAGCTACTACCAAGCCTAGTGTGAGTCCTTTGGGCAGCTGCGTTACATAATGAGCAGCCATTAAGAGCTGCGTTCTGAATATTGGAGGCTGGAATTAAGTATTTGAGGGTACATGACTTATTCCAGCTCTTGAGAAAATATACTGTTTGCTGCATTCACAATAAAGAGGTGATGTTTTCAATTATGGAGTTGTTAAATTAAAGTGTCAATTCTGAAAATTAATGTTTGTATTGATTCAAACTTATGTAAGAATAGTATTTAGCAATTGGAAATTATTAATTGTTGATGTTCAACATGAGTATTCTCAAGTGAAAGCTTTCACAAAAAAATAAATATATTTTGAAATTACTTTGGAATTGTCAATTCACTTGAGATAAGTTATTTATATACAAAGAGCCAGGCAGGCTCTTTACACTTGGCATGTATGTGTGGAATTATTTGTAGAGAATATGATTCTTCCTTAATAGCTGATTGGATCAACTATTTGGAATGTTTGCTTAGCTAATTGACAGCATACTTTGCCCTGGCATATGTAATCTTTTACGCTGTCATAAAGGGACATTCACTGCAGATTGTTAGCCTTTTGATGTATAGGCGCGTGCATTGGCTTTTTATAACTTTGGCTGCATATTGGCATATGTCTTACATTGGTTGCCTTCTATTTAACCGATTAACCTCCAAGTGCATATTATCTTCTCTTAAGGCATATTTTCAGATTGCCCTTCAATTATTGGTTAGATTCAAGCCACCAGAAACATACCTTGAGAGGGAGTTTTTGATCTTGTTAGAGGGAGAAGATAGGATTATCCAAAAGGAGTAGGTCACCTTGAGTAACATATACCTTGGTATGACTTAATTATGGGTATGAAGTTTAAGAGGGAGTTCATTTATGGGCTCACTTAATTCTGTGTCATGAACCCCTTCCTTATGTCATGTTGATTACTTGCTATAGCAGCATACCTTGCAGCATACATAAAATTATGAAAAGTTACACTATTATACCTTACGCTGTTATGGAAATACACAGCTGATTGTTAGTAAAACTGATTAACTGTTTTCTTTATTAATGCATGGGTGCATACATTATTAGTTAATGAATGTTGGAACACTCTTACATTGGCACATGTTGTGTTTTATTGGCATATTTTTGGGAACATACATTATGATACTTAGAGATAATGTTGTTGTATGCATGGGAGCATACTTTATATGGGTATATGTTATCCTTTATATATGTATGGAACTATATTGCATCTTGCTATGATCACATTGCACCTGGTTATATGTTGGATAAATCTGGTTACCTTTAGGTGGTGAAGACTTATGTGATTACTCTTATGCTTATGGCTAAGACTTGTCTATAGATGCTGGATGAATTATGCTGGTTCTATGAGAGAACTACGTTTGGATATTGATTACTTAATATGATTGTATGGAGCATACGTCATTTGTATACTTTAGCTTGTGACGCATACTTTAGTGGATTATTGTGTATGAATGGATCATACTTTCTTTTTATAGCTGAATCTATATTTACTGAATATAGCTGAGACTATATTACATGTGGTTCTATATGTGAACACATTTTCTTTACATTGAACTTGAATCTTATGATCATATTGGTTACTCTTATACTTATGTGGATTCATGAGATGAGATTTTGATTATGAGAAACATTTGGTTGTGTCTGATTCATTTGATTACATCTATGCATATGGCTAAGTTGTTTGTTATGAATTGGATACTTAGAGAATATCATGGATTTGATATTCTTCTCATGGATCAGGGATCCATTGTTGACCATATGGTGACATCATGGACTTGATGTCGGGAGACCGTTACTCCGAGCATTTGGTGAATA
Organism: Chamaecyparis obtusa; assembly: GCA_027943335.1. Classification (NCBI taxonomy): domain Eukaryota; kingdom Viridiplantae; phylum Streptophyta; class Pinopsida; order Cupressales; family Cupressaceae; genus Chamaecyparis; species Chamaecyparis obtusa. Next base: position 388,994 of record BSBK01002250.1, on the reverse strand, counting down.
TCATGGACTTGATATTCGTTAGGCCAATGCTCGAGGATATCATGGATTTGATATCTCTTGGATCAGGGATCCACATTTAAGCATATGGTGGACATCATGGACTTGATGTCTGAAGGCCATTGCTCCAAGCACTTGGTGAATATCATGGACTTGATATTTGTTAGACCAATGCTCAAGGATATCATGAATTTGATATCTCGTCGATCAGGGATCCACATCTGAGTAATTGGTGGACATCATGGACTTGATGTCGATAGGCCATTAGTTCGAGCACTTGGTGAATATCATGGACTTGATATTCGTTAGACCAATGCTCTTAACATCATGGACTTGATGTTGTTTTGATGTCATGTACTTGACATCTCTTGAGTCTTGGTGACTTGTGGATTTAGTTATCCACAAATTGGATGGTATACATCATGGACTTGATGATACCATGAATATCATGGACTTGATATTCTATTGGCTGAGTCAAGAGGACTCGTGGATCTAGTTATCCACAAATTGGATAGAAAACATCATGAATTTGATGATAACTTGTGTTCGGAAAGTATCATGGACTTGATACTACCTTGAATATCATGGACTTGATATTCAAAAGAGTCAAGGTGACTAGTGGATTTAGGAAATTCACAAATTGATTGGAAATTTGATATCATGGACTTGATATCACTTATGGTTGATAAGCATCATGGACTTGATGTTATCATGAATATCATGGACTTGATATTCTTGGGTCGTGGAGACTAGCGGATCTAGGAGATCCACATTTGGATGGTAAGCATCATATGATATGATGTTTCTCATATGAATATGAGATGTATGGTTTATGAAGAACAGTTGTGTTCTCATTATATCTTGTAGATAGAGATCTACTATCATAGATGAGAGATCTATGGCATCATTGGATAAGGAATCCATTTTTGTTATGTTTTATGCTTTGAGTCTCGGAGACTCGTGGATTTAGGAAATACGCATCCAGTTGGTAAACATCTTATGATTTGATGTTACCATGATTTTCATATGGATATGAAATCTATGGTTGGAAATGATAATGAACATGTGTGTTTTTATCAAAATTGGTAGAATCGAGATCTACTTTCATAGATGAGAGATCTATGAAATCCATTTTGGTTATGTTTTTGTCATAAAGAATCCATGAGTGGATCTTTGCCTCAAGTCCAAGAGGGAGTGTTGATATTATGACCTTTCGGCAAATATATCATGCATTGGATAAAGATATTTTCGATATATAAATAATAATATTAAATATGAGAGATATTTAATATTTATTGTTTATTACTAAATCGATTTAATTGTCTAACTTAAGTCAGGGCCCAAGGTCGGCCTCCTTAAGGGAGAATATTTTACCCAAGTCGGCCTCTTGCAGAGGCAATCCAATTGCATATATAAGGCAGATCGAACCTTGGGGAGAACACATCAAAAACATAACATGAGTTCTCTCCTTGTGGATTCAACAAGCAGTTTCAAGGCAGCGAATTGGAGCAGCAGCGAAACACGTGAAGAGTGTGAATTATAACTATGGCAGATATCTTGCAGTCCTAGAGGAGCGAACTAGGGCAGAGTTCTTGCAGCCCTGAAGGAGCGAACTAAGGCAGAGATATTATGCAGCCCTAGAGGAGCGAACTAGGGCAGTATTGTGCAGCCCTAGAAGAACCATATGAGGGCCAATATTGCAGCCCTAGATCTGCAAATTATGGCAGATTTAATGGAAGGCCAAAATCAGGGCAGATTGGCGACATATTGAAGAACAAGATTGAAGATCTCAAAGTTCAAATTTGAAATCTGATTCAGAGATATAATCCGGGTACTATCTCTCCTTGTTCTTTGTGATTTCTTATCATATCATGTGCTTAGTTTTGTTAGACCTCTATAGACTGATATATTCCTTGGCAGAATCTGAAATATACTAACAGACTAAAGGTTGCGAATCAATCTGCTGTGTATTATCTGTCACCTCTTCTTATTTGCTAATGAGAAACCTATCTCATTCTTCAACAAATTCAAAACATTAATCACCATTTATAGCTCCTGGATGAAGCCATAGGTAATTGCACAATTCATTGGAATATTGCACCAACTCAAAGTGCTGCAAACTATGAAGAATTTACAATTCCTCAAGCTGTAATTTTGAAATTGTTGTTTCAATCTCCTTTGCCACAAACAAAGTTATCAAAATGCACAAATAGAATGAATTCGATTTCTCCAAAAAAGTTCTTTTAAAACATTAAAGAAGTGTAGCTTCTCCAATACACTTCTCACTTAAGAGGCTTCTCGCACACACCATTAAATTATAACATAAAGATAAAGTTATTTATTAAGATAGACTTAATAAACAACTTAAAATATGAAGCTCCATAAAAAGGCTTTATTAAATGCTCTTGTGGCTCAACTCTTGTGCCTCCACTGCACTGCCAAAAATAGCAACCGCCCAAAATAGACTTACTAAAATAGTCTCTCAAACTGGAAACTCTGCAAAAGAATCCACAACTCCACTGATACCAATACACAGGCACCTTGCTAAAAATAGCAATCATGACGATCACCCACAATAAGCACTTACTATAAATAGTAAGTCTGTCAATCTGACTCAAACGAAGAGCAATCCTGACATCACAGACCTGTCGAGTGGAAACTGACCTCTGGCTTTGCCACATGACCCCCTCCAACATCTTGATTAGCCTACAAAGGTCATAGAAATAAGCTAATTCCATGTGCCTAAAAACAGGGACATTACACATATATTGGACAATTTTGAAGTTTAAAGGGTTGAGGGGATCCATTCAAAGAGTATAAAATTTAAATTAATTATTTTCTCAATTTTGATGCCAAGATAAATTTGTTTAATGTCGTAAATTTGCACCCCTGTGTAATTTACCATAACGCCATGCTTCTACCATGCCTTTTGATGTTGTTCCCTCCTAGAGGACCCTTGTACTCCATTGGTACTTGGAAAACAGGAGGTTATCTCTCACACACCTTCTTCTATGTGTTGTCTTATTCTTCTATTTGTTGTATCTTGATTTTCGACATTTGGGGATGATGCAAAGTATTGGGGGCATTTAGGCTACTCTTCCATGTTGACCCTAATTTTTATTTTTCTGTCTCCATGTGTTGTTCTTCATATCTGAGTCATGGTTGACAGTGATGAAATATCCCCTCAGAGGATGTATATCACTCTTATGGGTTATGACGTTAACGCATCAAATCCCATTGTCTCTATTCGGATGTTGAGAAAATCATGTGTCATCCGTCAGGAAGTGACATTCCATGGAAACATCTCGTATGTTGACATGCCACAATGTCTCCTCTCCCTAGAATGTCTCATGCTACCCTCTGAGTAGCATAATCCATTCTAAGGGGGGGTTGTTATATCTATATTATCTAATTGTCTTTTTAACTAACTTTCACGTTGTCTTTAAATCACAAGTTTTTCTCGCAAAATTCAAAATTTTTGATCTTTATGTCTGCCTTTGTGGGGGCCAATCCACTATCTCATCAAATCTCACCCTATCGTATACCTTTCTAGCTTTTGCTACACTTACCCCTATCACATGCCTATATAGCTTTCGCTATGCCTATCAGCACATGTCTAAGCTGCCCTATCACATGCCTATATGGTTTCTGCTACACATGTTGGTGCATCGTCTAAAGCTGCCTTATCATGCAACTATCTACTTTTTGCTACTCACATCGGCGCACTATCAAAATCGCCCTATCAAATAGCTATTTGGTATAACACAACTTGCCACCCATACCGGCGTACCATCAATGGTCTTTGTCTACAAGTTGTCTTCATCATCTAGCATGCTCGTCTGCAGCTTGTGTGTTGGATGCAACTCACAACAATTCAAGAGTTTCTAGTTGAGGGCAACCCTATGCAAACAAAATTCCCGCAAGTAAGTCAAGTAAGTTCTCTTTACTTTAGCTTGCATTTCTCTATCATGATATGCTTGCTAAAGTGGGGGCAAAATGTAATGTCATAAATTTACACCCCTGTGTAATTTACCATTACGCCATGCCTCTACCTTAGCGTAAAACACGAAAAATCTGTGTAATCCTTCTACGTGCATTCATCCCGCTTTGTCACTACCTGCTCAAGATCTCAGCCACACGGCCTAAACGACCCAAGATGTGTGTGCGTCACAGAGATGTCCGCACAATGCACACTCGTCCACAAACCTGTCAACGTGTAGAGTGTCGTTGAGGCATTACACATTGCCAACTTGTAATGGAACCCCCGATTCCTCTACCTACTGACACTCAAATTCGATTCTCATCCATTATATGCCCTTTTTTAACCTCATTTGGCTCTATAGACGCTTCTTCATCCTTTCTCCACGATTTTGCATACACTTCTTGATCTTCTCTCACTATTTACAGCTTGTCTATCGCATCTTTGAACTCCATATTATAGAGAAGAGACTCATTTTGTGATCTTCCAGCCATCCTCGTCTCCACTTCTTTGAGTCTTGGCTTCATTGCGGTGGAGGGAAGTTTCTAACTCGATTCCATGTTGTGTTTTGATAGCATATCACTATTCTTGATCTTTTCTTGCATTATTATCGTCTTTATCCTTTATCTATCTTTACCATTATCTATCACCATTTTTATCATGTCTACATCGGCTATTGTGGAGGTGGAAACACCAAAGCAGGGATCTGATTGAGGCAGGTCTCCAAATAACCACCCAACATTTTCCTTCGTTTTCATGTGTGCAAGTTTGTGGGTGAACGAAGGTGAACATTTAGCTCCATCAACTCAAAGTTATTGTGGTAAGATCATCCTTTTTCTTCCTTGTGTTTTCATAGTATAATCATGTTCTTTTTGCATTCTATCATTGTTCCTATTTTTTGTCATTAGCCTAGTTTTGTTTTATTTGTTTTAGTTAGTTTCTTTGGTTTTCAATAGCTATTTCCGCACTTTGTCCATACGGGATGAATACATGCCACACATTCATCCTACATCCAAGCTGTCATCCTTGACCTGCGCAAGTGTCTGAGGCGGTGAATTCGCAAAGCTAGCCAATTAACTATGTTAATTTGCTTTTCTAGTTTATGTAATCAAAATATCATAATCTATTAGTTGCTTTTGGTTATCCAAGTTTCTTTGCATTTAATACATTGATTGTCTTAATCGTTTTTAGTCTATTATCACTTAGTTTGTCTTGATCCCCTAGCTCACCAGAGCGCTAGTTAAGTGAGGTGGCGCAAGGGACAGTTCATCCTTCGCAACTTTAATTGGTCTTGAGGTCAGTGAATTTTTCATTCTCCGCAATTTGTATAAGACAAATCGCTTTTGGCAATCTATGCTTGTGTTATTCTTTCAATTTGGATGCCTAAAATGGAAAGAAAAGCTAGAGAATTTTGGAAAAATGTTTAATGACTCTTCAAATTCCAAAGGAGCACGACTTGGTTTATATTTTTATAATTTATTCATTACTTAAAGGTATCTACAGAAACAAGTCATGGGATATGGTGCAACAACATTGACAACGCCCAAATCTATGTTTTTATTTCGTTCTTTTTTAAAGGAATTTCAAAGGTCAAATTATGTGAAAGAAAGAGCAGATTTGGGTGCCTCTTTTTGGTGTCCCACAAGTGCATTAAACTCTATTAAATGCATTCTTCAACAGTGTTAAGAGGCAGCAATAAACAGCAGCAAGGTTAGAAAAATAAATTGCAGGTTCTTCAAGAGAATCGCATAAAGAAGATTGTAGGCAATTAACTTGCCAAGAGCAGAAAAATAAAAGAAGCGGATGAAGAATCTGCACGTGTGTTGAAGGTGTTGAAGGCAGCCATGAGAGCTGTAAGATGACGGAGAAAAACAGATTTCTAAAGAAGAATGAAGCCAAGCAGGTGAGAAGGCATGAAGATTCAAAGACTTGTAGTCATGAAATGCCTAGAAACATTGTAAAATTTCTGAACTTTGTCTCTTGTTGTAATCCTTCTTATATCTAATTTCTCAAATTATTTTGTTATAGGAATATATAAATGGAGTTTTAGTAAATAAGTGTTTCAAATTTTGTTTCCATATTATGGATTGGATGACATGTTAAGCCTGAGAGATTGAGTAGTTTGATAAGAATCCCCAATCTTGTCTGCATCAGCAAGGATTCAATAAGCAGTCAGATGTGTCAGATTATCTTCAGGAATATCTCACAGCCATTAGTTTTTTCACTTCCTTCTTTCTTGCTTCTAAGTAAAATCCTTGGTGGCATATAATTAAAAGCATAAATAACATAATATCCTCTGCAGATTCTACCAAAGGATATACAATAGGAGTTTAAGAAATCAGATACCTAGTTAATTGGCAATTTTCATGCATTGTTTTGAAGTTCTCCTGTAATCTTTATAAATGCCAAGCTGTGCTAAAAGTTCCAATGAATATAATTGGCAAAAGTAAATATAGTAGCCTACAACCACACATTGCCATATGTACAAACACAATACCACTTAAGAGGGGAATAAGATTTGATAAATGTGAAAAGTGAGCCATATAGGGTTTTATTTCTAGATATCAGAAATTATGCACATAAATATATACACATACATGCATATAATTTTATATTATATATGTAATATATATTATATGACTCCCTTGCAAATCACGCACTCAAACAAGAGCAGATCATTATCATGGACTACGAGGAGGCATAGGGACAGATCCACAAGATTGTTATGGTAAATCGATGTTGTTGTGTTAAACAGAGGAGATGAAAGCTCCTTATATAGATTTACAAAGATGATATTTCTAAAAGAAATAATCATGAACTAAAGAGGAAAATAGAAACTACCTAATAAACTAAAGATTAACTAAGATGACCATTAAAGAAACATTATAATATTCTAATACCCTCCCTTAATGGTCATCATTTAACTACCCTGCAGAAGACTGTACATGTTTTGTTGTCAAAGATTCTTCAAAGCATTCTGCTACTGAGACCCTCCCTGGATCTGCAAAATGTCAATGATCAAGAGTAGCCAGAATTCGTCTAGAAAAAATAGAGAAGGCTGCCCCCTTCTTCAGAAGGCTCTGCAACAAGAGACAAGGGTCTACCACTTACTTTGCCACTAAGATGAGTCCGTCACTAACCCTCCCAAAATCTACAAAACTTCTAACCAGAAATCATCACAAAACGTCCAACCTGATGTTGGATAACAAAGTCAAACCCATGATGTTGGAGAACAGCTGCCATGATTTTGAGGAAAAAACGGCAAACCCTCCAAATTTTTGCAAAAGAGCATGACGCCCCATAACATACTGCAAAAAGTCACGATTTTTTAAGAAAATATCGCCAAACCCAAGATTACAAATCATTGTTAAAACCCACAAAGGAACCCCATGCAACTTTGCAAATTATAGAATCATAAATTTTTTAAGGGAAAAAATTATGAAAACCCATCAAAAAAATTTTAAGGCAAAATATTATGAAAACCCATCAAAAAAAAATTTAAGGAAAAAATTATGAAAACCCATCAAAAAAATTTTAAGGGAAAAAATTATGAAAACCCACTAGAGAAACCTTCATGCGGCAAAACACAAGACTTCACATGGTAAACATCATATGCAAGCAACATACAACTCACAAAAAGCACATGCAAGTATATGCAACAAACATGCAATCTTTGAAAATCAGAGACTTTTGTTCTAACTAGGAAATCGCGCAATCAAAACCCTCGACCAAGCTCACAATTTTTAGCAAAAATCTTCGAAGACGAACCACAAAATTTTCATAAAATACCTCCAATGATTTTTATATTAAAAAATCAAAAAAAAAAATCTAGAAAAAAAATTCCAAATCAAAAGAGGCTCGAATTTTCCTTAAAAAATTCGCCAAATTTTATGAAATCTCATTCACCCACTCTTGATATCATATTACTGAGAAGGCTCGAATTTTTCTTAAAAAAATCGCCAAATTTTATGAAATCCCATCGACCCACTCTAATACCATGTTATGGTAAATCGATGTTGTTGTATTAAACAGAGGAGACAAAGGCTCCTTATATAGATTTACAAAGACAATGTTTCTAAAAGAAACAATCATAAACTAAAGATGAAAATAGAAACTACCTAATAAACTAAAGATTAACTAAGATGACCATTAAAGAAACATTACAATATTCTAATAGAGATCTCACAGTCCATGGTTTAGTGAGGTATGCTAGTGTTCCATTTCAATGAGTCACACCATGCTTTCTTTGCCATTATAAAGTAGGATGAATTTTCTTTCAAGATTATTTGGTCCTTCACTTCAAAGTTCTGCTCAGGCAAATAAAAGATTTGCAGCAATCACTTTTGGAATAGATAGCTTTCAGTACAGCACCGCAAATGACCTGAAGGCTAAGTGTCACCTCTAGATTCTAGCAAGGCAAATGTAGGAAAGGAAAGAATCACCACTATCTCACCAAAGTACTGTTGGGGATTATTGATGCCTCTTCCACCTCTCTATACTCCAAAAAATCCAAGCAAATCTCAAGTGAGCTGTATGATGCAAACTGAGAAATTATTCTCCCTTCCCACATGGGATTAGAAACTCTATTTAAGGATCTCTCACTAACCCATGAATGCCAAAGCCAACGTATGGAATTGCTTTAAAAGATATTTTTTATGCGTGCAATGAAGCCTCAATTTTTGAACAAATCAATAGTCTCTCCATTGTTTCCAGTCACATGAGGTGCACAATAATCACTGTAATCAGGTCCAAAGGGGTGTGTAAAGTCAGCTAGCCATAAACAAGGCAACTTCTTCATTGGCAATTTCCTACCAACTATTGCTGACATCATGGGAGAACATAGCTGGGGAGCATTTGCCTCTGCAAACTATGTTCAGAAGAGGTTTCAGGCAGCAGCAATAAAGATTGTGAAAGAATATGATGAGACCAAAGGATGCCGTGTAAGAGGGGCCATTTTGAAGCAAGAGATCAAGGAGAAGAGCTCCTTGAGAATGGCTTTTGCACTTCTACAAGCAGGGTTGATCAATGGTACTTGGAGGAATATATGAAATACATCAAAGACAACTTGAACCTCTTAACAACAAAAATGTAGAAACACACCAAGGAAATCACTGAAGAAATCATCCATATCCTGTTTGATAACACATTGAGAAAATAACTCAAAGGATTAAGGAGAATAGGAAGGTACTGAAGAAGAAATTTAGGAGTAGGCCATCTATGGCACAAACTGATATATCAAATACTAATATACTTCTTCCAATTTAACTATAATTGGAGCTGCCCCCTTGGCAGCATCTTGCATATCAAAATATGTATATAAATATCAAAGTAACGAGAATCGGAATCGGATCGGAATTGGCAAGGCCGAATCGAATCGTGAATCGGCCATGAATCGGAATCGAATTGGCCATGAATCAGCAAATTTAAAAAAACCCTAGATTTTAACAATTTTAAAAACCCTAGATTTTAACAATTTAAAAAACCGCTGAGCCAATTCAACGGTTCATAAAAAATCAGCCAGAGTGAATCGAATTGCCAAACCGGCGATTCACTGGCGATTCTCGTTTCTATGATAAAATACATGCATAGATATATAATATGTGAATTAATATACATAAAGATTTGTGGTCAAAGATTTTAGTGCAACGATATGAAATCTTCCAAAAAATAACCATTATATACTGCCACAGCCCTACAGCACTTTATATTGAGTGCAATTGGAGTGTTTTTTAAGTCATTCACACAAACCACAAGTTGCTTAAAAGTGTTTGAATGACCTCGTCTTTGAGCTGTACAACCTTTGATTGTGCATAGAGAAGGTTGACTAATAAGCACTTGAAAGACCATGTGTCCGCGCAGGTATAACATTTGGCTGTGTGCAAAGAAGGTAGAGGGGCAAGATTATGTACACAACCTTGATGACATTGGTCCATATTCAATTGGGTTGTGGAGGATATGAATACATTTTCATTAATGATATTTGGCGCTTTGCAGAGGGGGGTAACAAAATGGGAAACACAAGTGGTAACTATAATGTTGAAAATTGAATAGCCTACAATTTTGACACTATAAATTGTCTGTATTTTAGCATTTATTATCAAAGTATGTTTTAGGACAAATTTTAGCCTATACTGTGGGCTTTTCCTTAATCCAAATGCCAATTTGGTGAATATTTGTGTACTTGTCTTTCATATGATGTTTGCTCTGATGTTTTCATGTTCATTTTGTAATCTGAATTGTTTAATAATAACTTTAAGCTTTGTCTCTTTACAACAAAAGCGCAATCACGCATACATCAGCACGATCTGATTTTGTCAAAGAAACTCGGGGATGTATTCCTGACCCTTTTTGATGCATCCACGTTTCGGAGATGTCCCAGGAATGGGGAGACATGTAGGGGACATCCCCTAGCCATCCCCAAAATCTGAAAAATTGTAGGAAACGTCCTGGAAACTCGGGGACGACAGCAATTCTCAGAGGGGACGTCCCCTGCTCCCCGGGACAGTTGGATGGAAGGCGAATGAGTGCTCCAAGGATTGAGGTACTTTCAAGAACACCACCCTGAGATGCCACACTTGTGGGCCAGGAGGCAAATGAGTGCTCCTGGGCTTGATGGTCTTCTCAAGTACACCACTCTGCAATGGTTGTTCAAGGATCCACCCATGCTCACAATACAAGGACAACCATCCTTGAGATTGCAGTTTGCAAATGTTTCTAACAAATTCCTAATATGGTTTCTATAGGAATATCCCTTGGAATAATTATAAATGATATTGAGGTATTTGATTTAAAGAGGAATGGTGATTATATGAATTTAGATGTTATCATGGATTATCATTAAATATTGATTTTAATGTCATATTCAAGTGATTGATAATGTTTGCACAACCTAAACCAGGATTATATTATAAAGGAAATTTAAAACGGGTAATTTTATATTCATAAATGTATTATATTTCTTATCTTAATTTGGAATTTGTTGTTTTAGGGTAAAAATCAGGAAGATCCCAAGAAGGGACATTTCACTTCAGAGTACAAGACTGCACAAGTGGGTGATTTGTTCTTCAAAGAGAATTTTAGACTCCATGGGATACCAAGGAACCTTGTATGTGACAGGGACAGCAAACTTATCACCTTGTTTTGGCAAGAACTCTTTTTATTGACCAGTACGTAGTTGAACCCGGGCACTAGCTAGCATCCTCAACCCAATGGGTAGACGGAAATTGTAAACAAATGGATAAAGAGTACTTGCAGAACTATATTACAAGGCAGCAAACAGCTTGAGTTAAGTGGCTCCACCTTGCTGAGTATTGCTACAACTCGTCTCATCACATGTCAATAGGTATGACTACTTTCAAGGCCCTCTGTAGTTATGATGCTATTTCTTCCATGGATTTGATTCTCACAAATAGTGGACTTCCTAGGGCTAAAGATTTGGTTCAACAGAAAATAGGTATTATAACTGTACTAAAAGAAAACCTACAGCAGTCTCAAAGCCAGCAAAATATATATGTTGATTTACACCTAATAGAGAGAGCTTTCAGCTGCCAGACATGGTCTTCTTGAGGCTACAGCCCTATAAACAACATTCCCTCGAGGGAAGTGGTGGGGAGAAATTCAAGCAGGGTTTTATGGACCCTGTAAAGTCATAAGGAGGATTGGTGAGATTGCATATGAGCTAGAACTTCCAAAAAATTGCAAAATTCACAATGTTTTTAGTATTTTACCATTGTATTTGAAGAAGGTCCTCAGACAACAAGATACACCATCACTGAAGCTGCCACCACATGATGATGGAGGTATGTTTTTTTGGAGCCTAAAGCCATCATTGACATGAGGAAAAGGAAGTTGAGAAACAAGGTAATTTCCAAAATATATGGTGAAATGGAAGAATTTCCCACTTGAGGACACTACAGAGGAAGGAGTGGAGAATTTTTACCACTTGAGTTTGAAATTTCTCAAGGGCAAACAATTAGAAGAAGGGCCATCATGTCCCCTCCTAATTAAGTCAGCCAGCTCTTAGCATATTAAAGGCATTTTTTAACACCGCCGTAAAAAGATTAATTAATAAATGTTCAAATAAACATATAAATAATTATAATGAAAAGAATATTTTGAAATTTGAAATAAGGCAGCACTTTTGAACCCTAGCACCCTTATCCCAAACAGCTATCTATTTTGATTTGAATGCATAGCACCAGTATATGGAGAATTGATATGATTTTTGAGAGTAATTTCCCAAAGTTGTGATTGCCAAGATGCAAACCCTAACAGCCACTAAGGTTTGGAAGAAATTCCTGACCATATCCTGTCAATTTTCATTCTATTTGCATGCTTAGATCTGAGATTCCTGTTATTAACCTAGCACAGGGATTGATTTTCAGGTTGGTAGCCACTCTTTGGAGGCTAAACAAAAACATTCATAGCACTACAGGCCACCAGACCACTCAAACTATCATTCTAGAGCCCATTACACCCTGCAACAGTCAGAGCAGCGATTAGCAACATTTTCCAATCAGATCTTAGCCACTCCACCAGTGAAACCCTAGAAAACACCAAAAGGCTAAACAAGAGCAAATCGGTGTATCGGCATTTTTCCTGTCATTTACCCAAAATCTGGGAGAGACTGCGTACACCCAGCTTTGCAGCTGAGCAGTATACCTAGAGGAACCCTAATCAGCAAGCAGCAGCGGTCATTTAAAGGAATCTGGGTCAACAGAATTTCTGGAGCTGGTCACCACAAGAATTGCATCATTTTTACCCTAGCGACCAGGCAGCAAGGGCGTCCAAGGTCTGACCTGAAAATTTCCTACCCAGAAGGAAGTTCAAAAGCAGGGTTATGTCAAGGCCAGGATGGGTCTCAAGTTTCTATTTTCATCTGGTAAGTCATTTATAATAAACCAGATCTGGAATTAAACTGAAGTATACTTATTTTACTTTTGGAAAAGTTTGATCAGTTGTCTAAGGCCTTGACTGATTAACTGCATTAAAAAATACTAAGTCTGTTGATTTGAATTGAAATGCAATACAGATTGATAAATGTTCATTTACAAAGGGTAGAATTAAGACTTCTGTTTAAAGTTATAACAACTAGTCAACAAGAAGGCGGTTTTGTCTTTGTCAGATTATGGTCTAGCGTTTAAACTTTGATATGAGTCAGGCTTCATCTATTGGGCCTGCTTTCTTCCAGGCAGATCATGTCAGGCCCATGTGATCATGAAAGACTTTTCATCCCTCAAAAGGAACATCTAAGCCTATTATCAAATGAAGACAGCGGCCAGAACAGCTAGGCGGAAAAGGGATTGTCAATTAGCGGCCCAGAAGCTCTACCAGTAGGGCAGAGATTATCCCTGCTCCATTCACCTCTATTGCCATTAAAATTACATTTAACCTAGTTATTTACTTCTATCATCATACCCTAATATTTTACTTCCATTTAGAATCTACTCCAATTTTCACTTTTGTTCTCGGTTAAAGCTATTCTTCTTCAGTTTCAGAACATTTGTCTTACAAGAAGCGAAAAGAGACATTTGTGCAATTCTGTTGTATGACCAAGTTTTATCTAGTATATCCCCACATTGCACAAATGGTTGCGATAGAATCCTCTTGAACAACACTCATACTGTCGTACTGCAACAAATCAATTCATAACCCCGGCGACATGTGAGGAGGTTGAGGATTTACAAAGGTAAGGAACATTTGAATGTGAACTAGTTTTAAAATGTCACCAAACTGCCTCAAGCCAACCCTGTACAATAGATGGTCCATAAATTCATCCAGAAATTTTCAAACAAGAAAGAGTAATTTCATTTTAAAGTGCTTTGGAGCTAATCGGTGTCCATTGTGGAGGCAATGTCGAGTTTGCTCCCCTTCTTAACCAAGATTATTTTCCTTCGTCGATTTCGTTATATTACCACCATTTTGAATTCTCTTCAAATTTAAGAATCAAAAGAATGTAGAAATCCCTCTGCACTCAAAAACCACAAAATTAAATTATACGGCAAAGTCTGTTGTAAATTTCCTCGGTGTGGGACATGTCTGAAATAAGATTAATACCAAGATTTGACTTCGATAGGTTGCTCGAGCCACGCGGAAGTTCAAAACTCTTCGTGTAACGAAAATAACAGAAAAACCAGGCGATAAAAATTCGTACCAATTGATTTAATTAACACACTTACCTTAGCAATGCCATCTATACCTCCAAGGGTTTCAATTGCTCGAGGAATGGAAGAAGGATAACCAGGATAATTGACGGAAAAATGGTTAATGTCGGACAGCACACCTGACACGCTTCCATCTTTTATTATTCCCATATCCTCTGCGTGTAATCGCAACAGTATAGAGTCGTTAAAAACTAGTCATACCCTCTTCGATTTTTTTTCTAGCGCCAATTTTGCTGCAGTAAAATCAAATCGACTTGTACTCTCGTCTGTGATACTAAGATTTCATATTTCGACGTTCTAATTGTTCCCTGGATTTTTTCAACTGGAAAACAGTATTTAAATTTCTTCCATACAGAGATGTTGGCGGATTCCGTACTCCCGCATTAATCGCGAACAAAAGAATTGTAAAACCAAACATTGCTACGACGAGTGCCTTATTGCGCATTCTCTTCATAACAAGTGCTATTTGTCTTTAATTTTATAAATAAGTTTAATTTTAATTTAACTTATAATTAATTTTAATATTAATTATTTAGGCTAAAACACTATTTTTCATAAAGAATATATATTTGAAATCATAATAGTAATATTATAATATTATTATATTAAATCTAAATTTATATAATATATATTAAAATAAATTCAAAAAAATTCAATATTTTATAATATAACAAAATTAGTCAATATTATCTTAATATAATATGACACAAATTACATATTAGACTTTTGGTTAAAAATTTGTAAAAAAAAATTATTTAAAAAAATTAAATATTAAAATTCAAAAAAAAATTAAAATATTCAATATTTAAATAAAATAAGTAAAGCAATATGAAATAGTAATAAAATTGAGTAAAAATTCTAAAAAAACAAAAACTCCTACAATTTTTTTACTAAAAATCCTATAAAAATTCCTAAAAAGCTATTCATGTTTTGTATTCCTTAAAAAAAAGTCTATAAGACCTCATATGTATTAGCCAATCATATCATCAAAAAATAACTTTTACAATTTATAAACTTAATAAATTTACATTTAGACTATAGAATATGTGTCATTTTTAACAAAATAAGAAATACACTAAATTGTAATTGGTGCAAAGAATTACTTTTAATCACTGGTGATTAGCCTACCGGCAAGTACTAATAACAATGTATGTTAAAGTTTTGACTAATAGTATAAGATCTAAGAATATTGTCTTACAATATTGTTCAATAGCAATCTCAACCCAACCTACTTATCAGAATTCTTGCACAAACTCAGCAAATCTACAACTCTATTAAAGCATTTAATTGACCCCTTAGATCAAAGCATAAATAGAAATTGCATATCTCACAACAAGATATTGAATGAGAATAACTCTTTGTTTTATTCTATTTAAAACTTGACTGAACATGTACACTAGATAGATTTGAATAAGAAATTTAATTCTATAAAACCCTTTGCTACCTCTGACGTGAAAAAACTACAAGACTTAATCACTCAAAAACTGTAAAAACTTAACACAAACTCATATAAAATGCTTTGAAAACATATTTACAAATGTTGCTCATCCCTAACTAATCTTGCTACCATAACCATAAAGATTGGAACCCTTATTTCTAGCCTTGAAATCCCTTTTATAGAATAAGGGAGCAAACAAGCTTCAATCCAGAAGACAATTGTTATCAACTCATTGGACCGCTTGACACATAAAAACCAAAAATAAATCACTTTATGAAAAGACAAAAAAATCTTTGTGCTCCTATTTGCTGAAAATTTTGATTTGCTCAACAATTTGGTTTTACAAGAATATTCACATAAAAGGCATGTCACTCCCTGACGCACCAATTGAGAATATCTAACCTTTTAAAAGGCATGTCAGCTTTATCTTTACCTTCTAGGAACATGCAAACCCTTAAACCATAATATATTGCATTGTCGCTCAATTATCTACCTTGGTCAAACTCAATCAACCACCCTTCTTTAACTACCACATGGCGGCCTCTGATTTTTCATGCATCCTCACAACTCCATATCCTAACCGCCAAGATAATCGGTGAAGTCGCGCTTAGCATTCCCTGTAACCACGTGCGAGTTCGTGTCATGCCCAAAATTTCTTGGGCAAGGGCCAAACTGCAATAACTTTTTTAAAAAAAATTAAGTTTACTAAAACGTTAAATAATTAGTTTAAATTAAATCTTACTAAGCTTCCTTCATCATGCAATATTTAACAACAACAGTACTCAGAGTTACTTTTTCCATTTTGAAGCTTCAACACAAGTAAAGACAGATTTTCTCTAAATACATTACTCATACAACAGGTTACAAATGAAATCAAATGAAATACCTCAATAGAATTTCCACATCAAATATACATTATTGTAATATTTCCTATGATACAAAAACTAGGAAGCATGTCTTTCCTTCCATACAAAACACATTGCTCCAAGGGGTTGCAAAACATGAGATTTCCTCAACTTAAACTTTTGCCTCAAAGATCCCATCACACCCAAAACCTACATAATCAAAAACTAGCATAACCATGGGTGCTCTCCACCCTACCATATGGCATCATGAGGCCCTCAATATGCCCTAGCCAACCCCCGAGCTTGGGGATCCATGCTAAGGTAGGAAAAAAATACATAAGACATAGGGCACATACATTCACAAAAACACATATTTCACCACTTAGGACTACATAATCACATCTTACTCCCATTTTAGCTTATCACATTTGATCACTCATGAATCCATAAGGAGGGTGAAGGACACCCTTTTTACAACCCTTCAAACTCAAGAAGAAAACAAGAAAGAATCAACACCAAAATTACAAACAGATTTCTCACAACACTACAACCACCTTCACAATAACATTGATCGCTTCATGGAGAAAGGAAAACTTGCAGTCCATGAGCACATACAACAACATACATAAAAAAAAATGGAAATGGTTGTAGCACCAACCTCTCCTCCAAGCCTGCACAAAATGTAGCTCCTCTCCTCTCTCTCTCTAGCCATCCCCCTTCCTTAGTCTCCAGCTTTGTCTCTAAAGATAGAGAGTGGGTGAACAGCCCAAATGTTCTCCATACTCTCCTCTAAAATGGACTCCAACCCAATCCCCCAAAATTCCTAGGAGAAGAGGCCTACCCTATTGCCTGACCTTCCCAAGACTTTTTGAGAAGAGAAAAAGTTACTTTCTCTTTCCCCAAAATTCGTCACACTCTTCCCAAGCATTTTTGAAGGATGAAAATTGAGTTTAAAACACTCAATGTGGCCTAGAAATACCCCCAACCCCATACTATACCCTTGGGGCAAGTCAAAACCAGCCTAAACCACTCCCTAGGGTCAATTTTAACTCTCCAAAAGCCCACTCCAAGAAGACTCATGAAAATGAGTGATGAGACTACCATCAAGGCTCCTTATCCAAGAAAACACACCTAGGGATACTTATAGGTCACTCAAGGTTACACTAACTCAACCCACCCCACATTGACATGCCATGTCACATCACTAGTGTCAAGTGACACCACATAAGGAGTACATCACAACACAACACTTGGCATGCCAACAAGGAAATAACAAATAACATCTCACATTATTTACAGAACATAATTTACAAATAAAACACTTTTACATTCGAGGTCATTCCCTTCTTAGGGTTGACCTTGGTTCCACAGGGGTTCTCACAATAATTCCTTAGCAATGGTTCCCCGCAGTGTCCATGGTTATCCACCTGCACACTTGTAAAAGTATCAGTAGTCCAAGATAGGTTATGCATATAATCCAATTAAAACATCATATAAATCAATCTCTATATTTAGAGAAAATAGATCAACATATTACGGCATCTCATAATAACCTTCACATGTTTAAATCTACATTTTCCATTTATGAAATAGAGAAATCAACATGTATCTAGCAAATTGAACACCTCTCCTATCTAGTTACATGACTCAAATCCACCTAACCTATACTCATATATATTCTCTAACCATAATGCAAAGCATAATTCATTAATTCAATCAGTCACATATATCAATATATGATTTAGGATTTCAGTTCCCTATATCATTTCATTTAAAACCTAACCATAAGTAGGTAAAACATAATCCAATAAAATTTGATATCAACACACTTAAGACTTCCACACCAACATGCAAGAGTGTATCCTATTACAATATCATTATCTCAATTCATCACAAGGCACTCAACTAATATGTTTGATCCTAGTATACACTAATCCAACCTAAATCAAGATGGCCTTGGACTATGTTAAACATTGACCCTAACATCATAAATTCTACTATTCTGCTATGCAATTCCCACATAATGAAATCTGTTATACATTCTCTCTCTATTGAGTCATCCTATCATGTAATCACATATATGCATCTTCATGTTCTAACACCATGATAATTTGCCAAAAATAATATTACTTCAAAACAATATATCGTAAATTAACATATTCCATGAATTTGTTTGAAGATGAAATCTATTCTAATTAAGTTGATGAACTACAGTCAAGATATCTAATAAATTCGCATAAAATCTATAGAAAGTTTTGCAAGAAATAACAATAGTGCTTACCAAAGCGTTCTTACCAAGATGAGGGAAATGGAGGGGTCCTACAGTTCGCATCATTTTCTATTAACTACTTGGAAACCTCATAAAGTCGCGCTTGTCCGCCGCGTGTTGCTTTTTCGTGATCTTGTGTTGTTTCTCTTTCCTCATCGTCTTGATCGTGGTATTACAAGCACTCACCACTTGTCACCATCAGGCTTGTATCCACCTCAACTGCATGTGTCACATGACACCCTCTCGCGATCTTGTGGTCTTTCTCTCTCTACGTCAACCCGGATTGCAAGATTATGGGATTACACCATGTGTCATCCTGAACCTACCACCTCACCTTGGAACATGTGCCACTTGGAGTGGGATTCTCTCTCAGAATGCCAACTCACTGTCGAGTTGTATGTTGAGTCATCATGGGCCCACAAAAATATTGCTAAGTCATCCACCAAGTCAGCCTCCAAGTCCAAGTCACCTTTGCATGCGAGCCACCAAAAGGCTCATTGCCTTATTGGCACTTTGTGATATGTGCATGGGCATATATGAATGTCTTAAAACTCTTCCATGTCATGCATATGGGATAATGCCCTTAAGGCATCTCTACATGTTTAATGACATTTCACCAAATCCATTTTGTTCAAATCTTTCAAATACAATAGAACAATTGAAATCGTCTTTGTTTCAATAAGTCTTGGAAACAAACCAAGCACAAGTCGTGTTCCTGTCACTGATCATGCCCTTTTGGAAACAACAAAATTTAGTAAAATGCAGGCACATGGCATAAAATTTGGCTTTGTATACTATTTAATATGCATTACACATACCCACAAGTTGATAACCCATAACACACACCAGGGCTCAAAATATACCTTCACAAAGTGGGTCTTTTCAACTTGTCTAAACAATGGGCAAAATATAGATTGACAAAACTCTTGAAAAATGTGTTTTACAAAACTATTCAATCTATAAGTGTAGGATTTGAGCAATGCAAATCCACAAAACCCGAAGATCACCTGCATACAAAAAACCTGTTATAAGGAAGTAGAGACAAGAAGAGGGCAAGGGTTTGACTCAAAAATATGAAGAAGAAAATATCATCAATTAATGAATGAATAATAATGTACAATGGATCATCCTTATAAAGGAGATCGAAAGCCTTGAAAGGCAAAGTCTAATGCATGTAATAATCAGTTTGACTATTACATGACTAATGCATGAGTTTAGAACAACTAATGCATGTGCATTTAACTAAAACAAAATGAAGTTGACATCTTAAGAAGGGAGTAAAGATTAATTAACATAATTAATACTTTACTCTAACAATAATTATGGGCTACAAATGGACATATAAGATGAATGCAATGAGGGGAACCTACCTTTCATCTAATGAAGCTTTGAAATTCACAAGGTACCTGAAAACTCAACGTCAAAACAGGGCACCTCAACTGAGTGCACAAAGGGATTCCTTTACAAAATTTAACATGGTAATATCAATAATTTGAGAGTGCCAACAAGTTTCTCATCTCTTTCTCTTTCCCATCGCTAATATTGATTGTCCTAAATAGTATCATTTTGCAAATGTACATGTTACAAAAAATTATACAATAAAATCACCAAAATAACTAGAATTTGCCATCATTTTTTATAATCAAAAGTATTAAACAAAAAAAAACATTGAACAAACAAAATAGTAAGACAATTAAATCATTTGAACTCATATAAAACAAAAATCATCTCTTACACTACTTGAAAATGTCCCAGAAAACCATGTGCAGTTGCAATAGGGCCTTCAACAAGTTGCAAAAGTATTGATTTGGCCATTGACAATGCAATTTAACTCAAAGTAATGTGAATAGGTTATGTTTAGTCAAAACCCATTCACGAAGCTAGTCCCTAAATGCCCAAAATTCATATTAGTCTTAAATGTCCAACGTTCATAGTGTTAAAAACTCATACAAGTTTAAAATCTTATAAAACTTATTCAATTTACTAGTCCCTAAAACAAGCCTTAAAAAATAAAAAAAGGGAAGGGAGGTGAGAGAAGGGAGAAATATGAGGTAGAGAGACATAAGGAGTTGAGAGATAGAGGGGGGAGGAATGGCATGGTGAGAGAGAGGGGTGGGGGGGAATACATGGAGAGAGATAAGAGAGGGAGGGAGGGAGGGAGTGGGGGGAAAGGGATGGCATGGTGAGAAGAGAGAGAGGGAGAGGGGGGGAGGGGAAGAGATGGTGAGAGGGGGGAGGGGAGAGAGTAAAAGAGGGTAATTATGGGGAGAGGCATGTGTGTACATGTGTGTGAGAGAGAGAGTGAGAGGAGGAGGAGAGGTTGAGAGACATGAGGTAGAGATAGGGGGAAATTAGGGGGAAGATATAGTGATAGGGGGAGGGATATGGGAGAAATAAATAAGGGAGGAGAGATGAGATAGAGAGAGGGGGGGAGGGGGAGAAAGAGGATAACTAGGGCCCATAATAGACTAAGATGTCAATGGGGGAAGGAAGATATTGAGGGAGGGAGGGAGAGGGAGGGAATGAGATGGGATGGTGAGATGGGAAAAAGGGAGAAGAGGAAGGGGAGAGAGATGAGGTGGAGGGAGAGAAGGGGGAGGGTGATAGAGGTGAGGTAGAGAGTGAAAGAGGATAATTAGGGGATAAAGATGGAGATGGTGTGTGTGTGTGTGTGTGTGTGTGAGAGAGAGAGAGAGAGAGATGGAGATGGCCCTAGGATGTCTTAAGGGGTCTTAGGTACCTTGAGTGGTCTTAAGGGGTTGTCATGTGTATTAATGGGTACTAGGATACATTAATAAGTCCGGAGGGATCCTAAGATACATTAGTGGTTGTGAATGGGTCCTATAATACATTAACGGGTAAAAAGTCATCTTAGGATACATTAAGGGGTCCTAGGATGTCTTAAGGGGTATTAGGTGGATTAAGTGGTCCTAAGGGATCATATGATACATTAATGAGTCATGGGATGTCTTAAGGGGTCCTTGAATATACTAATGGGTCCTAGGATACACTTATGGGTGATAAGCAGTCTTATGGTACATTAATAGGTATTGGGATACATTAATGGGTCCTAGGACATCCTAGGATACATCAATAGCTCCTAGGAGTCCCAAGGGGTCTGAGGTATCTTAAGAGTTCCTAAGGGGTCCAAAGATACATTAATGGGTCATCGAATGTCTTAAGGGGTCTTAGGTATTACAAGTGGTCCTAAGGGATCTTAGGATGTCTTAAGGGATCCTAGGTGTCTTTAAGTGGTAATAAGAGGTTCCAGGGTACACTAATGTACCTTAGGTTTCCTTAACAAGTATTAGGTGTCTTAAGTGTTCCAAAGGGGTCCTAAGATACATTAATCATAGGTGTCATAAGTGAAAATAAAGGGGCCTAAGATACATTAATGGTTCCTATAGTGTCTTAAAGGATTCTAAGGTCTCTTCATACACATATAAATATGTCCTAGGATACATTAATGGATTTTGGGATACATTAATGGGGCCTGTGTTGGCGAGCGGTCAGCACATGCACATGTATGGAATGTTGTCATTTATGGAAACACTTATCAGTTTTATGGTCGCACATATTGGATATGATGATTATGTTTGAATGCAGTTGTTGAATAAAAATGCCTAAGTCCACAGACTGTTTCAGTAACTTAGTCTGACATAAAAGCTTAGCGAGTTTCACAGATGTTGTCTTAAGGCATGCGATCTTAATGTCATGCTTGCAGGACACCAATGAACACATGTGTGAGGTTGCATGTATTAGTATTGACAGATCGAAGAGATATGTTCAGTTGATTGGATGTGAAGACAGTAAAAAAAAAGCATAACATGTTAGTGATCATTGAGGCCAACTTTGTGAGTGTTTGGAAAGTTATTTTTGGATGCTATCTTGAATTTGAGGCCGACTGAGGATGTACAATTGTGCTTGAATTAATATGATGTTTTGATGTCGACTAGCTTTGTAATTATACTACTAACAGGGTATAAATATATAAACACTTTTGTAAAAGTTTGTGATGACATAAGATGATGATGTATGGATGTAATATTGTTTGATGAAAATTGTGAAGACACCTAAAGGGGAAAAAAAAGATCAAGAGGAAGGAGAACAAGAGGAGTCCTTATAGAGATACTTTGTTAACTCTTTGTATTTTGGACAATAGATTTGTTTTAAGTGTTGTTGCACCTATTGTACACCCCTAACAAGGGTTTTTTTGCCTCTAATAGGGCTATGACCTTTAACGGGGTCAATTCCTTAATAGTGATATTATTGTATACATCCCCTAATAGGAATCTATCTATATTGTAATAATCATCTCTTAACAAGGCTAGAAATTTTAACAGAGTTTCAAGATTCACAGTGAAAAATATTGTGGGTACCATTCCCACTGGGGTTTTCCCTCGGCCATGGTTTCATCGATAACAAATATGGTGTTATGAGTTATTCTATGTTTGTCTTTGTTACATGGTTGTTCATTTTTTGTTACATCTTTAGTTGTTGTTTAAGGAAAGTAAAGAAGTTTAATAATTCGCTAAAGTATTGTAACACTTATTCACCCCCCCTCTCAGTGTTACCAAATCCTAACAATTGGTATCAGAGCATCAGAACCTTGAAGGAAAAGCTTAACAGCTTTGGGGAGATCAAGATGGATTTGGAAAGATTGAAGAAGAATTATGAAATGGCTTTGGAAGATGTGGACATTGCTAATGCTGATAGAGTGGATATAAAGTACAAGCTAAGGAAGGCAGATGACTTTATCAAGAAGTTGAAGTAGCAACTTGAAAATGAGAGAAAATTGAGAGATGATCTTATGGAAGCACAAACTAAAGAGTTATCAGATCAAGATCAAATTGAGTAGTTGAAGCATGAAAAGGATTCCTTGAAAGATGAATCGGGGATCAAAAAATTGAACCTGATGAAAGAACTTGATGCTGGAAAAGAGGTAAATGAAAAGTTGCAAAATGAACTGTCAAGTATAAGGGATAGGATGCAAACTTTGGAGAGCGAGTTGAGTGCATTAAAGACAAAGTATGACAATATAAAGAGATATTGCATCACCATTACTGGTGAACTTGATCAGACTAAAGGTTGCATAGAGAAACTTCATGAGAGCAGACATAAATTGGATGAGCAAATTGATATGCATAAGTTTGTTGGAGATAATACAAGAGTTGGATTTATAGAAAATCCTGATCAGAAGAAAGATAGAGTTACAATGACTCTTAACTTACCTAAGAAGTTATAATTTGAGGTTGTGATAGCAGAACTTGAGATAGGTCCTTATAAGGACAATGACAAGGATTTTAGCCATGAAGCTCAATCAAAGAAGCAAACTAAAAAAGGTACTTCTAAGCCCAAGTTTATTGGATTTTGCTTTAATTGTTACTTATATGGACACAAGATAAAAGAATGTAGAAAACTAGATATGAGATCTAGCAGACCTACATATGATCACTTGGATGATTCCTTAAGAAGCAAAAAGAGAAAAGCTTGAATGAGGAAAATATGGAAAAAGGTGAATGTAGTAAAGTTATTGAACTTAGACAACCTGAGGATAAGGAAAAAAGTAAAACAAATGATATTATGCAAGATAATGTTTTTCAATACTAGTAAGGATGAGGCTAACAAGACAATTGAAGAAGTTAAGAAACCCAGTCCCATATCTAGAAAGATTGTGTGCTATAAATGCAATAGCTTTGGTCATATTGCTAAGTATTGTAAGTTGCAAATTGATTATAGCCAATTGAAACCTAAGACGAAGGTAAAATGTTTCAAGTGTAACAATTATGGACATGTAGAGAAGTATTATAGATATACATGACCAGTAAAGAAGTCCTTAAGACCACTTGCAAAGGAAAAAGAGTTGAATAAAGAAGATCAAGAGCTAGCAGAGCTAAAAGTGAAATTTAAGGAGAAATGGGTCAAATAGAATGAATACGTGGTATCTACTTAGAGAGATGAAGAGAATAATGTGAGCACTCACAAGAGTCATAAGAGTCTTATTAAATTATTTCTATGGTGCATTACTTCACCGTCTTCATGATGGGCAATGTATGCCTTAGGGAGAGCTTGACAAATTATCACTAGTCAGATACAGAGCCCCCACATGGATGAGTTGAGATGTGCGAGCTTGGAAGCAGCTTAGGTATGATGTAATGTGATCTTGGATAAGGTTGCATCAATTTTGGAGATGTCTGTGAGGATTTCTACTAGTTTGAGCTAGCACTGGTTTCTTGCAGCTTTATGAACATTTTTCGGGAATTATGCCAAATACCCTACAAGATTAATGTTGTGGTTAAATTATCTACCATTTTCACAAAGATCAAATAGCATTGAAGAGTTTGGAGCAGTAGCTAGAGCTTGAAGTGTTTGCAGATGTGTTCACAAAACCCTTACACGATCGCACGAGCTAGGTATTTGTATTTTTCTTAAAAAATCTTTGTCAATTGCAGTAGCAGAGTAGTCATAATGGATACTCCTAAGGTTTTCAATGTGCTTGAGAGGAATAGGTATAAGTTTAAGATTCATCCCTTTAAATCTACTAAAGAGGATCAAGAGGGTGTGTAATGCCCCACCATGGAACCCAAGAGAATTTAACTTAAACATGTCACTAAGTTTACAAAATAAATTTTTTATTTAAGTGTTTACAAACAATGATGATAACAATTCATAAGGAATACAATCATAAGATATAAACAAGTACATAAGTAAAAATCAATACAATTAACAATTCTTGAGGGTCCCATGACATAGAATTATGTATAACAAAATAAATATTTAGACTAAGAATAATTACAATTATCTCAAATGAATAACAAGTACATCCAATGCCATAAGGTATACATAATGATATAACATCCTCTACACAAGTCATAGGGTATGTCACAAAAATCAAATACAAAATATAATACAATATCTACAACTCTAAAGCACTGGTACAAGATATAATCATGAACATCAAAAGATAGGTACAAACAAGCCTCCAATGAAGAATAAGAAGATGGTAACAGTGACAAGTATTCTCCAACATCACTATAGGAACGTCATAATCTCAAATGGTAAAAGAAAATACTACCACCCGACCTCGTGGAACCAAAGGTCCACTCCCACTGTGCTGAGGAGATAACAACAAACCCACTCAGATAATAAACTCAATCAAAACAACTAAGCAAAGGGTTATGAAGGCTTTCTATTTCAAAAGGTATTGAATAGTCTCACAATAGGTAATGATAATCATGCCATTGTCTCTCTTATGAATAATGTATTCATACTAAGGATTACTTTTCCCATCATGAAATGCATTTAGATTGTCAACCCAGGGATGTAGACTTGAAATGGGACAGCACAGTTTGTACACTAAGTTCCTCAAGGAGTCATACTACTTATGCTGCAGGAAGATAAAATGCATAAAGGAAACCTATGCTATTGCTGCAGGAAATTAAGCACACTTAACTACTTAATGAAATTACTACAAAAATCTTGTAAACTATCCTAAGCATGTTTAACAACTCAAGGCATTCACTATGTCTATCCTTGCAAGTGCGGCAAGAACACTCACAGTAGTAATGTTGCAGGAGTAAAACAATAACTTCTACTTGAAAGCATGAAAAGTATAGAAAGCAACTATACTCTATCCTAATCTAATCCACCTTCCAAGTGGGCCCCCTTGGTTGGTTTCTGCTAACTACTAACACAAAAGATACTCCAAAATCACTCTTTCATTATATTCTCAGAAATCGATTACATAGTAATTGAACAATACATGAAGAACATAAAAGAGTAACTCTGTTATACTTAAACACAATACTTGAATATATTTTCTCATTACTAACTAAACCAATCCAATCCCTTTATATAGAGGGTTGATGCTTATTGAAAGCTTAACAGTAAAGTCTGACTAAAACCTTGTCATATAAGGAGGAAATATAACAACCACAACATATTACAATAAAGTGCGAATAACAAAATAATAAGCACTGAGGAAATATAGCAAAGTTGTTTCCTATATTCTCTAGAATGATGGCTCCTTTTCAACAGCGGCATGATCCTCAGAATCATGTTGGCTTTCTCCATCATGGATGGAATTCCAATGCTCTTTCTTCAATGTGGTTGATCCACTTTCGAGGAGTTCCTTGTTTTCTTGACAAGTTAGTAGCATTTGGTATGTATACAAGTCAAAATTTTAATTCCTACCCAAATATTAGAACACAGATTAAAGTAGTTATATAAAGTACTACAATTTATATATAATATTCAGTAAAACATATCATTCTAACTACCCATAATCTTTGTGGCTCTAGCTGTACTTATCACAAGTTCACTTAGGTATAGGTTCATAAAATGTATTGGAAATGTTTTATCAGAGCATAAAGAGTTTCAACAAAGTATAAAGATTATAACAAAATAGAGACAATAAATTGTCTCATTAGGTATGACCTACTAAAGATAAAGAAAATATAATAAACATCAAAATACCAACATAACCAAAACACCAAACACCAAAATATCAAACAAGTACAACACTAAATAATACTAAAATAACAAGGACACACCACCAGAGGCAAATGCAAAAAACTACGGAGGAGACTTAGGCTACATACTATGGGAGTATCATCACATAACCATCTACTTGAGTTACCCTAGACTAGTCACACTAGACCCCGAACCCTCAAGCATTGAATTACCTTAGACTGGTCACTCTGGGCCCCGGACCCTCAATACGACCCACATAGAATTAGAATACCCTCTCAAGAACATGAGGGATTCTAATCATACCTACTATCTAGGTATCATCTCATTCCCATCCTTAGCCTAAACAAGCGCTCAAGGCATAATCTCTAAATTATCTTTTTAATGGACTCTCCTGATTTTAATTACTATGTTATCTCTTATTAACAAACTTACGATAGGTTACCCTGGTACTAACCACTTTGGGTCTCATACCCCTATTGTAAGCCACTCCCTTAAGATGCACCTATTTAACCTCCCATAGGCTCACAAGTCATCAATAATCAAATAAGTCTCATAAAAGTATATTGGTCAAATTTCAGTCCACAAAAGATATCAGGGACACACATTGGTTCTCAAACCAAAACGTCATAACCACTCTCTCAAAGAGTCCACATATCATGATCTTAGGTCTAAACAAGGTTGGGTAGAAATGATCAAAATAATATAACATCATAATTCATAACATAAGAATACATATACAACCATAGAAAACAACCCCCCAAAATCAATAAGGATATAACAAGGTCCAACAAAAATCTTTCAAATGAAAACTTCAAACACTTACAAGAAAACATGATTCTCTTAAAGAAATCCAATTAATTTTAAAACATAACTAGTTTGACTCTATTTGCATGTTTATATAATCATGCAAGTAAGCATATATAATTATAAATTTCAGTTGACTAAAACAATCATCTTGTTGACTAAAGTCCATTTGACTACAAAAGCATTCATATAAATGTCTCACACATAACTATCTATTTAAAATAAATTATCATGTATATATACTTTTAAAATAACTATTTAACTAAAATCTCCATGCATATCAAAACACCATGTATTTAATAATAAAATAATGTTATTAATTTTCTAAATATAATTATAAAGAAAAATAGTAATATTAAAACCCACATGTTAAAAAATAATAATTAATCTTTATTTATTAATTAACTTTTTTATATAATTTTAAATCCGAAAGTTAATAAATAATAATAATAATATAAAAAATTATTATTATTATTTTAATAATTTTTAAATCTAAAAATTAATAAATAATAATAATAATAAATTGAAATAACAAAACCCTTTTTTTTTTAAACAAATATGTTTTCTCAATTGATTTCTTTAATGGAAAACTAGGATTTCAAGCCAAACTAATTTCTTTTGAATATGATTTCACATGCAATTTCAAATTTAATTTTCTATGCAAAACATATTGAGAATAAAATATCAATCTTTTTTGGGTAAATACCCTAACTGAGAAAATTCACAAAATTTCTTAAAATTTTATCCTAGGTTTTCAAACCACCAAACTAAATACCAGATCTAATTTAACATCAACTAATCCAAAATTTCACAAAACCAAACCTGATTTAAACAAAAATCCAATTCCAATTCATTCACATAAACAATTTCAGACATGAAGCAAACAATCTTTTCAAAGGAAAGAATTTTACAAAAAGAAGGTTTCAAACCCTACCTCAAACAATGCCTGAAAATTTGAAACCAAGAAAGATCTAATTCACTCTTCAAAATTCAAGTTTTCTAACAATCTCTAACAATGCCTACAAAATCCAAGCTTTCCAAAAATCTTCCAAATTCATCCAAGAGAGCTCCTCCAAAATCTGATAGAAGTAATTGAAAATAATACCCAGGAACCCCTCATAAAGAAGACATATTCCTCCTAGGATTTTCAAAACATGCAAACCCTCAAAAATAAAACTCAACTCTCTCCACCTAGTTTTCATCAATTCACTTTGCATGATTAAAACAACTTAATAATAAAATAATGCACTTTTAATTATAATTTTTAACTCAAATTTTAACTTTAAATTCTAATTCAATTTTCACTTAAACCGAATATGCAACTTAAATTGCATATAAGTACTTAATTAATCAATAAATACTTTAGCAAATAATTAATTATGCAAAATGATAAATTAAATATTAAATAAATCAACCATGCCCTTTAATTTTATATTTAAATTTAATTATTAATTAAACCCTTTTATTCCAAACTTAATCTTTTAATTCAATCTTTTAATTAACAAAGGTATTTAATTAACCTTAATAACTAAATATTCCCTATATCTAATATTTCCATATTAATAAAATATAACTATTATAATCTCATAATTAGTCCTAATTTAGTTATTTAAATCAAATAATTCACATAAGTAAATCCACTTGACTCCCAAAACTCGAAAATCAACTAACTCCATATCAAACAAATACCAAGGAAGGGGTCATGAATTTATGTCACCTTAACAAATTCGGATGGATAGAAATAGATACTTGCCCAATATTTAGGACAATCAATGGTTTGGATTAGGATTTGGATTTGTATGTCATCTCCTTTCTCTTACCATTGATATTTTGTGATAGGGCACGCTCATCTTGGCAATTCAGGGAAGTCGGTGTTTGGTACCTGCAAACCTGCATAAAAGATGAGCATGTACATACATGTATAAATATAAATAAGCAATGGTAAGGATCGGTCGATCATGTAGATCTCGCAAGAAAGTAACTATGACGTCGTCCCTCAACCACATCAGGCACGTTAAACAAAAATACAAAATATACACATCAACCATACACATGAAAGTATGGGGTCAGTAAAACCATAAGCATCAATGATATCCTAACATATAATTCATCATCCCAAAATAACCATAACATATAAAAAATCAAACTATGGGAGGGGCATTACACGGTGCATTTTCACACACTATGATTGGTGTTATTCATGTTGAAGACATCAGGGAATATATTCACAACAAGATTGAATTCCTATGCACCTCTGAAATCTATGATGAAATGCTAGGGTTGTATAATGCATACAAAACCCTAAGATAAGAATGTAGGAAAGTGCACGGGTTTTCAATAGTGAAATTCATGGAAAAATATGAATTTGATGAATTGGAGTAGATTAAGATTGTATTGAGAAGAATGCATGATGAATTCACATGGATTGGTGGAACCCCCACTAAAATCACCAAGGAACTTCTACATGAGATCATTGGATTACCTATGATAGGTAAAGTACCTGCAATTGAGAAGAACATAAGGGTTGAGGTGGAGAAATTGACACAAAGCAAGTGGAATAAAAGAGCTACGATAGTAAATGACATTGCACAAGAAGATGTCAAGTCAGTGGCAATGATATTGGGATATAAATTTCAATATAGCAATAGACTGAATAGTGTATCAGCTAGTTTCACTCACATGGCATACAAAATGGTAGTTGAGGATGAAGAGTATGACCTATGTGAGGTCCTAATACAACATCTAATGGAAAACCTTGCAAGAATAAATAAGAATAAAACTACTCATTTCAGATTTGGGTCATTGATCATGTATATATTCTTTCATGTGATGAGGAGATTTCCAAACATGTACTTATGGAGATCTGATAGATGTACTATGTAGATGATTAGTGATTGCTATAGGAGAAGTGATGAACAAAATAATTATGTTGAAGTTGCAGGCATGATGAAGCTTTTTCAAAAGAAAATGCATGAAAGGGAAATAATCCCTTGGAGATTACTTGACAAGTATAAGGATGACATATGTTTCATGGTGAAAACTGATAGTACATGCTTTGAAGTAGTTGAACCTAGAACTTCATGGGATACCCCTATAAGATATAAAGTTGATTACACAATTTTGGAATTACATACTCAACATATCTTGCAGTCCCCTAAAGATACCAATACCCCTAGATGGGGCACATATGAAGAAAAGTATGCATCAGTAAAGGAAGAGTTGGTGAAGGGAAGAAGGGAAAGAAAAGTTGAGTCCCTTGTTGACAAAATAACAGGGCAACATGGAATAACCAAAGATTAAATGAAGATTTTTAGAGAAAAGGTTGCAGAACTTGGGGAGAAACATAGCATCCCCCCTCCTTAGCCTAATATTGAAGCACCTTAAGTGGTCGAGGTTGAAGAAGAAGAAGAGAAGGACAAGGATAACACTCCTACACCAACTAGGAGAACATCACAGAGGCAACCTGCATAGGCAGCTACACAAGGCAGATCACCTCTTAAAGATAGACCAAAGACCATGGCTAGTGGACCATGTAGGAAGAGGAAAACATTTGATACTCCCTCATCTTTGCAAAGGAAGGGTGAACAAAAAAAGGTTACAGAAGAACATGCACAAGAAGAAGATATTCATGTAATGGAAACAAAGGATATAGAGAAGACTGAGGAACAAAAGAAAAAGGAAGAAGAAAATGAGAAAGATAAAAAACTTCAAGAGGCTAACTTTAGAGCACTTGAAGCAGAGAAGAAGAGAGCAGTAGAGGCAAATCAAAAGAAAGGTCGAGAAGAAAAAAGGTATGTGTTCAAACTTTTATTGAGAGTTGTATCATCTTAAAATGGAAGCACTTCCATGTTAAGAGTGTTTAGCTCTCTGAGTAAGTGGTTTGGGGTCATCTCGAATGCCTTGAATTGATATTTTCTTTAATCTGGCTTTCTCCCTGCTTTCCACTTCTTTTATGCACTTGATTTCTTCATTCTAGGTGAAATTAGGGTTAGGATCCCGAGGATTCTCCTTAAATTCCCTCTTCCATGACTTTATTTTCTAGGTAGGACTTAGAAATAGGTCTTCCTAGCCTTCATCATAATCATCATAGAATTTTATGCCTATCCCTGGCATTCTATCCCATTCTGGGATCATTTCTAGGTCTCCGGGCATCCCCGGGACCTCCTATCTTGATTCTGGCTAGATTTGGGCCCACGGGGTCAGAATCAAGGTTGATCCTGACTAGGTCAGAATCAAGCTCAATCCTGACTAAGTCAGTTACAAGCTCGATTTTTCCCCCCTGTTCAAATTTCCAAATTCCTTAATTTTCGGGTATCGGGTTTCAGGGATATTTATTTTCCCGCCTTCGGGTTGGCCATTTCAGGTTTCAGAATGGTAAATCTTTAAATTGAATTTAATCTAGGTATATTTTCTAAAGGTTAGGACCTAGTTGGGATTTAATTCTCCAAGGTGGCCCCTCTAGAGGATTGTGCCCTAGTTCACTATAAAAGGAGGCCTTCCTCTCTCATTTTCTCCATCCACAATCAAGCAATTGTGATCCATTATTCACATCTCATCATCAAGTTTTGTGAGAACATCTCTTGAGCTCTCAAGGTGATCAAGCAAGCATCCATTCAAGAATTCAAGTCCTCTTCTCCATCCAAGTTCTCCATTGAAGATCAAGGATTCAAGCATTCAAGTCATTGAAGGGATTTGGTTCAAGCATTCAAGATTCATCATTCAAACCCTAGATCTAGCCATCATGATGGTGTGATCTTCCTTCAAGATCCTTTGTTCATCTTCTAGATCCATTCATTCTTCTATCAAGGTGGATTCCAAGCATATA
Organism: Chamaecyparis obtusa; assembly: GCA_027943335.1. NCBI lineage: Eukaryota > Viridiplantae > Streptophyta > Pinopsida > Cupressales > Cupressaceae > Chamaecyparis > Chamaecyparis obtusa. The sequence continues at coordinate 356,202 of BSBK01002250.1, read as the reverse complement.
AGCATGGAGTTTTTGTATTTACTTTCACGGTTTTGATTTACATTTGCCATTGTTATGTTCAAGCTTTCATATCAATATACTTGTTTACATTCAAAATACAATTACATATCTATCAAATTGCATAGCTTCATTGTTAGATCCATTTCTACTACTTGCTAGCATTCCTATTTCTATTTCAATATTAAGGTTGATTCCAAACTGGGGTTTGACCAAGGCAAACCCCTCAAACAAACAACAAAAACCCTCTTTTTCTTGCAGGTGCAGGTGCTGAATTTCGGATCTGAGAGTAGATTTGGATACCCTTTTCGGTGAACTTTCAGGTTCTACGAACAAAGTTAGAATTGACCTTCAAATAAAGAATCTAGCTTTTGACCTTTTATGAGGGTCAAAGTCGACTTGAGCTCATCTTGGAAAAAAAATTTTGGGTTTTCTTTGTCTCAGCATTTCTAGTCCAGAACAGGTTGTAGAGTTGCCCGAAAGTATACACAGACATCAGAAATCGACATTTTTTAGATCTGCCCTAATTTGAGGTTAGTATTTGTATTTCAATTATTTTAGATTTTAAGCATAACTCCTTTATAGGGAAACATTGGATTTTCTCTCTCCTTCATATTCTTCATAGATTGATTCGATTGTGCATTAAACTCTTGGTTGATCAAATTGGATCTCTCCTTTTAGAATTTGGATTTGGGAATAGATCTCATAGTTCCCCCACACATCTATCCATCTTTACATTTGAATAGTGGTGATGCCATTTTAACCCTATTCAAGAGTATTAGAGAGAAGAGTAATAAATGAAGGTAAACTAGTCTCTATTGAAAAGTACTATGACACATATGATGAGGAAGAGAAAAGTAAGATAAAGGACATAGTTGTGGATCATATGCTTACTTTCAAGAAGAATTTGATTGAAATAAAAAGTCAAATCAGCAAGGAACTATTCGAAAGATTGGAAGAAAGGAAGTAGAGAGCCTTGGATGAAGATACAAAGATGAGAAAAGATATGCTTCTGCAAAATATTCCTGCTATGACAAGGAATGAGATGGTGAATTGGCTTGACAAGTTAAGGCCAAAATTAAGGACCAAAACTAGAATCATCAATTTTATGGCTCGAAAGTATGAAGAGGTTGAGAAAGATACACATGACAAGGTTGGAAAACTACTTCTTGAAGAGAGACCTGATCTTGGCAAGTCTACAAGGACTCAAACCCCAATAATCATCTCTACGGAGCCCAAAATTGACAAACTTGCAGAAGAAGTTGTAGTTCCTAAAGAATCAAAGGTAGTAGATACTACCTTACCAGATTTTTATATTGATAATGTTGGGATTTCATTGAACATGGATTAACATACATATGATCCATTTCAAATGAATGAGACATTGGATACAATAGATACAATAGTGGAGAATCACTTAAGAAGAATCAGTTGAAAAAGAGCAAGAAAAGGAGAAAACTCCTAAAAGGGAGTAGGTTGCAGAAAAAGAGAAGGAAGAAGAAAAGGAACAAGAGCAAGAAAAGAAAGAGGACCAAGCACTTAATACTCCTACTGCAAAAGGATTACTACCTATTACTCCTTTTTCTATGCCTGGTTTGTTGGCAAGTGGTTTCCAATCATTTCCAACTAACCTAGAGGACATGGATGTGTCAGATTTGATGCAATGGTCAGTACTTGCTTTTGCTAAGGCAAAGGAGAAATCTAAAAAGAAGATTGAGAAGATTGTAAAGATAATTCAATGGGCCACACAATTTTTGAGTAAGTTTTTTAATTACACCTCCTGTAGATACTAGAGATCCTATAAATAATCTAGATAATTTTATAACTATAGTAGAACAAAGTTTTGATAAATTAGAGGAAGCAACAAGAATACAAGTTGTTGATGACTTTAAGAAATTAAGGATGAAACATACTCTTGATGGGATTAAGAGTGATCTTAATACATTGATTGCCACTGAAAAAGGCAATCAAATCTTGTCTTAAGGATTGACAAGATCTCTATAGACTTTGCATGACTTTGCATGAGCATGTAAAGAGTATATCATATATCATTGCATAGGATGAAGAGGCTTTGGAAAAACTCTCTAAAGATTTTGGAGATAAGAAAATTTTGGACATGAATAAGGAAGTTAATAGGATTATGGATAAAATCCATACCTTACAGATGGAGAAAGATAGAGTTCATAGGAGATTTACAGAATTAAAGAAATTTTTGTCTCCAAAGATCAGAGTTTTAGAAAACACCCATGAGGACCTACAACTTGGCTTGAAAACATTTTAGGAACTAGTGCCTACTGATGTAGAGACAACAAACAAGGATGAATTCAGTCTTAGTGGAATGATTTAGGTGGCATATGCAATAAAAGAAGCATGGGATGCTAATATACAAATTTTGAAGACAAACTACATAGATGTGTTGCAGACAGTTAATCTATGATTTTGCATACTCTAACCTTTTTTTTTGTTTTGTTCACTAATTTTTACATTTTTGCACCCTTTTCCATTGATGCCAAAGGGGGAGAGATAGAGTGAAAAATGCCAAATATAATGTGAGGAAGAGAGCACAATGTAAGGGGGAGTTAACATTTTTAATGGGGAGAGGAGTGAGACACAAGTGAAGTGAGAAAGAGAGCAAATTTGTGTGTGTAATATGAAGTATATAAAACATAAATAAAGGGAAGTTTTTGAAGATTATGTCTTGAATTTTTGTCATTATATTTCCTTTTACTTTTTTTGCTTTGATGATGCACTTAGTCATTTTTCTCTAAGTGTTGCTATCAATGCCAAAGGGGGAGATTGTTGGAAAGTGGTCAATATATGCACACATATGCACATGTATGCACATACACATGTATGGAATGTTGTAATTTATGGAAACACTTATCAGTTATATGGTCACACATATTGGATATGAAGATTATGTTTGAACGTAGTTGTTGAATGAAACATGCCAAAGTCCACAGACTATTTTAGTAACCCAGTCTGACATAAAACCTTAGCAAGCTTCACAGATGTTGTATTAAGGCATGTGATCTTAATGTCATGCTTGTAGGACACCAATGAACACATGTGTGAGGTCACATGTGTTAGTATTGATAGATCAAAGAGACATGTTTAGTTGATTGGATGCGAAGACAATAAACAGAGCATAACATGTTAGCAATCATTGAGGCTGACTTTGTGAGTGTTTGGAAAGTTATTTTTGGATGTTATCTTGGATTTTAGGCCAATTGAGGATGAAAATGAAGCAATCAATTACACTTGAATTAATATGATGTTTTGATGTCGACTAGCTTTTTAATTATACTCCTAACATGGTATAAATTTATAGACACTTTTGTAAAAGTGTGTAATGACATAAGATGATGATGTATAGATGTAATACTGTTGGATGCGAATTGTGAAGACATATAAAGGGCATAGAAGAGATCAGGAGGAAGGAGAAAAAAAGGATTTCTTCTAGAAATAATTTGTTAACTCTTTGTATTTTGGACATCAGATTTGTTGCAAGGGGTGATAAGGGGTCCTAGGTGTCTTAAGAGGTCCTAAGATACACTAATGGGTCCTAAGATGTATTAAGTAGTCCTAAACAAGGATCTTATTGTATACATACCCTAATAGGGATCTGCATCTATTGTAATAATTAGCTCTTAATAGGGCTATAACTCTTAACATGGTTTCAAGATTCATAGTGTAGAATATTGTGGGTACCATTCCCACTGGGGTTTCCCCTTGGATAGGGTTTCCTTGAAAATAAATATGGTGTTATGAGTTCTTCTATATTTGTCTTTGTTGCATGGTTGTTCATTTTATATTGCATCTTTATTTGTTTCTTAAGGAAAGTAAAGAAGTTTAAGAATTCACTAAAGTATTGTAACACTGATTCACCCCCCTCTCAGTGTTACCAAATCCTAACAGCCTAATGGGTCCTAGGATACATTAATGGCTCATAAGAGTCCTAAGGGGTGCTAAGGGGTACTAGGTGTCTTGATAGGTCCTAGAATACACTAATGGGTCCTAAGATGTCTTAAGTGGTCATAAAGGGGCCTGAGATACATTAATGGGTCTTGAAATGTCTTAAGGGGTCCTAGATTTCTTTATATTGCATCTTAGCATACATTAATAGACATTAGGATATATTAATGTGTCCTAAGGGGTTCTAGGATACATAAATGGTTCATAAGAATCCTAAGGGGTGATAGGGGGTCCTAGGTGTCTTAAGAGGTCCCAAGATATGCTAATGGGTCCTAAGATGTATTAAGTGGTCCTAAAGGGGCCTAAGATACATTACTAGGTCCTAGGATGTCTTAAGGGATCCTAAAATATCATCGTACATGTATTAATACATCCTAGGATACAATAATGGGTTTTGGGATACATTAATGGGTCCTAAGGGGTCTTAGGATACATTAATGGTTTGTAGGAGTATTAAGAGGTGTTGAGGGGTCCTAAGTGTCATAAGAGGTCCTAAGGGGTCCTAGGGTACACTAATGGGTTCTAGGATGTTTAAAGGGGATATAAGTTTTATAGTTTTTCCTAATGTGTCATGGGATGTCTTTGTAAGGTATCCTAGGATGTTTCAAGGGTCCATAGGTATCATAAGTAGTCCTAAGGGGTCTTAGGATAGTTTAATGGATCTTATGATATCTTAAGGTGTCCTAAGTGTCAAGAATTGGGGGGGGGAGAGATGGAGTGATGGGGAAGCAATATGAGAGAAGAAATAGGTGTTGGATATGGTGAGAGTGGGAAAGGGATGGGATGGTGAGAGGAGAAGGGAGGGCAAAGAGTGAGAAAGAAGGTAATTATGGGGAGAGAGATGTGAAAGATAGAGTGAGAGAAAGAGGAGAAGGAGAAAGACATGAGGTAGAGATGGAGGGTAATTAGAGAGAGAGAGAGAGGTTTTATCTTAGGAATTTTCACTACTCCTTGAGCACATTACTCATAAAAATCTCAAGTCCATTGGTATTTCCAAACGGATGAGGTTTTTTAGTAGTTCCACCTCTGTCAAATTATTTCCCTAGTTATAAAACTTCATCACCAACTAAATAGGGCGACCTTGCTTTCCTAGTTGATAGACAATACAATCTACAATGATATATACATGTGTGTCTACATACATACATACAAACATACATACACGTGTTTTACATACTAGATATATAAACATACATAAATATATACTTACATATATAGATACATATATTTACATATGCATGTATTTTATATACATATATATAAGCATAAATAAATATATACATAAATATTGTAATGAAAAAAATGGTGAGCAATGCTAAGAGGTAGATCACTCACCAATATTATACATACACTAGAATACAAATCCTCCAACAAAGTGAATCCAATTAGCACTACCAAAGAGTAAGGGTATCAATTTGTGATCTACATAATGTAGGGTTTTGGATTCCTTGATTGTAAAGGTTGTAAATGATATGTAAAATTGATCTAAGAAAGCAAGTGTAGGGACATATAGGAATAATGGGCCCACCTTGAAGAAAGAAGAGACAAATGTGCTTTCAGATCTGATTTTGATTGTCGCGGAGATGTCAAAATCAGGTAAATCTCCAAAACTAGGCTTCTAACACCTGTAATTCCTTTCTATGAAAATATTAGACCCAAAGGACAAGGCCAACCTAGATGACCCAGTCTAGGACAAGGGTGGAAATTTTGACCTTATCCTTTTAACTCCAAATTTGATGATACTTTTGGAAGTTCTGTAATTGTACCTAAGGCTTCTGAATCTAGATTTGAAACTCCACAACCTAATTGTGCACATAGAAAAGAAGGGGAAGAAGCTTGAGGGGAGGGGTTTTCCTCAGTCAAACCACTATTTAGGAATCAACCTTGAAATGTTATACATGTAATTAAAAAAATGTTTCCATGTAGCAAAGAATAGATCTAAACAATGGAATATATCATATCATGTAGATGTAATTGTCTCTAAGTATGTGATCAAGAATGTTGATGCAATAGCTTTGAATCAACAAAAAAATCAAAAGGAAATTATGTTAAATAAAACCTCATGTATTAGATGTTGTAATTCACCACAATGTTGGATTAAGGGAGAATAAGACTAGATGGATGAATGTGGATCTCCTTCCTTGATTGAAAACTCCTTTACTTGGCCTCTAATGGGAAAAAGAGCTAGATCTATGAAAGGAAATTCCTTGAATGCATGATGGAAATGAAGACTTGAATGCTTAAGTACTCTTAATGGCTTCCTTGCACTTTAATTCTTGATGGACTTGATTTATTGATAATGGATGCCTTCAAATGGATGTTTTCTTGCACCTGGATCTCTTGAATGCACAATGAATGATATCTCACATGTATGTGTAAGTAAATTGTAGATGTAATCATGGATGTAAAATGATAGGAAGATGTATCCTTTTATACACATTTTGGGGCTTAGATTTCATAGGATGACCTCAATTGAATATATAGGAGAAAAACCTCCGCATTGGGCCTAGAACCAAGCAAAGCACAAGGTTCTAGGACAAGGCCAACATGGACAACCTTGTCCAGGAAAATAAAATTTTTCCTGGGACTTAGGGGAGTGTTCCAAAAAAGGGGTGGTGAAAACCAGAGTCCGCTAGGAAATCAAGGCAAATCCTGAAATCTGAAATTGAATGCATATGACCTAGGTGGAAAATGAATAATGTGAAGAGATGGAAAATGGGAAATCATGCATTGAAGCTAGAGCCAACATCAATTTTGAAGGAGGAGGACCTATATTTGAATTAAGTATGCATTTAAGTGCAATATGAGGTCCTACCATAAGAAATGTAATGCCTCGGCAGGGAACCTAGGAGAAATCAACCTAAAACATGTTACTACGTTTACTGAATAAATTTTTTTCTTTAAGAGTTTAAATACAACAATGAATAACAATGTGGAAGAAATCTAACATAAGACAATACATATTCTTAAATGTAACTCACAATTAGATTTCAAGTCTCAAGGGTTCCATGACGTAGAATTATGTAAACATAAAAAAAAATATTAAGAACAATTCATAACATATTCACATGATATATCTTAGGTTCATTTTAAAACCCAAAGTAAAGTATCCCTAATCCTTTATTTAATCATAATGAAAGGAACACAATTTATAAAGTACACTAACATATTCATTTCAACTCAATAATATGATACATCCATTACATTGATATAATCAAAGATACATACAAGAAGGTACAAAATGATACATCATAGCCTTCAAGACAATACATCTTCCACTACACATGTTGCAGGGATAACAATAATATAATACAAGTACATATACATTTAAATCAATGTCACTAACTAATACATAACATGGAAGTACAAGATATAATTCTCATGAAGAAGAAGAAAGTCTCCAAGCAAAGCTCAAGAAGATAGAAGCAACATCAAGGATCAACCAAGCACAAAGTCATGAACGTCGGATATCAATGGTAATAGAAACACTACCACTCGACCACGTGGAACCAAGAAGTCCACTCCCATCATGTTGAGGAGATAACACCAGGCCTCACTCAAAGAAACAAACAAGCAAGACTAATGCAATGGTACAATGGGTAAAAATAGTAGTAATGGTTATAAGGTTATCAAGTAAAAATGATCATGACACGAATCAGGTATACCAAATGCAATCTAGGAACCTAGGATGCATATAGGGAAGTGTCATCACATGATTCAACTCTAAGGTCACTTGCTAGCCTCTCTAAACTCTAGCCCCTAGTGACTCTACGCGGTATCAATAGTCCTTTCAAACATATAAGGCTACTAACTATGCCAGAACACACACCTCACTGAGTGGAAAGCATCATCTCCCACTCCCATCCTTAGCCTATACTAGCACTCAAGGCATGGATGAGGAACCATTATCTTTTTAATGTTTTTATCCTAGTAAATTTATCAAGTTATCACTTATAAAGTCAACTTACAAAGGATATCCAGGCAGCCACTTTAGGGCTCCAACACCTCCAAAGTAAGCCACTTCCCTTCTATGCTCCTAGATAACCTACCCTAATGGTCCTAGAAAAATAACCAAAGAATAAACAAAACTAAAATCATAAAAGATTTCCATAAATCAGCTAACCATAAATATCATCAAAGACAAGTGTTGGAGCATAACAAATATCTCATCCTATACAAGGATCCAAACTGTCCATCCCATATTGGACATAACAATTACCAAACCATATACACATGGTCCCATAAATCCAATAATCATCAAGAACATTAATAACATCATTCTCCATCATGGATTAAGTCATTCTCCATCATGGAGTAAACCATAAATCGACAGAGATCATTTAGAACATAGAAACATCATAATAAAAGAAAAAAGATGACCAAGTTAATTAGGATTCTACACAAATAATGGTCATCACCTTTTCGTGGTTAAATAAACAATGATCGAAGACTCAGAGAACACATGGCATCTCTCATGGATGCACTCAAAGCAACATACGCATAATCATGACATAAAAATGGTTATCAATTTTCCACAACATAAAACTCCAAGCATAAAAATCAAATCCATAAGGTTGGGTCACATTTTGATCAGAAACCAATGCAAGTATACAAGCCAAACAAATACAAACAATAATTTTGAATCCCTCCTTTGATAACAATCTTACTAGGCTGACAACCTAAAACCCCAATCGCAGAAGGTAAACAAATAGACTAATCATAGAATTTAATCTAATAAACTAATTTGTAAAACACATTACAAAATTAATTTATCTAATAACTACTAACAGACTATAATTACAAAATACAATTAAATTATGATCCTACAAATCAATTTATAACAACCACAAAATAAATTGATTTTAGACATTAAAATTACTAATCAAATATAATTTTATAGTCTAAAATATAGAAACCAATAACATGTCAATTATATCAACAACATTTAGCCAATTGATTAAATAAACATTAAATAAAAACATAAAATGCCCAATTAGGATATTCATTTGAGAAAATAATTCCTATTTAAATATATTAAATAATCATATTAATTAACTGTTATTTTAAATCAGACAGTTATATATATATATATATATATATATATATATATATATATATATATATATATATATATATATATATATATATATATATATATATATATATATATATATATATATATATATATATATATATATATATATATATATATATATAATTTACCAAAGTAAATTAAACTAAAAACATAATTTACAAATAATAATAAAATGATTTAATCATTTATTATATATAGTTTTAAATAAATAATAAAAAAATGAAAATTAAATTTTTTGGTTTTTTTTGGGAGGGGTGGGGCACCCGCGGCCCCGCACCCTCTGCTGCTACGACAGCCTTAGCCCTGCCGAGGGGGAGGTGTGGGGAAAGGCCTCGCCTCCCTCATTTTATATATATATATATATATATATATATATATATATATATATATATATATATATATATATATATATATATATATATATATATATATATATATATATATATATATATATATATATCAAATTTATTAAATTTATTTAATATTTATTTTTATTATTATAATTTTTTATAAAAAAATTAAAACATACAAAAATTTCACTAGTAAATTTAAAACAACATACATTTAATTTTTTCTTTTATTGATTATTGTTATATTTTTAATTTATTTTAAAACTAAATTTTGTATAATAATAATATAATCAAATATAGCCCAAGAACAAAATCGAAGATTTGGGTATTTCCAAAACATTTTAATATTTTTGTAATTTGTTATTTCTTGTCAATTTTAAAATCAAATCTATGTTTTCTTCAACAACTAATTTGGAAAATCCAAACCTAGGGTTTTCAAACAAAGAATTCTTTCACAAAAATTCTAACTTCATCAATTTCTACCATAAGCCTGTCATGCCCATAAAATTTAACTCCAAAAATACACCAACTTTTTTTTGTTTTAAAGGTTAAATAAGATATGTGTTTAGAGGTTAACAGAGGGCTAAAGTTTGAACGGTTCTAATGTACAATCATCTTAAGGTGATGATAACTAGATTTCTTAGGTTGTCTACCACACGGGTTCACCATACTTGAAAAGGTTTGGTTCTTGAGCTTGTAATCGTTAGAGAAGTAGGTTACCAAAATGAATTACGATTATACTAACACCCTTAATTAGGCCTAACGTCAACATTACACTTACATTAGATCATAAGGATTTATTTATTAAAGCGTATTGACATCATAGCATAGGAAGCTAATTTGCTAAATAATAGCTCTACAAATCCCTTTAATTTTAAAATTAAGTTACAATTTAACCAAAAGTTTCCTATAGTTTATTTCATAAATCTTGTTCATAAGCTACGTACATTCAACCCTTTAATGGCTTAAATAAAAACATAGTTATTAGTCTTTAATAATTAATTCAATTATTACACAACAAAGTAAATAACATTTATTAATCACAATATTAATTAGTATAGAATATTAATTAATATTTCTATTAATTTATAATTATTATTATTTAATAAATTAATTGATTAAATAATATTTATATTAATTAATATTATTAATATTAATTAATATAAATATTAAATAATGTAAGATTCATTAAAAAAAATTAATTACTAAGTAATATTTATATTAATTAATAATATTAATATTAATTAATATAAATAATAATAAATATTAAAAAAAATGAATTACAAAGTGGTTTACATTTTTTTTTTGCAAAATAAAAGGGCGGTCCCCTGTGGGGCCCGCGATGACTACGCAGTAACCTCGCGAGCAGCCCTCGTTGGCGGCAAGGAACCTGCCATAGCAGGACCTGTCATGCGGCAGACAGCTTGCCGTGCGGCGGTGCCCTGCCTGTGGTAGGGTACCCTGCCATAGCAGGGATGGGGTGTGGGGCTCGCGGCCCCCCCACTTAACTTTTTATTTATTTATTTATTTGTTAAATTTTTTTAAAAAGGAAATAAATATGAACTCAACCATTTTATAATGATTATTTTTTTTATGTACCCTTTTTTTATATAAAAGGTCATGCGTACCTTTTTAAAAGTATGCTATTTTTTTTATAGTCTTTTTAGACTTTATAGGGGGTGGGGACCCAGGTGGGACCCACCAACATATTGAGTGGGGAATAAAATAGAGTCTTATTCTATTGTTTATTATTTCCCATGCCAAGTAGGTATAAGATACTATTGTTTATTGACTGTGTAAAGGAAAATGTATGAGAAATTTATCCCATACATTTTCCAGAGACCTGTAGGTCTCTTTTTCAACTTTTCACTTGATATTTTTCACTTGATTTATTTTCTTCCTTCTCCATTAATTTTCTATTCTTCTCTAGTTTTGTTGGTTTCATTTTGTAAAAGAGTATATAGTTATGGTCCATTAATAGAATGAATTCTAAAGCACAACTTAATAGAGAAAGGAACAATGGTAAATTTGACTAAGTTACTCATTTCAATAGTCTATTATTTTCATCAACAAAGAATTACTTCCATAGAAATATCATACAACAGCATTGACAGAGAGAGTAATGTGTTTGATTTCTTTCCTTGCTTATCTCTTAGCATTTTTCTTTTAAATGAAAGTATTTCAAATGAACAACAATGAACTACAATAAAATTTTCCTCCTTATAATATATCAACATGGTTACATAAAGGTTTTTTTCCAAGAGAAGATAACAATGCTTTTGCTTTCACATAAACTAATCCACAAAATCTTTACAATCCTTTTATGAAACAAATACAATGTATATTCCTTATTGTATAAAACTACAATACACAAAACTTCTCTTGAACCAAATACTACATTTTCAGAAAAATAAAGCTACCAACAAAATTTCCAAACAATTTCTCCACTACTTGATGCAACATCACTATGATTCAAACACATTTCTTGGAGTGTTAACTCCATTACAAAACAATTACATTGAGCTCAAGGGTTCTCATGACTCCCTTATAATAACAATAATCTTAATACAAAAGTGTTACACTCAAATATGAGAACATCATCAAATTTTTCTCAAAGTTCTACTTTAACATGAAGTCTCCAAAGGCTTCCAAACTTGCAAATAAACATAGATAGACCATGGGATGCTCACCTCCCATCCTAGGCTTCTAATAAGCCACCCCCGAGCTTGGGGAACCATCACAAAGGCAAGGAGACAATCAAGCAAACCCACAATAACAACAACATAAAAGCAACACAATGAAAAGACTCCCTTCTAAGGCTAAACAAGAGTCTCAAAATGACTCAAAAAGAGGGGTGAAGGTGGAACCATTTCAAGGGGAGAAAAAACATCTCATGATAAGAGATAAGCCATCACTTGGCTTTCCTCATCATGAATCTTTCACCACAAACACAATCTCAACAAACTCCTTATGACCCCCAATATACAAAACATATAATAGAGATGGCTACATGGAGCCCATACATCCATGTTTCATCCCTCTCCTATCCAAGGAGAGACTCTACACCCTTGAATGTCCCAATAATACTCTTCACCCCCAAGGCTACTCTTCCCTCCCAAGGGTGAGTATGGCCTTGAGAACTCCCTCAACAAAACACTACAACACATACAAGAAAATTTCAAAAAACAACAAATGAAACTACACATTTACAATGCTAAGAAATTATGCTCAACAACAAGCTCATGATTCTCCATAACATCCATAAAAAACTACACTTTTACAACACAAAGGAAAATAACAATACAACAAAACTTAAGATTCACAAATCCTCCATTATCACAAAAATAACAAGTTCTCAACACATACACTACAAGAAACACAATAACTAAATTTTTCTTACAAGAATAACATACATGAGAGCTCTTTCTCTCAACATGAAAACAAAAACAAACAAGTGAAGAATGTCACCAACCTTGATCCAAGCTTATGGAAGAAAGTTGATGAAGAGCTTTTCCACTTCCCAAGGTCCTCTCCAAAATAGCTAAGTCTCCAAATCTAGAGAGTGGGTGTCAAACTCTTCCAAAAGAAGAGTCCCCTCTAAAAAAGGTCTCCACACACTCTCCTAGGGATAGGATCTCACTCTAATTGGATGACCTTCCCAAGCTTCTTACAAAGTTTTCAAATAAGGGTTCCTAAAAAGGTTGCCCAAAAAGTGGACCAAAGACTTACCACTTTATTGGATGAAACATTACCCAAAACCTTGCTTCAAAAGTGGATTTTCGGTCATTTTAAAAATCTAACTTTTGAAGGGGTCTTTTAGTCAACATGGATTGTCCTATGGTTAAAAATGCCCTTTGCCCATAGGTATATCAAGTGGGCTTACTAAAAATGGCCCTAACACTTCCCTAGACACCTTTTAAGCCCCCCAAAAACTCATGTGAAGCTCAAATTCGAAATTCTAAAACAAGATATAACCTTAAGCTCCCTAACCAAGGATTTTCTTAGGGATCCTAAAGGGTACCTTCCTAGGTTGGTGTTCAACCAATCCCCAAGTGCACATGTCATGGCCACAAGTACACACACATGTGTCAAGTGACACAAACAAAAAAAAACACATCACAAGCCATGTGGCATATCCACTTGGGCATTATTAAATAAATAACATTTACAATTAACATATAAATCAATTACATTCATGCACCATACTTTTACAAATTAAATACATTACAACGAGGTTTTTGGCTTCTCACTAGAAGCAACCTTGGCTCAAACAGATTTTTACATTAGTCTCTGTGATGGTTCCCCAAATTTACCATGGCCTATTTCCTTGTACACTCAAGTCCAATATCAATAGTCCAAGGAAATAAAATATGTAAATTTCATAACATTAATAATCAAGATAATTCATCTGTCATTTCATAATTCACATGACAATAATCGTTCATCCATAACCTACATGCATCTCATCATGAAATATACAATTCAACACTAAATTAAACTTGAAACATAATTATTGCATACCTATATAATTTAATTGTAAATTAAACTTCATCATCATAATCATTCTTAAAATCCACTTAATTTCACATAAGATTCCAAATAGATATAACAGTTTCATCAAAATAACATAATTGAATGTGCAACTAAACTCTAAAGGTGATAATCCATAACATAAAGTATCAGTAAAATCCCTAAAGCATCAAAATATAATCATCAAATATGTCTATCTCAAATGCAGAACTGAATGACTATGATAGGCTTGGGGTGAGGCCTCACAAAGCCCTAATTGGAAATAAAGCAAAAACCAGAAAATAAGAATTGCATTCATGATCACATCTACTAAATTTGCAATATGAAGAGAAAACGAAAGTCAAAACATTCAGATCTGACAGGCACAAAGAATACACTTCTTTTCAAAATTTACAAAACCATATTCACAAATAAAATCAAACCCTACCTTAAACACCAAAGAATAATATCAAACGAAGACCAAATTTGAAGACAAATTCCAAACCTTTGACGCTTTTCCAAAATCAAATTCTTCACCCAAAATTCTTCAACCTGTGTGTTGAGAATAATGGCCAAGTTTTCTCTAATAAAGAAAAATAACTCAATGTCTACAATTCAGAATTCAACTCTTTTGCCATCAATTTCCTAAATTTACTCAATCCCCAAAAATTGAAACTCAAGTCTCTTTCTGTTATCTCTTTTTAACTCGAAATTGACTCCACATTTTTATTTACTCAATTCTAATATGTTTGTGCAACTAAATGTAATTAAATAATTTAAATAATAACATTTAGTCTATTTTAAATTTCCATGTGCTAATTTATTTTCAAATTAATAAATTACCTTTTACAAAAAAAGTTGAATAATTAAATATCATAATGAATGTATTTAAATAATCTTCCTTAATTAAATACCTTTATTTCTACAACACGCTTTTTAAATTAAATCTTTAAAATAAAAGTATATAATTAATTTCTATTAATTAAATACTCTCACAATTAAAATTTATTAATCTTTATTTTCATAATTTGACTTTTAAGTAAGCCTTTTAAATAATCAATGATATTTAATTAATTTTCATTAATTAAATATCCATATAATTAATATTTCTATATCCATCAGATATAATTGTTTCAATCTCATAATTAATCTTAATTAAATCTTTAATACATTAATAACCCAAAATTCACATCAAGACACCTGTCCAACAAACACAAAGGAAAACCTAACTAAAACCCAAAAGATAAATTCATGCTCAAAGAAAGGGTTCACAAATGATGTCACTTTGATGAATTTAGAGGGTAACATAAAAGATACTTGTCCACTGTTTGAGGATAATAATTGGCTTAGGTAGGGATTTAGACCTGGATGTTATCTCCTTTCTCTTACCATTGAGATATTGCGATAGGGCATGCTCATCCTGATAATTCAGGGAAGTCGATGACCGATACTTGAAATCTTGCATAAAAGATGAGCATATACAAACTTATATATATATATATATATATATATATATATATATATATATATATATATATATATATATATGTATATATATATATTGTATGTATATATATGTATATGTGTATGTATATGTGTATGTATATATATGTATAAGTGTATGTATATATATGTATATGTGTATGTATATATATGTATATATATGTATACATATATACATATATATGTATACATATATACATATATATGTATACATATATACATATATATGTATACATATATACATATATATGTATACATACATACATATATATGTATACATACATACATATATATGTATACATACATATATATATATGTATACATACATATATATATATGTATACATACATATATATATATATGTATACATACATATATATATATATATATATATATATATATATATATATATATATATATATATATATATATATATATATATTGTTAGAGTAAAGTATTAATTATGTTAATTAATATTTACTCCTTTCTTAAGATGTCAACTCTTTTGCTTTAGTTGTTTATATTTAAACACACATGCACGAGTTGTTTTAAACTCATGCACTAGTTGTTTTAAATATAAACTTGCATGCATTAATAATGTAATAGTTAAACTAATTATTACATGCACTAGGGTTTGCCTTTCAATGATTTTGATCTCCTTTATAAGGATGATCCATTGTACATTTAATTCATTCATTATTTGATGATATTTTCTTCTTCATATTTTTGAATCAAACTCTTGCCCTTTTCTTGTCTCTACTTCCTTGTAATAGGTTTTTGTATGCAGGTGATCTTTCGGTTTTGTGGATTTGTATTGCTCAAATCCTACATGGTATCAAAGCCTAATCTGCTACAGCTTGTTCGCGTTTGAAGGATTCAAATTAGGGCTTTTTTAGTTTTTTTTTTATTATTGAAATTAGGTCTCTAAATTTTGGTGCACTTTGAGCTCAAACAGACCTCACTGTTGAGCTTGTAGCACCCAAAAACCCCTATTTCGATATAAGGCACATCCAATTTGGATAACTTTGCATTTTGGGCCTTTTTTGTACCATAAACTTGACACACTCCACGATGCAAAAATTATACAGATCTACACGCTTCTTGATACAAAATTTGTACTGATTAGCATGTAAAACAAGACAAAAAATTTGTTGTCTGTCACACAAATTAAGATCAAAAAATTTGGCGCGTAAATTGAGACAAAAATCTGAAAAGGGCTGGCATGGATCTCGAGGCGTGCATGTGATTTTGCAAAAAAAAAAATTTATTTTTATTTTTTTCCATTTTGGGCGGCGATGACCATTTGGCTGTCAAATTTAAGCCCGTTATTTGATGACGTCAACATGCATCATCATCATTTGCACCATTTTTTTAGCCCTCTCGCGCACCAGTTCGTATTTTGCTCATATCTTGAGCATACAGTGTCGAAATCGGGAAAATGAGATATTGTCAAAAAGCTGGTTTTGAGCTCTATCCAGATTTGGAGGTTTGAATTTTTGATTTAGAATTTTCTATGGTGTTTTTTACTGTCAAAGCTAGATGTTCAGTTTTGCACTCTGGAAGCTCTATCTTGCGCATCCGGACTCCGTTTTGGGAAAGCGAGATATTGTTGGAAAGCTTGTTTTGAGAGCTTTCTAGTTCTATGAATCATTTTTCTAAATTTTAATTCAAATATATTTTATTTAGTTTTTTGCACTTTTGCGCTCTGGTGGATATCTCGGATGTTACAGGTCCTGGGATCTCTTCCCTTTAAGGGATGACTCTTCTTAGGCTATTATTTTGTTTCAGTAGCCTTCTCTCTTATTTGAGTAGTGTATACTTCACTTTTGTAGCATTCTTTTATGCACATGCACTAAGATAAAGTGTCATTTTCTTGCATGCTTAGAATCTTGAACATGTTTGTGCTATTTGTACTCGCACTCCATTATAAAGTGCCATGGGGGGGTTTGATGTTTGCTTTTGTTTTCCATCTACCTTTGTCAAGTGAGTGTTCCTTCCATGACATTAGCCTTAAGGTATCTTTATTTGTGCTTGTTTTTTCTATGCACCTTCGATGTTCCTGGTTCTTCATGATATAGTTCTTATTGGCACTCTTTTCAGTGTACCTGTCACCTCTCTCTTGTCAGCATTATGGGGGGTTTCTATTGATCATTCTTCTGCTTCCTTGGTTCGATAGTATGAGCTATGTATTCAGTATTTGTTCCCATGTACTAGGCAGATGCAGTGGCTGTGTACCTATGCATTTTGGTGAGATGGATTATTTATCGTATAGACACTCTTTCTTTCCTATTTTTGGATGCACTCTTCCATCTTTGATTGATCAGCTCTTCAAGCTTTTGGTGTTTATGCCATCTGTATCTTCGAGTTTAGGTGTTTGCCTTTGTTTTCCTTCTGATTCGAGTAGTGTCATTTGAGGGCACTCATGCAGATTATAGTCTTCTCTACCTGGTCATATTTCTATGGAGGATCTTCAGATCAACAGTTACTTTTTTACAGAGTTTGCATCCTTTTGCTTCGGTGATGTTCTACATGTTCATTCTTGTTCCTATTTTTTGGAACATTCCTAGTTTTGGAGGCTTCTTTAGTCCTTCAAATTAGTCTTTGTCTCTTTTTGGAGTAGAGTTTTTCCCATGTGGTTTTCTCTATTTCTCCACTTTATAAAGACTCTCCTTTGTACATGGGTACCTCATCGGGCCATGTTGCCGGGACCCATTTTTATGCTTTCAACACTGTAGTTTCCTTTGCTTTTTTCTTGCATTGTTTGTAGCTGCATTGTTGCTCATCTTAAGGGGGGGTGATAGAGTAAAGTATTAATTATGTTAATTAATATTTACTCCCTTCTTAAGATGTCAACTATTTTGCTTTAGTTGTTTATATTTAAACACACATGCACGAGTTGTTTTAAACTCATGCACTAGTTGTTTTAAATATAAACTTGCATGCATTAGTCATGTAATAGTTAAACTAATTATTACATGCACTAGGGTTTTCCTTTCAAAGCTTTTGATCTCCTTTATAAGGATGATCCATTATACATTTAATTCATTCATTATTTGAGGATATTTTCTTCTTCATATTTTTGTGTCAAACCCTTGCCCTCTTCTTGTCTCTACTTCCTTGTAACAAGTTTTTGTATGCAGGTGATCTTCGGATTTTGTGAATTTGCATTGCTCAAATCCTACATATATATAACAAATAATGATGGGGATCGACCGATCGTATGGATCTCACAAGCAAGTAACTATAACTCTATCCCTCAACCACATCAGACACATCAAATAAAAAAGTAAAAAATATATGCCAACCATACACATGCAAGTATGGGGTTAGTAAAATCATAACATAAGTAACATCATCATATATAATTAGTCATCATCATCTAACTAACATGATATAAATCAAATGATTTAGAGTATCATAGCACTGAATCATTAAATGTAACTTAAGATCTAATATTCATAGAAAGTGGTCTAAATGGGTTGACATCATAAACAAAAATTGTGGTAAAGGGGTGGGCACTACAAGAAACACACTAAAGTAGGCTAAAAATGCTCCCAAAATTATCACAAATTAAGTGCTTACTTTTTAGGATGGTACATTTAGCCCCCACTTTAGTGGGAGTATGAGAGAAGTTAATGCTCACGATAAAGAAAGAGATAGAAGAAAGAATGAGATGATAGAGAGATATGATGGTAGGTGAATTGCAAATAGATGAGACCATACTAAGTTTAAGGATGTAAGCCCCCAAACTAAGGATCTCAACTCTACATCCATCCACAAGGGCACAAAAACAAAATAAAACAAAAAGGAAAAACAAAGACAAAAGACACAAAAGGGGTTAGTACTAAAACAAAACTCCAAATAAACTAGTGAAAGAGACCTAGTAAAAAATGTACCATCCACTAATAGCATTTATGTAAAGCTATTGCAAGAGCATAAGTGATCACGTATAAAGAACAAGAGAATCACCAAAGATGATACAAACTCCATGGTCTAACCTAATAGCAGAGCCATGAGAGAGAGAGAGAGAGAGAGAGAGAGAGAGAGAGAGAGAGAGAGAGAGAGAGAGACCATGAATCCAACAAACTATGAAATTTTATTAATCTAGGTAATCCATGGGGAGGGAAGAGAGAGGAAGCAAAATGTATGGTCTAGAAAATTGTGTTATGCTAGTCAACTCTACCTTGATAAATTTGTTCCTACTAGTGTTGTAAAAATGTCTTTGCGCATAGGGTGGCTTAAAAATGTTTTGTGGATGGGGCAACTTTAAAATGTTTTGCACATAGGGAGAATTTAAAATGTTTTGTGTACGGGGTGGCTTTAAAATGTTTTGTGCATGGGAAGGCTCTAAAAAGATTTGCACATGGGGCGGATTTAGAATGCTTTGTGCACGGGGAGACTTTAAAATGTTTTGTGCATGAGGTAGCTTTAAAATGTTTTGCATAATGTACAAGGGAGGTTGTGTGTATGCCTCCTCCTTATGATACAACCGTAGGAGACATCATAAGGAAGATAATCAAGGATACCTACTTCCTTCAAGAAGAAGATATCCTTAAAATATCTATGTACTCCATAAACTTAGCTAAGGGTGTTGACTCTTATGAGCTAAGAAAATAGATAATCGTGAAAGGATATTTCGCTTGTGGAAAGAGACCCTTGAAAAGAAGAGATCTTGGTGGAAAGACATCTACCTTAAAGAGGAGTTCTTGAACAAAGATACTATCTTCAATACAAAGAGGGAGAAGAGAACAAGAATGTACCCATTTAGCCCCCTATTGCTAGGTGAAATAGGGATTCTTGATGAAGGATGACAAACTTTGAAATGAAAAGTAAGGGAAGTTTTTTGTAATGAACACAGTTTTTCAAATAAATAAGAGGTTGTGATCAAGGATACACACCTCTTATATAAGAGAGAATCTTGAATTAGAACAAACAATTATTTATAAGAAAAGAATGTCACATGATAAGAAAATGTTACTGTACTAAGGGAAGTAGGTCCTTAGAGAAGAGAGAGAAAAAATAATATACATGAAACCTCTCCCCCCAAGCATGAATGAAAGACAAAATATATGATACATCCCTAATGATAGCTACTTCATAATAGATATACAATTCCAAGAAAAATAAGCTACAAACCAGAAAGAACTCCTAATGTAAAACAAACATTAAAGATGGAAAAGACATCAGATATTTAAAGTAAGCAAGTCATCAAGGAAAGAGATGAAATGTTGATATGGATGATGATGAAATACATGCCCTTCGAGGAATGAAAAGGATTTGTTAAGAAAAAAAGTTAGGATCTTGCACAAGACAAAGTATCTCATGCCAAAAGGAATGTACCATCATAAAATAATAGCCAATCCATGAAAAGAAGAAGAAAGAAGGATGCCACTTTACGTCTTCTTAGTGGTCATCCAAATTATACAAGATATGGACTTCCAAGTAAGGAATAAATTGTAAGGAGGATACTAATATCACTAAGGAGAAAGATCGTAAACAAAAATTTCGTACATGGGAGGACATCATAGTATAAAAGAGATGAACAACAAAGAGATAATGGATCTTAAGAAAGGAGTAGATAGAAAGAAAGAATAACCCAATACCTATCTTGAGTATTAGATCTTTCATAATGGATAAATAATTTCAAGCATAAGGTTTCAACTTCTATGAAGGAAAAAAATTCATGAAAGAGATGACATCATACTATAAAAGATTCAAAGCCACAAGGAATATTAGATGCATTGAATAGGAAGAGAAAGGAAAAGGGAAGACACATTAAGCTTGCTAAGTGGTTTCTCATGTATAAAAGATATGCACTCTCAAGAAAGAATAAGGTTACAACTGATGATGTTAATATCCTTTTTTAAAACAACAAATTCATATTGGAAAGGATGTCATTGTATAAAATAAATATGCTAACAAAGGGATAAAATGGATCCCTAAAAGAAGGAAGAAATGATGATCCCTTGCCCCCAATTTAGAGAGAAAGAAAGATTGATTCCTATTATGCTGCCCATAGTGCACATTATGAGGCATTTCTCTAATATAAAGAACATGTATAATATTTTGTGTTAAAAGAAGAAACCATTTATTAGTTAAGTCTTGAACAAATTGTCTAAATTCAACACACTCACTAAGAGAATGTTTATTAGAGTAATGAAAGTAGCATAAGAATTCACCATTGATGCGATTGTGTGGGTTCCAATGGAATCTATAAGAAAATATTATCCTATAATTATACTTGATATTAAGATAAATCCATTTAGCAAAGGCTTCATGATCATCACAAGGTGAAGGATCATGAGATGGTGTTGGTAAGATAGCAGGTTGTGGTGGAGAATAATGGTCAACGTGAGAAACATGATATTCCTTAGGAAGATCAAGAGGTTTTTAAAGGCTCAATCCTAGATCTTTTTTCTCTTCATGCGAGGATGATTCATCTTGATGTTTGTGAGTACAAGAAGTAGGATTATCCAATATTCTCAGAGATAAATTATCTAGGAAATGTCTAACATTCAGATTATGAATAAGATTTTGATATGAATCAAAGGAATTAGCAACCTCTTTGAGACTATGTATGAAAGAAGGAGGTTGAGAAAGAGGAGATATAGGTCCTTGCATCACAAGATCACTAGGGTGTTGGTCTTGACGAGGATTGGTGGGAAATTGAGAAGTCGGTTTAGGAAGATTAACATTATCATTAGACTCATTCACAAAGGCCTTTATGCTATCTATATAATTAATACATTTTGTTAAAACTTGAAGAAGAAAGCCACATGATATATTGATAAAGGTCTTAGAATATTATTTGTAACAAAGGGATATAGTTGTTAACCTCATAATGTCATAGGTGAGAATGCCATGAAGGAATACAAACACGATCACATTCAAGAAAGTATGATTCACTTCATGAGATTGATAAAGAGAGGTAAGAAGGAATGTAAGAACACAATTTATAGCATGCCAATCCAACTTAGGAAGTTCCATGATGAAAAAGACCAAACTAGATCTAGATAAGAATGAAATAGAGATAGGATCTAATGACAACAAGAAGATCTAGCCACCAAATCACAAAAATGCATATAATGTAGCTAAGATGTAATGTGAATTGTAATGCACACAAAGTAAATCTAGACAACAAATCAAAAGTGCGTAAGAAGAGTCTAGTTCACTAAAATGAAATGAAGAAAATGGTGAGCAATGCTAAGAGGTAGATCACTCACCAAGATTCTACATACATTGGAATACAAATCCTCTAACAAAGTGAATCCAATTAGCACAACCAAAGAGTAAGGGTGCCAATTCATGATATACACAATGTAGGGTTTTGGATTCCTTGATTGCAAAAGTTGTAAATGATATGTAAAGTTGATCTAAGAAAGTAAGTGCAAGGAAAAATAGGAAGAATGGGCCCACCTTAAAGAAAAAAGAGAATGGGCCTTTGGATCTAATTTTGACTGCCATAGAGATGATGGAATCAAGTAAAACACTAGATCTAGGCATTTGACACTTGTAACTACTTTATGTGAAAATACCAGACCTAAAGGACGAGGCTAACCTAGATGACCCAGTCCAAGATGAGAGTGGAAATTTTGACTTCATCCTTTTAACTCCAAATCTAATGAAACTTTATAATGTTCTATAACTGTACCCGAGGCTTCTAAATCTAAATCTAAAACTTTGCAACCTGCTCCTGCACATAGAAAAGAAGGGGAAGAAGGTTGTATTTAAAAAAATATTGTCATGTAAAAAATATTAGATCTAAATAATGGAATAAATCATACCATGTAGATGCAATTGTCTTTAAGTATGTGATCAAGAATATTGATGCAATAGCTTTGAATCAACACAAAAACCAAAAGGAAATCATGTTAGATAAAACCTCATGTAGTAGATGTTGTAGTTCACCACAATGTTTGATTAAGGAAGAAGAAGACTTGATGTATGAATGTGGGTCTCCTTCCTTGATTGAAAACTCCTTTACTTGGCCTCCAATGGGGAAAAGAGATAGATCTATGGAAGGAAATGTCTTGAATGCATGATGGAAATGAAGACTTGAATGCTTAAGGACTCTTGATGGCTTCCTTGCACTTTAATGCTTGATAATGGATGCCTTCAAATGGATGCTTTCTTGCACTTAGATCTCTTGAATGCACAATGAATGATAGCTTGAATGTGTATGTAATTAAATTGTGGTGTAATCATGGATGCAAAAATGAGAAATATGTATCCTTTTATATAGATTTTGGGGCTCAAATTTCACAAGATGACCTCAATTGAAGATCTAGGAGAAAAACCCCTGCATCGGGCCCAAAACCAAGAAAAGAACAAGGTTTTAGGACAAGGCAGACCTGGATGACCTTGTCCAGACAAATCAAATTTTTCCTGGGACTTAGAGGAGTGTGCCAAAAATGGGTGGTGAAAGCCACAATCCGCTAGGAAATCAAGGCAAATCTTGAAATCCGAAATTGAATGCATAGGACCTAGGTGGAAAATGAATTATGTGAATGGTTGGAAAATTGGAAATCACACATAGAAGTTAGAGCCAACATTGAGTTTAAAAAAGGAGGAGGACCTATATTTGAATTAAGTATACATTAAAGTGCAATATGAGTTTCTCCCATAAGAAACATACTAAATTAGGCTAAAATGATCACAAATTAAGTTCTTTCCTTTTAGGACAACACACACACATATGTGTATGTGTATGTATACATAAACATACTATATATGTACATATATACATAGACATGTTATATATACATATCTATACACATATTAAATTTACATGTATATATCCATATGTGTGTACATACATACATACATAACATACACACAATAAATTTACATATTTATGTTTAAAAATTCGATTGGGATTTTTCATGTTTAAAACCCCAATCATGTTAATGCTAGGTAATAGTCTTGGATAACAAGGCTGAGGCTCGGGAGCTTCATTTTCCTTATTTCCCTCCTTTTTCATCATTAACAGATTAAAGTTTAATAATTTTTATCAGTGCTTCCATAGTTCTCAAATATATGTGTACTATTTTTTTAAGAACTTTTGATCTACTTGACCAATTTTAAAACAAATTATATATTATTATTGTGCACTTGATTCTTTACACTTGAAAAAATGTATTTTCGATTAGTTTGATGCAAGTCATGTTTCACGCATAAACAAACATCTAATTTTCAAGATGTGCCCACTTCAAAAAATCATTAAAAAAAACATACTTAACTAAAGATTACAAAAAATAGACAACTTCTTGCTCTCACTCTTAACTATCTTTTTACTAAAGGACTTTTCAAAATACTAAATCTAACAATGACTTTATTTATGTGCACGCTATACACTAGGTTATGTTTTTTTTTAAAAATTAGGAACAATTTTTTCATGCACAAAGGATTTGACTCTCTTAATCTTATCCATTTTAAAAAAACTTTTGTAGTTTAGAAACTAGATTTAGAGTACTATGATTCTTGTTCTTTTCACATCTTCTAATTTTGAGTGCATGATTCTCAAATTTCTCTTCCAAGTTGAGATTTACCTAATTTAAAAAAAATAGAAAAAAATAAAGTGGCCACTTGTACCCTTTTTTATTGCACACCATCTTGGTGCACTTACCCATATCCATCAAATTACATAAATGAAATTATGAAACTAAAATGGAAAGATAGAGTAGTGCAGTAGTACCTTGATTATATGTATTTAGATCAGGTCTCTAATTGTACATGGGTCCCTAACTGTGGCTTGTCATGCCACCAGACCGTCTGTTACCCTAAGTTCCACCCTATCATACTCATGGAGATAGTCACACAACCCAAACAAGAACACAATAAATACAAGAGGTATGAGATTACATTCATGCCAAATAGTTCATACATAATACAAATAAATCATAGGCCCATATAAGATCAAACTGTTACCCCAATTTTCATGTGAATGCAAATTTGGCTAAAACCTATCCCAAGATCTCTATTTTTACCTTGCCAAGCATCCCTAAAAATTTCATGGCTCTACTTTTTTCCTCTAGCCTCTGCATGGTTTCTAGGTCTTTGGCTAGGTGCAAAAAACCCTTAAAAATTCATAAAACTAGCTATTGTGTCTAAAACCCTAGGCCCTGTTCTAATTTGTAGTTTACTTTATTAGCCACTTAAGTCCCTTCATTTCACATGTGCATTTTAAAATCCTTCAGTCACCAAATCTCTGATTCCCAGCAGTTAACCCATTAACACTTTGTGATTTGGCGAGCGGTTATCATTTCGATTAGCGGTTTTGGTTCAGTGGCCAAATCAAGATTCTAGATCTGAAGGTTGTCGCATGATCTCATGGCCTCAAAAGATTCCATGAGATCTTGCGATGATCGTCGATCTTTCTACCTGCAGAGTTCATTTTGTCAGTGGGACCGTTGCCACCTCATCCAATTTGGTAGCTTTTGATTCGTCGGTGGTTGGTGATTCGGTTGTCTATCAGTGGGCCCTTTCCTTTTGGCGTGTTAAGCTTCAGTTTCATCATGCGGTCGTCGTTATATTGGAGACTCAAGATGAGACCTGTTTAATCTGGTGGTATAGCGACAACTATTGATTCTCTTCATCGCCCAGACCTTTGTCAATGGGGCCATTGTCAGGAAATGTGCTACGTGTATCCGAGGGGGTGGGGTTTGATTGGTTGGTGAGAGTACAGTGTGGAGACAGGTCAGTAGGGGCCCAGCAGGATGCCTTTCCTTTCAATCCAACAGCGGTCACATGATCGCAAGGGCCCAAAATATTCCTTGCGATCATGCAACAATCGTTGATCTTGCTTTATCTCTAGGGTCTATCAGGTGGGTCCTTTTCTAGTGATGTGCTTGTTTTCTATTGGCTCCCAGGCAACAGCTTGGATCTATAAGTGGGACCATGTCAGAAGGTCTGCAGATGAGTTAAAAAGGCTAAGATCTATGGTGGTCGTATGATCTCATAGAATCTTCTGACCCTATGAGATCATGCACCCGCCGTTTGATCAGAATCTTGGAAGATAGTGGGTCCGATGTCAAAAAGGTCTACAATGTGTCTCATTTGGTAGCTTTTGATTGGCTGGTTGGTATGCTACGTGGTGGTTGTCAGTGTGCCCGTGGGGTCAGCTATTTCTAAAGAGCTTAACTTCCAGCTTGATCTAGTGGTTGTCGTTATACCGTTTGGTCAAGATGCTCAACTTTTAGCATCACGGTATAGCGACAACCGTCTGATGCTCTTTCTGTAGGTCGTGGGTCCAAGTCTATCATATGTGTTGATTTGCTCATGTTTTATTGGTTGCTGACTTCCAGGTGGCATTTGACTTGTTAGAGATGGGTTTTCAACTATTCTTCATGCGCATCACAACCATTCATCTATCGGGAGGAGTTTCTGATCAATGACTATGTTTTAATTTCAGACCTTGCTAGCCATTAACATTTTAATTCAAATTTCTCCGCGAAGGTTTTCTGATAAGGTTTGCATTTTGCGGCCATGCACAAAAAGTTTGGTAGTTGGGATTTAATTCTTCAAGACAGGGATGGTTGGAAGGATGATAATAGATGATCTGATTGTCGGCACCACAAATTTTACAGAGTACCATGTCGTGTTGAGGCTTTAATGAGCTTGGCACCACCTTTTGCAGGGTTAATCATTTTAACCCAAATATCTTCAGGATCAGATTGAGAGCCTTCATGACGAAGTGGAGTTGCAGGTGGGTGGTTGAGTCCAGGTTGCTTGTCTGCAGGCTGTTTGTAGTATAGGGATGGGCACATAAAGATAAATATCTGATCAGTTGAGATATTTGTAGAAGATGTATTTATGATCAGATTTGATGGCAGCTAGGGTTTGATTATTGTATTGTAAAATTTTGTAACCCTAGTTAGGTTTTGACTCCTGCCTGCGTGCAGTTGAGTTGTATATAGTTCTTTTTTGGAGCCTTAGTGCTTAGAGTTGGACAATTGTAAAAGAATTTCAATTTTCTTAAGAGTTATCTATGACATTTTCTCTGCCCTCTGGCTTCTACAGTTGTAAATCTTTCATTGATGATTCAGATATTGCAGAGGTATTTTGTGACAATCCTTCATGTCCCTATGCTTCCTTGTCTAAATTATCTCTTATTGGATCAAAGTATATGATGTTTCAGTGATATCTTAGGGTTCCTGATCCCTCTTACTTTCTGTAATTGTGTGTGTTATTGTGTTTGATCTAATTTAGATGTTTTTGTGGGTATACTTCAGCCCCCTAACAGTCTTGTCTCAATCCTACACCGAGTTGCAAAAGTTAATGTCTGCTTGCAGGTCATAAGTTGTGTCTTATGTTCAAGCCCTCCTATGAAACACTTATGCAAGCCTATTCAGTAAGTTGTGACCTACTAGACCTAAGCCTTTCATTGATTCCAATCCTCTATACTGAGATCCAAACCCTAATTTTGGTGCATCACCTAGTAGGTAGTTTGCTTTTAGTCATTTCCCTTTCTAAGTACTCCTTCTATCCCTTTCCCTCAAAAAGTTTACTTTTCATGTCTAGAAGCAAATTAAGGTGATTATCCAAGAGGAACCAACCTAGAACCTGGAGGTCTCATCTTAGTTAGCATAGGTCCCACAACTTGGAGATGATTCCCATGTTATACTAGGTTATCAAGACTACGAGAGCTTGAAACAAGGGTTGCAAACTTAGTGTATAACACAAACATGGAGCAACACTCAATATGAAGAAGCATAAAGACACAATGTAATAACTGAGCCATTTCAAGAAACCAAAATTCAAAGATGCTACTAAAACTACAAGGACTTATATGCTAGAGTACTAAGCTTAGGGAATGTCATCAAACATGCCCACAAGAACCACACTACTCCACAACACTAAGTATTCTCTCATACAGATGAGAATG
Organism: Chamaecyparis obtusa; assembly: GCA_027943335.1. Taxonomy (NCBI): domain Eukaryota; kingdom Viridiplantae; phylum Streptophyta; class Pinopsida; order Cupressales; family Cupressaceae; genus Chamaecyparis; species Chamaecyparis obtusa. The sequence goes on along the minus strand of BSBK01002250.1, from coordinate 327,890 downwards.
TCAGACAAACAAGAACCATTGACACATACACATACATGTGAAAAGTACCCTCACAAGTCACCCCTAGCCTCGTGATAGCCCTCATGGAATGCTTGAGGATTCAATTATCTTAATTAATGTTTAACCCATTATTTTGTTATATTTTCTCTTATTAAGAACTCCTTGAACGTGATTGTCTATCGAGCCACTTGTGGGCTAGGGATACATGCATTAGGATCCACTCTCCAAATATAACCATAGAACGTAATCCTAGGGATCAAACTTCACAAATGGAGGTACAATACCACAACCAAGGAAATAATACAATGTGCAAGAGACTCAAAGGTCACATTCCAACCAAAATCCATGGTTAATTCAATGGGCCTAATGAGGCTAGAATTTTTCTTTGTTTTATGTTGTTTTTATGCTCTGTTCCTAGACATTCCCAAAACATTTGTGTGACTTTTTAGGTGCTTGAATTTGTATACATACTATAAGTATAGACAGATCCACAAACTTATGGGTAGAAAATATTAGACATACCTTGCTAATATTATATATATATACTACAATATTTCATATAATTGTTTTAATGTATGTCTTAACATTTGGATTAAATTGACTAAGTTGAATACTTGAATATACATGCATATACTACTAATTTTCTAGGATAGAAGGAACGGTTGGAGAGTAAATCAGTTGCATTGACGAGGAAGTGATGAAGTTTTGGCCACAATGAGAAGAACCATTAAGACAACCATGAGACATGCCTACAGTATTGAAGGAATGAATGTCTCAGGAAATATAGGGGCACAACTATGCTAAATCTCCTCTATAATCAATATTCTATTGAAATGGTTGTTTAGTATTTATGATCTTCCATTGTGGGTTGTCGCATTCTCCTTTCTTCATGGATGAATTAGTCAAAACTTATTTGAATGTTCAAATGTAAATCCTCTATATATAGGGATATGATTGTTGGAAATCTAGTTAGACAAATGATGGTATTACTGTTGTATCATCTTAAAATGGAAACACTTCCATTTTGATAGGTTTAGCACCCTCTTTTAGTACATTTATCATGATAGACTTGCATTTAGGATGCATTTTGCACTTATCTTCTTCATTCTAGGTGAAATTAGGGTTAGGATCCTGAGGATTCTCCTAAATTTCCCCTTTTCCCATGGCTCTATTTTCTAGGTAGGACTTAGAAATAAGTCCTCCTGGCCTTCATAACAGTCATCATAGGATTTTATGCTTATCCCTGGCATTCTGTCATGTTCTGATATCATTTCTAGGTCTCTGGGCATCCCTGGGACCTCCTGTCTTGATTTTGATTGGATTTGGGCCCAGGGTCAAATTCAAGGTTGATATTGACTAGGTGAGGATCAAGCTTGAACCTGACCAAGTCAGGATCAAGGTCATACTTGACTAGGTTAGTCCCAACCTCGATTTTTCCCCCTTCCTTCAAATCTTCAAAATCCTTGATTTCTGGGCATTAGGCTTTCAGGATATTTGTTTTCCTACCTTTGGGTTGGCCATTTCGGGTTTTGGGATGGTAAATCCTCTAATTGCATTTAATCTAGGTATATTTTCTAAAGGTTAGGACCTAATTGGGATTTAATTCTCCAAGGTGGCCCCTCTAGAGGATTGTGCCCTAGTTCACTATAAAAGGAGGCCTTCCTCTCTCATTTTATCATCCATTATTCACATCTCTTCATCAAGTTTTGTGGGAACCAAGTACAACCAAGCATTCTCATGATCAACTGCTCTAAAGGAGTCAATTTCATGAACAAGAAGATTTCAAGCAAGCAAGGAATGGTGAAGATGCAAGATAGCAAGAGGATGATATAGAAGATCAAGCCATTGTTGACATCAAGCATCTTTGTGAACACATATTTGGAGCAAGAGAGATCCTTTCTTCCTTGATCCACCATCATCAAATTTTAAGCATTCAAAGATTCAATCATGGAGTAACAATTATAGATTTTGAGTTTGGTAGAAGTACTTTAGTCTTGGGGGCTTGGTATGCATTTCTATCTCATTCAAATCTATGCATTGTTGTTTCATACACATTCATGCTAGGGTTTTGATCTAGAGGATTAGATCTTGGCATTACACTTTCAATACATACACACACAAATTCTATTTCAATTGGCTATTTGTGGAGGTGGAGACCACCAAAATGGGGGTTTGACTAAGGCAAAACCCTATATAGCCACCCCAAAAACCCCCTTTTTCAGATACCTACAGCCACTGTTTCAAGAATCAGAGGACAGATTTGAGTACCCTTTTCGCCGAACTTTCGAAATCTGTGAACAAAATTAGAATTGGGCTTTAGAATAAAAATGTGGTATTTGACCTTTTATGAGGGTCAAACTTAACTTGCTACCGGAAAGATGAAACTTTTCTGGGTTTTCTCCGTCTCAGCTTTTTGATCATAGATCTGGTTGCAGAATCTTCCAAAACCTCATACAAACTTCAGAAAATAGGTATTTCCAAATCAATTTCACAATAAGGTATGTATCTTGACCTAATTAATTTTCAAGTATTTCCAAATTTACTTATGCTATGCCAATTCCAATTTCAATTCAAATGAATAAGTGTTGAATGTTAGGTACATTGCTAAGCTTCCATTTTCCAACTATTCATTTTGGTGAACCCGTTTACGACAACTCTTTTTTTTATGGTGTTAGATTTAAATCTTGTATGCTTATAAGATTAGATTTCTTGCATTTATATATGAAAATACAAAAACATTGCAAAATTCCTTTAAAAATACAAAAATATTTACATTTTCATGCTTTTAGTACTTTCTTTGTATTCAACATGTATGATTCTTGTTTTGAGTACTTTGATGAGGCCTATATTGTACAATAGGATAGATTACCTAATGAGGTACATGGTAGTGAGGATGAAAATGGTTTGAATATGATCTCCATGGATCCTATTCCTATTTCACTCTCCTCCACAACCTCTCAACTTGACCTTTACCATAGGGTGTGTGCATGGTTACCTTCATGTCCCACTATTTGCAACATTGATAAACCTAAAATGATATATCCTACACCTTTGATGATGGTAAAAGGATGTCCTCGTATAACAATTAAGGGTAAACCTAGAGATCCTTTGGATTTATTTGATAACACTGATTTCGTTTCACATGCTTATCACACATGGAATAACCCTCAGCCTACTGTTCCAGTTTCTTTACCTCCTTCTCAACCTATGCTTCCTCAAGCACCTAGGTATCCATCTACCTTGAAGGAGTACAACTTAGTTGACCAATTACGTGCTACTCCTGCTAAGATATCTTTATGAGAATTACATCAAACCTCCCTGACATATCATGAGGCATTGCAAAAGGCTTTATCTACTCTTCCTGCTTCCCCTCCTAATCAAGAAAACATTCATTCTATTTTGGATTGTATGCATACTATGCCTTATGTACCTCCTATTGTGTTTTCTGATAATGATTTACCTTCCTTAGAGGTGCATAATCAATATGATGCTCTTATGGTGGCTATCTTTATTAATCAAAGTATCATTCGAAGAACCTTAATTAATAATGGATCTGGACTTAATGTTTGTAGCATGGATATGCTCAAGGCAATTAAGGTAGATTTATCTACTATTCAACCTGATAATGTTCCTATACGTGGATTTGACAATATTGCGAAAAGAACTTTGGGCATTACTACCTTACCTATTAAAGTAGGTTTAGTTATTCTAAATACTCCTATTCATGTTATGCCTAGACCTCTCAACTATAACCTACTTTTAGGAAGACCATGGTTACATACTATGCATGCAATTCCTTCTACACTTCATCGCAAGGTTAGGTTCATCTATAACAATCTAATGTATACATTACATGAGGATGATGCCCCAAACCCTTGCTTAAATACATAATATGCCAAAATCTCTGAAGCTCTTCAACCTAGTAAAGAGATTGAAAAACAATCAGAGATACAACAATCTGAGATAAAACAACTTGAGATTCAACAACAAGAAGCCACTTCTTCTTTTTTGACTGAGGATGATTGGGGGACATTGGATTTTAATCCTACATTTATTGGAGAACACAAGGTCTCTCATTTGGAATTCATGAAGCAACATAATGAATTTGAGAAAAAGTGTTTATTTCTTCTTCGCTGTCTGAAGAATTAAAAAGTAATTTTGTTGCCACTTTGATTAATGAAACGCTTGACACTATAAGCCTAATTGTTATGACATTGTGACATATTCCACTCCATGGACTCCCTCTGACATGACATATCGATATGGTCCTCGTTATCATTTGCTTAAGAAATCAGGATTTAATGGAAAAGGATGTGGTAAATACAAACAAGGTATAGAAGTACCTTTGGATAATGAAGTTTATGATCATACATATGGATTAGGATTCAATCCTTATATAAAACCATTGACTTTTCCTCTTAATGTTAATCATATTTGCAGTGGACAATTGAAGTTGGTTAACCCATTACTTATTGACCTTAATCAACAATCCTATTTGGATATTTTTCCTAAAGATGAAGCCTTAATCGAATTTTTAGGGGTTTATGAGGATTTACCTAAGTTTCATCACAAATGAGGAAAGCCTTATTGTTTGAAAAATGATTCTGAAAGGATGATAAAAATTGGGAAATGATTGAATCAAGATGAATGTGATCACTTGGTTTCCCTTTTGCTTGAATTTAAGGATATCTTCAGTTGGACATATTCTGATAGGCTGGGTATAGATTCTAAGATTGTTACCCATAACATTGTTTTAAATCTGAATATGAAGCCGGTAAAACAAAAAATTTGAAAGATGAATCCACGAATTGCTTTGTTAGTCAAAGGTAAAATTGAAAAACTATTGGATTCTAGATTTATCTATTCTATTGATTACTCAGATTGGATTTCAAACATTGTGCATGTGTCAAAAGGAGAAAATGAGATAAGGATGTGCACTAATTTTAGAGATTTAAATAAGGCATCCTTGAAGGATGATTTCCTGCTACCTAATATTCATATGATTGTGGATTCAACAGGAGGCCATGCTTTGTTATCTTTTATGGATGGTTTTTTAGGATACAATCAAATCTTTATCCCCCCTAAAGATCAATTTAAGACTGCATTTATAACACCTTAGGGAACCTTTTTTTGGGTCATGATGCCATTTGGATTGAAAAATGCAGGGGCAACTTATCAACGGGCTATGACTTTGATTTTTCATGATTACATTCATAAGATCCTTGAAGATTATGTGGATGACATCTTGGCAAAATCTATACAAAGAGAAGATCACGTTACTATTTTATGACAGATATTTGAAAGGATTAGAAGTTATAATATGAGATTGAATCCTAAGAAATGTGTTTTTGGAGTTGATTCCAATAAATTATTAGGATTTATAATCTCTAAGCGAGGCATCGAAGTAGATACTGAAAAGATTGAAGCTATTGTTAATATGCCTCCTCCTAAGAATATTTCCTAGTTATGAAGCTTACAAGGAAAAATACAAGCTATTCGTCACTTTATTTCTAATTTAGCGGACTGAACTATTCCTTTTACTTCCTTGCTTAGAAAGGATACCACTTTCTCTTGGAATGAGGAGTGTAAACAAACTTTTGAGAAATTTAAGGAGTATCTTGCGAATCCTCCTATCTTTCAACCTGCAAATTTTGATAAACCATTTCAATTATACACTTCAGTGACTCCACGGGCCATGAGTGCGTTGTTAGCTCAAATTGATGGTAATGATAAAGAAAGACCTGTGTATTACATTAGTCAGACTTTACTTGATTATGAAACATGATATACAGATTTAGAAAGACAATGTCTAGCTGTAATTTATGCATGTCAGAAACTTAGGCATTATTTGATAAATGCTGAAGTTAATGTGATTGTCAAGTTTGATCCTTTGAAACATTTGTTCTCACAAACTGATCTCTCAGGCCGGTTGGCAAAATGGGTGATGTTGCTTATAGAATTTGATCTTAATTTTATTTCTCATAAATCTATTAAGGGACAAGCTATTGGAAACTAAATTGAAACAATTGTTGTATTGTCATTGATGTCAAACCTTAATTGGTAACATTGTTGCTACTTAGGAAAGTACTATATCTATTTGAGTGTTGCTAAGGGGCTAAGCAAGGTTGGTAACAATAGCACCTAGGGAAAGGTTGAGTTATCTTGATACTACAAAGTGTACTTGACTATGTTGCACTATGATGAGATAACGTATTGTTTATCTTAGTAAGATTGAAGACTAAACTAGTAGGCTTAACCGAGCAAGGAATGGAAAAATCATGTTTAAGCCAAGTAAGTATATGCCAAGCAAAATTCTAGTGTCGATCGAGCATCAGTAAATTGTTGAGGAAGACAGTGCAAGCTGAGGAGACAATTTTAGTATTGACCGAGTGTTCTACATGGAGACCGAGTGAACAATCACAGTATCGACAGAGCATAAAAAATTTTATATTTGAAGATAATTTAATTTTGGAGCTGACATTGTTGAATTCTTGGATTATGTAAAAGGTGTTGACTTTATTTATTGATTGGACTTTATTTATTGATTGTTTGGAAGAATTAAATACTTTGTAAAATGTTTTATTGTAAATATTTAAGAGATTTGAGATGATTCTAGAAAAGGAGCCGAAGAACATAAAGTGGGTAGATTCAATGAATCTAACCTAACCCTAAGATCTATGAATGAGATTGAGCAGCAAAAGATGAGTTAACCTAATTGAGGAAAATATAAGGGAACCTGAACATTGTGATATGTATGCACATGGTGAATAGAGAATGCTCGAAGAGGAAAAGTTTTATTGACTGAATAAGCAGAAAAGGCTGAAGGGGAATGGTGATGATTTCTTGAAGAAAATTTTTGAGCAGATCAGAGATGGAAATGGCAAAGTTTCAAAGTCAGTAAACCAGCATTAGTGTATAGAATCAGATCTGATATTTGCAAAGTGAGTTGTATATTTTTTAGATAATACTGCTGCTACTTTCTAACCATTGTAATAGTCAAAATCCTTTTAACAGAGGTTGACCTAACAGTCATATGTTAAATCCTTTGAACAAGGTTGCATTCTAATGGAGTGTATATAAGTCCTATGACTAGGCTCACTTTTAACAGGGTGATTGAAATCATTTAACTGGGTCACATTTGACAGTGTGTATTGTAACCTTTAATAGGGTTTGATTTTTACTGAGCTCACTTCAGAAGAGTGAAAATAATAGTAGCATGTTACAAAGTGGTTTTTTCCAAATTGGGTTTCCACTATAAAACCTGGTGTTTATACTTGTGTGAATGTTTAGATCTAAACATTGCTATGTTTTACAAGTTAAGTTACAGCTAGGTAGTGGACTACATTGTTAGATGTTTCTATTATTGAATCAGTGATGACCGAGTTTGTTTTAGTTTTGGATCTGATTTAAGGATAAATTTATGAGATTATTTTATACATCAGGACCTGAGAACAACTGATTCACCCCCCCTCTTTGTTGTTCTAAATCATATTAATAATTGGTATCAGAGCTCAGTTGCTTATTATTAGTGTTGACAGATATCAAGTTTAAAGGGGCTTGAAGCAAATGATCAGGATGTATAAGAAGGAGGTACCGAAGTTGAACAAGGAAAATTTCCCTACATGACAAAGCTTGATGAAGCTACATCTGGCTGGTATTGGTGACTCTGAAAAGTACTACATTGAGAACAACTATGTCTCACCTGTTGCACCTTTGACTGCCGAAGAAATGAGAGCTAAGCAAGAACATAATCAGGCAATGTTGGAAATTTCATCTGCCCTAAGTTATCCAGAATTTGAGGACATTAAGGACTGCACAACTGCAAAGGATATGTGGGACACTCTTGCAAGAATCTATGGAGGTGACTTCAATGTGCTGAAAGCAAAGGCTGAGAGTCTTAGAGGTAAGTTTGATGAAATGAGAATGCAAGAAGGTGAAAACATTACACACTATTGTAGTATAATAAAAGAAGTTGTGAATGCTATTAGAGGAGCTAATGGGACTATTGATGATGAAACCATAATTGGGAAAGTATTAAGAACCTTGCGTCCTATATATGCTATTAAGATCTCAGCTATTCAGGAATCTAGATGTAACTCTACTAATGTGCTTACTTTGGAAAGTTTGGTTGGTAAGATGACTACTTTTGAACTCTCTAGTTATGATAATTTCACTGTTGGAAGCATTGGAAATGTTGAATATGCTTTTAAGTCACAACTAGTTCTGGACAAGCCAAAGAAAGAAAAAGAAAGATGCATTAGTGAAAGTGAAAGTGAAAGTGATGGTGAAAGTGATAGTGACACTTCTGATGAAGACCTAGAAGATCTAGAAGCTTTTATGGCTAGAAGACTGAGAAGGGGAAAAGGAAAGTATAAAGGTAAACTCCCTATCATATGTTTTGCATGTAATAAAGTTGGTCATATAGCTGCTAGATGTCCTGACAGGAAGGATAAAGATGATGAAAGGAAAAGTAAACACAAAGACATAAAAGATGACAGAAGCTACTGATGGAACAAAGACTACAAGGGAAAAGGTAAGAAATCTTGTTACATTGCTGAAAAAGAGACTGACACTGATAGTGATGATTTTGAAATTGAGGTAGTTTATGTGGCAATGAAAGATGAATCTGATGAGGATGAGAAAATTGCATTGATATCCTATGTGAACAAGAATGATAAATGGATTATTGACAGTGGCTGTTCACATCACATGACTGGTGACAAAAATAAGTTTGAGACCTTACATCATTACAGAGGTAAAAGTGTAAACTTTGGTAATGATGCACCATGTCATGTTAGAGGAAAAGGTTTGATTAAACTAACTGATAAGATATCTTGTGAAAATGCATATTGGGTTGAAGGTCTTAATTAAAATTTGCTAAGTGTTGCTCAACTTAACAAAATTGGTTACCGAGTGGAATTTCATCACAAGCAAGCTAAAATATTTGATGCTGCTGGAGAACTGATTGGAAGTGGAGATCAGACTAGAGGTAATTTGTTCTTTCTTGACCTATCTGAAGAAACATGTTTGATTGCACAACTTGATGATATTTGGTTATGGCATAAAAGGCTGTGTCATGTTAACTTTAACAATCTGGTAGAGATAAGTAAGAAGAAAAAGGTAAGAGGTCTACCTAGATTGAAGAAACTTGAGAATGTGATGTGCAAGGAATGCCAGTTAGGAAAATGACAAAGTCAAGTTTCAAGAGCAAATCCTTTACTTCTGAAAACATTTTAGATTTGGTTCATACCGACCTTTTTGGACCTATGGGTGTACAAAGTTACTTTGGTGCTAGATACTTTATCTTATTTGTTGATGATCATACTAGGATGATGCATGTGATGTTTCTAAAAGAAAAATCTAAAGCTTTTCAATATTTTAAGTGGTATTTGGCTAAGGTTGAAAAGGAGACAGGTAAGAACCTGGAATGTCTTAGATCTGACTGAGGTGGAGAATTTACATCAAATGAATTTAATCTATTTTGCAATGATAGAGGAATTAAAAGACATATGTCTGCACCTAGAACAGCTCCATAGAATGGTATAGCAGAAAGGAGAAATAGATCTATCTTGGATTGTGCAAGGAAATTGATGATTGAAAAGAATGTGGCACAAAAATATTGGAAAGAAGCTATAAGCACTACTGTCTACACTCTTAACCGGGTACAGATCAAGAAAGGTACAAATCTGACACCTTATGAATTATGGCATGGACATGCACTGAGTGTTAAATACTTTAGAATCTTTGGAAGTAAGTGCTATATATTAAAAGACACTAGGAATGGAAAGTTTGATGCTAAGAGTGATGAAAGCATATTCCTAGGGTACTCCACAAAAAGTAAAGCTTATAAGTGTTTGAACTCTAACACTAACAAAATTGTGGAAAGTGTGAATGTCAAAATTGATGAGTATGTAGAAAGAAATGAAGCTGGCAGTAAAAGAGAACCAGAAGATTATAGATCTTTTGTGTACATTGAAGAAGAAGAAGATGCAAGTAATCGACTTGCACCTGATGCCGAGTCTTAGGTAAGCAATGCCGAGTGGCAGGCAGAAGCTGTCGGGCGTCAGGAAAATAGTGTCGAGAAAGAACAAGAACATGTCGAGCTACAAGAAAATGTTGTTGAGTATCAGGAAGAGGTTTCCAAGCATTCTGAAGTTGAATCTGACAATCTTATTAAGGAACATGATGAAATAGAGGAGAGAACAACTGAACCTATTTTGGCAAAATATGTGAGAAGACATCATAAGCCTGAACAGATAATTGGAGACAAAGATACTGGAATCCAAACTAGAAGCAAGACTAAGGATCCAACATGTCTACTATTTGAATTTGAACCGAAGACAACTAGAGAAGCATTAGAGAATGGAGACTGGATACAAGCAATGAATGAAGAAATTGACTAGATTGAGAAGAATGATACTTGGACTCTAGTGCCGAGACCTGAAAACAAGAATGTTATAGGAACAAAGTGGGAATTTCGGAATAAGATGAATGAAAATGGTGAAATCACTAGAAAAAAAGCTAGGATGGTATGCAAAGGCTACGCACAAGAAGAAGGAATAGATTATGGGGAGATATTTGCCCCTGTAGCTAGATTGGAAGGAGTAAGAACTCTACTTGCATATGCTGCTTATAAAGATTTCAAGGTATATCAAATGGATGTCAAGTCTATATTTTTGAATGGTATACTAGAAGAAGAAGTTTACATAGAACAACTAGAAGGTTTTATTGATCCAAACAGAAGACACATGGTGTGCAAACTGAACAAAGAATTATATGGATTGAAGCGAGCACCTAGAGCATGGTATGAGAGGTTGCACAACTACTTGATACTGATTGGATTTTCAAGAACAAATGACACAAACAATTTGTACATGAAGGATGAAGAAGGTAAAGGTATCTTGTTGGAAAAAATTTTTGTTGATGACATTATTTTTGGTGGACAAGATGCATTATGTAAAATTTTCTCAAATGAAATGCAAACTGAATTTGAAATGAGTATGTTTAGTGAGATCAAATTCTTTGTTGGTTTACAAGTATATCAGAGGAAGAATGGAATTTTTATTACATAGTCTAAGTATGTTAATGAAATACTGAAAACTTTTGGGATGGAAGATGCTAAACTAGTGGGAACTCCTATGGTTACTGGAAAAAAGTTATCTAAGAATGATGATGCTGTAGAAGTGAATCAAACTCTATATAGATCTATGATTGGAAAATTGCAGTATGATGTACACAACAGACTAGACATTGCATTAGCTATTGGGATTGTGGCAAGATTCTCTGCTAATCCTAAGGAAACACATATGATGGCCATGAAAAGAATTATGAGATACTTGAAAAGAATTGCTGACTATGGTCTATATTATAAGAAGGATGACAAATTTGAACTCTGAGTTTATACAGATGTTGATTAGGTAGGAAATGTAGATGACAAAAAGAGTACAAGTGGTGGAGCTTTCTTTCTTGGATAGAGATTAGTCTCCTGGACAAGCAAGAAACAAAATTGCATTTCCCAATCTATTGCCGAGGCTGAGTATGTTGTTGTTGCAGTGAACTGTTCAAACTTGGTATGGATAAAATAATTGTTGATAGGCATGAAAGAAGAAATCATTGAACCTGTTGTCATTTTCTGTGACAACACAAGTGCTATCAATATTTCTAAGAATCCAGTGATGCACACTAAGACCAAACACATTGCAATCAAGTATCACTACTTGAGAGAATTAGTACAAGACAAAGAAGTCCGAATGGAATATGTGAATACAAAAGAACAACTAGCATACATATTCACTAAAGCTTTACCCAGAGAAGCTCATGAGTATTTGAGAATTCAATTAGGGGTTCTTCCCCTAATTGAGGCTGCCTAGACAAGCTAGGAGCACTGCATCAAATGTGCTACAACAAAACATTTGACAAATTGATGCAAAAGATTGTCACACTTTAGGGCTGGCCTAGAGTTGTGAAGAGAAGCAAAGACAAGGAATCAGTCATAAGCAAGATGAAAGAGGGAGGAACACTGAGCTACACAAATATTATCTACATCTGATGGATGTATGTTTTAGTTGCTACTTTGGCATTTTTGTCAAAGAGGGAGAATGTACTGATATGATAACACATGAGACAACACATGATACTAAAAACCAAGACTTGATGAGCTGACAAGTTGAGGGAGAATGTACTGTAATGATAACACATGATATTGAATTGAAATGAAGAATCAGGATAGAGGGAGATCTAAATACTTTTGACAGTCACAAAAGTGAGGCTTATAGGATTCTGAATTAGAATGAAGCTAAGGATATTATAAATAAGTTTCTGATGGACATATAAGATTTTGGATTGGTTGGTAATCCATGTGTTATTCAGGTGATATCATATGGTGTTTCCATTAATTCCAAAGAGGGAGATTGTTGGAAACTGAATTGAAACAATTGTTGTATTGTCATTGATGTCAAACCTTAATTGGTAAGACTGTTGCTACTTAGGAAAATACTATATCTATTTGAGTGTTGCTAAGGGGCTAAGAAAGGTTGGTAACAATAGCACCTAGGGAAAGGTTGAGTTATCTTGATACTACAAAGTGTACTTGACTATGTTGCACTATGATGAGATAATGTATTGTTTATCTTAGTAAGACTAAAGAAAAAACTGGTAGGCTTAACCGAGCAACGAGTGGAAAAATCATGTTTAAGCCGAGTAATGTTAGTGTCGACTGAGTTAGTATATGCCGAGAAAAATTCTAGTGTCGACTGAGCATCAGTAAATTGCCGAGGAAGACAATGCAAGCCGAGGAGACAGTTTTAGTATTGACCGAGCGTTCTACATGGAGACCGAGTGAACAATCACAGTATCGACCGAGCATCAACAATTTTATATTTGAAGAGAATTTAATTTTGGAGCAAACATTGTTGAATTCTTGGATTATGTAAAATGTGTTGACTTTATTTATTGATTGTTTGGAAGCATTAAATACTTTGTAAAATGTTTTATTGTAAATCTTTAAGAGATTTGAGATGATTCTAGAAAAGGAGCCGAAGAACATAAAGCGGGTAGATTCAATGAATCTGACCTAACCCTAAGATCTACAAATGAGATTGAGCGGCAAAAGATGAGTTAACCTAATTGAGAAAAATACAAGGGGACCTGAACATTGTGATATGTATGGACATGGTGAATAGAGAATGCTGGAAGAGGAAAAGTTTTATTGACTGAATAAGCAGAAAAGGTTGAAGGGGAATGGTGATGATTGCTTGAAGAAAATTTTTGAGTAGATCAAATATGGAAATGGTAAAGTTTCAAAGTCAGTAAACTAGAATTAGTGTACGGAATCGAATCTGATATTTGCAAAGTGAGTTGTATATTTTTTAGATAATACTCCTGCTACTTTCTAACCATTGTAACAGACAAAATCCTTTTAACAGAGGTTGACCTAATAGTCATATGTTAAATCCTTTAAACAAGGTTGCATTCTAATGGAGTGTATGTAAGTCCTATGACTAGGCTCACTTTTAAAGGAGTGATTGAAATCCTTTAACCAAGTCACATTTGACAGTGTGTATTGTAACCTTTAACAAGGTTGGCTTTTTACCGAGCTCACTTCAGAAGAGTGAAAATAATAGTAGCATGTTCCAAAGTAGTTTTTCCCAAATTGGGTTTCCACTATAAAACCTGGTGCTTATACTTGTGTGAATGTTTAGATCTGAACATTGCTATGTTTTACAAGTTAAGTTATAGCTAGGTAGTGGACTGCATTGTTAGATGTTTCTATTATTGAATCAGTGATGACCGAGTTTGTTTTAGTTTTGGATCTGATTTAAGGATAAGTTTATGAGATTGTTTTATACATCAGGTTCTGAGAACAACTAATTCACCCCCCTTCTCTATTGTTCTAAATCATATTAACACAAGCATTGATAGATTATCTAGTCGAAGATCCTTGTCGTTACCTAGATGAAAGTTCTACTTCTATAGAATTTCCTGATGATAATATCCTAACTCTTCAACAGGAGGATATTTGGGAATTATATTTTGATGGATCTAAATGTAAGATAGGTTCTAGTGTGGGTATCATCTTGATTCCCCCTACAAAAAAACCCATCCATTTATCATATAAACTAACCTTTCCTTGCACTAATAACATTGCGGAGTATGAAGCTCTTATAGTTGGACTACGAGAAACTTCATCCCTCAATATCAAACATTTACATATATATGGACATTCACAACTAATAGTTGAATAGATTAAAGGAGGATATTAGACTAAAAATGCTAAAATGACACAATATAGAGATTTAGCTCTTGATGTGCTTTCACAATTCTCCTCTTATACGATTCAAACTTTACCTAGGAAGGACAATCGACATGCAGATGCCATGGCTAGTGCAACCTCCTTGGTTTGTCTCAAGAACAATGCGGAAAAATTTCAATTTACTATACAAACTCTTAAATGCCCTACAATTTCTGATAAGTTTACCTCTGACTATTTTAACTTGCATTCAGATGAATGGTATTCACATATTTTTCATTTTTTGAAGGATGGTACTTTTCCTGAATCAGCAACAAGGAACATGCATAACCATATTAGGAAACTTGCAGCACGGTACATCATTTTAGGAGATACGCTTTACAAATGCTCTTATGAGGGATTATTATTATGATGTCTTAATAGAACTGAAATTCTTGTAGCTTTAGCAAAAGCTCATTCCGGTTCTTGTGGGGGACATTTTGGTTAATAAATTACTTTGAATGGGATATTATTGGCAAACAATGGAACAAGATTCTTTCATGTTTGTTAAGAAATGTCCTCAATGTCAACAACATAGTAATTTGATTCATGCTCCTGCTCGTGAGCTTCGTAATCAAGTTTCTCCATGGCCTTTTAGTGTTTGGGGTTTTAACCTTATTGGAAAAATCTCACCGACTTCTTCTCAAGGACATACTTACATTCTCACCACTTTGGATTACTTTACGAAGTGGGTTAAAGCTTTCCCTCTTCATTCAACAATGACGGATGTTATTTGTGATTTCCTCCTTAATAATATCCTAACAAGATTTGGTATTCCTTTGACAATAATTTGAGATAATGGATCATCTTGTAAAAACAAAGAAGTTGTCAAATTCTTGGAGAAATATAGGATTCAACATCAATTTTCAAGTCCTTACTATCCTCAATCTAATGGACAAGCTAAAGCATCGAATAAAATTATTGAACAAATTTTGAGAAAAATAGTTAGTAAGCATGAAAAAGATTGGCATACTCAATTGACTTATGCTTTA
Organism: Chamaecyparis obtusa; assembly: GCA_027943335.1. Classification (NCBI taxonomy): domain Eukaryota; kingdom Viridiplantae; phylum Streptophyta; class Pinopsida; order Cupressales; family Cupressaceae; genus Chamaecyparis; species Chamaecyparis obtusa. Next base: position 312,611 of record BSBK01002250.1, on the reverse strand, counting down.
TGGGCCTATAGGACTAGTGTTCATACCGCCACAGGTACTTCTCCTTATAACCTTGTCTATGGTACTAATGCTATTATGCCTTTGGAACTAAAAATAGCTTCTTTACATATTTCATTTCATGGGATAATTGATAAAGATACTTTTCATGAACAACGCTTACAAGAATTAGAAATGTTGGATGAACAATGAATACATGCATTAGAACATATAAAAGCTTATCATAAATGTCTTCAGAAATAATACAATCATAAGGTAATTGAACAAACATTTGTGGTTGGTGATTTAGTCCTTTATGAGAATCAATGGAATGTGAATGCTTTACCAGGCGAAAAAATGAAAATTTAGCCCTAATTGGCTTGGAATTTTTGTTGTTATTGAAGACTTTGGTTTAGGTGCTTACAAACTTGCTGATATGGATGATGTTTCTTTAAAGGAACCCATCAATATTATGCATCTTAAATGTTATTACCCTTAATCTCATTTGTTCCATGTGCATTTATGTATTCCTTATAAAGATTTATTTTATAAGTTATGTAGTTTTAGTAAAAATTATATATTGAATATGTTTATGCACTTTCTTTATTTCTTTCTTTCTTTCTATTAAGTTTTATATTTATGAAAACATAGTAATAAAATATAGAACTAATCATTAGAGAAAGTTTTTCATTCATCAAAAATAGTTTTCAAAGTTTTTGATACATAAGTGGCCAATGGTCCTATCTATCACTATGTCGCTCTAATGGCCGATGACTCCCAAATCTCTCTGCTCTGTGATGGGAAGATGAATATTTGTGTGTTCATGTATGGCTCCTAGATATGCTCATACCTTGTACACATCCTCATAGACTTTGTACCTTTGCCATCAGCTTCTCCTCTCTTTCTCTGCACATTCTCAACTCTCGCTAGATACATACAAAGATGTCAGCATGTTTGCCGGGATCTCTGTGACCAATGGAAGACTCTCGATCATTGGCTAGTAGTTAGTAGGATATAATGGTATCCTTGCTCCTCCACTCCTCTTCTCTAGCTGTAGAAAGAAAAAATTCTATCAGTCCAGTATCCTGTCTATTCAAATCATATATTCAACTAAATTTCAATCAAGTTCATACCTGGGTCTCCCTCTTGGATGTCACTAAAGTGCCTAGATGGTGGGGGCATGGAGTGACTACTCTCTCCACACTGGCTATATCTCGGTCTCAATGGTGGTGTCTATGTATGGTGTAGTGGGGGTCGTCATGATCTCAGTGGTGATGCATGAGTAATAGGTATATCTGCACTAGTATCACCACCCGGGGGCATGTCCTTGACTCTCTCCTATGCTCTCTCCTCCTCCTCCATGGGATCTCCCTCAGAGCTATGCTCCTCCTCATCTTTGATATCCTCATCCTCCTCGATGGCTCCACTATCCTAATGTGTCCCCTCTGTAAAGTCCAGATCACCTGTAGGATAATCCTTGGGAAAGATAGGATGGGTCCCCTCCAAACTCTAGTACCTGATGTAATCTCAACTCACGCTTGAATAGGCTACATCTGATGGTACCTCTATATCCTTTGTCTCCTCTGCATCTCTATCCTCTATGTCTGCTATCAATGGTCAGCATATGGCACCGAGTCTCTAATAGTATCTCGTCGGATGAACATAGCGAGGTACTACCTTAGGGACTCCCTGCAATAGGCCGAACTGCCTCATCACCTAATCATAATAGTAGGGCATCACTATATGACTCTGATGACCCTCTAGCAGCTTACAGTACTATGAATGTCTCATCTGGAATTGTGTATCAGGCCACTCTATCATCCGGTAGTAGGGTCTCCAAATCACATCGGTGCTGGCAATACAGTCTAGATGTACTCTCCAGTAGAGCATATCCCCAAACTACCAAACATCTCTCAAAGGATATGTGAAGGCTCTTGCTATGCTCACATCTACCATCATTGGAACTCCCTATGGAAATGTACATGCAAAATACTAAAAAATCCATATCTGCAGAACTGTGCATGTCGATAGACTCTACCACTGATATCTCACTAGCTGACCCAGCTCATGGTATAGCTGAGCTAGCATGCTGCGACCCCATGAGAACATGGTCCTCTCTCTCTCTATCCTTCATATGAGATGTGTTAGAGGTGAACAAAATGTGGTACCCTTTGAGTTGGGTAACACAACCAAGGCTACTATACATAACATCACCTTCCGTACTAAAGGTGTAGGGCCTGATAGTACGGAAGAAAGTGGAATCTAATCTGACCGGGTCCACATCAATGGACACACTCCTATACAATACTCTATGTCTACACAGATCTCCTTAAAACCATGCTATGCTCTAGGTCTAATGGTCTCCCCTCAGACTGGAAGTCACATGATCCTATAGACATCATCAAGCTTAGAGAGTTTCTCCTTGAATTTCACTAGCAATTACCCAAAAGGATGCTCTCGAAAGAAGACTAGGTCCTGCAAGCACAAACAAAGATCATATCAATCATCTACATCATCAAATATAAAAAACTAACTAAAATAGGTCAAAGTCAACCCCAGTTAGGTCAATGTAACCCTTACTAGGTCAATGTCAACTTTACTAGGTCAATGTCGACCTTTTTGGGTCAAGGTTGACCTCATCTCAAAAAGTGACAAAAACCCTCTGGTCAATGTATACTTTCATTGGTCAAAGTTGACCTAGATGGGTCAATGTCAACCTAAATGGTTCAAGGTCGACCTAAAAAGTGCAAAATTGACATTTCCTATAAAAAATAGGAATTTGGAAAGTATAAAGGTGGATAACAGTAAACTCACCTCAGGTAGTGATCATCTGGTAGCCAGGCTGTGTCTCAGAGTCTCCAGGCGTGTCGCTTGAAGTTCCTCTCTTCTCGGCATCTTGCTTCCTCATTTCAAATCTAAGAATGGTAAGAATGAGTAAGTATTTCTCTTTTACTTATTTATAAGTTCAAATTAGGGTTTATTAGGGTTTCCTTATGGTAAACTCGGATTTTCCCTTCTTATGCATTTAGACAGACATCCACTCTTTTCATCATAACTTGAGTTTGGTAACTCCATTTTTATTGTTGTCAGTGGCGTTGGAATCATGATTCAGATACCTAAATCCTTGAACCTATTTAGGAAGGTTAGGAATCCATATAATTTGTTTAGAAAAGGACTTTTCAACACTCTACATCTCCAATATATAGAGTTTTTATTATCACCCTGTTTCACGCTTTCGAAGTAGAAAGCCGAAACATGGGGGGCACAAGGGGCTCTATATACTTCTCAAATTATCATATAGTAAGCTTTAAGTGGTTTATGGATTTCCATTAACCTTGTGTGTTTCAGGTTCTAACAGTTTTCTGCAGGATCTTTACATCAAAGACTTAGCTATATCCTTTTTATTTACTATGATGTTTTCTTACTTTAGCTTACATATTCACATAGTGTCATATCTAAGCTAAAGTGGGGGATAATTGTATCATCTTAAAATGTAAGAACTTCCATTTTGATAGGTTTAGCACCCTCTTTTAGTAAATTTATCATGATAGACTTGCATTTAGGATGCATTTTGCACTTATCTTCATCATTCTAGGTGAAATTAGGGTTAGGATCCTGAGGATTCTCCTGAATTTCCAATTTTCCCATGGATCTATTTTCTAGGTAGGACTTAGAAATAATTCCTCCTAGCCTTAATAATAGTCATCATAAGATTTTATGCTTATCCCTGGCATTCTGTCCTGTTCTGATATCATTTCTAGGTCTCTGGGCATCCTCGGGACCTCCTGTCTTGATTCTGATTGGATCTTGGCCCAAGGTCAAATTCAAGGTTGATCCTAACTAGGTTAGGATCAAGCTCAAACCTTAATTGGTTAGGATCAAGGTCATACTTGACTAGGTCATTCCCAACCCTTATTTTGCCCCCTTCCTTCAAATCTTCAAAATCCTTGATTTTCGGGCATCGGTCTTTTGGGATATTTGTTTTCCCACCTCCAGGTTGGCCATTTCAGCTTTTCAAATGGTAAATCCTATAATTGCATTTAATCTAGGTATATTTTCTAAAGGTTAGGACCTAATTGGGATTTAATTCTCCAAGGTGGCCCCTCTAGAGGATTGTGCCCTAGTTCACTATAAAAGGAGGCCTTCCTCTCTCATTTTATCATCCATTATTCACATCTCTTCATCAAGTTTTGTGAGAACCAAGTACAACCAATAATTCTCATGATCAACTACTCTAAAGGAGTCAATTTCATGAACAAGAAGATTTCAAGCAAGCAAGGAATGGTGAAGATGCAAGATAGCAAGAGGATGATATAGAAGATCAAGCCATTGTTGAGATCAAGCATCTTTGTGAACACATATTTGGAGTAAGAGAGATCATTTCTTCCTTGATCCACCATCATCAACTTTCAAGCATTCAAAGATTCAATCATGGAGTAATAATTACAGATTGTGAGTTTGGTAGAAGTACTTTAGCCTTGGGGGCTTGATATGCTTTTCTATCTCATTCAAATCTATGCATTGTTGTTTCATACACATTCATGCTAGGGTTTTGATCTAGAGGATTAGATCTTGACATTACACTTTCAATACATACACATGCAAATTCTATTTCAATTGGCTATTCTTGGAGGTGGAGACCACCAAAACGGGGGTTTGACTAAGGAAAAACTGTAGATAGCCACCCCAAAACCCCCTTTCTCAGATATCTACAGTCACTATTTCAGGAATTAGAGGATAAATTTGAGTACCCTTTTCACCAAACTTCTAGGATTTGCAAACAAAATCAGAATCGGGCATCAGAATAAAAATGTGGTATTTGACCTTTTATGAGGGTCAAACTCAACTTGCTACTGGCAAGATGAAACTTTTTTGGGTTTTCTCCATCTCGGTTTTTTGATCACAGATTTAGTTGCAGAATCTTTCGAAACCTCACATAGACTTCAGAAAATAGGTATTTCCAAATCAATTTCACAATAAGGTATGTATCTTGACCTAATTAATTTTCAAGTATTTTTAGATTTATGTTAATATGATTTAGAACAATAGAGAGGGGGGGTGAATCAATTGTTCTCAGGTCTTGATGTATAAAATAACTTTAAAACTTTTCCTTCAATCAGATCAAGCAACCAAAATAAACTCGGTCATCACTGATTCAATAATAGAAACATATAACACTGCAGTCCACTACCCAGCTGTAACTAACTTGTAAAACATAGAAATGTTCAAACCAAAACATTCACACAAGTATTGACACCAGGATTTATAGTGGAAACCCAATATGGGAAAAACCACTTTGTAACATGCTACTATTATTTTCACTCTTCTGAAGTGAGCTCGGTTAAAAGCCAACCTTGTCAAAGGTTACAATACACACTGTCAAGTGTGACCCGGTTAAAGGATTTCAATCACCCTGTTAAAAGTGAGCCTTGTTACAGGACTTACATACACTCCATTAGAATGTAACCTTGTTCAAAGGATTTAACATATGACTATTACGTCAACCTCTGTTAAAAGGATTTTGACTATTACAATGGTTAGAAAGTAGTAGCAGTATTGATCTGAAAAACATACAACTCACTTTGCAAATATCAGATCCAATTCAGTACACAAATGCTGGTTTACTGACTTTGAAACTTTTCCATCTCCATCTCTGATTTGCTCAGAACTTTTCTTCAAGCAATCACCACTCTTCTCCTTCAGCCTTTTCGCTTATACAGTCAATAAAACTTACTGTTCTTCCAACATCTACTTCACCCATGCATTCTCATACCTAATGTTTAGGTTCCCTTAATACTTTTCTCTGTTAGGTTAAATTATCTTTTGCCACTTAATCTCCTTCGTAGATCTTAGGGTTAGGTCAAATTCATTGAATCTACCCACTTCATGTTCTTCGTTTCTTCTTCTAGAATCATCTCAAATCTCATAAAGATTTACAATAAAATGTTTTACAAAGCATTAAATGCTTCCATACAATCAATAAATAAAGTCAACACATTTTACATAATCCAAGAACTCAACAATGTTAGCTCCAAATCTAAATTCTCTTCAAATATAAAAATGCTGATGCTCAGTCAATACTGTGATCATCCAGTTGGTCTTCATGTAAAACGCTCAGTCACTATTAAAACTATTTCCTTGGCAATTAACTGATACTCGGTCGACACTAGATTTTTGCTCAACATACACTAACTCAGTCGACACTAAATTTTTTCTCAACATACACTAACTCAGTTGACACTAACATAACTCGGCTTAAACATGATTTCTTCATTTTTGCTTGGTCAAGCCTACCAGTTTAGTCTTCAATCTTACTAAGATAAACAATACATTGTCCCATCATTGTACAACATAGTCAAGTACACTTTGCAGTATCAAGATAACTCAACCTTTCCCTAGGTGCTATTGTTACCATCCTTTCTTTCCCTTCTCACAATAGATATAGTACTTTCCTAAGTAGAAATAGTCTTACCAGTTAAGGTTTGACATCAATGACAATACAACAATTGCTTCAATTGCAGTTTTGAACAATCTCCCTCTTTGGCATTGATGGCAACACCATATGATATCACCTGAATAACACATGGATTACCAACCAATCCAAAAAAAGCTTATCTATCCATCAGAGAAAATTTATAATATCCTTAGCTTCATTCTAATTTAGAATATGTAAATCTTACTTCATCTCACTTCTGTGACCATCAAAAGTATCTGGATCTCCCTTCTATCCTGATCTTTCATTTCTCTTCATCATCCCTAATCTTCAATTCATGTGTTATAGTATCATTTCAGTTCAATCTCCCTCTTTGACAAAAATGCCAAAGCAACAACTAAAACTTACATCCAATAGATGTAGATATATCTTGTGTAGCTCAGTGTTTCTCCCTCTGTCATCTTGCTTATGATTGATTTGTTGTCTTTTCTTCTTCTTCACAACTCTGGGACAATCCTAAAGTGTGACAATCTTCTGCATCAATTTGTCAATTATTCTGCTATAGCATATTTGATGCAGTGCTCCTAGCTTGACTAGGCAAACTCAATTAGGGGAAGGACCCCTAATTGACTTCTCAAATACTCATAAGCTTCTTTAGGTAAAGCTTTAGTGAATATGTCTACCAATTGTGCTTTTGTATTCACATATTCCATTTGGACTTCCTTGTCTTGTACCAATTCCCTCAAATAGTGATACTTGATTGCTATATGCTTGGTCTTACTGTGCATCACTGGATTCTTAGAAATATTGATGGCACTTGTGTTGTCATAGAAAATAACAACAGGTTCAGTGATTTCTTCTTTCATGCCTATCAACAACTATTTTATCCATATCAAATTTGAACAGTTTACTGCAGCAGCAACATACTTAGCTTCAGCAGTAGATTGGGAAATGCAATTTTGTTTCTTGCTTGTCCAGGAGACTAATCTATTTTCAAGAAAGAAAGCTCCACCACTAGTGCTCTTTCTGTCATCTACAATTTCTACCCAATCAGCATCAGTGTATACTCTAAGTTCAAATTTGTCATTCTTCTTGTAGTATAACCCATAGTCAGTAGTTCCTTTCAAGTATCTCATGATTCTTTTCACTGCCATCATCTGTGTTTCCTTAGGATTGGTAGAGAATCTTTCCACAATCCCAACAGCTAGTGCAATATCCGGTCTACTATGTACAACATACTACAATTTTCCAATCATGGATTTGTATAAAGTCTGATCAACTTCTGCAGCATCATCATTCTTAGATAACTTTTGTCCAATAACCATAGGAGTTCCCACTGGTCTAGCATCTTCCATTCCAAAAGTTTTTAGTATTTCATTAACATACTTAGACTATGTAATGAAAATTCCTTTCTTCATCTGATATACTTGTAAACCCACAAAGAATTTGATCTCACCAAACATACTTATTTCAAATTTAGTTTGCATTTCTTTTGAAAAAATTTTACACAATGCATCTTGTCCACCAAAAATAATGTCATCAACAAAATTTTTGGCCAATAGAATACCTTTACCTTCTTCATCCTTCAAGTACAGATTGCTTGTGTCATTTGTTTTGGAAAATCCAATCTACATCAAATAGTTATGCAACCTCTCATACCATGCTCTGGGAGCTTGTTTTAATCCATACAATGCTTTGTTCAGTTTGCATACCATGTTTCTTCTGTTTGGATCAATAAAACCTTCTGGTTGTTCTATGTAAACTTCTTCTTCCAGTACACCATTTAAAAATGTAGACTTGACATCCATTTAATATACCTTGAAATCTTTATAAGTAGCATATGCAAGCAAAGTTCTTACTCCTTCCAATCTAGCTACAGGGGCAAATGTTTCCCCATAATCTATTCCTTCTTCTTGTGCGTAGACTTTGCATACTAGCCTAGCTTTGTTCCTAGTGATTTCACCTTTTTCATTCAACTTGTTTTGAAACACCCACTTTGTTCCTATAACATTCTTATCTGTAGGTCTTGGCACCAGAGTCCAGGTTTCATTCTTCTCAATTTGGTCAATCTCTTCATTCATTGCTTGTATCCGGTCTTCATTTTCTAATGCCTCTTTAGTTGTCTTAGGTTCAAACTCACATAGTAAGCATGTTGGATCCTTGGTCTTGCTTCTAGTCTAAATTCTAGTGTCTTTATCTCTAATTATCTGTTCAGGCTTGTGATGTCTTCTTACATATTTTGCCAAAATAGGTTCAACATTTTTCTCCTCTATTTCATCAAGTTCCCCAACAAGATTGTCAGATTTAGCTTCTGAATGCTCGACAACCTCTTCCTGATACTTGATAGCATTGTCTTGTAGCATGACATGTTCTTGTTCTCTCTTGGCACTATTTTCTTGACGCTCGGCAACCATTTCCTATCGCTCGACATTGCTTGCCTAAGACTCGGCATCAGGTGCAAGTTTGTTACCTACCTCTTCTATTTCCTTAATGTACACAAAAGATCTATAATCTTCTAGTTCTCTTTTACTTTCAACTTCATTTCTTTCTGCATACTCATCAATTTTTACATTCACACTTTCCACAATTTTGTTAGTGTTAGAGTTCAAACACTTATAAGCTTTACTTTTTGTGGAGTACCCTAAGAATATGCTTTCATCACTCTTAGCATCAAAATTTCCATTCCTAGTGTCTTTTAATATATAGCACTTACTTCCAAAGATTCTAAAGTATTTAACACTTGGTGCATGCCCATACCATAATTCATAGGGTGTCATATTTGTACCTTTCTTGATCTGTACCTAGTTAAGAGTGTAAACAACTGTACTTATAACTTCTTTCTAGTATTTATGTGCCACATTCTTTTCAATCAATAGTGTCCTTGCACAGTCCAAAATAGATCTGTTCCTTCTTTCTGCTATACCATTCTGTGGAGGTGTCCTAGGTGCGGACATTTATCTTTTGATTCCTCTATCATTGCAAAATAGATTGAATTTATTTGATGTAAATTCTCCACCTCGGTCAGATCTAAGAAATTTCAAGTTCCTACCTGTCTCTTTCTCAACCTTATCCAAATACCACTTAAAAGATTGAAAAGCATTAGATTTTTCTTTCAGAAACATTACATGCATCATCTTGGTATGATCATCATCAAACAAGATAAAATATCTAGCACCACAGTAACTTTGTATACCCATAGGTCCATAAAGGTCAGTATGAACCAAATCTAAAATGTGTTCAAAAGTAAAGGTTTTTCTCTTGAAACTTGACTTAGTCATTTTTCCTAATTGGCATTCTTTGCACATCACATTCTCAGGTTTCTTCAATCTAGGTAGGCCTCTTACTTTCTTCTTCTTACTTATCTCTACCAGATTGTCAAAGTTAACATGACATAGCCTCTTATGCCATAACCAAATGTCATCAAGTTGTGCAATCATACATATTTCTTCAGATAGGTCAAGATAGAACAAATTACCTCTAGTCTGCTCACCACTTCCAATCAGTTCACCAGTAGCATCAAATATCTTAGCTTTATTGTGATGAAATTCCACTCGGTAACTAGTTCTGTTGAGCTAAGCAACACTTAGCAAATTATAATTCAATCCTTCAACCCAATAAGCATTTTCACAAGAGATTTTATCAATCAGTTTAATCAATCCTTTTCCTCTAATAGGACATGGTGCATCATTACCAAATGTTACACTTTTACCTTTATAATGACGTAAGGTCTCAAACTTACTTTTGTCACCGGTCATGTGATGTGAACAACCACTATCTATAATCCATTTGTCATTCTTGTTCACATAGGAAATCAATGCAGTTTTCTCATCCTCATCAGATTCATCTTTCATTGCAACATAGACTACCTCAATTTCAAAATCATCACTATCAGTGTCAGTCTCTTTTTCAGTAATGTAACAAGATTTCTTACCTTTTCCTTTGTAGTCTTTGTACCTTCGGTAGCTTTTGTCATCTCTTCTATCTTTGTGTCTACTGTTTCTTTCTACATCTTTATCCTTCCTATCAGGACATCTAGTAGCTATATGACTGACTTTATTGCATATAAAACACATAATAGGGAGTTTACCTTTATATTTTCCTTTTCCTCTTCTCAGTCTTCTAGCCATAAGAGCTTCTAGATCTTCAAGGTCTTCATTAGAAGTGTCACTGTCACTTTCACTTTCACTGGTACATCTTTCTTTTTCTTTCTTAGGCTTGTTCAAAACTAATTGTGACTTAAAAGCAGATTCAACATTTCCAATACTACCAACAGTGAAATTATCATAATTCGACAGTTCAAAAGTAGTTAGTTTACCAATCAAACCTTCCAAGGTAAGCACATTTCCTGAGTTACATCTAGATTCCTGAATAGCTGAGCTCTTAATAGCATATATAGGATGCAGAGTTCTTAGCACTTTTCCAATTATGGTCTCGTCATCAATAGTTCCATTTTCTCCTCTAATGGCATTCACAACTTCTTTTATTCTACCACAATATTATGCAATGTTTTCATCTTCATTCATTCTCATTTCATCAAACTTACCTCTGAGACTCTCGGCTTTAGCTTTCAGCACATATAGATCACCACGATAGATCTTTGCAAGAGTGTCCCACATATCTTTGGCAATTGTGCAGTCCTTAATATCCTCAAATTCCAGATAGCTTAGGGTAGATGCAATTTCCAGCATTGCCTGATTATGTTCTTTCTTAGCTCTCATTTCCTCAGCAGTCAAAGGTGCAACAGGTGTGACATAATCATGCTCAATGTAGTACTTTGTAGAATCACCAATACCAACTAGATGTAGCTTCATCAATCTTTGCCATGTAGGGAATTTTTCCTTGTTCAGCTTCGGTACCTCCTTCTTATACATCTTGATCATTTGCTTCAAGTCCCTTTAAACTTATTTTTTGTAGACGCAAATAAGCAACACAACTCTGATACCAATTGTTAATATGATTTAGAACAATAGAGAGGGGGGGTGAATCAGCTATTCTCAAGTCTTGATGTATAAAATAACTTTAAAACTTTTCCTTCAATCAGATCAAGCAACCAAAACAAACTCGGTCATCACTGATTCAATAATAGAAACATATAACACTGTAGTCCACTACCCAGCTGTAACTAACTTGTAAAACATAGAAATGTTAAAACCAAAACATTCACACAAGTATTGACACCAAGATTTATAGTGGAAACTCAATATGGAAAAAACCACTTTGTAACATGCTACTATTATTTTCACTCTTCTGAAGTGAGCTCGGTTAAAAGCCAACCCTATCAAAGGTTACAATACAAACTGTCAGGTGTGACCCAGTTAAAGTATTTCAATCACCCTGTTAAAAGTGAGCCTTGTTACAGGACTTACATACACTCCATTAGAATGCAACCTTGTTCAAAGGATTTAACATATGACTGTTAGGTTAACCTCTGTTAAAAGGATTTTGACTGTTACAATGGTTAGAAAGTAGCAGCAATATTGATCTAAAAAACATATGAATCACTTTGCAAATATCAGATCCAATTCAGTACACAAATGCTGGTTTACTGACTTTGAAACTTTTTCATCTCCATCTCTGATCTGCACAGAATTTTTCTTCAAGCAATCACCACACTTCTCCTTTAGCCTTTTCATTTATACAGTCAATAAAACTTACTGTTCTTCTAGCATCTACTTCACCCATGCATTCTCATACCTAATGTTTAGGTTCCCTTAATACTTTTCTCTATTAGGTTAACTTATCTTTTGTCGCTTAATCTCCTTCGTATATCTTAGGGTTAGGTCAGATTCATTGAATCTACCTGCTTCATGTTCTTCATCTCTTCTTCTAGAATCATCTCAAATCTCATAAAGATTTACAATAAATTTTTTTACAAAACATTAAATGCTTCCATACAATCAATAAATAAAGTCAACACGTTTTACATAATCCAAGAATTCAACAATGTCAGCTCCAAATCTAAATTCTCTTCAAATATAAAAATGCTAATGCTTGGTCAATACTATGATCATCCACTTGGTCTTCATGTAAAATGCTCCGTCACTATTAAAACTGTTTCCTCGGCATATACTATCTTCCTCGGCAATTAATTGATACTCAGTCGACACTAGATTTTTGCTTGACATACACTAACTCGGTTGACACTAACATAACTTGGCTTAAACATGATTTCTTCATTTTTTCTCGGTCAAGCCTACCAGTTTAGTCTTCAATCTTACTAAGATAAATAATACATTGTCCCATCATTGTACAACATAGTCAAGTACACTTTGCAGTATCAAGATAACTCAACCTTTCCCTAGGTGCTATTGTTACCATCCTTTCTTTCCCTTCTCACAATAGATATAGTACTTTCCTAAGTAGAAACAGTCTTACCAGTTAAGGTTTGACATCAATGACAATACAACAATTGCTTCAATTGTAGTTTCCAACAATTTACTTATGCTATGCCAATTCCAATTTCAATTCAAATGAATAAGTGTTGAATGTTAGGAACATTGCTAAGCTTCCATTTTCCAACTATTCATTTTGGTGAACCCGTTTACGACAACTCTTTCTTTTATGGTGTTAGATTTAAATCTTGTATGCTTATAAGATTAGATTTCTTGCATTTATATATGAAAATACAAAAACATTGCAAAATTCCTTTAAATATATAAAAATATTTACATTTTCATGCTTTTAGTACTTTCTTTGTATTCAACATGTATGATTCTTGTTTTGAGTACTTTGATGAGGCCTATATTGTACAAGAGGATAGATTACCTAATGAGGTACATGGTAGTGAGGATGAAAATGGTTTGAATATGATCTCCATGGATCCTATTCCTATTTCACTCTCCTCCACAACCTCTCAACTTGACCTTTACCATAGGGTGTGTGCATGGTTACTTTCATGTCCCACTATTTGCAACATTGATAAACCTAAAATGATATATCCTACACCTTTGATGATGGTAAAAGGACGTCCTCATATAAAAATTAAGGGTAAACCTAGAGATCCTTTGGATTTCTTTGATAACATTGATTCCATTTCACATGCTTATTGCACATGGAATAACCCTCAGCCTACTGTTCCAGTTTCTTTACCTCCTTTTCAACCTATGCTTCCTCAAGCACCTAGGTATCCATCTACCTTTAAGGAGTACAACTTAGTTGACCAATTACGTGCTACTCCTGCTAAGATATCTCTATGGGAATTGCTTCAAAGCTCCCCGACATATCATGAGGCATTGCAAAAGGCTTTATCTACTCTTCTTGCTTCCCCTCCTAATCAAGAAAACATTCATTCTATTTTGGATTGTATGCATACTATGCCTTATGTACCTCCTATTATGTTTTCTGATAATGATTTACCTTCCTTAGTGGTGCAGAATCAATATGATGCTCTTATGGTGGCTGTCTCTATTAATCAGAGTGTCATTCGAAGAACCTTAATTGATAATGGATCTGGACTTAATGTTTGTAGCATGGATATGCTCAAGGCAATTAAGGTAGATTTATCTACTATTCAACCTGATAATGTTCCTATATGTGGATTTGAGAATATTGCGAAAAGAACTTTGGGCATTATTACCTTACCTGTTAAAGTAGGTTTAGTTATTCTAAATACTCCTATTCATGTTATGCATGGACCTCTCAACTATAACCTTATTTTAGGAAGACCATGGTTACATACTATGCATGCAATTCCTTCTACACTTCATCGCAAGGTTAAGTTCATCTATAACAATCTAATGTATACATTACATGCAGATGATGCCCTGAACCCTTGCTTAAATATAAAATATGCCAAAATCTTTGAACCTCTTCAACCTAGTAAAGAGATTGAAAAACAATTGGAGATACAACAATCTGAGATAAAACAACTTGAGATTCAACAACAAGAAGCCCCATCTTCTTCTTTTTTGACTGAGGATGATTGGGGGACATTAGATTTAATCCTACATTTATTAGAGAATACAAGGTCTCTGATTTGGAATTCATGAAGCAACAAAATGAATTTGAGAAAAAAGTGTTTATTTCTTCTCCGTTGTCTGAAGAATTAAAAAGTAATTTTGTTGCCGCTTCAATTAATGAAATGCTTGACACTATAAAGCCTGATTGTTATGAAATTGTGACATATGCCACTCCTTGGAATCCCTTTGACATGATGGATCGATATGGTCCTGGTTATCATTTGCTTAAGAAATCAGGATTTAATGGACAAGGATGTGGTAAATATGAATAAGGTATATAAGTACCTTTGGATAATGAAGTTTATGATCATACATATGGATTAGGATTCAATCCTTATAGACAACCATCAACTTTTCCTCTTAATTTTAATCATATTTGCAGTGGATGGTTGAAGTTGGTTAACCCATTACTTATTGACCTTAATCAATAATCCTCTTTGGATATTTTTCCTAAAGATGAAGCCTTAATGGAATTTTTAGGGGTTTATGAGGATTTACCTAAGTTTCATCACAAACGAGGAAAGCCTTATTGTTTGAAAACCGATGCTTATTTTGGCAAACATGAAGAACACGATATTCTCCCTTTACCAATGGATCCTCCGGTAAGAAGTGATTTGTTAATTACTGAAACTATTGATATTCAAGTGGATGAAAATGATTCTGAAAGGATGATAAAAATTGGGAAATGTTTGAATCAGGATGAACGTGATCACTTGGTTTCCCTTTTGCTTGAATTTAAGGATATCTTCACTTGGACATATTCTGATATGCCAGGTATAGATTCTAAGATTGTTACTCATAACATTGTTTTAAAGCCGAATATGAAGCCGGTAAAACAAAAAATTTGAAAGATGAATCCACAAATTGCTTTGTTAGTCAAAGGTGAAATTGAAAAACTATTGGATTTTGGATTTATCTATTCTATTGATTACTCATATTGGATTTCAAACATTGTGCCTATGTAAAAAGGAAAAAATAAGATAAGGATGTGCACTAATTTTAGAGATTTAAATAAGGCATCCTTGAAGGATGATTTCCCACTACCTAATATTGATATGATTGTGGATTCAACAGCAGGCCATGCCTTGTTATCTTTTATGGATGGTTTTTTGGGATATAATCAAATCTTTATCCCCACTGAAGATCAATTTAAGACTGCATTTATAACACCTTAGGGAACCTTTTGTTGGGTCATGATGCCCTTTGGATTGAAAAATGCAGGGGCAACTTATCAACGGGCTATGACTTTGATTTTTCATGATTACATTCATAAGATCCTTGAAGATTATGTGGATAACATCTTGGAAAAATCTATACAAAGAGAAGATCATATTACTATTTTATGACAGATATTTGAAAGGATTAGAAGTTATAATATGAGATTGAATCTTAAGAAATGTATTTTTGGAGTTGATTCCAGTAAATTATTAGGATTTATAATCTCTAAGCGAGGCATCTAAGTAGATACTGAAAAGATTGAAGCTATCGTTAATATGCCCCCTCCTAAGAATATTTCTAAGTTACGAAGCTTACAAGGAAAAATACAAGCTATTCATCACTTTATTTCTAATTTAGCAAACCGAACTATTCCTTTTACTTCCTTGCTTAGAAAGGATACCACTTTCTCTTGGAATGAGGAGTGTAAACAAACTTTTGAGCAATTTAAGGAGTATCTTTTGAATCCTCCTATCTTGCAACTTGCAAATTTTGATAAACCATTTCAATTATACACTTCAACAACTCCACGGGCCATGAGTGCGTTGTTAGCTAGAATTGATGATAATGATAAAGAAAGACTTGTGTATTACATTAGTCGGACTTTACTTGATTATGAAACATGATATACAGATTTAGAAAGACAATGTCTAGCTGTAGTTTATGCATGTCAGAAACTCAGACATTATTTGATAAATGCTGAAGTTAATGTGATTGTCAAGTTTGATCCTTTGAAACATCTATTCTCACAAACTGATCTCTCAGGCCGGTTGGCAAAATGGGTGATGTTGCTTACAGAATTTGATCTTAATTTTATTTCTCATAAATCTATTAAGGGACAAGCATTGACAAATTATCTAGCTGAAGCTCCTTGTTCTTACCTAGATGAAAGTTCTACTTCTATAGAATTTCTTGATGATAATATCCTAACTCTTCAACATGAGGATATTTGAGAATTATATTTTGATGGATCTAAATGTAAGACATGTTCTGGTGTGGGTATCATCTTGATTTCCCCTACAAAAAACCCCATCCCTTTATCATATAAACTAACCTTTCCTTGCACTAATAACATTGTAGAGTATGAAGCTCTTATAGCTGGACTACGAGCAGCTTCATCCCTCAATATCAAACATTTACATATATATGGAGATTCACAACTAATAGTTGAATAGATTAAAGGAGGATATCAGACTAAAAATGCTAAAATGACACAATATAGAGATTTAGCTCTTGATGTGCTTTCACAATTCTTCTCTTATATGATTCAGGCATTACCTAGGAAGGACAATCTACATGCAGACGCCATGGCCAGTGCAGCTTCCTTGGTTTGTCTCGAGAATAATGTGGAAAACTTTCAATTTACTATACAAACTCTTAAATGCCCTACAATTTTTGATAAGTTTACCTCTAACTATTTTAACTTGCATTCGGATGAATGGTATTCACATATTTTTCATTTTTTGAAGGATGGTACTTTTCCTGAATCAGCAACAAGGAACATGCGTAACCATATTAGGAAACTTGCAGCATGGTACATCATTTTAGGAGATACACTTTACAAATGCTCTTATGAGGGATTATTATTATGATGTCTTAATAGAACTAAAATTCCTGTAGCTTTAGCAGAGTCTCATTTTGGTTCTTGTGGGGGACATTTTGGTGGAAAATCCTTGGTTAATAAATTACTTCAAATGGGATATTATTGGTAAACAGTGGAACAAGATTCTTTCATGTTTGTTAAGAAATGTCCTCAATGTCAACAACATAGTAATTTTATTCATGCTCCTCCTCGTGAGCTTTGTAATCAAGTTTCTCCATGGCCTTTTAGTGTTTGGGGTTTTGACCTTATTGGAAAAATCTCACCGACTTCTTCTCAAGGACATACTTACATTCTCACTGCTATGGATTACTTTACGAAGTAATTTGAAGCTGTCCCTCTTCATTCAACAATGATGGATGTTATTTGTGATTTCATCCTTAATAATATCATAACAAGATTTGGTATTCCTTCGACGATAACTTTGGATAATGGAACATCTTTTAAAAACAAAGAAGTTGTGAAATTCTTGGAGAAATATAGGATTCAACATTGATTTTCAAGTCCTTACTATCCTCAATCTAATGGACAAGCTGAAGCATCGAATAAAATTATTGAACAAATTTTGAGAAAAATAGTTAGTAAGCATGCAAAAGATTGGCATACTCAATTGAC
Organism: Chamaecyparis obtusa; assembly: GCA_027943335.1. Lineage (NCBI taxonomy): Eukaryota > Viridiplantae > Streptophyta > Pinopsida > Cupressales > Cupressaceae > Chamaecyparis > Chamaecyparis obtusa. The sequence continues at coordinate 294,814 of BSBK01002250.1, read as the reverse complement.
TTATGCTTTATGGGCCTATAGGACTAGTGTTCGTACCACCATTGGTACTTCTCCTTATAACCTTGTCTATGGTACTGATGCTATTATGCCTTTGGAACTAGAAATACCTTCTTTATGTATTTTGTTTCATGGGATAATTGATAAAGATACTTTTCGTGAACAACGCTTACAAGAATTAGAAATGTTGGATGAAAAATGAATATATGCATTAGAACATATAAAAGCTTATCATAAATCTCTTCAGAAACAATACAATCATAAGGTAATTGAATGAACATTTGTGGTTGGTGATTTAGTCCTTTATGAGAATCAACGGAATGTGAATGCTTTACTAGGTGAAAAAGGAAAATTTAGCCCTAATTGGCTTGGACCTTTTGTTGTTATTGAAGACTTTGGTTCAGGTGCTTACAAACTTGCTGATATGGATGGTGTTTCTTTAAAGGAACCCATCAATATTATGCATCTTAAATGTTATTACCCTTAATCTCATTTGTTCCATGTGCATTTATGTGTTCCTTATAAATATTTGTTTTATAGGTTATGTAGTTTTAGTAAAAATTATATATTGAATATGTTTATGCACTTTCTTTCTTTCTTTCTTTATTTCTATTAAGTTTTATATTGATGAAAGCATAGTAATCAAACATAGAACTAATCATTAGAGAAAGTTTTTCATTCATCAAAAATAGTTTTCAAAGTTTTTGATACATAAGTGGCCAATGGCCCTATGTATCACTATGTCGCTCTGATGGCCGATGACTCCTAGATCTCTCTATTCTCTGATGGGAAGATGAATATTTGTGTGTTCATATATGGTTCCTAGATATGATCATACCTTGTACACATCCTCAGAGAATTTTTACCTCTTCCATCAGCTTCTCCTCTCTTTCTTTGCACATTCTCAGCTCTTGCTGGATACATACAAAGATGTGGCATGTCTGTCGGGATCTCTGTGACCAATTGAAGACTCTCACTCACTAGCTGGTAGTCAGTAGGATATAATGGTATCCTTGAGAATCTCAAATACAAAGCTCCTCCACTCTACTACGCTAGCTGTAGAAAGAAAAAATTCTATCAGTCCAGTATCCTGTCTATTCAAATCATATATTCAACCAAATTTCAATCAAGTTCATACCTAGGTCTCCCTCCTAGATGTCACTAAAGTGCCTGGATGGTGGGGGCATGGAGTGACTACTCTCTCCACATTGGCTATATCTCAGTCTCGGTGGTGGTGTCTATGTATGGGGTCATGGGGACCATTGTGATCTTAGTGGTGATGCACGAGTAATAGGTATATTTGCACCAGTATCACCACTCGGGGGCATGGCCTCGGCTCTCTCCTATGCTCTCTCCTCTTCCTCCATGGGATCTCCCTTGAAGATGTGCTCCTCCTCATCTCTGATATCCTCATCCTCCTCGATGGCTCCATTATCCCGGTGTGTCCCCTTTGTAAAGCCCAGATCACCTATAGGATAATCCTTGGGAAAGATAGCACAGGTCCCCTCCAAAATCCAGTACTTGATGTAATCTCAGATCACACCTGAATAAGCTACATCTTATGGTACCTCTATATCCTTTGTCTCCTCTACATCTCTATCCTCTATGTCTGCTATCGATGGTCCGTGTATGGCACCAGGTCTCTAATAGTATCTCGTCGGATGAACATAGCGAGGTACTACCTTAGGGACTCCCTTTAATATGCCAAACTGCCTCATCACCCTATCATAATAGGGGGGCATCATTATATGACTCTGATGACCCTCTAGCAGCTTACGCTACTATGAATGTCTCATCTAGAATTGTGTATCATGCCACTCTATCATCCGGCAGTAGGGTCTCCATATCAGATCGGTGTTGGCAATATGGTCTAGATGTACTCTCTAGTAGAGCATATCACTAAATTGCCAAACATCTCTCAAAGGATATGTGAAGGCTCTCATTGTGCTTGCATCTACCATCACTAGAACTCCTTGTGGACGTGTACATGTCAAATGCTCAAAAATCCATATCTGCAAAACTGTGCATGTCGATAGACTCTCCCACTAATATCTCACTAGCTGACCCAACTCATGGTATAGTTGAGCTAGCATGTTGTGACCCCATGAGAACACAGTCCTCTCTTTCTCTATCCTTCGTATGAGATGTGTTAGAGGTGAACAAAATATGGTGCCCTTTGAGTTGGGTAACACAACCAAGGATACTATACATAACATTACCTTTCGTACTAAAGGTGTAGGTCCTGATAGTATGAAAGAAAGTGGAATCTGGTCTGACCGGGTCCGCATCAGTGGACGTACTCCTATACAATACTATGTGTCTGCATGGATCTCCTCAAAACCATGCTATGCTCTGGGTCTAATGGTCTCCCCTCAGACTGGAAGTCGCATGATCCTTTAGACATCCTCTAAGGTCACTGTGATCTCACCAGAGGGAAGATGGAAGGAGCATGTATCCTCATCCCACCTCTCCATCAGAGCTGATAACATGGCTCGGTGTAGTTTGAGATTTGGAAGGACTGATACCTAGTACAATCCCACATCCCTCAGTAACTACATCCCATCATCATCAAGCTCAGACAGTCTCTCCTTGACTTTCACTATCAATTCCCCAAAAGGATGCTCTCAGAAGTAGACTAGGTCCTGCAAGCATAAACAAAGATCATATCAGTCATCTACATCATCAACTCTACAAAAATAATTGAACTAGGTCAAAGTTGACCTCAGTTAGGTCAATGTCAACCTTACTAGGTCAATGTCAACTTTACTGGGTCAAGGTCGACCTTTTTGGGTCACGGTCGACCTCATCTCAAAAACTGACAAAAACCCTCTGGTCAATGTCAACTTTCATGGGTCAAAGTTGACCTAGATGGGTCAATGTCGACCTAAATGGGTTAGGGTCAACCTAAAAGGGGAAAAATCAACCTTGCCTATAAAAAATAGGAATTTGGAAAGTACAAAGGTGGATAACAGTAAACTCACCTCAGGTAGTGACCGTCCGGTAGCCAGGCTGTGTCTCAGAGTCTCCAGGCGTGTCGCTTGAAGTTCCTCTCTTCTTGACATCTTGCTTCCTTGTTTCAAATATGAGAATGGTAAGAATGAGTAAGTATTTCTCTCTTTTACTTATTTATAAGTTTAAATTAGGGTATTATTAGGGTTTCCTTAGGGTAAACTCAGATTTTCCCTTCTTATGCATTTAGATAGACATCCACTCTTTTCATCATAACTTGAGTTTGGTATCTCTATTTTTAGTGTCATCAACAATGTTGGAATCATGATTCAGATACCTAACTCCTTGAACCAATTTAGGAAGGTTAGGAATCCATATAATTTGTTTAGGAAAGGACTTTTCAACACTCTACATCTCCAATATATAGAGTTTTTATTATCACCCTGTTTCACGCTTCCGAAGTAGAAAGCCGAAACATGGGGGGCACAAGGGGCTCTATATACTTCTCAAATTATCATATAGTAAGCTTTAGGTGGTTTATGGATTTCCATTAACCTTGTGTGTTGCAGGTTCTAACAATTTTCTGCAGGATCTTTACATCAAAGACTTAGCTATATCCTTTTTATTTACTATGATGTTTTCTTACTTTAGCTTGCATATTCACATAGTGTCATATCTAAGCTAAAGTGGGGGATAAATGTATCATATTAAAATGGAAAAACTTGCATTTTGATAGGTTTAGCACCCTCTTTTAGTACATTTGTCATGATAGACTTGCATTTAGGATGCATTTTGCACTTATCTTCTTCATTCTAGGTGAAATTAGGTTTAGGATCCCAAGGATTCTCTTGAATTTCCCCTTTTCCCATGGCTCTATTTTCTAGGTAGGACTTAGAAATAATTCCTAGCCTTCATAACAGTCATCATAGGATTTAATGCTTATCCCTGGCATTCTGTCCTATTCTGATATCATTTCTAGGTCTCTGGGCATCCCCGGGACCTCTTGTCTTGATTCTAATTGGATCTGGGCCCAGGGTCAAATTTGAGGTTGATCCTGACTAGGTCAAGATCAAGGTCATACCTGACTAGTTCAGTCCCAACCTCAATTTTTCCCCCTTCTTTGAAATCTTCAAAATCCTTGATTTCTGGGCATCAGGCTTTCAGGATATTTGTTTTCCCGCCTCCGGGTTGGCCATTTTAGGTTTCGAGATGGTAAATCCTCTAATTGCATTTAATCTAGGTATATTTTCTAAAGGTTAGGACCTAATTGGGATTTAATTCTCCAAGGTGGCCCCTTTAGAGGATTGTGCCCTAGTTCACTATAAAAGGAGGCCTTCCTCTCTCATTTTATCATCCATTATTCACATCTCTTCATCAAGTTTTGTGAGAACCAAGTACAACCAAGAATTCTCATAATCAAGTGCTCTAAAGGAGTTAATTTCATGAACAAGAAGATTTGAAGCAAGAAAGGAATGGTGAAGATGCAAGATAGCAAGAGGATGATATAGAAGATCAAGCCATTGTTGACATCAAGCATCTTTGTGAACACATATTTGGAGCAAGAGAGATCCTTTCTTCCTTGATCCACCATCATCAACTTTCAAGCATTCAAAGATTCAATCATGGAGTAACAATTATGGATTGTGAGTTTGGTAGAAGTACTTTAGCCTTGGGGGCTTGGTATGCTTTTCTATCTCATTCAAATCTATGCATTGTTGTTTCATACACATTCATGCTAGGGTTTTGATCTAGAGGATTAGATCTTGGCATTACACTTTCAATACATACACAGACACATTCTATTTCAATTGGCTATTCATGGAGGTGGAGACCACCAAAATGGGGGTTTGACTAAGGCAAAACGCTATATAGCCACCTCCAAAACCCCCTTTTTCAGATATCTACTGTCACTATTTCGGGAATCAGAGGATAGATTTGAGTACCCTTTTCACTGAACTTCCAAGATCTGTGAACAAAATCAGAATCGGGCTTCAGAATAAAAATTTGGTATTTGACCTTTTATGAGGGTCAAACTTGACTTGCTATCGAAAAGACAAAACTTTTCTGGGTTTTCTCCATCTTGGCTTTTTGATCACAGATCTGGTTGTAGAATCTTTCAAAACCTCATATAGACTTCAAAAAATAGGTATTTCCAAATCAATTTCATAATAAGGTATGTATCTTGACCTAATTAATTTTCAAGTATTTCCAGATTTACTTATGCTATGCCAATTCCAATTTCAATTCAAATGAATAAGTATTGAATGTTAGGTACATTGCTAAGCTTCCATTTTCCCAGTATTCAACTATTATACTAGAAAGCAAGTTACTCTTAGTTTTGTGCGCTATTTTATTATGATGTAATCAGTTTTTTGAATATATTTGAAATGAAGGAGTAATTTTGAGTTATCTTTTGTGTTCTTAGATAATAGAAACTACCAAGGGGGCCCACTTGGGAGGTGGATTAGAGTAGAGTAGAGTAAGTAGTTTAACCATTTTCAATATTTGAAGTAGCGTTCACTCCTTTCTCCTATAGCATTATACCTGTGTATGTTCCTGCAACACTTGCAGAGATAGTCATAGTACATGCTTTGGAATGATAAAATAGGTTGGAGTTAAATTTATGGTTGTTTGCATCAATTTCATTTATTCAGTTATGTGTTTCACTTTTCTGAAGCAATAGCCTAGTTCTTCCTATGCATTTTTCTTTCCTTTAGCTTAAGTAAGATGACTTTATGAGAGGTTTAGTGCACAAACCATGCTGTCCCATTTCAAGTATACATCCTTGGGTTGACAATTTAAATGCACTCTGTCATAGGGAAATGATACCTAGTCTGAATACACTATTCCTAGTAAAAGCTTTGGTATAATTATTATTACCTATTATCGGGCTGTTCATTTTTTACGCCGCTACTAGGGATGGTGTCAAGATGAGAATCCTATTGAATCATTTTAGATACTTCTTTGTTTTCTAGATAATAGTTTGTTTTAAGTCCGAACTTGCTTCACAAGTTCATTTAACCACTTGCATGCATCGAAGGGGAAGAAGAAGAGATGTCCATGGTAGATTCCTCCCAAGAGAATCTCTTAATTTAAATGAAGAGTTTGCAAAAGTCAAATTACCTTTTGTTGATGTGAGTCCAAAATTTCCTCCGTCTACTTCATCTATAGAGCATCCATTTGATCCATCTGACCTTCAGCTTTTGCTGAGATTTTGGCTAGTTTTATTACACATTCCACCTCAAGTGTACCAGTTGCTAATAATAATCCTCTAACCATAAAAATTTCCAAACAACAACTTCACTCCCAATTACCTGCAGTAATGGCCCATCCTACATTTCCATTTCCTCTTCCTAGCCTTATCAATAATGCTAATCTAAAAAATATACCCATTGTCACGTTACCAAAGTTTTATGGCCTAATAACTGGGGACCCTAACACCTTTTTATTTGAGTTTGACATTATTTTCTGAAGTTTTGACTATAACACTAATAGTCATAAACTCAAGTTGTTTCTAGCAACATTAAAGGAGTAAACCCTAAGATGGTTTATGGGATTAGGGGCTAATGCAACAACTGATTGGAATAAAATGCAGACCCTGTTTCTACAAAAATATAAAGAATATTGTAAGGGGGGTGATTTAAGAGGGGATGACATCTTTCAAATGTCACAAAAAGAAGATGAAACTCTAGAAGACTACATTTCACGTTTGTTGTACAATCTTCAGAAGAATCCTCAACATGCATTACAGGAGGTTTCACAAAAACTCATCTTTTTGAGAGGAGTAAATGAAAACTATCTCGAATCACTGGACTTTATGGCTAGAGGAGATATATCTCAATCTTCTTGGGACAATCTCAAGAAAATCTACCTAAACTATTCAAGATCAATAGTAAAGAAGGGAAGAGGATTTTGTCCCACACTTGCAAAAGGAAATAGCTTCGGTATATCAAAGATGGAAATCTCAAATTTGTTGTTAGATTTCAAACAGGGCATTATCAATGATGTTGCCACTCACCTAGATACAATGCAAGCTAAAAAGAAGCATGAAGAAGTTGAGGCAAAGTTAGCTGAGTACTGCCCCTATTGTAGACAAAAAAAGAAGGATTGTTAGTGCAAGCTAGTAGCAAATTTGGAAACACAACATATTCCTACCGAGTTTAGGAAAATAGAGGGAGAGGATGAACAAGTCTTCTTTGTTTCTCAACGTCACCCATGGGCTCCAAGACAAGGTATGCCTCAATACCCTTTGCAATCTTTTAATAATTATAATAGCCAATGGAAAAACTAGAATTCCCAATATCCTTTGGAGACCTTGCAACCCATTTGGAATAATGCCTAGCCAAATACTCAGCCAAACCAGTGGTATAACTCCCAGCAACCCTAATGGCCACAACTACAATCTCAAAATCAATGACAGCCACCACAGGGAAATTGGCAACCATATAATCAATGGAGGGGACCTCAACAATGATCTAATCAGAATATTGGCTACCAATCATTACCACCCTTAGTTCCTTAATAAGAACTTATGCCACCTCCCACAGCCACAAGTCCTCCTCCATGGCCAACTCAATTACCTGCTCAACCACAACCAAATCCTAACAATAAGCAACAACAACCAGTCTACACTACTAAATCTCAACAATATCCTACTTATGCATTAGACATAATTAATATTCACTTGAGATATGGAACTACTCTGCAAGCACTAGAGCCTCCTATTATAATGGATTTACCAAACACTCCCGCAGCATCAACACAACAACCAAAAGTTACTTTGTCAAATACAACCTTACCAACTAAGGTGCTAAGTCAAAATGATGCTCAAATCCCAGCTAATCCTCTTTTCCTTAGAGGCTTAGGATGGACAAACCTATGCTCGAAGAAGAAGCAACATTTGATATACTTGACCAATTGAAGAACATTCATATCCAAATCCCATTGTTTCAAGCTATTAAAGATGTTCCTCTCTATGGAAAAGCCATTAAAGAAGTATGTCTTAAGAAACCTGGAAGAAAGAAAAAGGATCCCCAAAAAGTGCATGTTATAGGTCAATTGGCTGATATAATGTTGGGAAAGATAGTGATTCCAAAGTACTCTAATCCAGGAAGCCCATTTGTTGATGTAATAATTAATGACCAGTCAGTGAAGAATGCTTTGATAGACTTAGGTGCTGCTATAAATGTCATGACCAAGGATACTATGCATAGGTTGAGTATACAGGGATTAAGGACAACTCCAATAGTCTTACAACTTGTAAACAAATCTATTATCACCCCAGATGGCATAATCAAAGATATAGTAGTCACATTGGATTCCTAGAAATACCCTGCTGACTTTATGATACTGTCACCCAAAGTAACCCTTGCTAGTTATCCAATAATCCTTGGATGACCATGGTTAGCAACAAAAGATGCTAATATTAGCTGCAAATCAAGAAATATGACCATCTCTGATGGCCAAACCATCAAGAAGTTATCCTTATATCCTCCAGCCCAACCACAGGCAGATTTGAGAACTCCTATTTGGCCAAACTTGGGAGATGAAGAAGAAGAAATAAACTCTGTGGCTCAACTGATGATGTTACATAGAAAAAAAATTGAAACTGCAAGAAGATGATGATGTGCTTCAAAGTATCCTTATGAATGATTGTGTTACAACAAAAGATATTTCTCAAAGTTCAATTCTGCAATTGACTACCTATGAAAATTGTGTCTTACCAGCAGAACTTGAAATCATCCATCAATTATTACCTTGTGAGATATCAACCAATGCTATATCAGAAGCATCAATGCTAGAGCTAACAACTACTGTAGAACTCTCACCTAGCCACAATCTTGATGTTAACAATAAACTACCACAACAACAATTAACACCATTTACCCAACTCCTATGTAAACATGGAAAAGCTTTTTCTTGGGACTATGGAGATATGAAAGGATTAAGCCCAAAAATCTATATACATAGGATTTAGATCAATGAAGGTAGTCTACCACTTCGTTATATTTAGAGAAGAATCAACCCAACCCTTAGAGAAATTGTGAAAATTGAGCTAAAAAAACTACTAAATGTTGGTTTCATATATCCAATCTCCAATAGTAAATGGGCCTCACCTCTTGTAATAGTTCCTAAGAAGGGGGCTAAATGGAGAATATGTGTAGATTATAGAGAGATCAATAATGAAATAAATAAAGACCATTTTTCATTGCCATTTATTGATCAAGTTCTAGATACATTAGCAGGTAAAAAGTACTTCTCATTTCTTGATGGATAGAGTGGATACAATAAGATTAGCATTGCTTCTGAGGATCAAGAAAAGACAAAATTCACATGTCCTTTGGGAACATATGCCTACTCTATTTTACCATTTGGTCTATGTAATGCACCTGCAACATTTCAGAGGGTTGTGATCAGTATTTTTGCTGACATCTCACATGAATGCATGGAGATTTATATGGATGACTTCACCACATTTGGTGTCACTTTTGAATAAGCCTTAAAGAATTTGGAGAAAGTTCTAATCAGATGCAAAGAACACAATTTGTCTCTCAATAGTGAGAAATGTTTCATGATGATGCAAGGAGTTATACTAGGACATTTCATCTCAGAAGCTGGAATACAAGTGTATCCTGCAAAAATAGAGGTAATCCTTACATTGCCTACACCTACTAAGCAAAAAGATGTTAGATCCTTTTTAAGACATGCTAGATATTATAAATGTTTCATTCAAAACTTCAGTCAAATATCTAGTCCACTATATACTTTTCTTACAAAAGAGATTGAATTCACATAGACCCCAGCTTGTGAAGAGTCATTTCTGTAGCTTAAAAACCTTCTTACAAAAGCACCATTACTTAGAGACCCTGATTGGACTTTACCATTTCATATACTTCTCTGATTATGCAATAGGAGCTATTCTAGGCTAGAAGTCTGATAAACTTGAAAATGCCATTTACTATATCAGTAAAAGTCTACATGGATCAGAGTTAAACTACACAATCATAGAAAAAGAATTATTGGTAGTTGTCTATGCTCTGAACAAGTTCCACCACTATGTAATAGGATATCCAATATTTTTTCATACTGACCATGCTGCAATAAAATATCTTATGAATAAACCTGCCATTTTAGGCAAGTAGGCAAGATGGCTTCTTCTATTACAGGAATTTGATTTAACAATAGTAGACAAGCTAGGAAAAGAAAATGTAGTAGCAGATTATTTGTCCAGACTATAGCATGACAATATAGATACCTCTATGATAGATGACACATTCCCATATGAACATCTATTCCACATTGCAATCAAGAGCCCATGGTATGCTGATATAGCCAATTACCTTGCAGCTGACAAGATGCCTGCACACTTCTCTCATAAGGACAAGAAATTGCTAGTTTAGAAGAGCTTTCAATATTCATGGATTGACAACATATTGTTTTACACTGGCCCAAACCAAATCATGAGAAGGTGTATATGTGAAGATGAAACATATGACATCCTGCACGCTTGCCATGATGAACCCTATGGAGGACACTTTGCAGCCAAAAGGACAGTAATGAAAGAATTAACAATAGGTTACTATTGGCCCACACTTCACAAAGATGCAGCCAATTATACCAGAAAATGTGATAAATGCCAAAGGATGGGTCATCCTACAAAATCAGATGAAATACCTCTACATCCACAAGTGGTTGTCACACCATTTGATAAATGGGGTATGGATTTTATTGGTCCTATAGACCCTTCATCTAATGGAAAATCATACATCTTGGTATGTACAGCTTATGTCACAACATGGGTAGAAGTGAAGGTAATGAAGCATGCCCATGACAACAAAGTAGCATAATTCCTATATGAGGAAATATTCACTCGCTATGGTGTACCAAGGGAACTAGTGACTGATCATGGAGTACAATTCACATGCAATCTAATAACATACCTCATGAATGAATACAACATTAGACATAGGAAATCCAATCCCTACGATCCACAAGCCAATGGTCAAGCAGAAGTCACCAATAGAGGAATTGAAGCAATCCTTACAAAAATAGCTCAACTCAACCACTGAGACTAGAGTAGTCGTCTATCAGAAGTAGTCTGGGCATACAGAACCACATGGAAACCACAACTAGACTGACTCCATTTGAGGTACTATATGGAAAATAAGCCATGCTCTTGATTGAATTTGAACATAAAACATTACAGACTACTTTGAAGCTGAACATTGACCTTCCTGCAGCACAATGCAAATGCTTATTGCATCTCAACTCTTTGGACGAGATGAGGAAATTTGCATTGGAGCACATAGAGATAGTAAAAACAATAAAGGAATAAATGACATGATTCCCACATCAAGATCAAATAGTTCAAAGTAGGTGATTGGGCACTATTGTTTGATTCAAGATATCAAAAAACACAAGACAAACTACAAACAAGATGGCTAGGACCATACATGATAAATCATGTCTTTGAAAATGGTGCAGTTCAACTAACAATAATTGATCCAATTCATTTCAAATTAATTGGTTAATGGCCATAGACTCCATCTATACCATCAACCACAAACCAAGAAATAATTCATGCAACAATTTCAAGAAGACGATCTAGCAACAACAAAGGTAATAACTCCTACAACAGAAGGTGTCAACCTTCTTCCTCCAACTTCAACCTAAGATCCTTTCAGGTACACCCATAATAAAAAAATCATTTCAATTGAAGTCTCATTCTCCATTCACTTTCTTAATTCTTCTTTCCAACACACCTCATTTCTTTATCTTCCACCCTCACATACTCCACGTCACCCGATTTCTCAAATTTTCTAAGCTTTCAATAAATTCCACATCAACACATAAATACATTTAGCGATCATATATTTCACATTGAATTCTATTCTTGTCCCTTCTAGCACATCTGACAATAAAATGACAAGTACAACTTTTCAATTTATTTCCACTTTTAGCACACACATTCGATAATTATATCTAATACTTTATATATTTATATTATAAGGCATTACGCCAATTTTCTACCTCTTGCGAAGTACAACAAGTGTGGACACTTGTCATTATTTCATACGGGGCTGAGAAGTGTATTAATTTTTAAATCACTATTTTTTGTACCTCTCATCTGAAATTAGATTGTATGTCAACCTAAATTTGTACTTAAGTGTTGTGTCATTAAGTCCTTGCATTGTTTGCATAAGTATTGTACCTAAATTCCCAGATTATTCTTGATTCTTGATTGACGTAACCCTAGATGACATAATCGACTTGTGTGAAAGTTAATTGCACTTAAAGACATACTTTCTTGTCGTAAAGTGTCATTATCATTCATCTTGCCCATTTTTCAAAAATAATGCAACACAAATATTGAAGGGAGTTAGAGTTTGAAGTGCAGTTAGGAGCCTAATTGAAGGGTATTTCATAAGGATTTAGGAAATTGGGGGGTTTCAGAGTAAAAAGTAAATTGTAAATTGGCAAACTCAGAAAGAAATTTGGAGAAGGAATTCTAAATAATGGGGGGCCAGCTTTTACGGTATGAACCAGTGATTCATACTATTTTAATCACTGATGTAGAAGTTGTCCGAAGATTTCATCCTTGCAGATGGCTTTGGTATTTCTTGAAATTGATAGAATTTGATAAGGATGTGGCTACTGAATTTATGAACACATTTGAGGAAGGGGAAAAAAATGTATGGGGTGTGACAGTTTTGGCAGCAGAGGAACGCATTGTAGAGCTGACAGGCTTGCCAACAATTGGAGAGCATTACCCCAATGAGCATGATGCCAGGCCGGCATGAGCTTAGTTCACTCTTCCCTCCGACCCTCCTTTAGAAGTAAACAAACAAGGTTGCAAGTGCATGTCACTTCCTACTCCATTTAATGAGTTGGTGATGTACATTATAAGGTACTTCACATGCGAAGGGAGGTTTTCCCATTTGCATGAACACCATTTTAAATTGCTTAGCTGCATCAGAAATAATCTTCAAGTAAATATTCCAAATTTTCTATATAACATGCTAAGCATAAGTGCTGAAGAAACTCAGAAGGGTAAAACAAATTCTATTTCACATCATGCCCTAGTCAAACTACTAGTTGAAAGATCTCTTAGAGACATGTCTCCTTTGGCATGGGAAGAATTTGTTAGAGTCAAAACCTTACAACCTCAAGATGAACCTATTGAACAACCAGTTCGAGCGAGTGAGATACCCTCTAAGCCAGTTGTTATTCCCCAGGAAAGAGAATCTGAGAATATTAAGGAAAAGGAACCTTCCCCTATCCCAGAAGATAATGTACCTACCTCATCCCAAAGAAAAGGGAAATGAAAGATTGGTGAAGGAACTCCAGTTCCTGAAACAAAACCCCAAAACCCTACAATTTCAAAAATTAGGAAAAGGAAATCAGCTCTTGTAGCAACTACTCCTGCAATAGAGAGACCGAAGAAAATTGGCAAAAATAAAATTGTGGAGGTAACAGAAACTCCTTTGAGAAGAAGTTCTAGCATGAGGGGACAAATTCCTTAGGTTTTTCTAGATAGTCAAGATGTTCCATCAGAAAAGCCTACTACAGAGCCTCATATTGATTATGTCTCATATGATTCTTCAATTCAACCAAATATTTCAGATCCTCCTTAGAATGTAAATGATTCATCTCCTAATGAGCCTCCCTCACAACCAAGCAGACCTGAAGAAAGTACTCAAACAATTTAGGAGAGCCATCATGAGGAGCTTCAATTGCCTCAATCATTGGTCTATTCTTATACTCAGAATGCCATTGTACCTTTCAGGAGAACTTGTTACACAGATTATCTAGAGCAAGCTTGTATTGTAGAGAAAAGATAGAAAACTCAACCAAAGGAGCTTGGCCTTCCTACCTTGCAATCTATTCTCTTTAGTCTATACACTCAGTTTATCTTTAAGAACACTATGTGGAGAGAGGAAAGGAAAAATATGCAAAAGGAGATTTATGATTAGAAAGAAGAAATTAAGGACCTAAAAGAACAAATAGAGAAACAAAAATAGAAGATGGATCATGCCCTAAAATTGGTTGATCAAATCATAGCTTGTAGGCCTCCCCTGAGGGTATATGCCATTTTCGTAAAAGAATAATTCCTCTTGTTCCTTTTAATGATGACTATCTAGGATAAAGACTCTAAGTTTAGAATAACTAAAGAATTCTATGGTTTATATCAGACACTTCCTGTTTGGCTGCAGAACTTGCTTTGTGAGTTATATCTTCACAATTTCATCATTCCAAATGAAACTGATTGGAATCCCTTACTTTACAAAGGGGATGTACATATGAAAGGATTAATTTTGTGGATTCATAACGAAGCCAATTATGACAAACAACTAGACAATTATAGGGATCAGGAAAAATCAGAGCATTTACCTTTGAGAGCTGAATCTAGTAAGCTAGATGTTCTATTGAGAGATTGGTTCACACTTACCCATGGGAAGACAAAACTAGAAACCAAAGACAAGATTTTTTCTATCAAAGATAAAGTTTATAGAGAATACAAAGGATTGCCTTATTTCACATTTCAGAGAGCCATAACTGGAGTTAGGAGTAGATGGAACAGATTGCTTGAGGTTTTCAAAAAGTTTGAACCACACAGTCCTATTAATTTAGAGGCAGCGTTAAACAAAGCACCAAAATATATGTAAATGGGGAGACAAATTAGGTGAGAGCTTTGGTTTCCTTTAACCTTTCAACCACCAATGCTCTTATGGACGTTGTATGACATTAACACTACAAAGTTGGACCAGCTGCAAGAAGATTACCAAATGGACTATTGGGAAAGAACTAGAGGGTTCTACTACGCCTTCAAAAGAAACCAGAGAGGAAAAATTAAGGTTGGGGAATTCAGAGGAGTTTCCAAGAAGTGTAATGCTTGAGGACAAGCATTATACTTGTTGGGGGGAAAATGATGAGGCTATAATTTGTCTTTATTATATGTTGTTTTTATGCTTTGTTCCTAGATATTCCCAAAAAATTTGAGTGATTTTTTAGGTGCTTGAATTTGTATACATACTATAAGTACAAATAGATCCACAAACTTATGGGTAGAAAATAGTAGAAATACCTTGCTAATATTATATATATACACTACAATATTTTATATAATTGTTTTAATGTATGTCTTAACATTTGGATTAAATTAACTAAGTTGAATACTTGAATATACATGCATATACTACTAATTTGCTAGGATAGAAGGAATGACTAGAGAGTAATCGGTTGCATTGATGAAGAAGTGATGAAATTTCAGCCATGATGAGAAGAACCATTAAGACAACCGTAGGACATGCCTGCACTATTGAAGGAATGAATGTCTCAGGGAATATAGGGGCACAACTATGCTAAATCTTCTCTACAATCAATATTCTGTTGAAATGGTTGTTTAGTCTTTATGATCTTCTGCTGTGGGCTTTCACATTCTCCTTTCTTCATGGATGAATCAGTCAAAACTTATCTGAATTTTCAAATTCCAATCTCTATATACATGGATATGATTGTTGGAAATCTCGTTAGACAAATGATTATATTATTGTTATACAAGAAAGCATGTTACTATTTAGTTTTGTGCACTATTTTATTATGATGTAATCATTTTTATGAATATATATGAAATGAAGGAGTAATTTTGAGTTATCTTCTATGTTCTTAGATAATATAAACCAACCAAGGGGACCCACTCAGGAGGTGGATTAGAGTAGAGTAGAGTAAGTAGTTTAACCGTTTTCAGTATTTAAAGTAGCGTTCACTGCTTTCTCTTGTAGCATTATACCTATGTATGTTCTTGAAACACTTGCAAAGATAGTCATAGTACATGCTTTGGAATGATAAAATAGGTTGAAGTTAAATTTATGGTTGTTTGCATCAATTTCATTTATTCACCTGTGTGTTTCACTTAATAGCCTAGTTCTTCCTATGCATTTTTCTTTCCTGCAGCTTAAGAAAGATGACTTTATGAGAGGCTTAGTGCACAAATCATGCTGTCCCATTTCAAGTATACATCCCTGGATTGACAATTTAAATGCACTCTGTGATAGGGAAATGATACCTAGTCTGAATAGTACAATATTCCTAGTAAAAGCTTTGGCATAATTATTATTACCTATTATGGGGATATTCAGGGCCAACATGCCAAGATGGGGGATCCCAAAGTGGTTTTGCAATATAATTAACATTAATCCATTGTCCAATATGCCAAGAAGGCATATCTCAACTAGATCTCATGATATAATAACAAAACCGTATATATTAATATATCGATTCATGATATTCACAATATCACAAAAGCCATTTTGTATAAAAGGAAAATGTGCAAAAGAATAATCAATTGGCCTTATAGCTAAGAGCATGTGATGTAGGGGCATCCAAGGTTGAGGCAGGGGAATTCTTTGTCCTCAGTGAAATTGCATAGGGTGTTTGTATTTTGGCTGGTGTTACTCGATTGCAGCCTTGACCGACAGCCTCGGTCATTAAAGGAAGCTCGGTCACTGAAGGAAATTGATAATCTCTGGTGCTTGGTGAAAGTGTTACTCGACGATGCCTACAGTGCTTGGTCAACATTGGTGCTCGACAATGCCTGGTTATTTCACTGTTGCTCGGTAGTTCTGGTTTACCGACTGGAGTTCTGTGTGATTTGTTGGGCCGACTTGATGCATTTATTGTTGGTAACTATTGTTATAGGCTGACATGTTAGATTAAATGTTTGTAAGGCTATTTTGATGCTGACTTGTATTGAATTTAATAATTGTTGGGGGGAGTTAATGGTTTCATCCAGCCAACTTGTGGCTGATGATTAGTATTTAAGGGGTGTTTGGGGTTGATGTTTAGGGGGATAGAAGGAGATAATAGAAGTTCATGACTTGAAGGATTAGTGAATCAAATTTAAGGTTCTGAAAGTTGGAGTTCGCGAAGTTGTGGAAAAGATCTTGCAGATTAGATTGTTATCTGATAGTTTGTAATTGCAGAGCTAGTGGTTTACACACTTGGAGACAAGGAGATTGCTTGGAGGCTTGCGGTCAAGTTTAGATCTTCCTTAGGGTTTCCATCAGCTTTTGATTGTCTTCATAGCTGAACTAGCTAAGATTGTATTAGATCTATTTGGATCTTGCAGAATTGTTTCTGATTGTAATTGGCCCTAACCTGGAAGGCCTTACAGGCAGGCATGTTAATGAAAATCAGAGTTAAACAATTACCTTGTTGTTGTGTTGTTGAGTAATCCGCTATGTTGTTCTGTTGGCTACAAGGTTTGGACTATCCTTAATTGGATCCACCTACCTTGACTGCATCAGGTGGTATCAAAGCGAGAGTTGATCTTGTGGAGTGAAGGTTGACCTAGCAAGGCTGATCTTGCGAAGTTGATCTTGTTGGTGAAGAGATCGTATGATCTTGATTGTAGATCTGTGGCACTGAACTTATGAAATTGTGCCCCAGTTGTTTATTTAAGGTGGTAGGTTGAGATTTGACTTGTAAACAACTTGGAGATTGTCACAAGGTGGTCGGTGAGGGTTTGTTGAAGAGGGTTTTTGCATATCTTTAAGGATGCCTCTGAGAAGATTGGACCCTAGAGTTATTTTTGATCTTTGTGATACTGTTGAATCCCATATCATAGAGAAGGTGAAATCAAATTTTAGATATGAGATGGTATTAATGAAGAATGACATGGTCACCAAGATCATGAGATATGTTATTGGTATACCTCAGAATGGTGGTACTGAGGATGGCTATGAAGAAGCTACTGAAGAATTTGAACCTGCTGGATCTAGTGGTGATGAATGGAGGGACAAATCTAGTGAAGACAAAACTTCTCGATTGCATAGATCTGGAGCTCGATTTAGTAATGGTTATCGAATGGAAGTGTAGACACGTAAAATTGGACAAGCACTTTTCAAAATGCAATAAATCAATAAATGGCTCAAAAATCAATAAAAGGGATTAAATCATTAAAATGCATTAAAATGGACATAATTAAATAAAGTTGGACAAAATCAATTAAAGCAAAGGAAAAATTAAATAATGAGGTTAAATAATTAAATTGAAGCTTAAAAGGGACAAAAACAATATATAATTGATTTTAATCAATTAATTGTATAGTTGTTTAATCAAAAAATCAAAATGGACCCATTACCCTTCCATGGCTAAATTTAATTAATTAATTGAATTAATAAATCCCTATTTTCTTTCAACAAAGTGATCAACCAATGAGAATTGAGAACAAAAGGACATAAATCACTCAAAAACATTTAAATTTTCCAAAGATTTGAAACCATTTAAAGGCTTGTCCCCTCATTTGTCCCCCCATTTATGGACAATGCAAAGTTTTTGACTTAACCATGGGATAATCATGATTACTTCACTCCACCCCCTACCCTTGGGAAATTACTATAAGTATGAGGCATTTTGGAGAGCATTTCCATCTTGGAATTTCATTTGCATAGCATTGTTACTATACGCAATTGAGATCATTTCTAAGAGCAATTTGAACAATTTGAGCATTTAGTATCATAATTTCATCATTCTTGAGCTAGAATCATCATAGAAGCATAGCATAAGCATAGTAGCAACATCATTTCTCGTTTTAGAGGTGTCACTAGTGAGGATTGTAGCTGAGAGCTTCACTTACCACTTCTTTCTAGAGATCCATGGGATAATATAGATCATAATTTCAATTTTAGTTAATTTGCATTGTATTTGATTAGATTGATGCTAGTAGATCTTAATTTCATGCAGGTGAGTAACTTCATCACACAAATGGCACCCACCATGGGGATCTAAGCCTCATTTCATCATTTGTACCATAATTTGCATGCTTGTATGTTCTATTTTCCGTGAATTTCTTGCAGGAAACAGGTAAAGTCACGCTTACAGGAGATTCACTCACACCTGTAGTCATTTTACTGCCACTTATGATCTCTGTCTTGACACTTGTGAGATAAATTTATCTTGCCTTTGCCTAGAAAAGTCACGCCTATGAGTTAAGAAGTGTCGCGTAGCTGCAATCCGTTATCACCTGTCATTAGACTTTGCTACGCAATTTATCGAAATAGTCACATGTACAAGCATTTCAGTCATGCGTACAAGAATTTTAGTCATGCATACAAGAATTTTAGTCATGTGTACAAGAATTTTAGTCACGTGTACAAGCATTTTAGTCATGCGTACAAGAATTTCAGTCATGCGTACAAGCATTTCAGTCACGCATAAAAGTATTTCAGTCACATGTACAAGCATTTCAGTCATGCGTATTAGCTAGACAATGTCACCTGCTATCTGTTGCCTTTATTTATTGTTAAATTGATTAAATCATTTGTCTAACTTTCTATTTATATGATTTGACAGTCAATGAGCAACCACAGGAAAGTACAGAAGCTAGAAAGCAGATTTAACAAAGAAGGAAAGGCTCTTGCCAAGAAAATCAAAAGGGAGAACCTAGCACATATCAAGGCTATCCTTGAGACCACTCAAGAAGAGGATAACCAGGTATTTCAACACTATAATAAAATTGTGGAAGCATATAAGCAGAAATTTGTTTCCTTAAATTGGATCTTTAGTCCTTAATGCAAATGTTTGTTTGAAAGATTTGCAATTAGAGTGCTTAAAAATTCATTCATAAGTGTTTTGCTTTGTTATTTTGATTTTGGTTTCCCCTCACTTTGATTGTTAGTGTTGACTAACTTGTTGGAGTACAAGCACATTGGAAAGGAGCTATTGCTAAGGTGAGTAGAAAAATGTCTAAAATCTTTCAAAAATGCCCCTAGCTTTTTGCTAGCTACAAGGAAAGGTATTTCTCTATTCAAGCTTGCACTTGATTAGATTGTGGCATTCAATTTCAAACATAGCTTAATTAAAAATGGGAAATGAACCAAACACTTCCATTTTAAGAATCTCTTTGTTAAGAGATTGGGAAATAACTATATTGTGTTTGAGTGATTGGAATGAAGAAAGGCAATAGGGATATGCTCTTCACTTTTTAAGTGAATCAAACTCCCAAACTTGTCCTACTAAGTTCATTTCTTGCTTTCTATGAACATGCTAGAAATTTAGTGGGCTCACCTCCCGAGTTTGCCTTAGCAAGGCCGGTGAGAGGGACAGCCCAAGTGGGACACACTTGCTTTTACCGCGAGAATCCAACCCACTTTAAAATAAAATGCATGCATCCTTAATGGGGTGTGTGACAAATGGATTTTGATTTTTCAACCTTCCTCTAGTAGTCCTCATAGATTGCGCAAAATCATACTTCGATGTGTGTGGGAAGCCCCTTTATTGGGAGATGAGAGATTAAAGTCTATTTGAACAGAATCCTTATTAAACCCTGGGTAAAATAGCAAAGCCACCTTGTAGAGCCATGTTTACAAGCCAAATTAACTTTAGGTAGGCTACTTGGAATTCTTTCTTGTGATATACTTGTGAAAAACATTGGAGAATATACACATTAGAGTGTTTCTAGGGGCATGATGACTAAGTGATGTGTGTGTTGCGATTGTTTTTCTATTTTCAAACACAAAAGTTCCAAAAAAACTGATCTTAAACATTTTAAAAATAAAAAAATCTTACACCCTGGTCAGAGAAGTGTCACCTGGGCACAAAAAAAAACCTGCCTATCAGAGGCTCAGTCATGCCTGTGACTTGTTTAAACACGTGTCGACATGCTGAAGTCACACTCAAAAAGATTTGAGACATGCCTGGTTAAAACTGGAAACCCGCTTGGTAATAGCAAAGTGTCACCTGAGAACCTACAGTGTGTCACCTAACAATAAACCAATGCACGCGTACAAAAGTTTTAGTCATGTCTACACTTAGGCCAGTGACGCCCAAAAACATAAAAAGGCAAACAAAGAGTATTTCCCAAGGGTTTGGAAAAATTTTGAAATCACTTTTGGATACCCTTTTCGGAGATATTCTTTATTAGTGCAACAAATAGATCATATCCTTGAAAAACATTTATAATGATGAGTCTATTTGAGAAACAAATCAAACCTATTATGGAGCATAATTATCAAAGTCAAGATCGAGATCTCCATAGGAATCAAAATGATGAAGTATCTGAAGAAGAAGTTTCAGAAGCAATCCAAGATCCCATGTTTATGGAGATAATGAAATTAGTTTTGGAGAGGGATAAGGAGGCATATTTCATAAAGTTAGCTCAAGCAGGAGTTAAGCTTCCTCATGATTTTGACACATCAACCTTGTGGGAAAATGAGGAAAAACAAAAAGAGACATCATCTAAAAGGCCATCATTAAGATCAATGTGTCCTTTTCTTTATAATTATAGGCCATCCATACCTTCATTTTCCTCATATCAGAATCTACATTGGAATCAAAATGATGAGATATCTGAAGAAGAAGTTTCAGAAGCAATCCAAGATCCCATATTTGTGGAAAAAGTGCAATTAATTTTGAAAAGGGATAAAGTAGCATACTTCATGAAGTTAGCTCAATCAGGAGCTAAGTTTCCTCATAATTTTGATACATCAACCTTGTGGGAAAATGAGGAAAAACAAAAAGAGACATCATCTAAAAAGCCATCATTAAGATCAAGGTGTCCTTTTCTTTATAATGATGAGCCATCTGTATCTTCATCCTCCTCACAAAAAGAAGTGTTTAAGAGAAACAAACTTATCTTGGATCAAAGGAAATTTCATGATAAATCTAATTGTGATCAAGATAATAAAGAGTATGAAGAGAAAGGTACCACTCTCAAGCAAGATCTAATGCATAAACCTCCATATAGCGAGAGTAATCCATTCATCCTTCGTCCATCTCATGAACCTCTGTCTACCAAAGATTCTCCATATAGCAAGAGTAATCCTTTCATCTTTTGGTCATCTCACAAAGATTCACAACTATCCAAAATTCCTCTATCAAAGAGTCAGCCTAATGATGACACTTTTCAAGTTGACTATGTCTACCCTCAAGGGCTACCTCTAAAAGAAACCCAAGCTAACTTATATCTTGGTGCAGATTGTTTCCATGCTTCAAAGATCTTGGACCCAAAGGCTTCATGTGCTTCAATACCTATTATACCCATTCAAGAGGATTCTACATCATTCTTCCAAATATCCCCCACACATATCCAAACATCTACCTTGTCCTTAGAAGTGGCCCCATGTCAAGAGGATAATCAAAGAAAAAAGAAACAAATGTTGATAAAGATCAAGATCAAGATTATAGACAATCCCCTCCCATATTTGATGAAGGTCCCATATCCATAGAACCTTGTGATGATCCCCTTGTGTTCTTTCATGTCTTCCAAGATGATATCCTTTCATTCCAAGAACAAAGTACCCTTCCAAGTTCCATATTTTCTCCACTTCCCAAGCAAGATCAAGATATCCCTTCCACAAGTCCCAATGAGCGTATTGAAAATCAAGAGCAAGATACCCTCTCGACACAATTCAAAGATCCTTGTCAAGATCAAAGCATCCCATCATTTCCTTGTCATATTCCTCCATGTTCACCTCAAGAAACCATCATTCTTCCAAATCCCTTGCATGATAATAAATCCACTCAAGCTTCAATTGATCCTATCAAATGTGTTCCTATCAAAGCTACTCATGAGCCTATTGGTATAAAGATAAATATTAAAGATAAGAACCTTGGTGATGCAACTCCTTCCAAAGATATTGATATCCCTTTCACACCTTATATCCCACCATTCAAATGCAACCACATGCCTTCACTATCCTCCAAATCCATTTTGGGTTCCTATGTCCCAAAACAAAAGTCTTCATCCCTTCCATCCATATTAGGTTCATATATTCCTCCATCCTCTATTCTTATCATCCCTAGCTATCCATTCACTTACCCTACCATGTATCAAGATCAAAAAAGGTACACATACTTGAAGAATGTCCAAACACCAATCCATATGAACCCTCCATATTATTCCTATTCATCCGCAATTCCTAAGTCTTTTGGAAGAAATGTTGATGTGCAACATAAAAATCATAAATCCAGGAATCCATGTGTGTATAAAAATCACAATGTCCCATCTAATCGACATGTGAATGAAAAGAAAAATTAAATATCTAAAAGGCCGCAAAGGTCCACCAAGCAAAAAGAAAAAAATAAAATGTGGGTTCCTAAATCCCTTATGGAAGAAATGCATTCAAAAGCATTCCAAAAGGAAGAAAAATCAAAGAATATGTGGATTTCCAAGTCACTTTTGAAAGACTTGCACACAAAAGAAAAATCAAAATTGACATTCAAGCTTCCAAAGGCTTCCATTCCATCTCCTTCCAAACATCTTCCATTTTCCAAGTCTAATTTGGGTTCCTACATCCCAAAATCCACTACCTCAAAAAGATCCTTACCTCCATCATCTATCGTTCCTCCATCATTCCACCACTCTTCAAAGTGTGTGTCAAAGTTGATCTTGCCAACATTCCCATCTACAACATACCTTCTTCTTATCCTCACATTCATTTTCCAATGCATACTTTCCATACTTCCATCCCTCTTATCAATATCTTTGAGCATTCTAGTCATACCCATGGTTTATTATAGCATATCTTTCAGAGGAGCATTGTCCAAAGATTCAGATGTTGGGAAAATATTGAAAAATACAAAAAAAAAAAAAGAGAGAAAAAAAAAAGAAAGAAAAAGTGCCTTGGTGAAAACCTAGCAATAGGCACCTGGGTAGCAAAAGTAAAGAGAAACAAATCTGTATACTATGATGAAAACCTAGTAAACATGTGTCATGCGTAATTCCTCCTTCTTGCACTTCACACTTGGGGGCAAGTTTCATCCATGCCATCCTCCATCTTCCTATCATTTACCTCACTTTCATCCCTATTTCCTCTTTCACCTTCATCTTGACAAGATTGAACACATCCATGAGCATTAAGTATCTTGACATCCATTATCCTTTCCATCAACTTATGTACTTGTTGCATCCATGTTACCCTATCATGATCTTCCTTAGCCCAAATTCACTTTCATTATTCCTTAACAGTCTTTCCATAATCCCAAAACATCCTTTCATAGACTCCATCACCCTTTATCCAGATTGTGTTATCTTATCCACATCTTACCCAAATTGATCCCTTGGTCTTGATCAAAATGAAGAACTTAAAGTATAAAAATTGTTATCAAGAACTTCTTGACATGTCCACTTGTTTTGGATCCCTCATTTTCATAACACCAAATCGTTATCCTATAGGCTATCTAGCACTGCATCATTGACTTCCATGGCTTATCCAAAAACATGCTTCACATTGCTATATCATTTTTCCTTAGCTTGGGTAATCTTGAGGAGAGGGTCCTACGGGTCACATTCACATGCTTCATCCATCATGGTCTTTCCATCTCTAATCCATTAGCTTGCAAATTCATCATTCATGTCCTATATCTTGCTAGACATTGGGGGCAAACCAATGTGATCTTGTTTGAGAGTTGGTAATTTCTTGTATGAAGTGCTTTGAGCTGCATCTTGCATAACCAAGTTTTTGTAATATCTTGGAAGTTTGCTCAAGTCCAACTTTTTTTCTATCCAATTAGGGGCATTTGATCTTAATCAGTGGATTTCAACAAAAAGGCATCAATTCACATGAAGCAATGCATTAGACTCAAACAGATTCAATTAGTCGCATATCAGAGAGAGAATTATCAAAGCTTCACAAGAGAGCAATTTTCGTGAACCTTTGATGGATATCATTATTCATACCCAAGTATTTGAGCCTACAGCTTGATCCTTGAGCCTTCATTGACTTTATTATTTGGGATTAAAAATTGACAAAACACCTTAAAGATCAGAATGCTTGAAAATACTTTTTGAAAATCATGAAACATTGCAAAACACTTGAAGCTTTCTGTTGATAATCTTTGTTAAATTGAATTTTTATCACATCTTTTTAGCTAATCAATGATGTTTCGACTAGATTGGCAATGATGGAGACATGATATTTTTCTTGTCTTTCAGTGACTATCTTGAGGGAGATCCAACATCTTATGTGAATTCGTCTAACTACATGGTCATAAAAGAATCATTGAGGACTCTCATATAGGGTGGAGGGTTGACCTTTGTTTGTTTAAGAAAATGGATTGGTATTCATACTCCCATAGTTTGGTCATCCAACTAGTGAGGGTTGTACTAGTTTCAAAATGAGGTTACCAAAAGTGATATAAAAGCGGTATTCATATCATCATGATGTGGTCAGTGATGATTGTACTTGCTTTCTAGTCCCAAAATGCTCAATGATGAAAATTTATCCTCACAACATTTCTTTTCTAAAAGCTAGTGACACTTAGTTGCATTGCATTATCATGTTAGGTTGCATTGCATTTTTCATGTTAGATTAAGTGCATTGGTTTGTGGTTAATTTCCAAGGGAAAAGGGGGTTCAATTATCATTTTTTATCAATCAAAAAAGGGAAATCAAGGAAAAGTCCAAGTCATCATATCAAATGTCCATAACATCAAATATCCAACAATCAGTATATCAAGATATAATATCAAGGACAAAGGGATACATCAAAGTCCTGATCCAATCTGCTAACAACTATTGTCATGCCTATCTACAATATCTGTACTACCTAAATCTAATATCCAAGAAGCTAGGGACCGTATGTACCACTTATGAAAATAAGCCTATTTTGTAAATCAAGGGAATCATATCAGTACTCTATATCAGTGAATCATTTTAAGTCAATGAGTCCTATCAGAATCAAGTATCAAGCAATCACACCCGGTACCATTTGTTTGTGTATCTGTGTCCTGAGAATGAAGCAGAAGTATCAAATCATATCAGTTTTCACACTAATTGATTTATCCTATCAGTTTTACTATCCTATCAGATTGACAAATCACATTCATTGGTATCATTATCCTGTTATCATAATCACTTGTTTTGCTTAAATACAACAGACCTATCTATCTTGGACGTACAATTTGTGAATCATGACTTATCAACAATATTTTTCAGAAATGAAAACATATTCAATGCAACTCAATCAATCCAAACATCAAATCAAAATTCTTCTATCAAACTATCAATATGTTTTAATTTCTGAGGGGGCATAAGGATATCAAATCGAAATTGCAATCAAACATCATGAAATCAGTGGGGCATCATAATTTTTTTTTTTATCAAGAGGCAGCAGTCAATCACATCAAGAATCACCAATCAGGACTTAAAGGATCTTTGAACCAATGTTCTTCGCACATTGATTCAAAGAGGGGCATTTGTAGACACGTAAAATTTGACAAGTACTTTTCAAAATGCAATAAATCAATAAATGGCTCAAAAATCAATAAAAGGGATTAAATCATTAAAATGCATTAAAATGGACATAATTAAATAAAGTTGGACAAAATCAATTAAAGCAAAAGAAAAATTAAATAATGAGGTTAAATAATTAAATTGAAGCTTAAAAGGGACAAAAACAATATATAATTGATTTTAATCAATTAATTGTATAGTTGTTTAATCAAAAAATCAAAATGGACCCATTACCCTTCCATGGCTAAATTTAATTTATTAATCAAATTAATAAATCCCTATTTTCTTTCAACAAAGTGATCAACCAATGAGAATTGAGAACAAAAGGACATAAATCACTCAAAAACATTTAAATTGTCCAAAGATTTGAAGCCATTTAAAGGCTTGTCCCCTCATTTGTCCCCCCATTTATGGACAATGCAAAGTTTTTGACTTAACCATGGGATAATCATGATTACTTCACTCCACCCCCTACCCTTGGGAAATTACTATAAGTATGAGGCATTTTGGAGAGCATTTCCATCTTGGAATTTCATTTGCATAGCATTGTTACTATACGCAATTGAGATCATTTCTAAGAGCAATTTGAGCAATTTGAGCATTTAGTATCATAATTTCATCATTCTTGAGCTAGAATCATCATAGAAGCATAGCATAAGCATAGTAGTAGCATCATTTCTCATTTTAGAGGTGTCACTAGTGAGGATTGTAGCTGAGAGCTTCACTTACCACTTCTTTCTAGAGATCCATGGGATAATATAGATCATAATTTCAATTTTAGTTAAATTTGCATTGTATTTGATTAGATTGATGTTAGTAGATCTTAATTTCATGTAGGTGAGTAACTTCATCACACAGGAAGTTTCTACTTTCTCTGGTACTTTGAAACCCGACAATTTGATTGATTGGATTGGTGAACTTGAAGATTTATTTGAGCTGGAAGAAATTGAAGATCTCTTCAGGTGAGATTAGCACATACAAAGTTGAAAGGACATGCTGCTCATTGGTGGAAGGAACTACAAAGAGATAGAGAAGATGAAGGTGAAACAAAGATCTATTGGTGGAGGTTGATGGTGACTAAGTTGAAAGCTAAGTTCATACCTTATGATTATGAGCTTGACTTGTTTAAGAAGTTGTAGAATCTGAAATAGAAGGATCTATCTGTGGAATATTATACCAAGGAGTTCTACAAACTTACTATTTTGTCTAGAGACCGGGAGCTTGGTAAGGAAAAGGTAGCTCGGTATGTGAATGGTTTGAGCTTTAATATTTAGGATGAGATTGGTATGCTGAAGATTGATTCTGTTGAAGATGCTTATCAGTATGTTATGAAGGCAGAAGATAAGTTGAAGAGGAAACAACATAGTAATCCCCGAGGGAAGTAAAAGATTGATTGCTTGGCGAAGGATAAACCAAATGATGCAGAAGATGAACAGAAACCTGTGGAACTGAAGAAGTGTAAGGAAACTCAGGTGCAAAAATAGCTTCCTACGCTAATCTCTATAGGAGAGTATTGTGCAAATTCTTATAAATCCTTACAATTTCAGATTCGTTAACTACTTTAACAAAGATATTGCAACCAAATACCATGCATATAGAAAAATAGAGAATGACACAATGATATACCCTGGGGAAACCTTTCGGTAAAAACCCCAGCACTCTAAAACCTGCACAATGTATTGATCAAAACTATTACAACTTACAATACACTTGCAATGCAAGTTCTTTCAGAAGATTTCAAAACCCTTGAAGACAAATCATGGCAGCATAAAACATTCCAACAATACACTCACATCACATCTCTTCACAACCCTAAAAAAGCTTATATCATGCGCTTCACTTTTTAGGGCTACTCCCAAAGATAACCGTATTAGGGTTTTACCATTCTCTGAGAAAATAGGAACCCCAAAATTTTTTTCGGGCCGATGCCCCAAACCCCACGATTGGGGAAGAGTGTACAGTACTCAAATTTATCAGTTGCCACATGTCTTCACCTATCATTGAATCTTCCTTACATAGCTCTTACGTGTCATAGGAATCTGTCATAACCATTTTAGCCATGATCTCCTTACACACAATTCAAGATGCCAACACATCAACATTATTTGCAAGAAATACATTTTACAAAACAAATAATAAGAATAGGAATTATCCAAGGTTGAGACACCTTATTCCTAACATTCTCCCACTTGTCGAACACCTTGTAAGAGTAACAGGAACATAACAAGAACTAACCGCTATAGGCCAAAAGGCCCATAGACTCCAAACACCATCTGAACTTCTCAGTGCCCATTGGTTTCATTAATGCATCTGCAACATTCTTCACAGTATCTACCTTCTCCAAATTTACCTTTCCATCTTCCACCATATCTCTCACAAAGTGAAACTGCACATCAATGTGCTTCGTTTTGGCATGGAAAGTTGGATTCTTGCAAGGCAAATAGTGCTCTAACTGTCACACCAAATAGTAATCTGTTCTGCATCAACACCAACATCAGAACACAATCTTCTAAGCCAAATGGCTTCTTTACAAGCATGAGTAGCAGCCATGTACTCATCTTCTATAGTGGACAAAGCAACCACAGGTTGTCGCTTACTCATCCAACTAATGGCACCACCAAACATAGTGAACACATAAGCACTGGTGGATCTCCTACTGTCAATATCACTTGCCCAATCTGAATCCACAAACCCATGAATACAAAATGAATGCAGAGATCCAGAAGAGTTACCATGATAACATATGGATTAATATGATGTACCCCTCAAATATCTAAATACTCGCTTAACTACATCCCAATGTACTCGTCCAAGGTTAGCCATAAACTGACTCAGGACTCCCACTACTTGGGCAATGTCTAGTCTAGTACAGACCATAGCATACATAAGACTGCCAACTGCACTAGCATAAGGTATTCTACTAATGTCCTCCACCTCACGAGGAGATTTTGGACAATCATCTACAGATAACTTTGTTCCCACAGAAATAGGAACACATAGTGGTCTACAATCTGCCATGTTGAACCTGTCCAACACAGACTTCACATACTTACTCTGACTCAACCAAAGTTTTCTGTTAGACCTGTCTCTACTGATTTCCATACCCAAGATGTACCTAGTTGCCCCAAGATCTTTCATCTCAAACTGTGCTGACAACTGAGATTTAAAATTAGAAATCATACCCTTACCCTTCCCAAACAACAACATATCATCAACATATAATGCAACAATAAGAAGGTGATCATTTTTAACTCTGAAATAAACACAATAATCTAATTTTGATCTTAAAAATCTAATTGACAACATAAAGGCATCAAACTTAAGGTACCACATCCTAGGAGATTGCTTCAAACCATATAGAGATTTCTTTAATCTGCAAACTAAGGATTCTTTACCTTTAACAATGTAGTGCTTAGGCTGTGACATATAAATCTCTTCCTCCAAATTACCATGAAGGAAAGCTGTCTTTACATCCATCTGTTCTATCTCTAAATCATATGAAGCAACAAGAGATAACAGAAATCTAATGGATGTCAACTTTGCAATAGGAGAGAATATTTCACCATAATCTATTCCCTCTACCTGTGAATATCCCTTTGCAACCAATCTAGCTTTGTACCTTTCAACACTGCCATCTGCACAGAATTTCTTCTTGAACACCCATTTATAGCCAATAGATTTTCTCCCTTTAGGAAAAGTTACAAGGTCCCAAGTTTTGTTTTTCTCCAATGAAGCCATCTCATCATCCATAGCCTCAATCCAGGAACCTGCATCTTCCATGCCCAAAGCCTCTTTCACAGATCTAGGCTCATCAGTGTTAGTAATCAAAGCAAAGGCACAACTGGAATCTAACATAGAATAACCAAACCTTTTTGGTTTCTTTCTTTCTCTCGTGGATCTCCTCAAGGGCTACAGTTGAGGTTGTTCTTCCTGTTCTTCTGAACTATTAGAACTGCTAGAGCTCTCCTCATCATTAGGCCCAACATGGTCTCTCTGTTCAGTCTTCTCAGGGGTAGGAGGCAACTGAACAACATCTTTTTCCTTTTCTTTTTCATCTAGTTGTAGCACAATAGGAGAAGATGTTAGCTCTCTAAAAATAACATTTCTACTATACAACACCTTACTAGTCATAGGATCCCAAAGCTTGTATCCTTTCACACCAGCACTGTATCCGATGAAAATACATTTAACAGCTTTGTTTTCCAACTTAGATCTTTTCTCCTTTGGAACATGTGCATAAGCTTCACAACCAAAAACACAAAGATGTCTAATTGAAGGCTTCTTACCAGACCACACCTCCATGGGTGTCTTACCAACAAGGGCTGATGTAGGAGATCTGTTAACCAGATAGCAAGCAGTGGCCATAGCTTCGGCCCAAAACCTTTGTTCTGAACCAGCTCCACTAAGCATATTCCTAGCCTTCTCCATCAGTGTCATGTTCATTCTCTCTGCAACTCCATTTTGCTGTGGGGTATAAGGAGTTGTCTTATGCCTCTCGATACCTTGTTCTTTATAGAACTGTTCAAACTCTGCTGAGCAAAACTCACCACCATTATCAGTTCTCACACACTTAATCTTCTTACTAGTCTGATTCTCTACAAGAGCTTTAAATTCCTTGAACCGACTAAAGACTTGTGTCTTACTTTTAAGGAAATAAATCCACGTCCTTCTATTGTAATCATCTATGAAAGATAAAAAAAATACAGACTTGGAGATTGAAGGAACTTTTACAGGACCAAATACATCAGAATGAATAAGATCCAAAACATCAGAAGATTTGTGAGAACTAGAGTAAAAATGAACATGATTTTGTTTACCATAGACACAGTGTTCGTAGAAGTCAAACTCAAGATTGCAATCATTTAACCCCTCAACAAGATTTTTATTTTTCAGGGTTCTAAGACCCTTTTCACCAACATGGCCAAATCTCATATGCCACAACATTGTCTTTTCTACAAGAAGCTTACCTTCCAAAGTGTTTGCACTACCATCGGAACCAATAGCCACAGAATTCTTCACTGCTTGTTCAGATGGTGAGGATGAAGAACTATTACATAGAGGAATACATGCATCTAGCTGAAATAAGGTACCTCTCCTAGTACCCCTTGCAAGCACTATCGATCCTCTCATCATCTTGCATCCTTCTTTCAAAAAAACAACTTGCACACCTACATCATTCAGCATACTTACAGATAATAGGTTTCGTGCCAAACCCAAAATGTGCAAAACTTCATTGATTCCATTTACTCGTCCATCAGGAAATTTGATAGTGACCCTTCCACGTCCAACTATCTTTAGGTGAGAATCATCACCCAAGTACACCTTTCCACCATCGAACTCTTCATATTTTGAGAACCAGTTTTGATGAGAGGTCATGTGAAAAGATGCACCCAAGTCAACCAACCACACATCATTAGATGCATGGGCTACCAAAGCTGCGATGAATGCATCACCATCTTCTTGAGATCTTTCTGAAGCTGAATCTGAACCTTTCTTCTTCTTCTTCGGCTCTTTGCAATCTTTACAGAAGTGCCCAGATTTATCACAGTTCCAACATTTTGCCTTGGACTTATTGGAAGTCTTTGACTTCCCATGGGATTTGGATCTACCCTTATTGTCAGACTTATTGTCATTTTTCTTCCCTCTTTCAATGGATCTCCCACGAATAGCAAGGGCTTCTTTTTTCAAAATGGAAGCCTTTCTCCGCATCTCCTCTGATAGTAGTGAAGACACCGCATCATCCATTTTGAAGGTGACTAACATGCTTCCGAGAGCCATCACAAGATGGTCCCATGAATCCGATAAAGAACACAAAAGTGTGTAGCAACGATCCTCCTCCTCTAACTTGACACCAGCTGATGTCAACTATGCAGCCAGTAGATTAAATGCATTTAAATGATCCGTTAAGGATCCACCTTCCTCCATTCATAGAGAGTACAACTTCTTCCTCAGGAACAACTTGTTCACTAGAGATTTGGCTTGATACACGGCCACAAGTCTTTCCCACAAACTATTTGCAGTTTTCTCATCTAGAACATTCAGAAGAACTGCATCAGTTAAACAGAGTCTTATGAGACCCTTAGCTTTACGGTCTTTGATATCCCAATCTGCTTGAGCTATAGTTGCTGGTCTTGTAGCATTTGAAGTTGCTTTCCATAGGTCATGATCTTCCAACATGTCTTCCATCTTGAGTTTCCACAACTCAAAATTAGTGCCATTAAATTTCTCCACCTCCATTCTTCCATATGATGAACTTGCCATCTCAATCTGCAAATAAGATTCAGAATGCTCTGCAAAAAAATCCCACTCAAACTTGAGATCAGCTCAAAAAACCCTACCCAACAACTAGGATCAAAAGTTGATCAAGCTCTGATACCACTTGTAAGGAAAATCAAGTGCGAAAACAACTTCCTACGCTAATCTCTATAGGAGAGTATTGTGAAAATTCTTATAAATCCTTACAATTTTAGATTCATTAACTACTTTAACAAAGATATTGCAACCACATACCATGCATACAGAAAAATAGAGAATGACACAGTGATATACCCTAGGGAAACCTTTCGGTAAAAACCCCAGCACTCCAAAACCTGCACAATGTATTGATCAAAACTATTACAACTTACAATACACTTGCAATGCAAGTTCTTTCAGAAGATTTCAAAACCCTTGAAGACAAATCACAGTAGCATAAAATGTTCCAACAATACACTCACATCACATCTCTTCACAACCCTAAAAAATCTTATATCATGCACTTCACTTTTTAGGGCTATTCCCAAAGATAACCGTATTAGGGTTTTACCATTCTCTGAGAAAATAGGAACCCCAAAAAATTTTTCAGGCCGATGCCCCGAACCCCACGATTGGGGAAGAGTGTACAGTACTCAAATTTATCAGTTGCCACATGTCTTCACCTGTCATTGAATCTTCCTTACATAGCTCTTACGTGTCATAGGAATTCATCATAACTGTTTTAGCCATGATCTCCTTACACACAATTCAAGATGCTGACACATCAACATTATTTGCAAGAAATACATTTTACAAAACAAATAATAAGAATAGGAATTATCCAAGGTTGAGACACCTTATTCCTAACAAGAAGAAGACATGTAGAGTTATCTTTAAGGGTACTTGCTATAATTGTGGAGAGGAAGGACACCGTTCTTTTGAGTGTACACAGAAGAAGCTTGGTGACCGATGAACTGCTGTGGTGAATGAGAATGAACCTGAATCTGAGAACTTGCTGCTTTGGTGAACATTACTTGGTACAAAGGAGGAACCTTGTCAGAGGAGTAACTTGTTTATGACCTGATGCAATTCTGGAGGTAAACTCTATGATGTTATTGCTGATAGTGGTAGTATTGATAACCTTGTTACTGAGGACATGGTTTAGAGACTTGGGTTGAATAGAATGAAGCATCCTTGTCCTTATAGGATTGGTTGGTTACAAGATGTTCATGCTCTAGAAGTAAGAGAACAATGCTTTATTGTTGTTCAGATTGGCTAGTACAAGGATCGTGTTACGTGACATTATGAAGATGAATAGTTGTGATATATTTCTTGGTAGACCTTGACAATATGATTGCAGAGCTATGTATGACTGTGTAAGAAATGTGTTTACTATTGAGAAGGATGACAGGAAATTTTCCCTGATGCCTTTGCTAGATACAACACTTGGTGGGAGAATCCTGAGTATTGGTAGCTGAGTTGTGATTGTGGATCCAGAGAAAATGAATGATTAGTATAGAGAACCGACCTGTGTGTTGTCAAGAAAAGACTTGAAGAGACAAAGAAAGCTAAAGTGGAAGAGTATGCAAGTTGAAAAGGTGGAAGACTTGTATGTGAAGAACCAGTTTAGGGTTTATGTGCTAAATCCTGATAGATGTTCTTCTCACATATGAACATCTTTTGGAACCTGGGGTGTCTGATGTAGGGGCATCCAAGGTTGAGGTAAGGGCATTCTTTGTCCTTCATGAAATTGCATAGGGTGTTTATATTTTGGCTAGTGTTACTTGGTTACAGCCTTGACCGACAACCTTGGTCACTAAAGGAAGCTCAGTCGCTGAAGGAACTCGGTAATCTCTGGCACTTGGTGAAAGTGTTACTCAATGATGCCTGCGGTGCTTAGTTGACACTAGTGCTCGGCAATGCTTGGCATGCTCAGTTATTTCACTGTTGCTCGGTAGTTCTGGTTTACCGATTAGAGTTCTGTGTGATTTGGTGGGCTAACTTGATGCATTTATTGTCAGTAACTATTGTTATAGGATGACATGTTAGATTAAATGTTTGTAAGGCTATTTTGATGCTGACTTGTATTGAATTTAATAATTGTTGGGGGGAGTTAATGGTTTCATCCAGCCGACTTGTGGTTGATGATTAGTATTTAAGGGGTGTTTGGGGTAGATGTTTAGGGGGATAGAAGGAGATCATATAAGTTCATGACTTGAAGGCTTAGTGAATCAGATCTGAGGTTCTGAAAGCTAGAGTTGGCGAAGTTGTGGAAAAGATCTTGCATGATCTTGTATTTCAGATTGTTATCTGATAGTTTGTAATTGCAGAGCTAGTGGTTTGCACACTTGGAGAAAAGGAGATTGCTTGGAGGCTTGCGAGCTCAAGTTTAGATCTGTCTTAGGGTTTCCATCAACTTCTAATTATCTTAAGAGCTGAACTAGCTGAGATTGTATTGGATTTGTTTGGATCTTGTAGAATTGTTTCTGATTGTAATTGGCCCTAACCTAGAAGGCGTTACAACCGGGAATGTTAATGAAAATCAGAGTTAAATAATTACCTTGTTGTTGTGCTGTTGAGTAATCCGTTGTGTTGTTCTATTGGCTACAAGGTTTGGACTGTCCTTAATTGGATCCACCTACCTTGACTGCATTAGTATGGATCCACACATAGCAATGTTTCCACTCACATAAGAATAATATCAAAAAAGAATTGATTTCAAAGCAACAAGTTACAATTATGCATAAGAACACTCAATTGGCCTTTATACCAAGAGTTTGGATCCCAATGATTCTCAAATGAAAATTCCACAAATAAAAGTAATACCTCACATTGGATAAACATATCACAATCATAGAATTCTAAATTTTATAAAATGCCATTCATGGCCAAAAACTAGTTCTAAAGGCCATCACCATTGATGGTCCTCCAAAAAAACCAAAAATTTAAACATAAAACTCTATGAACCTGAGAAAACCCTTTGGTTCCCAAGTGAGAAAACGTCAAACTCATCTAATAAAATTCATGTTTTTTTCCAGACATAGAGAAATGGATAGCATGGTATTATATCAAAACCAAATTTCACATGCAAAATAAGGATAAGCCCAAATGACCATCACTAAAATCACAAGTATATACTACTATCCAAAACAACAGTAATATTATGATGATCAAAATAATATAACTATAACTTGGTGCATCATATAAATGCCAATACCCAAAAAACAATATGTGAAAAGTCATAGGATAATATCAATAGAGTCAAACTTAGATCAAAATGAAAATGATAGAATGTAACCACCAAAGGAACAACAACCTCCCACCTAGGCCTGGGCTATTTCCTATGATCCTACAAAAAGATAGGGGTATAAATCTCTCAATTGTGAAGCATCATCCTAAGTAGCTAAAGTCTCATCGCTTAGGTCCCATTGGATCCTTGTGTGCTCTATGTAGTGACCCCTAAGGGTCAACCTTTGATGCTAAATAATATAGATGGGCTCCAAATAAATTTGACCATCCTTTAATTGTAAAGCACCCCAATCAAGTACATGGGTCACATCGAGAATATACTATCTAAGCATAGAAACATAGACCTCATCATGGAGGAGGGATAGAATAGGTGGAAATTCCATGTTGTAGGAAACAAGATGATCCTCTCAAGAATCTCAAATGGACCAATAAAATATGGTGCTAACTGAGGGCCTTTCCTATAATATATGGGGCTCTTCTATGATCAAACTTTTGAGAATACACAGTTACCCATTGAGAAAAGATGATCCAACTTATATACATCATCATACTTCTTCTACTAATATTAAGTAGTAAATAAATTCTCTCTATTAAAAACAATCACACGATCCTCTAAAAAATCCTAACTCAAAGGTGTACGACATAAACGACCATACACAGCTTGAAAGGGACACATGTCATGAGAACTATGGTACCCATTATTTAAGGAAAACTCTACTAGATATAAGTGGTACTCCCACTATTACTCTTGATCCATCACATACATATAAAGAATATCCTCGAGAACTTTGTTCACCTACTTTTTCTGACCATTAGTCTTAGGGTGGCATGTAAAATTAACATTGAGATGCGAACCCAAAGCAAGCTAAGAGGAAGTCCACAATACTGATGTGAATACTAGACCTCTATTAGAAATAATCCTATGAGGTATCCCATGCAACTGAACTATATCCTCCATAAATACATGTGTTATAGATGCAATAGTACATGAAGATATCATAGGGGAAAAGTGAGCCACCTTGGGAAACTTGTCCATAGTAACCATGATTGCATTGTGATGACACACTAACATAGGTAGCTCAATAATAATATCAAGAGATATAGGGTCCCACTTCCACTTGGGCATGGAATGTGGTTGCAAAAGACCCATTGGATGTTGATGCTCTTCCTTCACCTGCTAACACTCAAGGCATCTAGTCATAAAATTGACTTCCTACCTCATCTATGCCCAATGGTCCAAGTATCTAAGGTCACCATGCATCCTTTTGATGCAAGGATATGCTAAATGCAACACATGATGTTCCTTTGACAACACCAAAGAATAAATATTTCCTTAAAATTGTACATAAATATGACTGAGATGTTATAAAAGTCCATCAAAATTCAAGGAATAACCTGTAAATCTCTTGAACTCAATTTCCACTCTCACTTTCTAGTATCAAGTGTCACTAGGTAGTGTCACAAGAATAGGACTATAAAAATATACACCCAGAGCCAGGAATACATGACAACATTCTCCTTCCCCTTGATGTAACCAATGCCAAAATAATACTCACTATGAAACCCCATTCAATAGTTTTTCCATGCATCAAGGTTTGGTTGAGTAAAGATATATTCTAAGATTTGATGATCACTATGCAACTCAAATCGATGAGCCAAAAGAAAATGTCTCCAACACACAAGTGCATGGACTATTGTCCCTAACTTCAAATTGTGGGTGGGACAATTTAGCTCATGATCCTTGAGCTTACAGGACTCACATGTAATCACTTGTCTCTCCTGTATATGAATTTCCTCCACACCCTCCAATGATGCATTAGTGCATGCCATGAACTCACCTGTAGGATCCAATACTACCAAGATAGGTGCACTGGTTAATTGCTCCCTAAGAGATTTGAAATTTTCCACACATTTCAATCAACACACAAACCTCTTCCTCATTCTTTGGAGAGAAGTAATAGAGTGTGCTAACTGAGAAAAGTCTTTCATGAATCAATGGTAGTAACCCACCAAATCCATGAACCTAGGGACCTCTGAAACATTGATCGATGTTGGATGATCCATAATGGCCAAATCTTAGAGGGATATACTATAATACCCTTTCCTAAGATGATATGACCCAAATACATCACCTTATTCTAGAGGAAATTATAATTGGCTATGCTTCCATAAAGATGATAGTCACAAAGACGCCAAAAAACTTGATGCAAATGACCCTCATATTCCTTCATTGTCATCAAATATACCAAAATATCATCAAGAAACACAATTACAAATTAGTCAAGGTAGGCATGAAATACTTCATTCATAAGACTGATGAGCACTGATAGAGCATTAGTTAAACCAAAAGATACTATTGTGAAACCATAATGTCCATATTGGGTATGAAATGTTGTCTAATGAATGTCATCCTCATGGATGTGAAGCTGATGATACCCTAACTTGAGGTCTATCTTCAAGAACACCCTATCTCTTTTCATCTGATCAAACAAGTAATTGATCCTCAACAAGGGATATTGATTTTTCACCATCACCTTACTCAACTGTCAATAGTCAATGCACAAGAAAAGAGATTTTTCCTTCTTAAAAAACATGATTGGTGCTCCCCAAGGGGAAACATTAGTAAAAATATGGCCCTTAGCCAACATCTCCTCTAACTACAAATGAAGCTCACACATCTCCTAAGCGGTCATATGGTATGGTGCCCTGTAAATGTGCTCTACTCCTAGAATGAGATCAACATGAAAATCTATGTCATGCTTAAGCAACATGTCTAGAATCTCACTTGAAAACACATCTACAAACTCCCAAAGAAGTGGGTGATCATTAAGAGATACCTCTCAACTCTCACCACCATCGAGGGCACTCATAGAGACTATGAACAACTAGCAACCCTATCACATACTCTACTTCAGCTGCTTAGCTGAGATCATACAAAGTGAAATAGGTCTTTAGACCCCTACTAGCTCAACACATCCACCTATGTCATCCAAACATTGTACCAACTTATGTGGCAATCTACATAAGCTTGGTGGGTAGGTAACCAATCCACACCTAAAACAACTCCATAGGATCCCAATGGTAGGATGTGAAGATCAATAATAGTGTTGAAGGTGATAAAATCCAACACACAACTAAGAACTACATAGTCTATAACCACCTTAAAACATGTGGCTCACTCTACCTACCAACTATCCACCTTCCTTGGTTCCACTAGCCCACACCACTTCATGAGAAAAGGGAGAATAAATGAATTTGAATCACCAAAATCAAATAGAGGAATAAATCCTACATAACACATTTGTAGCCTCAACAATAGTTCCTTAATTCTTAGCCTAATAGTTGTCAACCACTACAAATACTCTGTGGTACCTACCTGTATCCCTTCTTATGGGATCCAAAGCAATTGACCTCTGTCTAGATCCTAGAACTAATATTTGAGGATAATGGATAACCGTGTGACCCTCTTGGCCATAAGAGAAATATCCTCCTCTACCATAACTATGATCTATAGAAGGTACACTCGACTCAAAGAAACTGCCTCTACCTGAGCTTTGTTGACCACTCTAAGGTGTAGTCCTAGATTTTTCTCTATGATACCTATCTCTAGGATGCATACCACCATGATGTTTTAAATGGTGACTACCCTACTGGTAAGAAGAAACCAAAGAAAGCCTTTTCCTCTACTACTACTAGTGACCTATCCTAGGAGGTGTAAAATGTGCCCAAAACATGTTGAGGGATATGCATGAGTACCTTGTGCACTTGATCCTAAAGGAAGTGCATTTATAAGTTGTACTAATGTCCAACCTCCAAGGTCCCTAACTATGTTCTCCTTAACCAATGTTTCCTTCTCTATGTAAATCTCTATTGTCCATGGCTAACAAACTCAAATCTCACCACCAATATGGGTATTTAGGCACCAAACAAAATGTTGGACTAGCATTAGATCATCATCTAATATTTTAACACATTTTTTTATATCAAATAACATGAGCTCATATTGATCCCCTATCATGGACTGTTGGATTACGAAGAGGGAGGGGTGAATCGGTAATCCTAATCACAAATACCTTAAAATACTTTTCCTGATTAACTCGGTAACTACTTGATAGAAACACAGTTATCTATTTACTGACAACAATAAATAAACTATAACTTTTAGTAAATCATTCACACAATGAGTCATAATGTTTAACACTAATATTTAACATGGAAACCCAACTTTGGGAAAAACCACTATGGGAATTGTCTCCCACTAAGAAATATACTCTTCTGAAGTATGTCTGGTTAAGAGCTAATCTGGTTAAAGATTACAAAACACATTGTTAGGTGTGACCTAGTTAAGGGATTAACCTCAGATCTATTAGGATCTTCACCCTGTTAGAAGTGGGCTTGTTAGAGGGCTTAAAACACTATTTTAGATTGTCACCTTTCTCAAGGATTTACAATAAGACTGTTAAGTCCACTATGTTAAGAGATTTCTCTGTTACAAATTATAGTAAGAAATAGTAATAAAAATGACCTACAGATGTGCAACTATATTTTCTCAATCAGATTCTTGTGCACTCTTCAATCTTCACTTCAATTATTCATCTTCTATTGGCATCAACACTTCATAAAATCATTGATTTTTTGCTCAGAATCTCTTTGTTCCTTCTTCTCTACAATAGTCGGTAATCCTTCAACTATTTAGTTTTCCAACCATTTGTCCATATTAGATCATCCTTTATAT
Organism: Chamaecyparis obtusa; assembly: GCA_027943335.1. Classification (NCBI taxonomy): domain Eukaryota; kingdom Viridiplantae; phylum Streptophyta; class Pinopsida; order Cupressales; family Cupressaceae; genus Chamaecyparis; species Chamaecyparis obtusa. The sequence continues at coordinate 254,417 of BSBK01002250.1, read as the reverse complement.
AGACATATTTTTCCTTGTAATCTCATCTATTATATTTTCCTTTAATCAATCTTGACCGTTCAATTTATTATGTATCATATCTGGATCTCGGTAACACATTTCCTTTTCACCTAGGAACTTGAACTTTTCTAGAAACTTGTTCCATCTCTTTTTGCCCCTTATATCTTTCCATAGATCTTCATCTTGAATTTTCATTATTGTAGATCTCTTGTAACTAAATTTCCTCATCATCATGATCATCCAGCTCATCATCGCTAATCATTAAATATCGATTCCATCCATATTTAATATCTTTTCCTTACTCAGTGTTCTTCACTTAGAATTCGGTTACATCGCTCGATGCCTAAGCCTTTCCTCTTTACTGAGTGACCAAATTTTACCTTTACCTTACCTAGTGACATTTCCATTTCAGTAGCCAAAACAACTTTACTTACCGAATTCTTAAAATTTTATCACCATGCTTTACCCACTTAACATACTCATATGTTAGGTAGAAAGCAATCATATCAACATAATCAAATCATTGTACGATTTGTATCTATTACCCATTTAAGTTCTACAACTTCTCAACTTCTTATTTCTTCTTCTCCTTAACTCATTCACCTTATATCATTACTGAATGATATGACAACATAATATATATCATAAATAAATTGGTTGACATCAATGACAAGACTATAACTGATCTAACCTTTCTACTATCATGTATTCCTATGATATTTGTGGGTCTTCATAATCATCTCCATCAGATAATCAATCATCAACTTTATTATTAGTTATGGTAACAATTGACAACTAATGTAGCTCATGAAACTCATTGGCATGTCTCTCATGGAAGTTCTTAGAAAAAAAGTGCATGAAACAATTTTAAAAAGATCTCCCATGATACATAAGTGATATCTAAATCGAGCTTTTTCTCCTCCATGCACCACCAATTAGATACAAAACCTTTGAGATGCATGATGGCACACTAGGCCTTAGTGTTTCTCACATATGCATGCTTGGAAATGCAAGGATCAAGATCTATCAACCAAATATTGGTCTTTGTACCCCTGTATTATCCTTCAAATGTGGATGGAAGTTAAGTCTCCCTTGTGCCTTGCCAAAATAGAATCCTCATCCATTGCTGCTTAATCTCTCCGGTGAGGGGTTCTCTACCTCTCCTATGATCTATCATGGAGCCACTTGGGCTCAAGAATTCTTGTGCTCTCCCTTTTTCTCTTGGTGACCCTAGTTTGATGGACGAGACTCCTTGTGTTGAGATGCCTCTTGATGAGGTCTCAACCATGTAATAATCTCCTAGAGTAAATTAAGGATATGAGGATTCCTAATTCCATCACCTTGACCACCCCTCTGATCATCATGTTGACCATCTTGACAATCATCCTGATGTTCCTCTTCCTCAAGATCCTCTTGTCCAAGATTTTATCATGTGCCCATACGAGCACCCCTATTCTCTCCATAATTCTTGTTCCTATGAGGCACCTTTCATAACATAATAAGATATAGGTTAGGACCATCATAAATAGATCTATATGTCATTCTAAGGAAGTAAAGGAACAATAATAAACATCAAGGAATACTATAATCAACCACACACCACTCACACCAAACACAATGAGCATGTAAACATCAAATATCCCAATGTATGAACATGGGCTCTGATGAAAAATGTAATGCCCTCCCAAGGGACCCTCAGAACATAGGGGTAAAACATGCACATAATTTTTTTGAAATAACTATATTAACATATACATAACACAAGATAGTATTACACACAACATGAAGATAAGGGCAACGATAATTTTGCAATCCTACACAAGTAGAAGGCTTAACATGCTTTCAAGGGTTCTAAGACATCTTGCTACGTAATTGAAATGAAATCTAATGTTCCTTGACTTGACTCAAGAGCTCAGACTATGTCCAACAAGCTACATATGAAACCAAGTCAATCAAAGACTCATGGCTACAAGTTGAGGAGACTAGGTGAACTCTTTAATTTGATCTAACCATCTTGGTTCATTTTACACATGATAAATGTTCTTAAGATAACCAAGATCATTTAATCCATTAATCCATCATGATAAACCAATTGGAAAACCCCATTAACATATGATAAAACAACTTGACATCCAAAAAAATTTCAAGAAATAACCTTCCACATGAAATTGGGTAGAGACATCGATGGGAAGGCAAAGATGCCAAAAATACCAAGTAGCATTTTGTAGGCGTAAACGTTGATCTATAGGATTCACCTACATATTGTGGTAGATCTCAATCTAGAGAGGCAAATACGCCACTCTACAAAAAAAGACACAAAAAATGGAGACGTTGGTCCCCATACACAAACATCAATTTGCAAGGATGACCTAGTCTTGAGACAAAATCTCAGATTGATGTAGAGACATCGCTCCCTAGGTGGAGACACTTATCTATATAGGCACTAGGATGTAGGCACATACGCCAATTCAAAATCTCTGGCCCAAACTCTTAGAAATATCAACTTATAACTTGGCCTAATGAAACAAAAGGTTAACATACTAACTTACCCTCATCAGGGTCAACTTCACTTGATTACAATAACATAAATACAATTACATTATCCTTCAAATTACATAAATACAACACTGAAATTGAAAGAGAAAGATAGAGCAGTCTAGTAGGAACTCAAGCTAATGTCTCTAAATCCAATTCTTAACTTGTACACTGGGACTTTTGTACATAAGTATTGACAATTTTTGAGGTGGTTGTAATGCAAAATTATTTGAGCCACTTTTTGACTATTTGGTGTTTAACAAATTTTAAAGGGAGCATCATTTTCTTCAGATTACAAGAATTGAGTATAACACCCCTTATAAATTATAGTACATCAAGTAAAATTTTTAATGTGACCGATGACACTAAAGTGATACATCCTTTGGTCCCACGTGGGCTAGAGGTAGACTGAACCTTGTGACCTAATGCGCTACAAGAAGCTCTCACCAATCAAACTAGGCCACCAACCCTTACAAGAAGCATCATTAATAACAAAGGACAAAAATACAATTTTTAAGCACTTAAGTTGGATATAAAGACAACTAAAACAATACTATATAGCAGCTAAGTTCCTAACAAAATGTTGCTAGGATTGTTTAAGATTTAGGAAAAAAAATTGAAAGTGTTGAAATTTTTTTAGTAAACTTTACAGTGAAATGTTGGTAGGCCTATGTAAAGAGTTTGAAAATTATACCTTTAACTCTTAAAATGTATAAATTTTTGAAATGTCAATGTGTTGCTTATATATTTAACATTTTTGTTAAAGGAAAATGAAATATTTTATATATGAATTATATTGACAATTATATATACAAAGAGTTGAAACATGTAGAAATATATAATGTCAATTAATGCTAAATATAGACAAGTCTTAAGTAGAGCATTGCTATCGTAGGGTATTGAACAATGACATTTGGAAAGTGTGTTTGGTTATAATCATTATTATATGAAATATAGAACTACATTATAACATATGTTTTCTTTTCTATTATAGTATATTCTAAATGATCTTGATTAGAATTGAAGAAGAGACCTAGAATGACTACATATGACCTCTTTTGCAAATTATTATATATCAAAATAGTTAATATAGTACAATTTATTTATATGTTAAAAAAATTAGATGTTATAATATATTATTTTTTTATTTTTTATATTTTATATTTTTAATAGATCCATTAAAGTTGTCAAAATGTTTTCACTAAAAATCTATATTGAATATCTAAAGTGTAATAAATGTTGGACAAGTTTTTAAAAAAAAATCATTTTAATATGAATTTAGATTGCTAGTAGATCTATTAATAATTATTATATTTAAAATATAATAACTTCTTAAGTGAATGAAGAATTTGTACTATGATATTTATTTATGTATATTTATGTCAAAAAGTAATAAGTGAAATAGTCATTTAGCAAATTATAATATACATTTATTTTAATAATAATTTTAAATTTGTCAAATAGAATATGATATAAAAGTTATTTTGTCAAAATTTATTTTATTTAAATATGGAGGCATTTGGTTGGAAAAGTAAAGGCAACATGTTGAATTGACAAAAGAGTAGAAAAATGATGGGGAAAAATGCATATCTATATTGTGTTGGACAACATTCATACTAAAAATCTTGGATTGGCATATGGATATTCATTAATTTATTTAAAATATTACTAAATTGAAATTCCTTGTTGAAAATATTAGTTAATTAAAATTGAATTTCAATTTTTGACATTAAATTGTAAAATTGCACATCTATTTTATATTCGTTTTAAAAAAAGTATAAACTATTTATTTTAATACTTTTAAATTATACAATTAATAAAAATAATAATAACTTATTTAATACTTTTAAAATATGGTTTATAAAGAAACTGTTATATAATATATGTTTCTCTTAACAATGAAAAAATAGTAAAAACCTATTTCATAAATGAATACAATATTCTCCAAACGATGGAACATTAGAAAAAACCCATTTTCTGTAATCTTCGTCGTTTGTGGTCATTTTTTGAATTCCCGAATTAGAAAGTTAATCCCCATTTTTGGGCTATAGATTAATTAATTCCAAAAAAAATTTGGAATTAATTTTTTATTCCTAAATAGATCAGGGATTATAATCTTATTTTTTTAAAATAATTTTTTTAATATATTTTTTTTCTAATCTTATTTTTTAAAGTTAATAATACATATTTTAATTTAAAAATATATAAGTTAAAAATACATATATATTTTAATTAAAAAAATAGCAACAAAAATGATAAGTTCAAAAATTAAAATTTGTAAGAAAATATTTTTTTTATAATTATAATTTTTTAATAAGTTAAAAATACATATTGTTCAAATTAATTAAAAAATGAAAAATAATCCTTATTCCAATTCGGATCCAAACACATAATAGATTATTTCAGCTTTCGTTTTCAGAATTAATTAATCTGAAAATAGGTCCTTATTTTAGAATAGATCTATTCTGCATAAATTAATTTCATGCACCAAACAGGCCCTAAAGTATAATGGACCATGAGTTAACAATTCACCCAAGACTCCCAATTCTTATAATTATGATACACGTTGCATGTCTATTTACAGTGGAAAATTAGTAATTGAAAACTAATTATTGAAAGCTTATTTGCAAGGTCTCTCAATCAAAATAAAAGCTAATTTATCATGCTCTTCGAAAGAGCCCCTATCTGCCCAATTCAAAAGCTCCTCCCAACTAAAAGAATGGAGTACATAACACCGGCAACCTTGGACCAGCCTGCCTCAACAAAATTGTAACTTCCACTTATTCATTGGTGAGTAATACAACTCTACCAGTTATTGATCAGCGAGGTAAACAAATGTTGATCTTCCACTAATTCAGTGATATAAGAAAATGCAATACTTTCCACTTATTCAGTGGACTGAGCAAATACATCAAAGTGCAAGGAAAAAAGCATTGGCATTACTACTGTCCAGGGCATTAGAAAGTTTGCTTATATGTATCACAATCATCAAATGGAAGTATAATTTCTGATATAATCTGATATTAAATGTTGATCATTGAATAAAATGCTACAAAAACCACCAAAGAAGCCAAATATCATGAACAAATCATCTTAACTAATAAAAATAGCATGATACCTTGAATTGAATGTTAAGGAATATTGTGCAGGTCCAATGACACTTTCTTTTCTGCTCTTAATTGTCAAATCAGACTGGACACTCTCTGAAAAGCACTCCACAAACGGTTGTAGCAAAGCCCTGTTAAAAAATACAACATCCAAACTGAAATATGCTACATGTGACCTCCTTTTGTTCTCCTTAGGACTATAGTATATCAGAATATTTAGACAAAATGAACTGTTGCAGGTTTGATAACCATCAAACTAGTTGTCGGTGTAGCAAGGATGTGCTTAAACTTACAACTATCTCATCAATTAAGCCAAGTTCATAGAATAATTTCATGGCTTTCATTAATCACTTCCTAGGTACTTCTATACCATCAGAAATCAACTTAAAAAATTGAACACTTTGACTACACATTCACACACCTTTCTATGCTCGGTATGGCTAAAAGTATTGCACTAAGTAACATATCTATATTACGCCCTGTTTACAAGCATAAAACTTCTTCTTTAATGAAGTTTCTAATTTTCAAACCCTATTGTCCACAAACATTTTTTAACAAAGTTCATGAGAGGATTGTCATTTATGTGGATATTTTGTGTTTCTAGCATTACAGGAAAGCATTTTGCAGTCCAAAACTCTAAACCATCCGCATTGGAATCCAATCTTCAAGACTTTAGGCTTCTTTGTAATTAAAAATAACACCCAATTTAAAATTTCAAGAGGTTGTAAAGAACTCTAAATCTAAAAACTATATTTTCTATAGGCCAACAAAAGAAAATTGGTAAACATTCATAGAGAGAGTTCAAACATATTTTCTGAATTAAAATATCTAGAATAGAAAAACAAAAATGATAGTTCAACCTTCAATCCAAGAGAAAATCATACATGGCATTCCTCCAAACAAGAAAATATAAAGTAAAACAACATATTATTAAGGAAATATCATACTTACCAGGCTAGGAAGTGAAAATTTTATAGTGGAAATTCGTACAAGCCGCAACCACAAACAAACTAGACCGAATGCATGAATAACAAACAAATTATATCACAATTTCTAATATAATTGAACATAAATAACTTAGCAAATAATGATACAATCTCGATAGAATTAAATAGAGACCGCTTTCACAAATTATATTCAAAACTCACCATAATTGAACGAACATGAGGTGCCTAACACCTGTCCAGGCAGTGAGAAAGCATCGAGACTTGTGGGTGCAAAAAACACCAAAGTTGTGGTCAAGAAGAAAAATGTCAACTAAATAAGATTGACTCATTAGTGGCTTAGTGGTGCTTCCTCTAAGTTATTTACTGTTATACTTTGTGCAGATACATTAAACTGTAAAATCATATAATACTATGTTTCTTACTATTTCTAATTTATTACTGCTATGCACCTTGCCTCGAGTAAAAATCAATTCAACGATTCCTTAAAATTTCTAGTCTTTACCACCCCAATTCTCTTAAAGTGCACAAAAATGTAAAGGATGAATTTAAAGACTAATTTTTGGTTATCCATGAGCATCAAATATCATTTTGTTTCATTTTCCACAAGATATATTATTCATTTTCTTTTTAAGTATACAATCACCTAGCATCAAAATAAACGAGTGAAAAGGAGCTTGATGCAGAATAAATTAACAAGAGTTTCCTTAAATTCAACTAGTTGTATCCAAAAATCATGGTAGATGAAAGGACAAACAATGTACTACAATAAAACAAAGTGAACACAAATCCAAGAAGTGAACACATTCACACTTAGTCATTTTTCCATTTGATCTTACTCTATTACTAATCCATATACTCTTTTGTTAAGCTTACTCTAATTTAATTTTTTGCCTAAATATTTGTGATTTATGTAACAGAGGCTACCTACAATCATAATTATTTTGAGGAAGTACTTATATATCGTAGTTGTAGACCATAAATGAATGATATTGTAAAGAGTAAACTTGAAGCAAATAAGCCCACAGGTCAAAGGGTATAAAGAAAGGATCTAGTTGAATGATCTGGTCTAAGTTAGTTTGCACCCTCACAAAAAGCATTAGAAAAAGTAAACAACAAACTAACTAAAAATTTATATGCTAAAATACATTGTGCTCAGTGTATGCATTTAACTCCACATCTATTCATAATTCATAGGAATTATATGTTTCCATGATAACTGAAATGCAAAAACACAATGAGATAATTTAGTTACACCCTGTGTAAAGGTATAGAAGGTTCTCGGAAAGAGAGAGAGAGTTGAGAAAATGAAGAAAAACTACCTATTACCTGTCAGTTATTGTATGGAACACATTCACCATGATGTTGAGCAGAGAAACCCCGTTTTAAAGCTATAAAGGGGATGCGAATCTTCCTTCACATCCCAATTTTGTTTATTTCTATCAGGTGAAATGATCTCCACTAAATGTCATAAGGATTTCATCTTATGTATACTTTTATTGGATGGTGTTGCCTATCATCTTGTATTTTTAGCTTGCACTAGAAATTTGAAAGAAAGCTCCACTGACCATTGATTACATGCCAATCTATTGAGAGATTTTCAATCTGCTACAAAATGTTGGTTGATAGTTAAGTTAAATTTCATAATTCATTACATCAACTCACCAACAGTAGCTTGACCTAGAGTTGTAACCGATTCTAACCCTAAAGCGGCAAAATAAGCTTGTATAAAATGGCTTAGGGTTAGGGATTTCATTACAATGTATATTTTAGTAGCTTCTTGCGGCGGTATTGAGCTGTAAGGGATTGCGGATTCTAATAAGGTTGTAATCACTGGATAATAATAATATTGGACTCATTTTTGGTGGATGTAGCCCAGGGATTGGGTGAACCACGTTAAATCTTTGTGTCTTGTGTTCTCTTTCTGTGTGGTTTATTGTTGATTGATATTAGTTATATTTTCATGTAACTATTATTTATGTCTTGTTAATCCTAACAAAAAGAGCCTTATCTAATTCATCATCCATGATTTGCAAATCCAGGTTCAAATCATCATCCTTATCAAGATCCACACACACAGCAATATTGTCAGCCATTTTATGATGCTTTTGTGAACGGGTTTTAGATCTAGTGATCCTTGATGTTGAAAGACTGAGAGGAGGTTCCTCGATCGATTTTTGAATGTTGGATCTCTTACCCTTAGTTTTCTTTTCACCTGCATCATCCACAAAATTAGAAACATTAGAAACATGTACAGGGGAAGGAAGAAGGATCTTTTATGCTTGTTTAGGAAAGACCGTTGATGATTCTATTTCCCTTTTCTGCTTAAGCCATTTTTTAGTAAGCCTGATTACACCCCAGGTTATCTATTGTATGTTATCCTCTTCTTCCCTTGTCCAATCAATTGTAGGCTCAAGTATGTCAGACAATTCTTTATATCCAGGTTCGATCACATCTGAACCATCATCATTAATTCCCCCAATATTCAATTTTAACTAAAAACATAGGACCTGAGATAATTTGAGTCTGATGTGTTCTCTTTTTGCAATCTTTGCCTCATTGGAGAAGTCTTCCTAGAAATATTCTAAGTGGGGTTTTGGTAGAATTTGTGCCTTCAAACACAAGGTTTATCTGGCAAAACCTTTGTTGTCGAACCTTTTTCTCCTTGAATAATATTTGAAATTGAAACCACACAAATCACACCCTATGATAATAGAATCTTCCATTGACTTGCATGAGAAATGACCCAGTTTAATTGGAAAAACATCTTCCCATTTCTCCTTAGGTAGAGATCTCTTCACAACTATAGCAATTTGTATGCATATTTCTGCTATAATGAAACAATCAAAAGAAAATCTAGGCAACTTTATAGGTTCATCTTCAAAACCACCTATCCTAAAATAAGTAAAGCGAGGGTACTGGATATAATAACTGCCATATGTTTGCACTAGATTTTTGGCATCTTCTGTCATCCTTTGATTCACAAGCCCGACCAATTCAAAACACAAATTTCCCATAAATACATCATGCACTTGTCTATAATTTTCTAAAACTTTATTTTTCTAAAGCGTAGGGTAGTATTCAAATACAGTCATATCCTTCATCCATGGTTCATGTGGAATTCCTATAAATTCTTTACTGCATGCAAGAGAATACATAAGGTATGAGGACATAAAGAAATCACTGCCATTTAGCTGAGACATCTTTAGCTGCTCTCTCAAAGAGTCGACAATTAATTCACCCTAGTCCAAGAACTATTTCCCCTCTAGGACAATTTAAATATAAAAGTACATCCACTCGACAAAGACATAGACTTCCAATGAACCTTTGATTCTATGCAACAATACCATGATGTCATGGATGTAAGGTTTCATGTGGTCTTTATTGAGGTGCTTGGGTAGCTGAGAACCTCCTTTTCGGGGTTTCTGTAACCAATTTCTAGCTATCACAGTCCTGTGTCTATTTTCATCTTCATTGAACCTAACAACTGACTGGGTGGGGGAATACTCAACAAATTTATAGTCAGGAATTTTCAGTGTTGAAACTATGAGGTCTTTATTGACTAAAATTAAGACCTCACCATTTTTCTTTTTAATACACTATGTCCTAATATCATATGCACTTATACATTCTAGAACCAGTTTTGGACAAATAATAGTTGGGGGGAATGCAACGACTTCTAATAGGCCACTGGCTAGAACTTCTAGCACAAAGGGTTTTTCTAGCTGACTAGCAAGCTGCTCCCTGAGCTCTTCCAAATCAAACCCCCTCAAATTTGTGTCACTTATAATAGGTCCTTCACAGGCTAAACTAGAAATATTCCCAAAGAAATGGAATCCAGATTTCATTTTGCTTCAACTTCTAGTTTTAAACTAAGTAAATCTTATCAAAACCCTTTTCAATCAAAGCTCCAAATACAGATAAGAAAGGAGTACCAGAACTCACCTTGAAACAAAGACACTTCAAATAAATTTATTGCTCTTAGCTGGTCTTGCCTTCGTTATTCTCCTCAAGAACACAAATGTTTATAATTTCCTTAATAATTTACTTTAAGTAGACAGGGCTAATTGAGATTTTATGCCTTAAATGCAAAATATTTCCTACGCGGAGAAAAGACCTGGTGATTCAAACTTTCACATAGGGGCAATAATGATTTCTTTTCATGATATTCCTGATGCATTACTGAATAATAATTACTATACACATGCCAGATCATCTTGATGTTATCTCATTAATTGCAAATTTTTTTTTCAGGATTTGTAGCATTAATGATTATTGTACATCTACCTTTCCACGTCACCTTAGGATCCCACTTTTTACTGTTAATCTCTATTGAGCATTTTTGGTTGTCATTAGTATCAAAGGATAGTAAACAGGTCGGTCGGTTATTTACATTGAGACAGTCGGTGACTAGAAGTAAGATAGAGTAGTCGGTAAAACCTTATACCGAGCATCACACAGTTAACCGAGCACCAGCGAAACCGACACCAACAGTTAGTAAACATCGAGCATCGCAGTATACACCGAGCAAATTATACAGTGTTTACCGATGGTCACAGTAAATGACATAGTAATCTAAAATGGCACATTATTCTATGTAAACGGTTATAACAGATCGTAAAATAGTTTACCAAGATCGAGGAGCATTTATTGTAAAAAATATTCATTAAATGCAATGATTATCTTATTTGTATTAGTTGATCTAGGTTATTTTGCACCGTAGATCTTAGGGTTATGATTTTCTTTTGTAACCTAATTTTTGCTTAAGCGGCAAAAATAGAACACTATATATTGTATATGTTCGCACCATTTTATGGGGGTTGTTGAACTGATATATATGAATCATGGAGCACTTGAAGAAATTGCCTATCTTCAAGACAATCAGTTTACCGAGCATAACAAAGTACATAGTTTTTTAGATTGAACAGAATCAGACAAGGCTACCAAGTAGAATAGAGCAGAGAACCATCATAGATAAGGTGATATTTTGATAAGCACTTATAGATCTATTTCAGACAATTGAGTTGTCAACTAGCAGATAGTTATCTATTACTTTCTAACAATTGTGATAGAGTTTTTTGTGAAATCTCTTAACATAGTAGACTTAACAGTCTTTGTATAAATCTCTTAACCGAGTACACACTTCATATAGTGTTGTTAAATCCTATAACTAGGTAGATCTAGCTGATCTAATATGTTACTCCTAACAGGGTAAGATCACCAGAAGTGATCAAAACTTGTAGCCTTAACAGACAAACCTTTTCTATCTGCAATAGTGAAGAATTTGTGGGTGTCATCCCCACTGCAGTTTTTACCTTCTAACAAGGGTTTCTGCGTTACCAAAATACTTGTGTTATGTGATTGTCATATTGATTTCATATTGTTTACTTTCTTAAGTTAACTAGATGATTGATTTATGCAATTAGATTCAAGTTATTTTGATCAGTTATCACAGTATTCAGTTATAAGATCAGAAAGGTTTTTGCAACCAAAGTTTTGAAGGCACTGGTTCACCCCTCCCCTCTCAGTACCTATCTCTCCTAATTCCAACAATTGGTATCAGAGCTTGATTCTCTTGTTTAATAGTTTAACCACTGAAGGGAAAAGATCTAAGTCATGGAGAGATACAAACTTGACAAGACTATTGAGAATCAGAAGATACAAATGTAGATGTTTGTGGAACAATATAAACAAGCCAAGGTAGAACTGAAGAAATTACTGGTTGAAAGAAAGAACCTTGCAATTCAGCAGAATGAAATAAGCTATCATGAAGAACCTATTGATGACATATTTGATCATATTGGATCAAGCTCTGGAAGCATCTCTGACGGATCCGAAAGCATAATCTTTGAGTTATCTGAAAAGAATCAACATCTATCCAAGCAAGTGAAAGCACTTCAAATTGGTCATGAATCTCAAATGGTGAGAATGGTGGAAATCATGAACAAAGGTAGACAAGCTGAACAAGATCAGAATCTGGCTATTGAATACTGAAGACTGATGACTAAACAACTTCAAGCAAAAGAAAGTGAAATCTAGAGACTCACTGATCGTCACTTCCAAGTATCAAATCAGACGATGACAGTTAATCAAGAAATGAATCGAGTAAATGGAGAATTATCAAGAAGACTTGAAGATGTAGCAACACTTAGAGAAGATAACGAAAAACTAAGAAATGAAATAAAAATGCAAAAGCAGCACAATGAGATGATGAAGATAGCCAAGGACAACTCTAAAAAGATTGATGATTTTCTAACTAATCAGAGGAGATTTGGAAGCAAAGCTAGTATAGGCTACACCGGTGAAGGAGAATCATCACAACAAGCTGAAGAAGTCAACAACAATCAAAGTCAAAACCCTAAAGTGTTGACATTGTACCACTATGGAAAACCAGGACATACATCTAATGTGTACAGAAGCAAAGCACAAGGTAAACCTCCTGTCATTTCTAAGTTCAATGGATATTGCTATTATTGTGGCAAGTTTGGACATCTAGCTTATGAATGTAGAGCAAAGAAGAATGACATTGCTAATAACAGTACTAAGGAGAAAATATGCTATACTTGTAATAAGCATGGACACACTGCAAGGGACTGTAAGGCAAAAATGAAGCAGGTCTAGACACCTAAAAAGAAACTACAACGAAAGCCATATCAACCGAAGAGACAAGGTAATTCATATGTTTGGGATTATAATACATGGACTAATTGTATTGCATGTGGTTGGTATGGACATATTGCAGCAAACTGTTACAGAAAGAGTCGGATTGGATAATCAAGTAATTGGACAAATGTAGGAATGGCATCTATGCACTGTCACAAGGTCAGTGATGTAAGCAAGAACTGCAGAGACCGAGCACCTGATGAAAACCATATATTTGAGAGTGGATATAACATTGCAGAAATTACAAAGTTAAGGAACACAATGTGGAAGAAGGCATCTAATAAGAATGCCGAGTCAAGTAACACTGTCGGTGAAACCTCATCCACTGGATTGGGTGACATCGGTACCTCCACTTAGGATGACAAAGGTATGTATGGAACTGACATTTTAAATGATCATATTTTACATACAGTTCCTTATATATGATGTACAAATACCAAATCTGCATGAATGAAGATGCACTATGGTTTATATGTTATAAGTTTGCAAATGTTATCTAGTCGGCAAAAGAAGAAACATGAGTTGGTTACCCATCGGTAATCACTATACAAGGTTAACTGACAACAGTTCAAACTGATGAAGAAACTCTATGTTAACCAAGAAAAAGACTTTACTGAGCTGACAATCATCAGGTACCGAAATTTAGGTCACACATTTAATGCATCAAAGTTTGAGTGGGAATATCGAAAAACCCTATATATACGCAGAAACAGAGTTCATTGTTACATCACGATTTTGAAAAAAGAAGATTTTTACAGAGAAGAGTTCGAGCTAAAATTTTCAAAACAGATTCAAGGCAACTAGATCGAATCGATGACAATTTCTTCAATGATAACAAGTAAGTTCATCTACCTATCGAACACTAGTTATCTATTATTTGCTGAAACCCTAGAAATAATTTATGGCATCATCTTCGACCGCGAGCAAGTCACAAAATGTTGAGGAAGAGGTGGAATTAATTGTTAGGGCACACTTTTCCAAGGAGAAATTCAAACCTCATCCTAAGGTTGCAGCACAAACGGATGATATGGGTGCATTCTCTAGTATTCCTGATAAGGTTTTGTTAATAGAAGACGTTAAGGCTTACATTCACTGCAAGATCAGTGAAGTATGTGACTTTGAGACCATAGTAGCTTATCAACAAATCTGTGGACCAGATGGTAAGATCAAATCTGAGCATAAAAAGATTGAGGAATCAAGGTTACATTGTTTCACATACTTCCCACAATCATTTCATAATGAATGGATACGAATCGTGCTTAGCAGATTCCATGACGACAAATTTTGGCTAGACAAACCAATTGAGGTCACCAAGAAGATTATCAATAGGGTTACTGGGTACCCTACAACTGACAAAGTGAAATCATTTTGAAGCTCATCTTATCCTGACATAGAAAAGAACATGGGAGCTCAATGGGACGGTAGGGCACTAAAGATTTCAACTATCAAAGATCCAACGATAAAATTCTTAGGTCATGTCATCAGGTACAAGATATTTCAATCAAGCAGACCGAATAGTGTACCTTGCAGCGCCATGGACATGGCTTACAAAATTGTGAAGAAAGATCACCAGGTTGATCTTGCTGAGCTACTACTACACCAACTGCATGACAACATGAAGACAATAAAAGCAAAGAAGTCTAATACATGTAAGTACAAATCACTGCTTGTCTGTACATTCCTCTATTTGCAAAAATTTGTACCGGGTATTGGAAAAGTTAACTGGCAATCGGACAAATCGATAACTGCTCAAATCGGTGATATGATGAGAAGTCTAGGAGACAATGTGAACAAGGAGTTCCACACATATTTCAAGGAATTTCAAACAAGAATGCAACAAAGAAGCAAAATTCCAAAAGAATTAGTAAGCAAATTTGAAGATGACATATGCTTTGTGGTAAGCATAGACCACTCAATGATAAAGGCAGTAGAACTGAGAATAAAATGGCTAGCACCAATGGGTTATGAAATGAATCATGATTTCACCTTGAAATCTATCAATGCATTGCTAGCATTACCGATTGACATCACTGCCAGTAGGTTTGGAGTGTATGAGGAAGCTAAGTCTAGAATCACAACGGACATTGAGATTGGTAAAATGTCAAGAAGGGCAAAGAAAATGAAAAAGGATCTCATAGAAAAATATGGAACTACATCTAACTCACCCAAGGAGCCACCGGTTGATGAAGCAACTGAAGGTTAGTTATAGTTGGCTGACAAACCCTATGACAACGAGGAGATCGAGTCAGACAAAGAAAAGGATAACACATCGGTTCCTCCCACTAATGATGAAGAAGAAACTCAACTTCCTACAACTGATGAACAAGATACTTAGCTACCTGAACTTGAGGGAATGAGGACACGTTCAGCAACTGCAGCCCAATCAACCGAGTAGAAAGAAGAAGCAGAAAAAGTTGCAAAAAGAAGAGCAACCACACCGACAAAGAAATACATCAAGAGAAAGAACAAGATGACAACTGAACCACCGAAGAAAAAGAGGAAATACATAAGGAGTAAAGAAGACATAGAGGAGACTGACACTGAAAATGACCCTGATCAATTTAAGCTAGTTCGTAATAGGGATAGTACCATAGAAGAAATAATCAAAGATATTATTGAGAATGGAAATCTTAATGATCCAGGCATAGGCAAATTCAACATCATGTCAATTGAGGACAAGACAAAGATAGAACATGCTATTGTTCAAATGATGATCAAGTTCAAAAGAGTACTGATGAAATTTGCATGTCAACTGCCGAAGGAACTTGATGATAAAATAAGTGAAAGATGGGCTATTGCTTTAGACATAGAGAAAAGAAAAAGAGAATGCTCTCTAGGCCGTGCAGCCACACACTTTAGCTATGCTGAGGTAAGTGAATACATGACAAGGTATTAGCCTATATTTTTAGTCAAGAATAGAGCTATGCAGATTATGGATGAAAATATAGATGATATGGATGTCGTATGTGACTCCCTATGGACATCAATTTTGAAAGCAGAAGAGAAAGCTGAACAGGAAGCATATCTGAAACTATCTAAAAAGAGACACAGTTCAAAAGGTAAAAGTATTTTCATTGATGATAATAAAGGCAAGAAAATAGAAGACACCAGTAAATCAGTTATCGAGGTAATTGACATCACCGAGCAAAAGGAAGAAATCAAAGTTTCACAGGATGCACCTGATCAAGCTAAGATCCACTTGCAAAAGAAAACCGATGATGATGCACTCATTGTGGACATCACTAACAGTGATCCTGATGATAAGGATGATGAAGATGTAATAATTACACAATACAAAGATGAAGCATTAAACATTGACAATGTGTGTACATCTCTATCGGGTGAACTACCTATACTTGCAGAGGTTGCTGAAATAATTTCACAAGTACAACCCGATGCCTCTCATCCTGAGCCAACCAAAGATACAATTGAGATTCAAGCACCTAAGCAACCTGCAGATACAAATGAGCCTGTCAAACTAGAGGCACAATCTATAGAATAGAAGGAACCTAAAGAAACCAAGTCAACCGAGGTGAACCAACCTGACACTACCACCGAGACTCAATCTACCGAGGAGTAGAAGAAGGATGATATAGTGTCAACTGGTAAGGATACTCCGAGGAGTGAAGAAAAATCTATTGTTGTAAGTGAAAAGAAGTCACCTCTAGCCCCGAAGAAGAAAAAGAAGAAAGACAAAGGGCTAGTCACCATTGATGAAGTTATCGTTATACCCAAATGTGACCCAAGAACTCTACGCCCCGAGGAACTAAGTCGGTATGGGGAGTTATGTTTGAGGAAAGCAGCACAAGAAAAATTGAGGCAAGAACACAAACGCAAAGAAGTGTTAAATGATGTAAGGGATATTCTACAACAGATAGTACCAAAAATAAACATTGATGAGAATACTCCCATTTTAGATCAACTTGCCAACCTCGCCGACAGAATCAATGTCCCTAATACAAATACAAATAAAAGAATAGAAGAATGGGTAGAGTCAAAGATTCAACACAAATTGGCAGAAAGGATTAGCACTGAAGTGGCACTCAACAAGGTGAAATTATCTGAGGTCATTATCGAGGTAAAATCTATCACCTAGGTAAACTGTCAACTGCTAATTAAGCTTTGTACTATTGTACACACTAAAATGGTGCACTTCTATGAACCATTACATGCAAGGTTGCTCAAGAATGAGGCCTCACAAAGTAGCTCATAGCTCTCTATGCATGGAGTTGCAAGGGACTATGATAAATTTTCTCTCAGCTAGAGCTACAAACTTGTGACCTTGCTAGTCAACCATACAATGAGAGATTCAAGTGAAGACAAGGGCAACAATGCCAATATCTCCAAGAATCAAATATGCAATGCAATGCAAATCTAAATGAGAATGCAATCTAAGCTATGAAAGGAAAGTACAGTGCAACTAATCTATGAAAGGAAATAACAAGTGTTACAATGCCTCCTATTTAGACTATGTGAGCTTATTCTATTGCATAAAAGAGAATCTATACTATGAATGCCATGATTATGCAACTAAGAAAATAAGTATGCAACTAAATGATGAAATGAAGCAAGTCTCAATGTCTTCAAAAGCTCCAAATGTACCTAGAAAACCTACAGCATAACAATAGCGTGAAAGAGATGGATATGCAAATGAAGGAGAGAGCTCTCCTTTTATAAGAAATGCAAAGGAATGGGCCATGGAGATTAAGAGGCAAAAGTCTTAATCAGCGGTGGAGCTTGAAAGAGGAGCAATCCATGTGCACAAGTATCCTTCAATAGGAAAATAGGAGTTGACTTTATGTCCATATGAGACAAAAAGTGCTTTTCTCCTTTTTTATAAAATAAGAATAATGCTTTATTTGTGCAACTTAGGATAAGAGGAAAAGTGGGGGCTTTTTATTTATTAAAAGGGGAGGAAATATTCCTTTTAAGTAAATAAAAACTTAGGATAAATGGTTAGCCCATAGGATAAAAATCCAATATATGATCGAAATTAAGACTTGATCAAGAAATTGATAATGTTGAAAATATTGATTATTGATCAAAATGATTCAGGGTTGATAAATCAAATAAATGGCGACCATTTTTGGGTGCATACAACTATAGACACCTTCACTGTAGAAATTAGTGAAAAGATAAAAGGTTTAGAAGAAGAAATCAAGGTAAGTACACAAGCAGCTATCGTTGAGCCAATTGCTTTCCTAAAGCACATTAACCGAGTTCAGGAACTCCAGCGGCTGATAGCAGACTTAAGGAAATAGGAAGAGCACATCATCGATCAGGTCGCAGAGTTACAAAAAGAACTCACTCCTTACCTGAAGATTTTTGAATCACATACTGTCAAAGCTGAGCAACTTGTGGCAACACCAGAGATTTCGGTATTGGAAAATATCTTTGACATGCATGCACAAGTCGGTCTTGAGCAAATTACTCTTACCAACTTGAAAGAGGAATGGGAAAACCTCTTGGAGTCTATGAAGAAAACTCATCAGCACATTTTTGATAAGATGTAAGTATACATTACATATTTTTTTGGGAATTTGGCATTATTATCAAAAAGGGGGAAAACATGTATATGCCAAATAACATATTTTTGATATGTATATTACATAATACCGGGGAGCATGCACCAAGGGGGAGTACTTTTGTACTTAGAAGTTTTTTGTAGTGGATATGTATATAGCGGAGACATAAGGGATATATAGAAACATTTTGTCTATATACATTATGAAGTTTTGATACTAATGCCAAAGGGGGAGATTGTTAATCTCTATTGAGCTTTTTTGGTTGTCATTAGTATCAAAGGATAGTAAACAGGTCGGTTGGTTATTTACATTGAGACAGTCAGTGACTAGAAGTAAGACAGAGCAGTCGGTAAAGCCTTATATCAAGCATCACATAGTTAACCGAGCACCAGTGACACTTACACCGACGGTCAGTAAACATTGAGCAGATTATACAGTGTTTACCGATGGTCATAGTAAACAACATAGTAATCTAAAATGGCACATTATTCTATGCAAATGGTTATAACATATCGTAAAATGGTTTACCAAGATCGAGGAGCATTTATTGTAAAAGATATTCATTAAATGCAATGATTATCTTATTTGTATTAGTTGATCTAGGTTATTTTGCACCGTAGATCTTAGGGTTATGATTTTCTTTTGTAACCTAATTTTTGCTTAAGTGGCAAAAATAGAACACTATATATTGTATATGTTCACACCATTTTATGGGGGTTGTTGAACTGATATATATGAATCACAAAGCACTTGAAGAAATTGCCTATCTTCAAGACAATCAGTTTACCGAGCAGAAAAGAGTACATAGTTTTTTAGATTGAACAGAATCAGACAAGGCTACCAAGCAGAACAGAGCAGAGAACCATCACAGATAAGGTGATATTTTGATAAGCACTTATAGATCTATTTCAGACAATTGAGTTGTCAACTAGCAGATAGTTATCTATTACTTTCTGACAATTATGATAGAGTTTTTTGTGAAATCTCTTAACATAGTAGACTTAATAGTCTTTGTATAAATCTCTTAACCGAGTACACACTTCATATAGTGTTGTTAAATCCTATAACTAGGTAGATCTAGTTGATCTAATATGTTACTCCTAATAGGGTAAGATCACCAGAAGTGATCAAAACTTGTAGCCTTAACGGGCAAACCTTTTCTATTTGCAGTAGTGAAGAATTTGTGGGTGTCATCCCCACTGCAGTTTTTACCTTCTAACAAGGGTTTCTGTGTTACCAAAATACTTGTGTTATGTGATTGTCATATTGATTTCATATTGTTTACTTTCTTAAGTTAACTAGATGATTGATTTATGCAATTAGATTCAAGTTATTTTGATCGGTTATCATAGTATTCAGTTATAAGATCAGAAAGGTTTTTGCAACCAAAGTTTTGAAGGCACTGATTCACCCCTCCCCTCTCAATACCTATCTCTCCTAATTCCAACATTTACCTCTCTTAAACTAGTTTGAATTGCTTTGAACTAAGTTTGGAATGGTTCACAGAGGTTCATCCATGTTCATCTTCTTCACCCTATTTTTTTAATAGTGTGTTTGCCTTTTGTGTGCTAGAGAAGAATATATCACATGAATTAGCAATAACAATATTTGGAGCCGGGAAACCTTGGTGAACTTGTTTGAACTAGGTTGAACTAAGTTCAAAGTGGTTCAAGAAATTTTTCCTTCATCTCCCACATTTGAAAATTGGTCCGTAAGGTTAGTGGGTGATCCTTAATAACAATTTGACCTTGAGTACTTTAGGAACCTTGTCGAATCATGTTGAACTACCTTGAATTGCTTTGAACAAAGTTCAAAGTGGTTCAAAACAATGATAAGTTAAAGACATTTAGACTATTTTTTAAATTATTAAAACACTTGAACTTTGACAACATGCAAAAGACTTGTGAGAGACATCAACGAGTTTGAAAGACATTAAAGTGACCATAGTTACCATAAAATTATCAGCACAAAAATGGGTGACTCAAAAAGAGGCCTAACATACACGCAATAAAAATATTACATGGAACAAAATCATGTTGTTGCATTTCTTTTGTTGTATTGAACTCTTGCTACCTATTAGTGGTTGTTTTGTATCTCAAATCTTCATCGTCATCCACATTTTACGTCATTGATGGATTTTCCCATAATATAAATGTTCAAGGATGCATAATTAGGAAGACATCATTTGTCTTCTCGCAGTTGTTCTTTTTGTCGTTGCAATAGCCAAAGCAGTGTTTGCACAAGAATGTAGATGACAAATGCATAAGAAAAGAAGAGATGAGCTTGGTTTTTATAAACACATTATTCATTTCAATGAGGTGGATTGTCATGACCAAATTCACATGAGTACAAGATCCTTCTTTCAGCTAGCCAATATTCTAAGGCAAAAAGGAAGCATTACATATATGATAAACATAACATTACAAGAACAACTAGTGATGTTCCTCCACACCCTTAGCCACAATCTAAGGAATCGTAAGATTGCCCATAACTTTGGCCACTCAGGAGAGACAGTAAGATGAAAATTCCACAAGGTCTTGATGGCTATCTTAGCACTCCATGTCGATTATTTTATACCACCTAGTCTAAACAGTCCTCCATAAATTAGTGGGAAGGATTGTTTCAATCCATACTTCAAGGTAAATCTCCCAATGCTACATTTTTTTTTTCTTGAGTGTTAATCCTATTACTATGTGTTCATTTGATTATAGTTTTTCTTTCTATAGGATTGTTTTGGAGCAATTCATGGAACCCATATACCATTCATTGTTGATGTTGACATACAGGGTAAATATCGTGATAGAAAAGGGAACTTGTCACAAAATGTTATGGGTGTTTGTTTGTTTGATTATAAGTTTCAATACATTCTTGCTAATTGAGAAGGGTGTGTTGTAGATAACCATGTTCTAGCTTAATCTCTCTCCAGATCAGATCCACTAGTTGTTTCCCCTGGTATGCCAATTCACACTATATGTTAGTGAAGAATACAATAAATGTTTCACATTTTAACAATATGCTTTTTTATGTAGGAAAATATTATTTAGTTGATACTGGTGTGTGTGTGTATGTTAAACACCTTCATGAAATTAGGACTATTAACTAACTGTCTCAAAGCTTTGGACAAAAGGACAAAATTGAGTGGATGAGATTAAAAATTTGAAATGTGTGATTGAGATTCAATTCCTTTGAAGTGATCCATGTGCTTTGTGTTCTCAATTCTCATTAGTTGCTCAATTTTTGTTGAAAGATATTAGGATTAATTAAATTCCATCAATTAATTAAATTAGCCATGTAAGGGAATAGGTTCATTTTGATTTTTGATTTAAAACTATACAATTAATTGATTAAAATCAATTATGTAGTGTTTTTCACCCCTTTAAGCTTGTATTTAATTATTTAATATCATTATTTGATTTTTCCTTTGATTTTATTGATTTTGTCCAATTTGATTAATAAATGTCCATTTAAATTTGATTTGATCCTTTTTTATGAGAATTAGTGCATTTTGATTATTTTGAGCCATTTTAATGATTTAAAAGCACTTGCCTATTTTTTAGTGTCTACAAATGCCCCTCTTTGAATTGATGTGCGAAGCTCATTGATTCAAAGAAATTTTTAATCCTGATCGCTTTTAGGTCCTGATTTACTGATATACCACTGATATGAAATTGATTGCTTCTTGATATGATATGCCTCTGATTTGATTTGATACTTGATACTGCTTGATGATATGATTTGATATGATATGTCCTGCTGATACTAATTCAAAAATTTTGATGCCCTTGATTTCATGATGTTTGATGCCAATTTGATACTCTGATGCCCCCTCACAAATAAAACATATTGATTGCTTGATTTGAAATTTGACGATTGATTGATTGATCCAATATGTTTTCATTTCTAAAAAATATTGATGATATGCCATGATTTACAGTTTGCCCCGGTTGAATTGATAGTTTGATAAGGTAATATAGGTCAAAGTCAAAATTTCACCTCTAAATTAGGTCAAATTAGCTTAAATAGGTTGAAAAACCTAGATTTACTATTCATTTTCACTTTTGACTATTGAGATTTTGCTCTGATCCTGCTTTGATTTTCACTATTGTGCCTATCAGAGAGCATTAGTTCGAGAGAGGTCATCGTTATCAGAGACCACCAGACTATGGACCTCCTGTGAGTCATTTCAAACCTTCTTTTGTGCACTTATTTCTCTTTTATAGCATTTATTGCAACTTTTTCTTGCTCTTGTAGTTTTGAATTTGCAAAATGATGCTTAGGATTAGTTAAATGCCGCGTAAGTGTATACACCTAAAAATGGTCATCTAGACTATTAGCCCCTTGCTAGCATTTTTGCTAAAATCATCAATTGCTTATTCTTGATCAAATCCTAGTTCTGTCATTTATTCGATTATATTCTATGGGCTAACCATCTTATTCCTAAGTCTTTATTTATTAAAAGGAATTCCCTCCCCTTTTAATAAATAAAAAGCCCCCACTTTTCCTCTTATCCTAAGTTGCACAAATAAAGCATTATTCTTATTTTATAAAAAGAAGAAAATCACTTTTTGTCTCATATGGACACAAAAGTCAACTCTTATTTTCTCATTGGAAGATATTTGTGCACATGGATTGCTCCTATTTGATGCTCCACTCTTGATTAAATCTTTTGCCTCTTAATCTCCATGGTCCATTCTTTCTCATTTCTTATAAAAGGAGAGCTCTCTTCTTCATTTTAGATCCCCAACTTTTTATGCTAATGTTATGCTGTAGGTTTTCTAGGTCACTTTGGAGCTTTTTGAAGATTTGGAGCATTCTTGGCTTTTGCATCTACATGTTATCATAGTTTCATTAATTGCATTATCATGGCATTCATAGCTTCATACTTAGCTTAGTTTTCTTTATGCTTTAGATTACTTCATCTAGCCTAATTAGGAGGCTTTGTAATACTTGTTCTTTCATTTCCATAGTTTAGCTTGCATATTCATCTTAATCTAGGTTGCATTGCATTTCATTTGATTCTTGAGGATATTGGCATTCTTGCCCTTGTCTTCATTTGAATCTCCCATTGCATGGTTTACTAGCAAGGTTATTAGCTTAATAGCTCTAGCTGAGAGCATTCTTAAACACCCTTGCACTCCATGCCTAGGGAGCTATGGATTGATTTTTGAGACCTTATTCTTGAGTGTTCTTGATTGTAATGATTCATAGAAGTGCACTATTTTGTGTGTACAGTAAGCTTGTCAAGTAATGCATCTGCGCTTTTACTCACACCTCCGCGTAGTAAAATGCCGCTTAGTAACTTTTAGGTCTCACTTGATAAGAATATGTTTCCACATAGCAGTAGGGTTTGCATGCCATTTTCTATATATTTTTCTGCTTATAAAACCCTAGTTTTAAAATGTCACCTAGGCTCCTTAAAATACCGCCTAGCATTATGAAGTAACGTGTGATACATGAAATAATGCATGTTAATGATAAAGCACTGCATAGTACCTTTTATGCATCGCATAAGGTAAAATGTTGCATGGTAATAGGCAAATGACACATGCAGGTTTTTGAAATTTCCAACTTGATTTTATGATAAAAAGTTGATTTCTCTAACTGATCGATTGAATTCCAAGATAGTTAGGTTTGTTGTAGTTTAACAAAACAAATGATTAGGATATCAGGATAGTGATACCAATGAATGTGATTTGTCAATTTGATAGGATAGAAAAACTGATAGATATGATATTAATAGGTAGGACTTGATTGATCAGTGTGAAAACTGATAATTCATTCTCAAGACATAGAGACACAAATAAATGGTACTAGGTTTGATACTGATACTTTGATTATGATAGACTGATTGACTTAGGATAACTCATTGATATAGTACACTGATATGATTCCTTTGATTTCCAAAACAAGCACATTTCCGTAAGTTGTATATAAGGACCGTCGCTTCTTGGGTCATTGATCTTGGTCAGGCTCTTACTCATGCAGAGTATCATGTTATAGATATGTGCGGTCTTAGCTTCCTTCTTGACATCCCATGGTTTCAGCTGAACCATGGCCTTCTTATCACAGTGGCAAAGAGATGGCACTCTGACCACAATACCTTCCATCTACCTTTTGGAGAGATGACCATCACTCCAGAGGACGTATACAGATTGTTACACATTCCTTGTCGAGGGGAGATGGTATATTATGATTCTGTTTATGATAGTATGCAGACGAGTGTTTGGAGACAACACTATTGATGATGACACTATTATGTGGGTATAGTTTTCTTCATTCTACACATTTCCAATAGTATTGGGTGCTCTGATCAGTGGATTACTGCTTCCCGACCGGTGAGGTCATGGCTTCTCAATTGGATGGGGCAGGATACTCAAGGATTTTCTTGCACAACCTCGACGGTTTGATTGGGGCTCATGTGTTCTCACTTAGCTTTATCACGACTTGCACGAGGTTGTATACAAGTCCAATGCTTCATTATTGGTAGGTGTTGTGATCTTACAATTATGGGTATGGGAGCATCTTCCCATTACTAGGCCAGTATCATACAAGATTCGGCAGCGGAGATTCCCTTATGCTTTTCTATATGGTGGCATGGTTGTCCAGCATCATCTGGGAAAGCTTGAGTATTGGTGTTGTCAGATTGATGATCTTGATCAGGTTTATTGGCGACCATAGGTTGTGAGTGATGGAGGGAGGATGATGATGAGCTCCCATATATGTTTGCTCCTCAGTGGATGATCGATAGAGGTACTAATGTGATTGACTGATTATGCTTCAGTCAGGTTTCTAGGCAGTATGGTAGAGTTTAGGATATGCCACAGGGCACGACATTATATGCTAGAGTCCAGGAAGAGAGATCCTTATGGGGTGCTCAGATAGACTTTCAGTTTGCCTGTAACTAGATTGCTCATTTGGTGTACTGCAGATGGGATTTACTTGGAGGTGTTGTTGATGCTGGTATGTCTCATGAGTATCGAGACTCGTGGGCTCAAAATAGATTTCTTAGATTTACAGATTCGACAGAGCCTATCCCAGGTCGTGATGAGAGATTTGAGGATGATGATGAGGATGGTGGTGGTGGTGGCGGGAGGAGATGTCAAAGATGACAAGCACAAAGAGCTCCCAGAGCTATTGCTAGTGGATGAGATGGGCCACGAGTGAGAGGTGGTCATGCCAGGGATAGAGCTAGAGGACAGGTTTGACAAGACCATGGGTTGATATTGTACATCCTAGAGAAGCAACAGGTGATAGACATCAGAGACGACAGAGACAATAGAGGGCTTAGAGATAGGCTCATGTGGATGTTTCTCAAAAGATTCCTGGTGGTTTGGATCCTTTGGTTCAGTTATAGCAGGTTGCGTTAGCACAGTAGGATCAGGTTCCGGTACAGCAGGATCAAATTCTGGCACAACAGGTGCCTCCACAGGTTCCTAGATCATAGGATATGGGTCAGTCATCTCAGGCAGCTCCTAGTATTGACACTCTTTCATAGGATGTTTAGTCATTGAGGATAGATGTATCTACTGTTGTTGGCAAATTGAACCAAGTGGCTATGTTGATGCAGCAGTTTATAACCTATGTGACTCAGAGGCCCAGTATGGCTAGCACTAGTCAAACTCCTTCATAGGATAGATAGGATGATAGGGGTCCAGATGGATCAGGTTCTGGGGATGGATCAGGTGCTACTATGGGATCATGATGATTTGATGATAGAGTTGTTCATTGTTGATGTCTATGTTATCATGTTATTGATATTTATTGATTGGAACATTTGATGTATCACTGTGATGAATTTATCTTTGATGTATTGGATCACTGATGTTTATGAACACTTATATGATGATGATATACTTCCTTGATTCGCTTGATGAGTTTATTATGAGATTATCTTTACATGCAGCTATATGATGTTTATGATGCATTTACTTTTGATTATGTTATGGATGCAGTGTATCTCATTTATGATATAGATAGATGAATGCATTGATGTATGAATTTTTGATATGCTTTTCTGCTTTCAATGTATGGATGCAAAGTGTTTTATTGAAATATGGATATGAATGCCCCTATGTTTTTAATTTTTGAATGTATGCGATTCTATCCTTAAATGTATGCAAATGATGTATGAGTAATGAATCTTTTTCTTTTGCTTTTTCTGATATATGGATAATAAATAATGATTAATGCTATGCATGAATGCAAAAGATAATCTCACATTATTGATTGATAGAAAGGATAAGATGTTTGATTGAACCCTTTATTTCTTTTATGTTTTTACCAACGCAGATTATTAATATACCCCCTTGTCCTTGAAAAATAACTACAAACAAATGCACTTAATCTAAAATGATAATGCAATGCAATGCAACTAAGTGTCACTAGCTTTTAGCAAAGAAATTCCATAGAGATAAATTTTCATCATTGAGCATTTTGAGACTGGAAAGCTAATACAACCATCACTAACCACATCATGATGATATGAATACCACTTTTTATCACTTTTGGTAACCTCTTTGGAAACTAGTACAACCCTCGCTAGTTGGATGACCAAACTATGGGAGTATGAATACCAGTTTCAGCGGATTCAATGTTGCAAGTGGATTTTGGTATTAAGATATGGAAGATCTAAATAGCCAAGGTATCTATTTGCGTAAACAAGCAAAGGTCAATCCTTCATCTTATGTGATAGTCCTCGATGGTTCTTTGATGACCATGTCGTTAGATGAATTCTCATAAGTTAATGAATTTTCCTGAAAACAGTCACTCAAAGGCAAGAAAATATCATGTCTCTATCATGGCCAATCTAGTCGAAACATCATTGATTAGCTAAAAAGATGTGATAAAAGTCAATTCAAGTAAAGATTATCAAAAGAAAGCTTCAAGTGTTTTGCAATGTATCTTGATTTTCAAAAAGAATTTCCAAGTATTCTGATGTTTAAAGTGTTGTCAATTTTTAATCCTGAATAATAAAGTCAATGAAGGTTCAAGGATCAAGTTGTAGGATCAAAATACTTGGGCGTGAACAATGATATCTATCAAAGGTTCAACGAAAATCTCTCTCTTCTGAAGCTCTAATAAGTCTTTCTCTGATATTGTGACCAAATGTAGCACTATTGAATCCGTTTGTACCAAATTTCCAATCCTTTCTACCCCCAAGTGATAAATGTGATCGTGTGATAAACTTGGGGCAATAGGACATGTAATGATGCGACTGAAAGGCTTTATTATGACTATGCACAAATGAGGGATGCAATGAAGATTTACAAGTGAGAAGTTGGAAATCCAATATGTACACATGCTACTAGAAAATGACTTAAGGGAACAAAAGGCGCTTGATTACCAAGTTTTCACCTTTTGGATCTTTTTCTCTTTTTTTTCTACCAAGGCGCCTATTGCTAGGTTTTCACCAAGGCACTTTTTTTTTGATTTTTTTTTTTTTGATTTTTTTTTCAAGATCTCTTTTGATTATATACAATAAATATGATGCTCCTCATTTGATACTCTTTATACTCTTTCATCTACCTCATGTATAGAACCTCTTTAGATGAATGCTATTTATAGGTTATGTAGCTCTTCTCCATCACAATTTGCTAATTTAAAAGTTCCCGTTCCAAATGAAGAAATAATGATGAACAAACCCAGCCAATTCACCTCCCATTTACCTTTATTTTCTCTTTTAGCTTGATTCTTTGGATTTTATCTTAGTACTAAGTCACCTACTTGAAAGAATCTTGGTTTGATATGCTTATTGTAGTTCCTTGAGATTATATTCTGATAGATTTTCAAGTGTTCATAGGCTTGCATTTGGTGTTCTTCTAGCAACTCTAATTGTTGAAGTCAGGTAACTCTGTAATCCTCATATATTATTAACCGTTGCAATGATACTCGTAAAGATAGGATTTCAACCTCCAACGGTAGAATAGTTTCAGCTCCATAGACTAATGAAAATGGTGTAGCTCTCATAGGTATCCGAATGCTAGTTCTATAGGCCCATAATGTCGGGTTGATTTGCACATGCCAATCTCTTCCTGACTTATTCACTGATCTCTTCAAAATTTTGAGGATGTTCTTATTTGTAGCTTCAACTTGTCCATTTCCTTGAGGATAATAAATGGATGAAGAGTGATGAGTAATATGGAATGTGTCACAAAGTTCATCCACATCTTTGTTTTTGAATTGCTTTCCATTGTCTATGATTATGGCATGAGGGATACCATATCTGCAAATGATGTGATTGAGTATGAACATGGAGATATGTTTGCCCATAGTCATGATCAAAGGAATGGCTTCTACCCACTTTATGAAATACTCCGTAGCGGTGATGATATACTTGTGCCCGTTGGAAGATGGTGGATAGATTACGCCAATCAAGTCAAATCCCCATTGATAGAATGGCCATGGTGTAACAAAGGGATGTAACTCTTGTGCCGGCACATGTATCATGTCACCGTGGTATTGATATTTGCTGCATATTTTGACAAAGTGACAAGCATCTTTCTCTAAGGTATTCTAGAAATACCCCATACGAAGGATCTTCTTGGCTAGGTTTAATCCACTTGAATGTGACCCACAAATGCCCTCGTGAACCTCACTTAAAGCTAACTGAGACTCCTTTTCCTCTAGACATCTAAGTAATGTCCCATCAAGACCCTTACGATACAATGTTTTGGAAAGGATTATGTAACAGGTTGATTGTCAAATGAAATTTCATTTTTGGGCTCGAGATTGGTCTAGGGGTAGCACTTGGTCTTTGAGATAAGTATAGATAGGGCTGTACCAAGGTGAGTCATGTCCATTGAGTAGGGAAATGATTTGGGTTTCAGGAAGGTCAAATGTTGGTTTTACCAACTCTTCCACCAAGAATTCATAATTCTCATTCTGATCTGGTTTTTGAAGTAATGAAGCTAAGGTAGCCATGGCATCAACTGCTCTGTTCTTCTCTCTTGGAATTTTCTCAAAAGTGATGAAAGCAAAGTACTTTTTCCAAGCATCTATCATAGTTTTGTATGGCATTAGTTTTTCATCTTTGGTATTGTATTCATCATTAATATGATTGATTATCAATTGGGAGTCTCCATACACTTGTAACTTTGTGATGCTCCATTCTAAAGCCATCTTAATGCCAATGACTAAAGCTTCATATTTTGCTATGTTGTTTGTACACGAGAACAAAAGCTTGTAGGAATTGGGAATAGTATACCCTTGAGGGGTAATCAATAGTATGCTAGCCCTGAAACCTCCTTGGGTATATGATCCGTCAAAATACAACTTCCATGTCTTGGCTTCTATGTTTACAATTGCTGAATCCAGAAACTCCGCTTGAAGGGTTTGCGTAGAAATTAATGGGTTTTTAGCTAAGTGATCTGCTATTACTTGTCCTTTTATAGCTTTCCTATCCACATAATCAATGTTGAACTCACTTAATATCATGACCCATTTTTCTATTCTACCTGTTAAGGCAGTTTTTCTTGGCAAGTATTTTAGAGGATCAATTTTTGCAATAAGTTTCACCTTGTGCATCAACATGTAATGCCTCAATTTTTGGGATGCGAAGACAACTGCTAGACAAGATCTCTCCATGAATGTATAGTTGAGCTCATACTTGATCAATGTTCTACTCAAATAGTAGATTGCTCTTTCTTTCCCTTACTCATCTTCTTGTGCCAAAAGAACTCCTAGAGACCTCTCAGTGGTAGATATGTACAGTAGCAATGGTTTTCCCTTGATTGGTGGATTTATTAGATAAGTCTTCAACAAGGTGAAGGTTTTGTCACATTCTTCATCCCACATGAAAATAGTGTCTATGTAGTAACCTTGTGAATGAATGGCACTTTTTGGCTAATTGAGAGATAAATCTCCTTATTGAATGAATCTTGCCTTGAAGGGACCTCATTTGGCTTATGTTCTTTGGAATCTCCATATCCATTACTGCTTGGACTTTTTTCAGATCTACTTCAATCCCTTTTGCTGAAACTATGTAGCCTAACAATTTACTAGATTGGACACCAAAGGCACATTTTTTTGGATTATGTCTCACTTTGAATTGCTCCAATCGTGTGAATATCTTTTCCAAAATTTGTAGGTGATCTTCTCTTTTATGTGACTTTGCCAATATGCCATCCACGTAATCTTCTAGAAAGGTGTGCATCATGTCATGAAAAATAGTGGTCATCATCCTTTGGTATGTAGCTCCAACATTTTTGAGGCCGAAGGGAATGATCTTCCAACAAAAGGTACCCCAAGGGCATGTAAAGGTTGTCTACTCTTGGTCTTTGGGTGCAATTTTTATTTGATTATATCCACTAAAACTGTCCATCAATGAGTACATAGAGTGACCTGCTGTCAAGTCCACTATCGCATATATGCTTGGAAGTGGGAAGTCATCTTTAGGACATGCAACATTCAAGTCTCTAAATTCCATGCATACTTGAATAGATTTGTCATGCTTGGTGATAGGTACAATATTGGATATCCATTCAACATATCCAATTGCTCTTATAAATCCCACCTTCAACAATTTCTCTAATTCTGCCTTGACTAAGAGAGCTACATGTGGGTGCATCTTTCTCAACTTCTGCTTAATGGGCTTAACCCCTAGTGCAACATTCAAATGGTGCATAATGAAGTCGGGATCCAATCTTGGCATGTCGACATAGGACCATGCAAAGTTCACTTGTTTTTCTTGAAAAAACTTGATAAAATCCTTTCTTTCTAAAGGTGTAAGTGACGTTGCTAGGTGTATGAATTTAGGATCCAATTTCATTCCAATGTTGACCTTTTCTATTGGTTCTATGAGAATCGGTGACCTTTCTTCTTCATGTTCGGGTAGGGTATCCAAACTCTCTTCCTTTGGTGCCACAGTTGGGTTTTCACCATAGGAAACATCCTTTATCTTCACTTTTTTGGGTTCTAGTGCTACCACATAGTGGTTTTCATCACTATAACTTTTATTTTTTTCTTTGGATTAAGAGATTGGACCCTCGTTGTTCTCATCATGTTTGAACTGAATTCGTTGGTGAAAGAGGGCTTAACCGTGTTTAATTATTAGGTCATTGCTTGGTCATTTGGAAAATAGAGTAAGTCACTTGGCTTGGTTAGGTCCCAATCAATAAGGTCGGGGTGCATCAAGGATAGGCATTCATTTGGAAAAGTGTCATTGGTTGGAGTTATGGGCATGACCTCATTGGATGGTTCATACATTGTATCATTTAGGTCTATGACGTGAGCTTCCTTGATATGGTCCATGGAAGAAGGATCAAAGTCCTCTTCACTTGAGTCATCAAGGAATTCTATGGGAAATACAACACGCAAATTAATCCTAACATTCGAATCATCCTCCTCCGATGGTTCCCAAAATTCCTCTATCCATGGTCGATTAATGGGTGCTTGTCCTATATTGAGTTCTTGTATGATGGGATCTTCATTCCTTGGAGTTTGTTGTCTAGGAACCTTAGCATAAGCATGTATTGTGACTATCTCTTTATCATGACATGATTCTTTGGATAGAGTGTCCCATTCATAGTCTCAGGAATCATCACTATCCACATCAGATTCCACCGTGTTCACTTGAGGATATGAATCATGCATGGGGTTGGAGCTTTCTTCTTTGTGCTGGTAGCCTACCCCTGATCTTTCTTCTTTTGACCTCCAAAAGGGTTCAATGGGCTCTAGTAAGCCTTTATTTCTTTTGCCTAAGGGTCCTCTTCCCTTGTACCCCATTTTTTGCATTATTTCAAATCCTTTCCCATATTGTTCGGTTTGAATGTTAATGTGTTGAATTCTCTCTACGGGAGTATTTGAGGTATCATCTTCATCATGATAGAGCCATTGGAGGACTTCATCTTCTTCTTTATCAAATGCTGCTTTGTCACTTTCTCTTACAAAATAAGAGTTATATTTATGAGGAAGATGTTCTTTGGATGGTTTCCCATGTTTTCTTGGAGATGTCGGTAAATCAAATAGGGAAACAAAATATTCCCCTACTCCCTTGGAATTAATTTTGCATTGTTTTTCAAATGTGTGCATCATCTCACTCATTTTTTTGTAATGGTCCTCCTTAGCTTTATCTTTCTCTTCTTTGGTGGGTTTTGAAGGCTCTAACTTTGGCGAAGATGCTTGATTTGAATTTTCATTTGAAGTTGGACCCTCATAACTCACTTTCTCCTTTCCTTTAGTTGATGTCATTGAGTTATTTCGAGGAGGATTTGAAGTAGAAGTAGCACTTAATGTTAACTTACTATCATCCACTTTAATGTCTTCAATGGTAGCCCTTTGGATAATCCCTTCTTTTTTATGTGGAATAAATAATTCGTGGAGATGCTTTAGTGCATTGCAATATTGGAAAGGATTTGAATCCCCTCCAACCATGATTTCTTCACCCATATATGGAAATTTTATGCGTTGATGATATGTGGATAGAACCGCTTGCATCTCATGGATCCACAACCTCCCCAATAAGATATTATAAGTTAGTTTCATATCTAAGACTTGGCATTTTGTGTCCTTTTTGACTGATCCAACTTGAATGGGCAATATAATCATGCCTTTCAAGGCTCTTTCAGCTTCATCATAAGCCTTTATGGTAATTCTTTTTGTAGGATCAATGCATGACTCAGATAATCCTAGAGATTTGACAAGGCTCAAAGTGTAGATGTTAAGACTAGCTCCCCTGTCTATGAGAGTTCTCTTGACCCTATGTCTTTCAATCAAGACTTCTATATGCAATGGAAGATTTTGGGGATGGGTAATGGACATGTCATCATGGTCTGAAAATGAAAGGAAATGGGGTGCAATGAGATGTCCTACCATATTTTGAAACTTCTCTTCATCCAAGTTGGTAGGAACATTAGTTTCTACTAATGCCTTCTCTAAGATCTCTTTATGATTTGGCGATAACTTTAATAACTCCAAGATAGAAATTTGTGCTGGAGTCTTTTGTAGTTGATCCACCAAACTGTATGGTTTTGCTATTGTAGCCAATTGTTTTGCCAAAATGCTAGATTGCGGAGGGCCAATAGGTCTAGGATCAACCCCTTGTAATGTAATCCTTGAAGCCTGCCCCCTAGTGATGACGTTAGATGTTTCTTTTTGGGGCTGTTCTTTGATCACTATAGTATTTACAACATGTTCACTTTTGGACAATGTATTGACAACGTTATCATAGGGAGGTGCAAAATTGATATTGTTATTGCTTTGTTTATTCCCATTGGATGACTCACCTTTTTCATGGTTATAAAAAGGTTGTCTAAACGTTGTGTGATCTTCATTACCTTGAGGTCCTTCAATAGTCATTGTGCCACTATCAATCAGGTCTTACACCACATTCTTCAATTGTAAGCACTCATTGGTCTTATGCCCTCTAATTCTATGATATTCACAATGACTATTCTCACTCCACCAGCTGGATTTATTCTATGGCTCATAGGGTTGAATGCTAGGTAGATTAATGACCTAATTATCAATGAGGGTCCTCAATGCTTTCTCGAGAGGTTCACCCAAAGGTGTGAAGTTCCTCTTGGGAGCTGGTACAAAGCATTTGTTAGATTTATTTCCTCCTTGATTATTCCCAAAATTGCCACTATTGGTATTGCTGTTGTAAGGCACTTTGGGAGCCTGATTTGCATTGTTCACCTAATTAGGTGTTCTTGTGAGAGCAAAGGGAGTCACTTTCAAACTACTAGAATTGACAACACCATCATTGACCACTCCTTTATTGCTATTCTTCAACCCAAACCGATTATAGTTGTTAGAGAAGTTCTTATTCTGGTTGTTATGGTTGTTGTTGGAGGTATTGTTATTATAATTCTTATTATCCTTGTAGAGTTTTAACTCTCCACTCTTAACTAATACCTCTTCAGTGGTCACTCCATTTTTTATAAGATCTTGGAAGGTCTTAGGACATTGCATTCTCAATCGGTAATTCATCTCATTGCTCAAGATATTGATGAAGATATCCATCTTCTCTTTTTTAGGTACACTCCTAGGATATCTAGCAAATATCATCCTCCATCTTTGTAGGAAAATGAGGAATCCTTCTCCATCCTTTTTCTTGGTATTACATAAAGTTATCATTGTGACTTCGTGCTTGATGTTGTATGAGTAGTGTGCCACAAATTTTGAAGCTAGCTCTTCAAAGGTTTTAATGTTGGATGGTAATTTTGAAAACCACTCCATGGCCATACCTCCTAAGCTTCTTGGGAATAATCTCATTAAATAGTGGTATCGTGCATGAACTCCAAGCTCAATGCACAAAATTCCCGTAGATGATCTTGAGGATCTGATGTTCCTTCGTATTTATCATACTTGGGAAATACTACGTTGATAGGGAATGGTACCATGACTAGACTTTTGTCAAACAGAAATGGACATAATGCTTCTATAGAAAAAGGCTGAGGAGCCCTACTTTGCTTTATCGTGTCCAATTGCATTTGAAATAACTTAAATTGTTAATTCATGATGTCAATCGGGCTCTCTTCAACTTCGGGTGGTCTAAGTTGATTAACATCATAGTCCTGAGGGAGTTTTAGACCTTTTCGGGCTAGGTCTAGGAAGTAATTTTCTCGGTCTCTATCCATCACTTTCTCCATGAGTTTTAAAAAGCATGGACTTTGTATAGCTCTGCTAACCTTCTCATCGGTTGCATCATCGGTGGTTGGTTCACCATTGCCCCCGTTTGTATTGTTGTTAATCCCTTGACTATTAGGGTCTATTCCTCCATTATTGGTATTACCCTAATTGTTTGGGTCAATACCTCCATTTTTATTACCCAAGCCACTGGAGTACATCATGTTGGTTTTTGCTTCTTAAACAGGTTGTTCTTGTGGTACTTTTGGGACGATAGAAGTATCTCTTGGAAAAGGAAGCTCTTGTCTCAGATAAGTTCCGTCTACTTGCAAGGTTTGCTTTACATAATATGATCGAGTAAAAGCAGGCATGAACACAAACCACTTGAAAAATAGGCTTTCTATCTTGCTTGCTTGTGGCCGAATCCTTATGAAATTTTCAAAATTGCTCAAAATCAAGATTTCTGACCAGGCAGGGTACTGGAACAAATAAAACAACCAAAAGGGTATCTAAATCTTGAACCAAATTTTTTTGAAACCCTTGGGAAATTCTCACTATTTGCCCTTTTTTGTTTCTGGGCATCACTTGCCTGCGTGTAGGCATGACTTAAAGGTTGATACACGTCGACTTGAATTGATTTAGGCAATACTCTGCAGATGTGCAGGCGACACTTTACTGTTGATAGGCATTTTTCCAATTTTTACAGGCGTCACTTAATATATATAAGGCGTGGCTTTACTGCTGACATGCAATTTTTTTGAACAGTCCCAGGCATGACTTTACTACTGACATGCGGTATTTCTCTGTGCACAGGTGGCACTTTGCCGACCATGTTGTAAATTTTAGATTTTAAAAATTGTAAGATCAAGTTTATGGAATTTTCTTGTTTGAAAATGGAATACAATCGTAACACACACATATCAAATTTTAACCATGTCCCTAAAACCACACTAAAAGTGTATGTTCTTGGTTGTTTTTCACAAGTATTGAACAAGAAAGTATTCCACGAAATCTACCTATAGTCAAATTTGTCTTTTAACATTGTTTGGCTCTATAAGGTAGCTTACTAATTTATCAGGAGTTTAATGAATAATCCATTCTAAACTATGCCAAGTTCTTTTTCCCACTTGCGGGCTTCCCACACGCACAAAAGCATGATTTGGCACAATCCCCGAAAGGACTACTAGAGGAAGTGAAACAACTTGCACACAATCTAGCCAATTCCCTTTTAAGGAAAAGTGTGTTTTATTATAGTGGGTTGGAAAGTACCACGGCTAAGGCGATTGTCTCCCACTTGGGTCATTCCCTCTCACCGACCTCGTTAAGGCAATTTCTCGGGAGGCAGGCCCTCTAATGTTCTAGCATGTTCATGTAAAGCAAGGAAATGGAGTTAAGAACAAGTTTTTGGGAATTTGGTTCACCTAAAAGGTGAAGAGCATATCCCTAACTTTTTCTTAAATTCCCAAACTCAATAACCAATGTTCAATTATTTCACCCACTAACTATAGAGAATTGAGTATTTCTACTCTCTTCTACAAACAAGGGGCTTTGATATTATGTGCTTGATTCCTCAACCTTTATTCTTAATCAAAAAGTTCAACACCTTTGGCATTTTGATTCACTAGAAGAAGTGAAGAACATAGGCCTAAATGCTAAACTTTCCAAACAAAGATAGGTTGTTTTGTAATTACTAGATTTTTAAATGCACCAATGCCACAATTTAAGGGAAAATATTCACTAGTTTGAGGCTTACCTTTCCTTGTAGCTAGCATAAGCTAGGGGTATTTTTTAGTGATATTTGTCATTTTTAGCTTACCTTGGCTATAGCTCCTTTCCAATGTTCTCTCCTCCAATAAAGTTAGTCAACACAAACAACAACAATGAGGGGAACCAAAATGAATTTGAGGAAGCAAAGTATGTATTGAATCTTAAAGCCTTATTTGCAAATTTTGAGAAAACTTGAATTAAGGAGCAAAAATCCAATTAAGTGATACAAACTTAGTTTTGTAAGCTTCTACAATTTTGAGATAGTTCTCATATACCTGATTTTCTTCTTCTTGTGACTCCTCAAGAACCGATTTGATGTGAGAAAAGTTTTCCTTCTTGATTTTCCTAGTCAAAGCCTTCCCTTCTTGATTAAACTTGCTCTCTGGTTTTTGAACCTTTTTGTGTTTGCTCATCTGCAGTAAAAAAAAATACAGACAGAGAGTAAGAAAAATAGTAGTTATAGATCTGACAACAAATTAAAGCAAAAAGTAGTAGGTGTCATTAGTCAGCTAATACGTGTGATTTAAGGATTAGTAGGCGTAACTTTAAAAAATAACAGGCGTTACTTTCCAGTGACTCAGGTGACAATTAAAGTTCAGCAGGCGTAACACTTTAATTACTAGGCGTGAAAAGTAATGACAATTGTGTATGATAAGCTATTTAAAGTGACAATTAACAAATACTAGGCGTTAGTTAAGAGATACTAGGCATGACAATTTGCAGTAAATTGCGTCATGAAGGTTGTCATAGGCGGCAAAAGATAGTCAATAAGTGGTACTTCTCAGGTCTCAAGCATCGCTTTACTGTCTCCGGTGTAGCAATTTATCTCACAGGCATCACACTTTATCTTGCAGACATCATTTACTTGTTGGTAAGCGTCAAAATAGTGATCACAGGTGTGATTTAATCCTTCGTATGCGTAATTTCTCCTATTTTTTGCAAAAATTCATGGAAAAGTGAGAATAGAAACACACAAAAACTTGATGAAAATGTTAAAAATGAGGCTTAGAGCCCCACGGTGGGCGCCATTTGTGTGTGTATGTTAAACACCTTCATGAAATTAGGACTATTAACT
This sequence comes from Chamaecyparis obtusa, assembly GCA_027943335.1. Taxonomy (NCBI): domain Eukaryota; kingdom Viridiplantae; phylum Streptophyta; class Pinopsida; order Cupressales; family Cupressaceae; genus Chamaecyparis; species Chamaecyparis obtusa. The sequence goes on along the minus strand of BSBK01002250.1, from coordinate 216,235 downwards.
AACAATTTAAAGCAAATACAATACAAATTTAAACTAAGAAATGCATTTAATATCCATTAACATCTCATGGTTTTCTAATTAGATGTGGTAAGTAGAGCTCTCAGCTTAATCTCGACTAGTGACACTTTTAAAATGAGAAAGTATGATGCTACAATGCTTAATCTAGCTCACAATTCTCCATTATGCAATGATAAATTGAAATGCTAATGTTAAATGCTCTCAAATGCTATCAAATGCTCATAAAATGCCTATAATAACAATGCTTTTCTCTCTAATTCTCCTCTATCTTATTGCTCATAAAATGACTCTTATTTATAGTAAATTCCCAAGTGTAGGGGGTAGAGTGAAGTAATCATGATTTACCTTTGGTTGAGTCAAAAACTTTGCAATGTTTTTAAATGGGGGGACAATTTAAATGTTTGTCTCAAAGCTTTGGACAAAAGGACAAAATTGAGCGGATGAGATTAAAAGTTTGAAATGTGTGATTGAGATTCAATTCCTTTGAAGTGATCCATGTGCTTTGTGTTCTCAATTCTCATTGGTTGCTCAATTTTTGTTGAAAGATATTAGGATTAATTAAATTTCATCAATTAATTAAATTAGCCATGTAAGGGAATAGGTTCATTTTGATTTTTGATTTAAAACTATACAGTTAATTGATTAAAATCAATTATGTAGTGTTTTTCACCCCTTTAAGCTGGTATTTAATTATTTAATGTCATTATTTGATTTTTCTTTTGATTTTATTGATTTTGTCCAATTTGATTAATAAATATCCATTTAAATTTGATTTGATTATTTTTTATGAGAATTAGTGCATTTTGATTATTTTGAGCCATTTTAATGATTTAAAAGCACTTGCCCATTTTTGAGTGTCTACAACTGGATATCCAAATGTACTAGGATTTCTCACTCCTTATCGATGTACACGTTACCACCTGAAGGATTTTTCAAGAGAAAACCCCATAAACAGTCCACAAGAGTTGTTTAACCACTGACACTCCTCACTTAGAAATGTAATAGAGCGTACCTTTGGGATTTTGAAGCAACATTTTCCTATCCTAAGGCATGCAATGCCTTATCCAATAATGACACAAACACATATTGTTTTAGCATGTTGCATACTACACAACTTCATTACTATAGAGGATGACATTCCATCCGAAGTGGCTATTGAAGAGGAAGATGATTGTGATGGGATAAATGTACCAATGCTTGAGACATACGGGTTGTGTTAGCGTGATAGGGATGATTGGGGGAAGTTTCAAGGTGATATAGCAAGTAGGATGTGGGAAGACTATAGACATTGAGAGTAGTTGTAGTTTTTAGGGACCTTTCTTTGTTCTAAAATGTACTTGAATGCAGATACACTGATATACATGATGGTTTCATTTTTCTTTTGTTTGTATATTCATTCCTAGCTAGTTATTATCTCCGCCTCTTGAATTTGTTAACCTTGTTACATTAGGAAATATAAATGGAATACACCAAGGAGTACTAAGTGATGAAGATCAATCATATTGTTCTAATGGTGTGTATTGATAGTTCACATATAGCTAATTCTTTGAAACAAATGAAGCCTGCAGTCTTTTTTATGATGATACTCCTTGGTCTATTCCATTTATAATTCCATTTATTTTTCTGATGATAATTCTTACTATGATTTTGTAGAATTTTAATTGATGTGACATATGTTTGAAGTATCATATTTTAATTGATGTGATAATATTCAACACCAATTTATAAGATAGTCTTGATTGCCATCTTCAGCTACGTGGCTTGGAATGCTTGATTAGATGGTAATATTTTTTGACATTAATATGGAAAGACTTTATTATACTTCAAAAACATCATAATTCATTTGTTGTAATGTCCACTTTCTAGTTGCTTAGCGAATAGAAGACCGACAAGGTATGTTGGTAGTTATACCCCCTAAACTTGCAAGCATATAGGGATCAATTAGAAAGATGGAAGGTATGTGAAAAGATACATAGGGAAATTTCATCAATTGACCCATTTTTTCAAGTATCTAGGAACATCTTCAGCTTGCTTGATGGATGATTGTGATATCTTAGGGTGTTGTATTTTTAATGGACCAACTTTCACTAGTTCTAAATGCTTCCTAAGGTTTAATAATACACTAGTTCTAAATTTGCCTTTAACAAAATACTTCATACGTAGTCCAAGAATAGTCTCAGTTTCAGTGATGTTTTGTGTTGCGAGATTTTGTTCAAGTCCAAATGAATCATATGCACATCCCTCAGATCTAGGTTTGAAAGTTATGTGCTGAAGAGACCTAACATTGAATCAACCATGCCTATCATGTTACCTGAATATTCCTTTGATTATGAATTTTTTTTGCGGTTTGATGATGATTTGAGAGATGAAATTATGAAGCTCATGGAAAATGTGGTCACTTGCTGAGTGGAGATGTCTATAATGTCTCCTATTGAGACTTCACTTAATTTACCCTAAATTTTCCAACTAGGGTTTGGCTTGTGCTTGGAAATGAAAATTTAATCTATATTACCCCAAGTTTCCAGGACGTGGGGACGAGGAAATGAGTTTCCAAGATATTTTCAAGGAAAGATATTGTCAAGGATATTGTTAGGATATTTCGGGTCCATATGTCTAATAGATATTACTGGATATTATGATTAAATGCAATGTGTTTGATTATATGCCACTATTGTATGGGTGTTTCTTTAATATCCATCCTCATTTATATGCTATCCTTGACAATGTTGTTAAAAGTTGATTTAAAGTTGCTATCCTTGAGAATATATCTTTGATCTGTATCAACTATGATTTTTTATCTGTATCATCTATTATTTTGGATCTATATCATCCTTGCTAACTTGTGCATTGAGAACTTGTGAGACTATTATGAATTTAGGTTTCAAATGTTGCCAAACAATTCACTTGAATCATGTTGATATTGCATTTTGCTGATATTTGCATTTAATAGTTGGTGTAGGTGATGTCGTTCACACAAATCATGATGAGCATGGATGATGAGGTTCAATTAAGCCAGATATCTTATTCTTCCAAGAAGGTTACGTGGACAAGAGAAATAGAACAAAAGTTCCTTGACTTTCTCCACGAGCAAGTTTAGCTAGGAAGAAAAGGTGAAGGGAGCTTCACAAAAGAAGCATGGACCACCATTGAGAGGAGGTTCAATGTGGAGATGAACCTCAATCTGTGAAAGGAAAATTTCAAGAACAAGCTAAAAATATGGAAGCAAGGTTTTAGAGTTATGATTGAGTTGAGGAGTATGAGTGGTTTTGCATAGAATGAGAGTACTCAATTTATGGATGTTGATGACAAGGTTTTGGATGAGCTTTTGAAGGTAACATGCTCTTTTGAATTTGTTGATCTAAGTAATATTTCCTTCTTATTAAGTTGGTAATTGATGTAGTTCAAGGATGGTGGATCCAATGAAGGACAGTCCAACCTTGCATCCAATTACCAACATAGCGGAATAACACAATAACATAATGTTTTAATTCACTTTTCATTAACATTCCTAGCTATAGGGCCTTCTGGGTTAGGGCCAATTACAAACAGAAACAATTCTGCAAGATCGACAATGATCCAATCCAACTCTAGCTAGCCCAGTTCTGAAATAGATCAGCAACTGATGGAAACCCTAAGGCATATCTGAACTTGTGCTCATAAGCCACCAAGAAATCTCCTGGTCTCCAAGCATGCAAACCACTAGTTGTGCTATGACAACTATCAGAATTCAATCTGATCTGCTAGATCTCGCAAGATCCAAGTCTACACTATCTTTTCCACAACTTCACTTTTTCATCTACCACCCCAGACTTTTCAAACAACTACCCAAACACTCCTTAAATACTAATATTCAGCCACAAGTCGGTTGGATGACATAATTAAATCCTATAAAAAAATATTAAATGCAATACAAGTCAGCTCATAAATAGCCTTACAATTATTTAATTCTCCATGTCGGCCTCTAGATCTACATAGGAGAATGCAACAAAATCTACCAACAATAAATGCACCAAGTCGGCCAACCAAATCACCAAGAACTCCAGTTGGTAAATTAGAACAATCGAGCGCTAGAGAAATAATTGAGCACCAGTGAAACAATCGACCAAGCCAACCAACACCGAGCAACAAAGGCATCACCAAGAACAAGAAGTTCCACTGAGTCCCTTCAATAACCAAGACCATCAATTAAAGCTGCAACCGAGTACCACATAACCAAAACAACACACCTCCATGCAGATTCATTGAGTACCCTAGAATGCCCCTGCATCAGTAATTGAAGATAGATATCTAATTCATTCATACTACCAACATGCAGAGAAAAGAATTCAAAAATGCTAAAGTGTATAAGAGACAACCCTTCCAATACTACAATGACTTAACCTTTATTGTGGGTAATGACATAGCTGAAGGTACCACAACTACAACGACTCAAGAGACAGAAGAAGGGCACCATATGGATGAGGGCATCAAACTGGATTGTGATGAGGCTATCTATATCACTATACCTCTTGAGACTACAACTGATTTGGATAATGACTTTTATCATTCTAATCAATCTAGTACAAGTGGTAGGTAAACTCCTTCACCACCATCATCAAGGAGGGGAAAGAGGAGGAAGACAAGAAAGGTTGGTTCATTGGATGTGATCCATGAAACCATCATAAAACTGCAAGAGGGCCTCACTATGTATCAAATTATCAAAGTGGATAAATGTGATTTAGATATTATTTTAGATAGTGTGTATGAGGTCCTCAAAGCCATCCCCGATTTGAGTTGAGGCACTATGTTGAAGGCATATGACACTTTTATGGTTGAACCTGAAAGAGCCAAAGGGATCTTGAGAATGAATGAAGAGGAGAGAGTCGAGTATATTCAAATGAAGTTTGGAGATCTCTAGTTTATTATGTTTTAGTTTAAGTCTTGATATCTAAACATTGGCAAGGTTAGCCAAGATACTTGTTAAATGTTGGAAAGGTTAGCTAAGATACTTGTTATATCACCAACATACAGTTGATATCAGCGTTTGACATTATTTTGTTTTTACAATATTTACATGCTCTTCTAATGATGATACTCAAATCATCTGTTTTGATAGTTCACATATGGTTGCTCTCTACCCAAATCACCAATGATGATTATAAAGATATGTAGTTTAGAATTTTGTTTCCATATATTGTTGCTCTCTTCCCAAATGACCATTCATGATTAAATTACTACTCCATCTTTTACATTTTTTGTAGATTTCTCCAACACCTACTTTTTTGCTTGGCATCATATATACATGCATTCATGATCACTTAAAAATGGATATGTTGATATTAATATATAATGCCTCGTGATTGTATGTTGTTCATGATTTTAATTATTTAATGTAGAGTTATTTCACACATGCCAAATGATTTTAAACGACTCAATTGTATTGTTCTATTGCTGATACTCAAACCATGTGTTGTAATGGAAAAGTATGTAATATGTCTATACCTGGTGATTGTATATTGTTTGTGATTCACATTATTCTACTCCATTTTATATGTCTATACCTCTTGACTTTGTTAGTCCTGTTGCATTTCAAAATTTAAATGGAATACACCAAGGAGCACCACATGATGAAGATAAATTACATTGATAAATTATGTTGTTCTATTGCAAAGTACTAGAATTGTACATTTCTAATTCTTCAGAACTGTTCCAATAGTTCTCATATGGTTTCTCTGCCTAAATTTTGTGTATTTCATATATAGAGTAGATATAGTTTTTACTGTTATTTCATATATAGAGTTGAACTATTATGATACTAAGAAAGGTATTTTACAATTTTGTTTTCATATATAGAGCAGATGTAGTTTTTGAAAATACTACTCCAGCTTGTACAGATTTTGTACATTACTCCAAAACCTAATTTTTTTCTTGGCATCATATGTACACATGCTCATGAATAATTCTAAATGGATAATTCTAAGACTACACATACGCTAATATTAATGTCTAAGGCCTAATGATTGTATGTTGTTCATGATTTCAACCTATAGTCTATTTTTTTGATGTTACTCCTTGGTGTATTCCATTTAAATATAAAGAATTTAAGAATGAGCAGGCTATGCGAAGCTTGCTCATCAATATGTGATGAGAAGGATATGGAAAGCTTGAATAAGATATTCTCTTGTGTTTAATTTTACTTAACGATGTGTTTTCACACCGCCATTTTGTTCTTCCCCATCTTCTATCTCTTGTTATAGATGTTACAACTCAAATTCACTAATTGCTTGATCTTAAATCTTAACTCTTGATAGGTGGCATGATTTTAGGAATTTTTATTATTGTCCTTTGCATTGATTCTTGACTATCTTTTGCATTTGTGTGTCTTTAAGCTTGGGATACCATTGTTATAGTAAATAACATTGAAAATCACTATCTTTTATCTCTTCACCAGTGTTTTCTATCCTCTTATTCTTCATGACATTGATTCTTTATCTTTCTATCTCTGTCCCATCCTTCATATTCACTACTTGGTTTTCTCTTTTGCATACCTTTGTCATGAAATATTCATATGGCCCTAACAATAAATGCTACAATTTCCTTCAATTCTAGCATTAACTTATTCATACTTTTCTCATCATTGTCTGTTCATTGCTGCACCTTTATAATAGTGATTTGTTACTCCCTTGAGACATCATGACTCCTACTATAGTTGACATGGAACTATCAATGTTTTGTGCCTCTTCTTGATAATGGGTACATCCTTTATACTCTAATAGTGAATAAATATGGAAAAACTTTACATGGTCCTTTGAAGACAATAAATACAACTTTTAAACGCAGAAAAGACCCCTCAAACACCTCTGTTTGATTTCATATCTTTCACCATGGCTGCTCCTTCAATATATTATATCATATCTATATTTATTCCATTTTGTTAAAACATGACAATGAATCTCACTGTATTGGCTCTCTTTATGATAGTCATTATTATTGTTCTTAGCACTTTTGTTATCACTGTGCATGCATGATTATCATTGTTATTCACATTCACCTTGTGAGCATTTTCAAATTGTAAAAAGATTACCTCTTGATTGCTCATAACCCTATTTTACAAATTATGTTCCTTCCTTTTGTCTCTGTGAACGAAATCCTTATGATCTATGTCTTCATCTTCATGCTCTGTCATTCATACTCTTAGTACAACCATCATGGTTTTTAGACCTTGCTGTTTTGATCATTGGTGTTCTTATTGCTTGTGCAACACTGTTCTAATCTTTCAACTATTGACTCCTCTCTTTTAAAAACTGACGCTCTTCCATGCATCATGCTGTTCATTACTATTATGTCACTATTTTTCAAATTCCTTACATGTCTGTAACAGTCACATACTATCTTTGATGCCATCTCTTAATCACTCATTTGCTTATTGAACCCTATTGTCAACATTTTATATCACTATCATTTACATTGCCATGCACTGTGTTTTATCTAGTTATTGACTTTCATGGTTGATTGCCTATTCAGACCCTTGACATTTTGATAATGTTCGTGATTGGCATGATTTGTTCCATGTTATATGTTTATACATCTTTAATTTGTTAGCCATGTTGCATTTAAATGATATACACCAAGGAGTACCAAGTGATGAAGATCAATTTATTTTGATCAATTATACATTTGTAATGCACATACTCAAATCATGTCTTCTAATGGAAAAGTATTATAATTGTCCATTTTTAGCTCTTATAAATTGTTGTCATAGTTTACACATGGCTGCTTTTCCCAAAATCATTACTTCATGTTTAAAAAGATAGGTATTTTAGAATTTTGTTATCATATATTAAATGGAGTAGATATAGTTTTTGAAATTACTACTTTTTGCTTGACATCATATATACATGTGTTCATGAAGAATTAAAAATGGACACTTCTGAGACTATGCGTATGCTGATATTAAATATAAAGAGGTTTTATTTTTTCTAATGATACTCCTTGGTGTATTCCATTTAATTATAAAGAGGTTTAACATCACTCCAACAACCGCTTTTTGCTTGCCGTCATATATACATGTGTTCCTGAAGAATAAAAAATGGACAACTTTGAGACTACACATGCTAATATTAAATATAAAGAGGTTTATTAAATTTTTTTGATGATACTCCTTGGTGTATTCCATTTAATTATAAAGAGGTTTAACATTGCTCCAACACCTGCTTTTTGCTTGCCATCATATATACATGTGCTACTGAAGAATTATAAATGGACAGTTCTGAGACTACACATATGCTGAAATGTCCCCTTTCTAATTTTATATGATATTTAAAGCCTCTGATCAGATTTTAAAATCAAACAACCAATATTTCAAAAGATCAACCAATTTCTCAATAAAACCCAAATCGGGTATGCCCGAAATAGTGCCAAAAACTTCACAGCTTCACATATTATTGATAAATATGAAAGTAGATATTTTACAAAAATTTTGCCAACATAACGGCCTACAAAATGACATTTCTAGATTTGTATAGAGTTTACACAACAGCTCCCAAACGGAGGACAAAAACAATGCTCATCGGGCTCCCGAAAACAACACAAAATAGCCCGAAAACACCACAAGACACTAATAATCTATCATAGACCCAATACATATATTCATCTCTATTTTAACATCAAAATGTCTGCAATACAGCAGCAAACCAAACTGATATGAAATACTCAATTGAAAACATCAAACTCTTACAAGAAACACACCCGAAAACTCACAAATTTGCACTGTACAGCACAAGGGCAAACTCTGCATGAGCTTGCACATGGAATGACCTCAAAATCCCATCCTTAGCCTTCCTGGAAACCTACAAACTCTTGTCCTTGGGTCTCCTTCTCCACAGGTTTAGTAGCCTCTGAAGAACAACAAAGCAATGAGCAAAAATCAAGTTCTAGAATGAGCTTGAAATGCCTCCAAATCCTTTTAAAAGAGGGCGTAACCCTAACTCACAACCAAAAGGGGTCAATAATACATATTTTAATAATAATTATCATTTATTAATCCATTGGTTTCCAAAGATTAGCCCCTTTTCCCGAAACTTCACTTTTTTGAGCCTGCCAGCCTTAGCAAAAGTTATTATTTTTAATTATTTGAAAATGGGACATGACAACTCCTTGGTGTATTCCATTTAATTATAAAGAAGTTTAACATCGCTCCAACACCTGCTTTTTGCTTGCCATCATATATACATGTGCTACTGAAGAATTATAAATGGACAGTTCTGAGACTACACATATGCTGATGTTAAATTTGTACTGCCTGATGTTTGTATAGTGTTCATGATTTCAATTATACAACCTTCAGTCAATTTTTCTGATGATACTCCTTAGAGTATTCCATTTAAATATAAAGAGGTTTAACTATTCTATCATGGATAGTTTGTATATGCACAATTTGGATTCTAAGAGTATGGACAGGAAGAGTGAGCAGGATATGGGCAACTTGCTTGCCAAGTGCATGGAAATTTTTTGAGTTTTCCCTTGTGCTACGGTGTGTTTTCACACCACCATTCAGTTCTAGGATTTTGTTCTTCCCCATCTACTACATCTTGGTGTAGATGGTACATTGGCTTATAGCAAGAATTTCACTTATGTTAAAACTTTTGTACAAAATGTACTTTGCATATTTGTTTTGTTTAGATTCATAATATCATCAAATATGAAACATTTTCATTTTGTACTGTGATCAAGAATTGTATGAATGTTGCTATCTGAATGTTGTAGTCAATAGTTTCTTATGTTGATTTTTCTTTCAATTATAAATAATATGAATGAACAGACTAATCAACAAAACAAAATGATATGGAGAGTGACAGTGCAATTTTTTTTGATATAACGTTCATGGCGTTGGTGAATGTGCCTACGTGTCAATGTGGTCCTGGGACTTGCTTGTTGAAGATGTCACAAACAACGAGTAATCTTGGGTGTTAGTTCTGGTGTTGCCCAAATAGGAAGAAGGTTGTTAAATGAAAATATATTTTTTTGTTTAGAAAATAATGTAGTGACTAATCATTATAGCAAGAACTAAACTCGATTTGGTATTGTAGGGACATAGTGGATGTCCATACTTTCGATGGGTTGATGAAGCCCCATCTACATCTACCTCATCTACATCTATACCTGATGTAGGAAACGAGTGCAAGTTCTGCAAGGCTCGAGAGACAGCTAGTGCTGCCGAGATTGCATCAATGACAAAAGCCGAAATCGTCTTTCTACAATGCGTTCTTTGTGTTGTAATCACACTACTTTGTTGGGACCATATGCATAAATGTGGTTAAAAGAGAGGGCCCATATTCTGCAAACTGATTTTTTTTTACCATATAGATACATTGAACAAATTATGGTCAAGTGATGACTATTTTGTTGTTTATATCTTGTTTATGATTTTCTATATAAAAATAAAAAATTATAAAAATATCAAAAAATTACCCTTATTAAAAAAAGACTGAAATTTTTTTTATAATTTTTTTAATGATTTTCTTTATGAAAATAAAAAAAGGTAAAAAAGAAAATAAAAAATTTTAAAAATGAAAAAAAAAGGAATTATTAAATTAAAAAATATTTAAAAGAAAAAGAAAAAGAAAAAAAAAACCTTACTCAAATTCTAATTCCAATTCCAAAAATGTCAAACCAAACTCAGAAAATGCATCTTCTTATTCATCTTTCTAGTCAACCTAACGACTCAAACTACATTTTGAAAATAAGAAATCAGAATATCAAATTCTTGATTTGAGCATTTCGAGCATTAGAACAAATTCAACATTTTTTAATTTGTGCAACCAAACGAGAGATCACTCATTGAACAAAGTGATCGTGTGCAAAAAAAAAAAAAAAAAAAACTTACTCAAATTATAATTCCAATTCCAAAAATGTGGTACCAAACGTAGAAAATGCATCTTCTTATTTATCTTCCAATTCAACCTAATGCCTCAAACTATATTTCGAAAATGAGAAATCAAAATATCAAATTTTTGATTTGAGCATTAGAACAAATTCAACATTTTGTAATTCGTGCAACCAAACGAGATATTACTTATTGAACGAAGTGATCCTTAGGGCAAGAGCCACATTATTGAACGAAGTGATCCTTAGGGCAAGTCCCATGGGACTACTTAGCTTATTTTAGCTAGCAGCCACTACTTAATATTTTAAGGAGCATTTTGTGGAGCAGGGGGCCCCATGAATACTATTTTTTCTAAATGAAACTTAAAATTAATTTCTAATTAATTATTATACATTTTAACATACATTATGGAGGTAAATGTAAAATAGAGGAAACATAATGAAAGCAAATGAAAAAATTGTAGAAAAATTTTTCTATACGATCTATCATTTTTTTTAATATATTTTTTATAAGTAGCAACTGCTCCATGAAAATAGAAAATAGAAGATAGAAGAAGAAACAACTGCTCCATAAAAATAAGAAAAGATTCCAAATTTTCCTTTGTTGATTATTAAAATATTACACCAGTTTAGAATAGTAGAAGCATCCCATGAAACCGAACCTTGCTCCGAATCTCCCAACAAATATGCCTCTCGCCCTTTAATTGCCTTCTGGTCGCGGTCGATCCCACTCTCCTTAAACTAACGTCAGAAACTAACACGTGCGCGGCGAATATGACTTCCATCGGCTTGCATCCATAGGTAAATTCTCAGACGTTGATCTAACAAGTTACCTGCACTTCTCACTGAAGGGATCGCCTTCCACGTAATGAATTTGATTGCTATAATAAATTCCTTTGCTTTGCTTGCTATTGGTGGCTGCAGGGAGAGATTAATAACCATCTGTACAACAATGTGGTTGAAGAGGCTTCTACATTTCATCTGTAATTGAAATGACATTTAACGCCAAGATTGGGCTGCGACTACTACTGAATTTTTGACTCAAGTGAGTCGCGAGGAGTCAGGTGAGTTTTGGTTGTTGCTTCCATGTCCTCTGTTTCAACATTCGGTGAATATTACACCATACCAATTTTACCAAAGGAAGTGTATATAGCTCTGTTCTATCTAGCATTCTAAGGTTGAGTTTTGGCCGTGTGAAAATGTCCGTTAACTGCTTAGTTAAAGCATTGTATAGCAGAGATCTAAAATAATGACGGATGTTTAAAATAGGATTGATAGCGTTTGCTTCGATGAGAAATTGCCATCCATATTATACAAAGTTATTTGTTTGATTATATGAATATGATACGGTTATTGGGTTCATTTTGCTTCTCATTTGCCAAAATGCATGTCAAAGTACAGCCACGCTCCACAAAACATTGTGATCGACCGAAGTTTGCAATGTGTTAAGTTTAACTCCATTTTGTTAGTCTGTAAGGAATGCCATTTCAAGGAAAGAGAGTGGTTTTTTCTTAAGAGGGTCATTTGGGTGGATTGATCATTGATGTCTAATACGGGATTTTTATTCTAGAATCCTTTTGGAAAGCTGAACATATTGTTGCTTCTCATACAGATGGTGAAAGTCAAATATTACATTGTACTTTTAAGCTAGCTATTTGACAGTTTTCATGAACAAGTTTCTATGAGCTTTACATTTTTACAGTGCTTTGATATATTTGTCCATTTAGTGATATTCAGATGATTACTTTCTTGATTGATTGGTTTGACCCACAAATTACAGGCTTGGGAGTTTGAGGGATCGTTCATTGTTTAAGGCTGGTGAGAGGAGTCAATTTGCCTCTTATCCTTGTTACTTATTTACAAGATGAATTCGCCAGCTTATGTGTTCAAGTAAGAAAGATTAATTTCTCTGTCTGCCTTTATGTACCACTATGCCACAGACTGAAGATGTTTCGAAGGTTCCTTTTCAGAAGGGAGGAGAGAGAGTCAACGATGAGTCCAACACAAAGGTAATGTGAAATTGACTTCAGGGTTTTTCTCTTTCACTCGTTTCTTGAGTCAAAGAAGAAACTTAGATATTAATAACCTTTTGTTTTTTTGACAGAGATGGTGAAGAAAGAAATTTGTCTTTGGCTAAAGACGTATTTCTCTGTCACAGTGGCAAACAGAAAATACCTGTTCGGGAGCTACACAAGGAGCTAACAAATAAAGGTATCTCCTGCTTCTTTGACGAGGATCCTCAAAGCTTGCCAATAGCTGAAACGTTCCCTGCTCGCATTTTTGATGCCGCTAAGAGATGCAGAATAGCAGTACTGGTTATCTCCAAGGATTTTATCAACTCTAAGTGGCCAATGCAGGAACTTTCTGCTTTTTTCGAAGCCAAAAGTTCTGGTAAAAATCCCCACATGAAAATATTACCCGTGTTCTTCATGATATCCCCAAAGTCCCTTTCTGAAATTACGGAAGACAACCAAACATGGAAAGACTTGGGGATTTCTGCTAAGATTCGGGCTGAATGGCATGGCGTTTTGGAAAAAGTAAGGTCAACTAAGGGTTTGGTGTTCAAAGAAGTTGAGGAATTGGTGGGTTTTACTAATAAAGTTGTAAAAGTCATCTGCTCCCTGCTACTTCCAGTTCCCCATATACCCAGTTCCATGCAAGGGCATGCAATTCAAGACCAGGTAACTCCACCATTTAACCTTACTTCTGGACAATTTTGTTTTAAAATAAGTGCCAAGTTTTTTAAAATTTCCATGGTGATTAGGTTTTGCATGGATTTGCCGGCATCACTTCAACATCTTCTTCAACGTCATCTTCCTACAACAATTGTTATGGACGTTGTTCTAGAGTATATTGCATTCTCCATTAGTTTCCATGGCCCAGTTAAGACTCCAATTGAGGACCTCCAATCAGTATGATGTGCTACTCTACACTGAGCTACTGGCCCTTTTCCAGCGAAACTGGGGATTTTTCTTACAATTGAGTTATGGGTCTTGATAAATTGTGGTAAGTTCATTTGCCTCAAGGAAGGTGCTGTTTAATTCTGGTTTTCTTGTCAAATTTTATTTGCTGCTCAATTCTGCATCAATAAAAGAAATGGTGAACCAGTTCATCTGTGTTTAGAATTTCAACTCTTCCTTTCTATCTTGAATTATAAATGTCAATGTGGTGTTCGCTTTCTTTTGATAGGGACTTTCTGTATACCATATAGATATGCATTATTTGAAAAAAAATTGCTATTGAAAATAAGGGCGGAATTGTTTCATAAAATGATGCAGGGAATATAGTAAAGTTAGTATAAATGTTGTAACAAAGTTGGAGAATGATAAATAATTTCATTGGCTTCAACTGAAATGCTGTTTCTCAACACTCAAATCTGCAACAATAAAAGAAAAGGTGAGCAATTTCGTTTGAGCTTCAAGATTACAATTCTCTCTTTCTGTTTCGAATTGAATATGTTACTATTCTGCTTGTTTGACTTTCATTTTATGGGTGATTTCAATATTCTATACCTGCATTATTTCTGAAAAATAGTTTAACCAAAAACTAGGGTGTAAGTATTTTGTACATCATATGGGACATATTAAACTTCACATTGTTGCACTCATTTTATTCTTATTTTCTTCCTGGAATAGATATGGAGGGTCAAAATAGAGAAGATAGATAAAATTAGTTATCCAATGGTCTTACAGGCATAATCCGGATATCTCTCAGTAATGAAACTATTGAAATTCTGGTGGTAGAAATGTTTTAAAAAGAGTATCTTAAAATCATAGATTGAATGTTCCAAAGTTAGAAGTGTATTAAAAAGAGTATCTTAAAATCATAGATTGAATGTTCCAAAGTTAGTTATAGATTTACAGAGAAATGGGTGAAAAATGAATATAGTTCTACAAATAAACTATATAAATCTTATATTTCCTTGCATGTTTTCAGTCCTACTTTAACTAAGCATCTTTACCAGATGCTTGATGTGGTTGAACCCTATATGGCTTGATTGCACATTACAATATATTTTAAATTGGCCTAAATCTTATCTAAAGTCTCTCTTGGAGAAGAAAACATATGATGCTCAAATATATAATCTTGGAAAGAGTGCAAATATATAACTTGGACACAGCTTTTTTTTTAAAAAGGTCATTTAATCTGCGAGTAAGAAAATGGTGGAAATATTCATATTAGTGAGTGAATCTTTTGAGTCACATATTTAGTTTTGTTTTCAGCTTTGGTAATTTTATTTTTAAACAATTTTTTTTACTGCCTATAAAATAAGAATGCACATCTTTATTTTTCCATTAGTTATATCAGTGCCTAATACCTTTCTGTCCTCAACTTCATTTTTGGCCTGACACTGATATCAGAGCCCAGCCATAATTGTAAACTGAAAACTTTACTGTGAAAAGTTTACTGCAAGAGTTTGCAGCTGCATTAAAGATAAGTTTTTCAATTTGATATCTTCTTAAATAAATCAAGAGATCCTGGTAGGTGCGATGCTTTAGAAAATGGGGTTGTACTAATTTTACAATTTATTCGTGCTACAGTCAAAAAATGTGGACAGAGAAAGTTGTGTATTCGAAGTGAATATTTCACTTAAGAATCTAAACTCTCCCATACAGCATTACAAATGAATGGCTTATAAAGCCTTTGTTTCTCATAACCAACTAACTTGCGAAATGTAACTTCCCAACTAATTATTTATTAAACTAATTTATTAGATCTAATCTTAAGTCACTAAAGTGACTTTATTATAAATGTAAGCCTTAGTTTTACCAGCACTGCCCCTTAAAGTTTATGTTTCAAGAAAGAAAGAAAAACAATATTGATTTGACCACAGCAATCCAACTGGAAATCTGTAGAAGCATCTCCATCATATCTCCATAGAACACCCCAAACTGCTCATGTCCAGGCAATTGTCCTTTCTAATCACTAAACCTCTTTAGAACATCCCAAACTGCTCAATGTCCAGGCAAATGTCCTGATTATGCAACAATACTTGTGAATTGAAACAAATTCTAATATTCACAAGCAAACTCAATGATCCATAGGTACCACTCACCACGTGTACAAATCAAAACAAACTCAAAAATGTGCAAACCAAATAAACTGCTATCCCCCCTTGCTCCATAAAGGGATCCAAACAATAAGATAAGACTAGTGTTGTTTTTCATGCAATATATCATCTCTAAGTGAGAAGCTAACTCGAGATGAAAGATGTCCTCTTGCCTCCATTTTCTCCAACCTCCAATATGATTTGTGCAATTTTCTTAAAGTAAACATTCCTTCACATTGTCATTGTGAGAAGAATCTTGATGATGTACACATTTTTGTGCACTTTCCTTCATCTGAAACACATTGATCATGCCTTTGTAAACCTTAATTTTTCCAACATTGGAATCTATGGTCTTTTATTTGTTAAAGTGTTTTATTATTGTGTTATTGGTTCTCTTGTGGTCAATCCATCATTGATTCCAGTGTGACTTATTTTCAACACAGATTAAAACATTAGAATGGAACAGCTTCCATATCCAATTCTGACACTCTTTTGACAGGATCGCTCCTCAGTCCTCACATACTCTCATGCTCTAATACCAAATTGATGGGAGATGACTTCCAAACAAAAACAATGCAAACTTTATTCTACAGATAGAGGCCATTGCAAACTAGCAGTAAAATATTACGAACAATGGCGACAGGAAGTTGAATACAAATGCAGATTAAATTCAGTGGCAGCAGGTATAGAAATGTGACAGGAATTTCAAATGAAAATCTGATTTGAAACAGGGCAAAAACAGTTGAACAGTCACAACACTAAATCTGTTATTCAATATTTGGACTTGTAGGCAACCCACAATGATTGTTCAATTTATTCTCCGCAAAATAGGGAAGAAAATACAAAGAATCAGTGTCAATCTTATTCATCGAATGTAGGCTATGAGAACTTCTTTCGAAGCCAGCACTTCTTCCTTCCAATTGGTGATTCTCTTATGACTGCAATCTTCCCAAGACAGCAACACCTTCCACCCAAATGGTCTCTCCAGAAAACTGCAAAAAATCAGAATCAAATTCTCCCTTTGAATCTTCTGTATTCTCCCTTTTGAATTTTTTTTTTCTGCTCTCAAACCAGAGCTCTTTTTACCCGTCTCCTCTGCCCTACCATGGTATTTGTCTTTTTGTCTATAATCTCACAACCTTATAGCCTCCAGCAGGTTGTTTGTTTCCTTTGGGTGTTGCTGGCAACTGATTCCTAACTGGTCTTTCTTTCTCTCCAATGAAAGTCAATTTCAATTCTTTTTTTCTTTCTGTTTTCTCCCACCGTTTCTTTTTTTCACTGTTGCCAAAACCAACTATTCCCATACCAATGACTTGGAATAAGTGATTCTTGTAAGTGGAACAATGCTCCTGCATCAAACTCCCAAGGAGACTAAAGAAAGCATGTGCTCTTGCACGTGGGAGTAACAATCAACAACTATCATGCTTCTCCAACATTGTTGTGCAATTGACTTTGCTGGATACATAGATTTACACTCACCGTATGTTGTTCTTCTCCAAAATCTGCTTGCCCGCTTATCAATACAAACTATTATATGGAAATTAGAGATTTTCACATCTTCAAACTTATTTACCTTGTCCATCTATCTTCCTTCAAAATCTTTCACAGCTTTATATAAATCTGCACTTAGTTTTCACATCCTACAACTTTAGCAGTTATTTGTTCCAAGTGACGGTCCAACCATGCTTCTCCGGTAGCTAACTTCTTCAACAACAAATCATTCTCAACTTCACCATTCACATCATAACTCACAATGGCCTTACCAAAATCTGTATACGCTACTTCACATTTTGTTTCAGATTTCTCAATATTCAGCTTGTCAAATGACTGCAAAATAATGTCCTCGTGAAATACCAACAAATATACCTCTCCCTGTATTACTGCATTAACTTATTTATCAGTAGCTGCAATCTTATTTTCTATGTCCTTCATTGTCTCATTTGTCTTTACCTTCAAGCTTCTCCATCCACTCCAGTTCTATTGCAGAAAATTGTGCTCACAAATCTTCCTCATTGTTATTATTTGTTGTATCCAATCTCTTCTCTGTAGTTTCTTTGTCATATATTTCTTTGCGTTTTGTGTGTTTAGTCACTGCTGCACCAAAATTTGCTTCTGCATCTTCTTTTTCTTTTTCACTCTTCAAGCCTTCGTCATACCCTGCTTTTGATGTCCAGTCTTGCGCATTATTACCCTTGTCCAACTCTGCCTCTGGATGTGCTCTATACTTGTATTTGTGCATTTTGAATTTCTCAATCTAGTTTTGTTTGCTTTCCTCTTTTATTAGTCTCTTCTCCTTCTTATATCTTTTTCATCTACAAGCCTCCATAACTCTTTCTTCCATTCATACATGTCATTGTCACTATTCATTTCCTCATCTTTTTCATCTTTTTCTTTTAAACTCTTCCTTTCAAGAACTTCATTCAAAGATTCAAAAACATCATTCTTTAAACCATTCAACTCAACTTGCTTACCTTTCACCTTGCATGTGTTCTCCTCAAGCTTCTTCCAAGCTGCTCTCAAAATTATTCCAATCTTCTTCTTCTGTGGCATTTCACCAATCAATACTTTTGTTTCTTCATCATCTCTTTTTTTCTTTCCAAATTCTCCTGCATGCTCCTGACCATCATTTTCCTTTCCATCTTCTACTATTATGTCTTCTTCATGGTGTAACAATGCTTCTTCTCTTTTCTTGAACTCTTCTTCATAATTTTTAGCTTCTTGCCCTAAACTACCTTGTTGCAATGTAACTCTTCAATCTTTTCTTCACATCTTACATTCTCTTGAAGTGTTTCCCTAAGTTACCAATTCGGGTGCAGATTCGGATGCGGATGTGTGAATTTTTTTTTTAGGGGATGCGGATGCGTGTATATATATATATATATATATATAAATATATATAATATTATTAAGGATAGTACATAAGAGCTGAGTAATCAAAATCTGAGATTGTTGTATTTGAACGATTACAAGGTTACTGTTAGCACAGAGATACTACTACCATTAGACAAGTCCATATTTACATTGTGATACAAAGACAAAAATATTAAACTGATAAGTTCACTTGATAGCTATAAATATAAAGGAAACAAGCTCCATGTAATAGCTCACTGGAATCCGAATCAGAATATTAAAAAAAAGATTAATGGTTATTAAGCACATGTTTTTTGTTTAGATTAAAAATGTTATTAAGCACATGTTTTAATGTGCTTTAATTGTTTTTTATCAAAAAAAGTGTCAGTTTTGATGCTGGGCCCGCGGATGCTTGTGGAAGCTCATGGGTGCCCTGTGGATGCACGCAAGAAGTGCATCCTAGGCACCTGGATGCTCTGTGGATGCTCTGTGTTACGCATCCACAAAGCATCCGGGTGCCCAGGATGTGCTTCCTGTGCGCATCCACAGGGCACCAAAATCCGCATCCACATCAGAACGCGTCCGCTTCCGGATCCAGGCCAGGATGCTTGAGGTGTTTCCTTATCCACACTTTGTTTCCCTTAGCTTTAGGCTGATGTCTATTTATTGCTGCACTTGTTCTCCCTATTTTATTTAGTGATTTTTGCCTAAACGCATCTCTTTTATGCTTCTTTTCTTGACAACTTGCCCTATATTCTTGTTTTTTTTAACTTGGTCATATCTTTCATGCTTTGAACTTGTTTGCTGCTAGAAACTCCATCAGAAGCTACCTCTTTGTTTACACTTTATCTGCTGCTTCTCAACAACTGGTTTCTTAAGCCAACTTGGTACTTTATATTCATGACTCTCCAATTTTCTTTTCTCCTTATTAACTTGTATATCTACATTCTTCTTTCTACATACATAACCGAAATCAGCATTTTTACTTCTATTTACCTGTGCAATAGTCTGTTGTCCAGATTTGCTTCCATCCTTGACTTCATTTTTGTAGGCCTCTTTTCCTTCATTTGCAACATCTTTTAAGGCATCATGCAACTCTAGGGCATCTTCAACATCTTCTTGACCTTGCTGAAAGGCTTCATCATCATCCTCGTCTTCAATTTTAGGTACTTTGCAATGTACTGCTGCAAACTGTTTCTGTATATGCTCTTCATTAACTGCTGCAAGTTGTCTCCTCTCTTTCTCACCTTCATCATTGTTTATGGGTGCTCTACTTGCCCCTTCTCTTGCCAACTCCAAGGTCTTGTTCTTGACCTTCCTCATAAGATTTTTTAGATCTGCATATACGTATTCAAACACAACATTAGCAAATAAAACAAAAGACCGCAAAGTCTCTTTGAGTGCCTCCTTTGTGGACACCCTCCTCTCTTCCTTACTTCTTCCTTTGAGTGCTTCTTTCTACATTTCTTCCTCTCCCCATTCTTTCTCGTCTCTCCTCTTGTACTCCACAATGAGAGTTTCCTTCACCTCTTCTAATGCATGTTGCTCGCTTGGCAACTCATTGCTGTCTAAACCTCTGTGGGTTTCTCTCATACTTTGAATCTTCTCTTTTCAAGACAGCCATCCTTTGCCTTTGTCTTTTTATAACAATTATCTTTACAGACCACTTCGACTTCTTTTCCAATGGTCAACACCAACCGTATTTCTGGTTTCTTTCCTGTAATCATTGCTGTACCAAGAGCTTACACCTCTTTAGATCCCTTCTCAACTCTGCTATTTCTCTATCCAATTCTGAATCTTTCTTCATTTTGTCTTTTGTCTTGGGGATTTGTTTCTTAGCATGTTGCTGCATCTTTCTATCATATACTCTTCTTGTCTTCTTGATTCCTCGCTTGAGGGTCCTCTCCTTTTCCTCATGTCTACTTGGGTACTCTTCTTGTACCCAAGTTCCTCATGTGAACCGTCAAAACTTTAGTACACATACTTGTCCAAAATCCTATGAGCATAGCTGACTTCCCCTTCCCAGACCTTTTAGGCTTTGATGCCAAATGATGGGATTACTCCTCACATACTCATGCTCTGATACCAAATTGTTGTGAAACGACTTCCAGACAAAAATGCAAACTTTATTCTATGAATGGAGGCTGCTACAAACTAACTGTAAAATATTACGAACAACGGCGACAGGAAGTTGAATACAAATGCAGAACAAATTCAGGGACAGCAGGTATAGAAATGTGAAAGGAATTTCAAATGAAAATCTGATTTAAAACAGGGCAAAAACAGTTGAACAGTCACAACACTAAATCTGTTATTCAATAGTTGGCCTTGTAGGCAACCCATAATGGTTGCTCAATTTATTTTCTGCAAAATAGGGAAGAAAATACAAAGAATCAGTGTAAATCTTATTCATCCAATGTAGGCTATGACCTTCTTTCCAAGTCAGCACTAGCGCTCTTTACTTCCAATTGGCGATTCTCTTATGACTGCAATCTTCCCACGGCAGCAACACCTTCCACCCAAACGATCTCTCCAGAAATCTGCAAAAAATCAGTATCAAATTCTCCCTTTAAATCTTTTGCGTTCTCCCCTTTGAATTTCAATTTTTTTTTTTGCTCTCAAAACAGAGCTCTTTTTACCCATTTCCTGCCCTACGATCGTATCTGTCTTTTTGTCTGTAATCTTACGATCTTACAGCCTCCAGCGGGATGTTTGTTTCCTTTGGGTGTTGCCAGCAACCAATTCGTAACTGATCCATCTTTCCCTCCACTGAAAATCAATTTCAATTCATTTCTTTTTTCTATTTTCTCCCACTGTTTCTTTTTTTGACCGTTGCCAAAACCGACTATTCCCATGCCGATGACTTGGAATAATTGATTCTTGTAAGTAGAATGATGCTCCTGCATCATCTTTTCTCCTCTTTGCCTCTATCAAATATGAGAAGCTGGTTGCAGTAGAATCAATTTATTTATTTATTTTCAGCTTGCCACTAGCTGAAAAGTCTCCTGCTCAAATTTTTGAAGTTGTTGAGAAATGCAGAATTACAGTACTGGCCTCCAAGCATTTTATTGACTCAAGGTGGCCAATGCTTGATGGAACTTTCCACTTTGCTCCTGGTAAAAATCCCCACATGAAAATACTACCCCTGTTCTTCATGTTATTGCCAAATTCCTTCTCTGAATTTGTAGTAGACAATCAAGCATAGAAAGAGTTGGGGATATCTGATGAGGATCGGGTTGAATGGCATTCTGCTTTAAGAGAAATAATAGCATCTAAGGGTTTGGTGTTCAAAGGAGGTGAGGTTGTGGTGGGTCTCACAGATGAAGTTGTAAAAGCGATATGCTCCCTGCTGCTTCCCCACATACTTAGTTCTCTGGAAGGGCATGCACGTTAAGACTGGAAGTAACTTCACTATTTGACCTTACTCCTGGACAGTTGTGTTTGCATGGATTTGCTGGTATCCCTTCAACACCTTCAGCCTCATCTTTCTTCAACAACTGTTGTGGTCGTTGTTGTAGAGTATAATGATTATTTTTTGTGCACCATTTGAGATTCCAATGTAGGACCTCCAATCAGCATGATTTGCTGCTCTGCACTGAGCTACTCGCCCTTTTCCAGGGAAAGTGAGGATTGTTCTTACAAGAGAGTTATGGATCTTGATAAATTTCGATAAGTTAATTTGCTTAAAGCAATACTCTGTTTAATTCTTGGTTTATCTCAAATCTTTTTCTGTTCAAATCTGCATCAATGAAAGAAATGCTGAGCAGTTCATTTCGTGTTCAGAAATTACAATTCTTCCTGTCTGTTTTGAATTATAAATGTCCATATGGTGTTTTTGCTTGACTTCCTTTTGATGGAATAAATATACTATATAGATATGCACTGTGAGAAAAAAAATGCAATTAAATTTCATACAGTTCGTGATTTTCTTCCTTGTATATACTATAGATCTCTCCTAGAGAGCAAGATATTATGGATAGTCAAAACAGAAAATAAAAGAGTAGATTTCCAGTCTATTGTCTTTATGCTTTGCTTCTGGATTATACTGTGCAGTATTTTAATTGCATCGCTCTCAACCCAATGATGGATCACGGATTGATGCAATCAGAATATTACACAGTATAATCCAGAAGCAAAGCATAACAAAACAGAGTAGATAAAAATAGCTACGGTCTTACATGCATACTGGGGATGGCTCTCAGTAGAGGAAGTATTGAATTTTTGGTGGTGGAATTGTATTAAAACGGTATCTTAAAATCATAGATTGAATGTTCTAAAGTTAGTTATACATTTACAGAGAAGTCGGTGAAAAGTGAATATAGTTCTCCAACTAACAAGTAACAACCATATAAATCTCATATTTCCTTTGTATATTTTCAGTCTTACCTTTTAACTAAGCATCCTTATCAGATTTTTGATGTGGTTTACAAATTTGAACCATATTTGGCTCGAGCGCACATAAAAATATTTTTTAAATTACCCTAAATCTTATTGGAAGTCTCCTTCGGAGAAAAAAACATATGAAACTCAAATCTATAATCTTGGAAACGATTTTTTTCTCAAAAACAGCGACCAATAAGAAAATGGTGTAAATATTCATGTTAATGAGTTGATCTTTGAGTTAATACACTTTTTGTTTTGTTTTCAGCTTTGGTAGTTTTTATTTTTTATTGCTTTAGGCAATTAAACTGCTGCTTTACTTCCTGCAAAATAAGATTGTAGCAATAATAGTATCACACCATTCTGTCCTGCAAGGCGTAATTGTACTAAAGGAAGCAAGCATTCCATATAGTGAAAGCTCTTACTGTGAAAGTCTGCAGCTGCATTGAAGATTTCTCTATGGTTGTGCAGCAATTCAATGGCTTTCTAAATTTGACATTTTTCCAAATGAATTAAAAGATCCTAATTTCTCCATAAATAGTGCCTCTTTTTTCATTTTTAACCGTGAGTTCTGAATTGGGTGTGAAATTTTAGTTTTTAGTTGGCCTCCCATAGAAATCTACAGATGAACAACTTTCATACCAATTCTCACATTCCTTTCTCCTCTCTGCCTCCGTCAAATGTGAGTAGGTTGTGCAGTATGATCAATTTATTTATTCATTTCTCAGCACTTATTATTATTACTACTCCTACATTAGAAGGAATTTGTCCAAAAAAAAAACATTTGATTTTCTTTATTATTGTTAGATTTGATAAGTTTTAAATTTTATTTTTTAAAAAACAATTTAATTTTCTTTATTATTATTAGAATTTATAAGTTTTAAATAGAATATTTTTTTATGTTTTCAAAGGAAAAAACACATTTGATCTAAATTTGATAACTTTTAAATGTAATTTACTTTTTTTCAAAGCAGAAATCTTATCCACTATACATTGTATTTAAACATGGACAACATGGATATGGGTGCAGTCTGTATTTGTATGGGGTCTTGAAATTTTGGGTGAATGGTAGATAATAAATACTTGTGAGGGTTAAGCGCATTATACTTTCTTATATCCTACATAATTTTGATTGCTACATTGTCTTTCAAATTCTTTTCAACATTTAACTTGTAAACCTTATGCAGAATAATGCGGGTTAAAAGAATAATGAGACAAAATCACTTTGGGATATAGAAATAAAAAATGGATGTTTGAATTATCATATGGTTTAGATATCTAATTCAAATTCTGTTTGTAAACTTAAATTAAAAAGAAATCAATATTTTTTTCTTACAAAATTATAAACTTAAATATGTGATATTTGATTTTTAATAGAAATATCATCTCCAAAATATATATTTGAAATAACATTATACCTTTCCTAGTAATCTCCAAGCCTTCGGCCTTGAGTTCATCCTAATGTTATATGTACTCATATTTTCTTTTATTTTCAGTGCTAAATTTTTTTCACCAATTGCGATCACACTTTGTGATCTAATGTCAAAGTGAAGAGAGCTAATAGAATCATTAAGTATGATCTGACTCACAATTGAATTAATTATAATATAAATTTCTTCATTTTTTATGATTTGAAATGTATTAAAAATATTGTTCTATTTTTACATTTATTATAAATTTATTATACATTCATTACATGTGTTGGTGGTTGGTGGACAAGGAGATCATCCATTTAATTCATGTTTAGTATTTTTGTAGTGAACTCAAACTTCCATTATAAATTTTGCAGAAATTTAAAGAAATTAATCAAGAGGTGGTTATTGATGTAGAAAGGACACTAAGCAGGTTAAGCTATGTAATGCTCACTTATTGGAAAGTTGAAGAAGTGGGTGATATGAGGAGAGAAGATTTACAATTTCTTAAGTGAAATGCTTAAAATCTTTCAAAATATGTAGCAAGTGTTTGTAATATGAACTTTTATTATTATTCTCAATGAATATTGTCATTTAATGTGATATATCAATTCTGATTTTTTTGGTGCAAGTCTATAACTTGTTATGCCGATAGGTGTCCTATATAACTGTAGCACAAGTGAGGATACAAACAAAAAAGAAATTTAATATTTTAAAAATGCATAAAGCATTGGGGGTGGGGGTCCCTCCGTGGGACCTGCCACGGAATCCCCATGCCGGTGGGGAAACCAGAGGCCCCTGCCAACTGGGCAGCCCCACATGGCGGGAACATCAGCCCCCACTGTGCAACGTATGTTGCCGGTGGGTAGGCTGTTGTCGCCTACCATAAAAGGTAGGGGGATGGGGGGTGGTGGTGTCGTCCCCTAATCAAATTTTTTAAATTTTTTTTGTGCAAATGCCTAATGACATTAGCATGTTATTATATACTATTTTCTATTTGAATGCTCAATTACGAGCTTTTTTGAGAGTTTTTAGGTTTTTTTTATAGGAATTTGGAGAGCCATCTTTTGGGATTATGAGGAGATACTCTGGATTTATAAAAGAGCGTCTCCTCATTTCATTCTTCTCATTTGATTTGATCTTTTGTAGGTGACAACAAGATTTAGAATATTAGATTTATTAGATTTAGTTTTTATATAAATTATTTTAGGGATTTTATTTTAAATTTTAATTTATTAGTATACTTAGTTTAAAATATTAGTTTTCCTTTTAATATGAATGGCAATGTTGCCATATTTTTAAATTATTAGATTCATTTTCGTACATATTTTAATACTTAATTTTAAATATCACATTTACTTTTAATATGGATGACAATGCCGCCATATTTGTATACATGTTTATAATATGAATGTTTAAGGTCTCGTAATGTTTAAAATTAGATTTAGTAATTGATTTAATGAAATTGATTTTGTTAATTGTATTAATGAAATCAATATTAGATTCATTTTGTTGCTATTTTAATACTTAATTTTAAATATAACATTTATTTTTACTGTGGATGACAATGTCGCCATATTTAGGGCTCCTAATGTTTAAAATTAGATTTACTGAAATTGATTTTGTTAATTGTATTAATGAAATTAATATTATTGATATAATTAGATGTTGTTTAAAATTACATTTACATAATTTCATTTAAAAATTAGATTTGGAAATTGATTTAATGAAATTGAATTTGTTAATTATAATTATATTATGGTTGTATTATATCTTTTTAACTATAAATTGAAATGGTTTTTTTTTGTAATCATAAATTAGGCATACAAATGGAGTTTAATGTGGGAATGAAGGTAGAAGTTAGCTGTGATGAGGAGGGATTTGAAGGGGCATGGTTTGAAGGAACTATTATAAGCATTGTAAACAATTCTGATATGCCAAAATTTTCTGTGAAATATGACCACTTCGTAATCGACGAATGAGCTCGAGAGCCCCTCGTCGAGGAAGTATTTATAGACTATATGAGACCTATTCCACCTGTCATTAGTTTGCCTCGATATGTACCTCCTGGCTTTGCAGTTGAAGTTCTAGACAATGATTGTTGGTGGTCGGGTGTGACTGTTGATAGATTTGTTTCGCCACTTAGTCTTGAAGAGTTCTTTGAATTGTATTTTCTTGACTCTCATACTCTAAAACCATATTCACGCGCCCACTTATGACCAAAGAAAGAATGGGTTAGAGGAAGATGGAGGCAAACACAATGGAATTGAAGAGTTCACAATTAATTTTTGGTTTGAGATCCACTACCTCTGAAAATGGGATCACATATTTTTTGGGTTTCATTGTTTACTATTCCAAATAAGAGATCATGTATTCTCATGTTTTCACAAAATGGCCCTTTAGATCATTTCAATTATCATTATATATCCATTATTGTTATAAAATATTCATTTTGTTATTCTCACAATACCTTGGCTCTCATTTTCTCCATGTATCTGTAATTCTTATCATTTCTTCACTCAAAAGTGTTGTTATTGTCTAATTTATTTTCCTAATTCGTGTTCTATATGTATAAATATGTATTTAAACAATGTACAAAAATTATAAAAACTAAATTGCTATGTATTATAAATTGACATGTGCCTTTCAATTCTATATATAAAAAATATATATTAATTGACAAGTAACATTCATTCTTTCTAAATATTACAATGTTGTTACATATATATAATATAAAGTTTGATTAGGTCACTAATTTTACATTTTTTATAGTAGATATGGTGAGACCAAGGTTGAACTTTGAATCAGAGGAGGCAAGAAGAGAATATCAAAGACAATATAGAAGAGAGTCTTGTAGACGTTAGCAAGAACAATTGACAGAAAGTCAAAGAGAACAACATAGAATAAGATGTAATGAAGTTGATAGACAAAGAATTAGTAGAAGGGCAGAAGTAACAATCAAACAATTAGAAAATGAAAATTGAGATGAAACAAGTGTTAAAAGAAACAACCATCAATGAACTTTTGATCAAAGGCTTCAAAATGAAGGACGTCAAGGGATTTAAGATGATCCCGAACCAAGTCACAGATATAACAATCCAACTAATGTAAACATTCAATTGGATGTTGAAAATGAAGACTCTGCATCCATAGAACGTGTTCTACAAACGCCACAACATGGAAAACAAATAGAAATGAATGTTGGTGTGGAAGGTACTGTGGACAACATGCCAAACCCAAATAGTATGGTTGAAACTAAATTTAGAAGATTCCAAATGCAGTTTAGACATTAGATAGATAGTTTAAAGACTCCTAATATGTATTATGTTTGTCAAGAATCATATCTTGCAATGAAAGTATATCGCACCTGTGAAGGTCCTATATGCAACAGGTGTAGGCAAGAACAAGGAACTTATATGTTTTCATCTTCAAACAATATGGACTTTGGCTCTCAACCAGAAGAGCTTGCAAATTTGACTCAGGTTGAAGAGATGTTGATTGCACGTGCTAGCCCTATACTGCAAGTTACACATGCAACTAGTGGTCAATATAAGTATAAAGGACACACTGTAAGTTTTCCTCAACATGTAGAACAAGTATCCAAAGCTTTGCCACATATAATTGAGCATTTGCCTATTATTATTGTTCGTAGAAGGGATTAACACGGTACACGTTATAACTTTACTGTAAACAGAGATCGTGTTTATAGAGCATTGAAATACAAAGTAGAGCATGGCAAGTTTTATGCAAATGTTGGAATCAATGAAGTTGCTCTCAATGACTTGCCGAGAAATACTGATCAGAATGTTTTTAACAGATTGAGGACAGTCCACATGGAATTTGATTTTGATGCAAACAAAGTCATATTTGTGGGTCCAGTCATGGAGATAGATGAAGGAAATGTAATTCAACACACAACGTCTATGGCTTCAAGACCACCTAATGCTCAAAGAGAAATGGAATTAATCCAAGCATGGGTTAACAATCCTGAGACAACTCCATCTGCATTAATTGAATGGCAAGTTATAGGTGCATCACCCATTAATGTATACGTCAGATTGGGATTGTTAGATATGGCATTTCCAACATTGTTTCCTGATGGAAGATGTGATTGGTTAGAGCCAAGAATGAGGGGAATTCATATGCATGAATTTGTTAAGCATTTGTTGCGGTATATGGATCATCGATTTGGTAAACATCCAAGGTTTAGGTATTTCATGATGAACATGATAATGAGACATTGTGCACAACATTCATCTGTTGTATTTGTAAAAAGGAGTTTTTAAGACATGTCAGTTACCATCAATGAGCTACGCAAACATATGGAAAATATGCCACGTAATAATTTGGAAAATAGGTTGATGAGATTTGCAACAACTCTAAGAGGCACAAGATCGTATTGGTCTAAATGTAAAGCAGAATTAATAGACACGCTTCACCAAATTGGGACTCCTACAATTTTCTTCACCTTAAATGCAACGGATATGCAGTGGCCTGATTTGCATGCGTTGATGCCAAGAATACCACCAACTAATCCACGAGAGGCTCAGAAGTGGAGAGAACAGACTGTCATTGACTATCCTCATATAGTTGCACATTACATGCATTTAAGACATACAATTTTCAGGAAATAAATACTTGAAAAAGGTATGAAAGTCAAAGGTTTTTGGTGTAGATATGAGTGGCAACATAGGGGTTCACCTCATGTGCATGGCTTCTTATGGCTCGAAGGAGCACCGAACATGGACACTATTGACTGGTCAAATGAGGAGGAACGAAAAAGTGTCGAGAGATTTTTCATTCCATTATTCATGCATGGAATCTTAGACATGATCCTCATCAAAGAAATATACATGTATGTTTTAAGTAATTTGATCATATATATCTACATAACATGATGTTTACAATATATGTTCATATGTATGAGAGTCAGGAAATTATTATGAATTTTTAATATGATATATTACCCGCAACCATTTGTAGGTTTTTCAACATTTTGGTCAACATCCATGTTACAAGTTTGCAAGAAGAAATGACCCATATCAGGTATATTTTGATTGATGAAATGAGCTTCATTGGTCAAAACTTGCTGGAAAATATAGATTGTCGACTCAGACAAGCCTTCCCACAAAGTGGTGACATAAGCTTTGCAAGTATACTTTCATTTTTTCTAATGACGATATTTATGTGCTATAATATTTATTATTATAACTCATATATAAATACAATCATGTAATATTCATAGATAGTCTTCAAATCATTTCTATGACTTTATTTCAGGTATATCTATTATTTTGGTTGGTGATCTTGGTCAGTTACCTCTAGTCAATGATAAATTGACATATGCTAGCAACATGCGGGAAAAGTTACTGTGGCAAGAATTCAAAACACTAGTTACATTAAAGATAAAATATTTAGGCAAGATGGAGAAAACATCCACCAAAAAAGATTTCGTTAGCTTCTCACAAATGTGAGAAATGCAAGTCCAAACTTAGATGATTGGAACTTGCTTATGATGAGAACCCCTGTGAGGTTAGATGCTGCAACCAATGATGAGTTTGACAAGACGGTGCATTTGTTCTCTACAAATGCTAATGTTCATAACCATAACTTGAGGATGTTGTTCTTTTTGAGGCAACCTGTCGCATGCAGCCTTGTAACTAAGTCAAGGAACGGTAATACAATTGAAGATTGCTCGAATGAAGAACTTGATCTAGAGGTATTGTTCAGTAAGGATTCAAGGGTCATATTAACTACAAATCTATGGATTGAAGTTGGTCTTGTCAATGGAGCCTTGGGATAAATCCAGAATATTGTGTACAAACCAGGAATCGCCCCACCTGAACCACCTGCTTATGTTACTGTTGAATTTGATAATTATTCTGGAATGCCATATGATGACCGTCATCCAAAAAAGTTCCAATATCACCAATACAGAGGGGTAGAACCTTTCAGTTAGGTCATTAAGGTTGGCATGGGCATTGACAATTCATAAATATCAGGGACTAACTCTTTCCAAAGCCACAGTTGATATAGGCCCAAGAGAAAGAGCAAGATTGACATTTTTAGCTGTATCTCGTGTAAAGTCTCTAGAAGGCTCGAGAATAATGCCACCATTCACATATGACCGCTATGAAAAAATGAAAAGTGGGAAACAACTTTCAAATAGAAAAGAAGAAGAAATTAGATTCCAGTGTCTTGAAAATCAATGATGTACTATAATGATGTATTGCTATTAAATGTTGCATTATTAATTAATCTCCTACTTTGTGTCATAATTATTTTGAATTACTCTTATGCGATAAATTAGTATATCATATTTGGAAATATTGTTCACTTTTGCTTCAATTTGTAGTAATAAGATAAATTATATCATGTTTCCAAACCCGACTTTTTGTTAATTTAAATTTAAAAAAATGCACAAAATAATATATATTATTCCACTATTAGTAACATGTAAAGTTCAAAATGACAATGCAAAATGGTTATTCTGATTAATTCTATATATTGATGTTTGTTTAAAACTTTGCAGGATACCATTCCACTTATGGTTTCTTCTGACAGAGAGTCGAATATCATGGTTGCGAGCCCCTCTGCTTCAGTGGCCTCGAATGATGTCTTTGAGACTTAATTTAACAAGTGTACGTGAATCATTATAGACTCGTGCACAACTATAATCAAAGCCGTGGAGAACACAACGTTATCAATTGACTATGTTGATGAACTAGAAATAATGCAGATGTTAGATGTTGTGAAAGTTCTGCGGGAGACATCTACAAAAGTGGATGCATTTCCATCAATGATGAAATAAGTCTACCATGATCATTGTACAAATAAGGGTCGCAATACCAACTTTATTGTTGAAGAATATGTGATGTACTTGCATCATTATGGAGAAATGTTATTGATTTAGATCGTTCGTATCTTGGCTTTCACACTTCTTAATTATCTAAATAGTTGTATTGGGACTTCTATTTCCCCTTTCATCTATGTAAGTTTCATGAACAAGATAATAAATAAATAGTTTTGGCTATTCCCATCATGATTACCCCTATACTTGCAACATTTTGCAACGTGTTTTGTTGAACTTTGTATTTCTAATATTTATTCCTTCAATGGATGTGCCGAATAAATGTGAAGAATTAATTATAGAGGACATCTTATTCATTTCTACTTCTAACCTAACCCTAATCAATGTTAAACAACTATACCAAAACCTTTAACTATATAAAATAAACTATTAAAAGTAAATCTAAAATGAAAACTAAAATAAAACTATAACAATAAGTATTACTCTTATATGACCATATTACCAACCCTAACCCCTTACCCTAATCTTTACCGTTAATGTAAGAGATGCAAGTCCAAAACATGACGGTTATACTAATCCTTAATATGATAGTAATCCTAAATGTAAACATAGAATCCTATCCCTAATCCTCTAATATATTATCGTTACCATTATAATTACAGTAATATGGTAACCGTTCAATTGGTTATTACCATGTCCCTACCATTGACCGTACGTCAAATGGTAACGTTATACATGATACTAATGATAATTATAATGTTAAACTGTAAACAACATCAAAAAAAAATATTACCAATTATGATACTTTAATCCTAACTCTAAAACCTATATCCCATCGCTAACTACATCCATAATCTTACTCTCACACAAACCCTAATACTAACTATATACCTAACACTACATATGATTTAACCTTGACTATAAACCGTACATCCTAACACTACACACAACCTTAAATTGACCCTAACCCTAACCCTACATGTACAATAGCCTAAATGTAACAGTAACTATTAGTAATCTTGACCATATTACTAACCGTAATACTAACCCTAGCCCCTTACCCTAATCTTTACCTTTAATGCGAGAGATGCAAGTCCAAAACTAATACTACTCCCAAGGTTAAAATTAAAAACTAATTGTAACCATAACCCTCTCGATTACCATACGTAAAATGGTAAACATGACGATTATACTAATCCTTAATATGATAATAATCTTAACTGTAAACATAGAATACCATCCCTAATCGTAACCCTAACCCTAACTCTAATATGTTATCGTTAACATTATAATTACTTATATATGGTAACCATTCAAGTTAGTTGTTACCATGTCCCTACCATTGATCGTACGTTAAATGGTAACGTTAAATGTGATACTAATGATAATTATCATGTTAAACTATAAACAACATCCAAAAATGTATTACCAAGTATGATAATTTAATCCTAACTCTAAAACCTAGATCCCATCGCTAACTATGTCCATAATCTTACTCTCACACAAACCCTAATACTAACTGTATACCTAACACTACATATGACTCAACACTGACTATAAACCGTACATTCAAACACTGCACACGACCTTAAACTGACCCTAACCCTAACCGTACATGTACAATATCCAAAATGTAACAATAACTATTACTAATCTTGACCATATTACTAACCCTAACCCCTTACCCTAATCTTTACCTTTAATGTTACTCTAAATATGATACACCATGTAACTATAAACATAACATCCTAACTCAAACCACGACCTTAGTATGACACAATAATCTTGATACTAACTGTAACTATAATTGTAACTGTTCACATAAAACTACTCCTGAGGTGAAATTTTAACCCTAATTGTAACCATAACCCTTTCGTTTACCATATGTCAAATGCTAACCATAACGGTTATACTAACCCTTAATAGGTTAAACCATAACCCTAATCGTAACCATAACCCATCACTAACCCTACAAGAAAAACTACATATGAACCCCAAATCATATTACTAATTTGATTGTTGACCCTATTTTTCATAATAACCTTAACCAGTATTTTAACCCTAATACTAATCCAAACTCAACACTCTGCATCCCATCATTAACCCATGATTAATCCTCAGTGTATTAGTAACCCTAGCCCTAATCTTAAACCTTAATGTTATACTAAATATGATACTAACTCTAACTGTAAACCTAACATCATATCCCTAACCACATCCTTAATCTCACCATATCCCTGACCCTAACCCTAACTGTATCTCTCACCTGAACCCTAACGCATATGGTAAAATGTCCTACTAACCCTAACTCTCCCCCTATCCCTAACCCTAATTGTAACTCTTACTCGAACCCTAACTCATAAGGTAAAATATCCTACTAACCCTAACTCTCACCCTATCCCTAATTGTAACTCTTACCCGAACCCTAACTCATAAGGTAAAATGTCCTAATAACCCTAACTCTTACCCTATTTCAAATAATTTTAATAATTTATAATTTATAACTATATATATACTATTTTTTTAATTTTACAACATTAAACTTAATTGTTTCCCTAACAATTTGATTTGATTTTAGTATGAATGCCATATACATAAACATTAGAAATCGTAAAATGTCTTCTATGTTGCACTGCGATTGCTACTAGCTTACACACACACACACACACACACACACACACACACACACAGAGTAATCCTTCTCGAGGCACCTATTTTCTTTAAATTGCAAGGTGCAATAGGTGCCTTGAGAAGGATTACTCTTGGCGTATTATATATATAAGTATATATAAGCTAGTGTAGCACAAATATATGCATGGTTGTGGCACAAATGTATTGGATGTTAGAATTAACATAAATTAATAGTCTAGAAATGTATTTATGTCCATGTAGGTTTATTAGAAAATAATTTCAATAAATAAAAGAGCATTATCCTTTTGTCTTTTAAGTTGCTTCAAGTTCTTAATAAAAATGTTTTTTTTTTAAGTTTCTTAATTTCAACTAAGTTTTCTTAAGGAAATTATTAGGGTTGACACTTGAATGGGGTTGGGTAGTTGAGCATATCTCAATAGTTACAATTGTATATTAATTTATTGTTTTAAAGTTGAGAAACCATTTATACTAGGTTTATTAGAAAAAAACTTCAAAATAAAAATGAGCATTATCCTTTCATCTTTGAAGTTGCATTGAGCTCAAATTCATAAAAATGTATATTTTTAGAAATTTCTTAATTTCAACTAAGTTTTTTTAAGGTAGGAAATTATTAATTTATTGTTTCAAAGTTAAGAAACTATTTATATTATTTATACTAGGTTTATTAGAAAATAATTTTTAAAAAAAGGAGCATTATCCTTTCATCTTTGAAGTTGCATTGAGCTCAAATTAATAAAAAAATATATTATTTAAAGTTTCTTAATTTCAACTAAGTTTTTTAAGGTAGGAAATTATTAGGGTTGACGCTTGAATGGGGTAGATAAAAGCATTTAATGTGAAAGTTTGAGCGGGAAAAGAAATTTCTGGTATAAATATGCGATGAACTTAGTCATTTCATTACACAGTGATCACGAGAAGAACCAGAGTGACTTGAGCAATTTGAGCAAAGAATTTTCAGAGGGTTTAACAGAGATTTAAAGAGATCCTAAAAAAGTTTATCACGACCTAAAGTAAGTTTTTCAGCTGCTGAGTTGTTTTACTAAAATATTTGCGAGGCCCTAAATTTGAGAAATAATGGCAGATTTCATCTAAGGTCATGAAATCCAAGTCTGAGAGTGACAAGAAGGTCACATTGATCAAATCTGCAACCCATGATGAACCGAAATACAAGTTGCACCCTGAAATAGCCTCACAAATTGATCAAGCGGGCACATTTTCCAGTATACCACCTAGGGTTTTGTTGGTGCAAGATATTCATGCATACATTCATTATAAGATCGGTGAAATCAAAGATTTCAAGCTTCAATCCACTTACCAGGAACTAAGTGTGAACGAAAATCTCAAGGATGAGCACAAACACCTGGAGATGAAGGGATTAATGAATGCCCTATATTTCTCGAGGGAATTTAAGATATAGTGGATTAGGGTTGTTCTTAGTCGAGTGCATGAAGGTAAATTATGGCTAGATGAACAGGTTAAAATAACAAAGGATATCATACATGTGGTTACCAGTTACCCTACTACCGATAAAGCTAAATCCATAAAGAGTGCACCGAGGACTAAGACCGTGAAGCTTATAGGAGCATAATGGGATGGAAGAGGTATGAGAGTTAACACAATCGTTGATCCGGAGACAAGGTTTGGAGCCTATGTTGTTGGTTACAAGATATTTCAATCGAGCAGGCCAAACAATGTACCTTGTGGAGCCGTGGACATTGCTTATAAGATTGTTAAGAAGGGTTTTCAATTTGACCTCACTGAGCTTCTACTGAAACAATTGGAGGAGAACATGAGAACCATTAGGACATTGAAGACTAACACTTGTAAGTTTGGTTCTCTACTGGTATGTACAATTTTCTACTTGCAAAACTTATTTCCATCAGTCAGTAATGTTGACTAGGATGTCAATTGACCAATTATAATGTAGATAAATGAGTTTATTAAGAATCTAGGTCAGAATTTTGTTACTATTATGGATGACTATTTTGGAAAATTCAAGGATAGAATGCACA
Organism: Chamaecyparis obtusa; assembly: GCA_027943335.1. Classification (NCBI taxonomy): domain Eukaryota; kingdom Viridiplantae; phylum Streptophyta; class Pinopsida; order Cupressales; family Cupressaceae; genus Chamaecyparis; species Chamaecyparis obtusa. Next base: position 180,187 of record BSBK01002250.1, on the reverse strand, counting down.
AAAGAAGAAGAATACCAGCTCAGCTGGTAGAGAGACATAAAGAAGATATTTGTCTCTTAGTGGATACCGACACTACTTTGATCAAGGTAGTAGAACCAAGGACTACTTGGTTACCCTCAATGGGCTATGAACTGGACATTGACCGAGCTTCTAGATCAATTAAGGCACTGTTGGCCAAGCCCAAAGATCCAAAAGCCATTAGGTTCGGAACCTACGAAGAGGCTAAGTCAATAAAAATGGATCTAGTCGGAGTGAAAGTTAGTAGAAAATCCAAGAAGATGATGGACACATTGGTGAAACAATTTGGAGATGATGAAGCAGAAGCAAAAGAATCAGCAACTAATCCAGTTGAAGAAGAAACCAAGGAACAACTGTTAATTGGAAACAGTGAACATGAGGAGGACACTGAGTAAGATAAGGATATTCAAGATGCACTAGTAAAGGCCACATGGAAGAGGAAATAAGCAAAAATACCTGTACGAGCAAGGACAAGGTCCTCAACAATTGCTTCTCCACCCCTGAAGAAAGGAATTGCAAAAATAGCAAGGCCAACTCCCACTAAAATATATTAGAAGAAAAAGAGAGGTGCCCAAGTCACCACCAAGAAACCTAAAAAGAGGAGAAGGCTAATAAGAGCAAAGGATGATATTGATGAAGATGATCAAGGTAAATTCAAGGTTGTAGTAAATAAAAATCAGTCGGTAGATGAGTTAGTAAATAATATAAAGGAGACAGGGAGTCTAACTCACCCTAAGTTAAATCGGTATGTATATATGACCACCGAGGATTAGGAGAAAATAGAGGAAGCTATCATACAAATGATGATCAAATTTAAAAGAGTACCTATTGAGTTTGCGAGGTATGTTCCTAAGGATTTATATGAGAAAGTGTCAGCAAGATGGACATACACCCCACACACAAAGAAGAAAATGAGGGAACACTCATTGATTTTGGTGATGCATACCTTATCTGTTACCGAGATAGAAGAAATGATGAAGCAGTACTCTAAACATTTTTTTATGAAAGGTAGAGCACTAAGCATTTTTGCAGGAGATCTCGAGGCAGTTGATGAAAATAGAAAACTTCTATGGGATAAGATTTTGGAATCAAGGGCATAAGCTAATCAACTTGCACTGGCTATCATTCTCGAGAAGAAGGACAAAAGTAAAGGAAAAGGACTTCACTCAGATGATGCAGACATAGCCACCAAAGATCCAATACACATATCTGATATTGAAATAGCAAATGATGCTTATGCTATGGACTTTTACCCGTCCAAATATAGTGAAGAATAACAAGATCTCCCGAGCAACTAGTAACCACCGGGACAAATGATGTTTTGATTGAGGACATCACACATGCAGATTCTGATGATGTACATGATCATGAGGACATCAACATTGCTGCAAATAAAACTGAGGAGAATGCACCTAGTGAGGCGGAAACAGTTGATATACCAGGTGACTTACCTATATTAGTTCAAGCAATTGAGATTTCTACACAAATGAAACCCGAAGGCTCTACACCGGAGCATCAAAAGGATACAACCGAGGGACAAGGTACAAAAGAGAAAAAAGATACAAATTAACCTAAGAATAAAGAGGCTGAAAACAAAGAACCATAAAAGAATACACCTATAGAGTTGGCTACAACAAACACCAAACAACATGCCCAAGGACAAGACACCGAGACACCAGTCGCTGGGCAAGAAAAGGAAGAGAATGTGTCTACCGAGCTAGGAAAAGACAAATTTGGAGACCAAAGATCTAGTGCCTTACATCAAATCCCCCACACTAGAGAAAAACAAAAAGAAGAAGCATGCTAAGGGTCCTGTCACATTAGATGAAATTATTGAAATTCTTGAATGTGACCCTAGGACTTTAGACCTTGAATCCTTAAGAAGATATGGTGAATTGTGCACAAGGAAGGTTTTACAGGCAAAGTTAAGGAAAGAAATCAAAAGCAAACAATTTTTTGAGGAAATTAGAGATATTTTGATGCAAGTAGTCCCCAACATCAATGTTGATGAGGCAACTCCCATCATTGATCAAGTTGCTACTATAACTGGACACATCAATGCCCTTGATGTAGATGCAAAAAAGAGAATGGAAGAATTGGCAGAAGAAAAAATACAACAAAAGCTAGCAGAGAAAATATGCCAGGAAGTGGCAATCAATAAGGTCAAGCTATCATAGGTCATTACTGAGATTGACAATATTATTCAGCAGATAATACAAATTTTGTATAAGTTATGCACTATAGACCACTTCACTACCGAGCTTAATGAAAAGATCAAGAAACTTGATGAAGAGATAAAAGCCAGTGCAAATAATTCTTTAACTAAGCCCAATGCGTTTCATAAGCATTTTTCAAAAGTTCAAGAATTTCAGCGGTTAAGAATTGATTTAAGGAAGCAAGAGGATACAATCAACGACCAGATAATCGAGCTTCAGGTTGAGTTGCTTCCCCATCTTAAGATAATGGAGAGACATGTGAATAAGGCAAAGGACTTAGTTTCCACCCCAAAAATATCAGTATTAGAAAATATTTTTGACATGCATGCACAGGTCAGTTTAGAGCACATTGGTCTTGAGAACCTTAAGGAGGAATGGGGAAAACCTCTTGTCTAAACTAAAGAAAACCCATCAAAATATTTTTGACAAGTTGTAAGTACATTATTTTTGGCATTAATTTCAAAAAGGGGTGTTATCTCTATTTGAGCATTAAGGTTGTCATTAGTATCAAATATGATCAATCAGTTACCTATGCTATCTAGTCGGTAAAAGGAAGTACTACAAGCTATACATGCTAGTCGGTTCACTACATAAGCCTTCACATCGAGTTATCTCAAGGCAGTACCAAGAACAAAAAGACAATAGTTCTAACCGAGCACCAGAGCAGTTTTACCAAGCATCAATGTATATCGATACCGAGCACCAGTGTATCTACTGAGCAGTATTGATAGTGTTTACCGAGCAATCCAGGAAATGACATAGTAATCAGTTTTGGCACATCTATCTATGCAGATGGTTACAACAAAATCATAAAATGTTTTACCAAGACCGAGGATCATTTATTGTAGATGTAATCATTAATTGAGATGATGATCTTTATGTATTTTCTAGATCTAGGTTATTTTTCTACATCGTAGATCTTAGGGTTTTTCCTAAGATATTGTAACCTAATTTTTTTAAGCGGCAATAGCAGTATGCTATATAATTGTAATTCATGTCATTTTGACATAAGGATGATGTATATGGTATGAACAAGTGAAGGAGATCTTGAAGCAAGAAGCCAACTTCAAGACATCAGTTATTAGACAGAGAAGAGAAGAATACAGAGACATTTAGACTAGACAGAATCATATAAGGCTACCGAGAAGTTCAGAGATAAGATTTTCACATATCAAGGTGATATTTATCCAATACTTAATAGATATGTTTCAGACAAGGTTAAGTTTTCATTTGCAGATACATCCTTTTATTCTCTAATCATTGTAACAGAGTTAGCAAAAATCTCTTAACAGAGTAGACCTAACAGTCCTTTGTAAATCTCTTAACCGAGTACACACTCAAGTAGTGTTGTTAAAATCCTTTAACTAGGTAGATCTAGTTGATCTTATTGTTACTCCTAACAGGGTAAGATCACCAGAAGTGATCACAACAAGGGTTTTTACCTTCTAACAAGGGTTTTTGCATAACCAAAATACTTGTGTTATGTGACTAAATTGTTATTTGTTTTTCATGCAATTTGCCTTTACAAGTTAATTGAATGAATAGATTCAGTTGGGTAGACTAGTATACTACTGTTTGCAGATTGAGTTTTCAAGTTAAAAAATTTTGTGGGCACTGATTCACCCCTCCCCTCGCAGTACCCTATCTCTCCATTCCAACAATTGGTATCAGAGCACATATCTCTTATTGGACGGTTTAACCACTGAAGAGTAAAGATCTAACCATGGAGAGATATAAGTTGGACAAAACTATAGAGAATCAGAAGATTCAGATGCAAATATTTATTGAGCAATACAAACAAGCTAAGGATGCATTGAAGAAGTTACTAGTTTAGAGAAAGAACCTGGCTATTCTAGAAAATGAGACTAGTTACCTTGAAGAAGAGGTTGATGACTTATTTGATAACATTGGATCTAGTTCAGGAAGTATTTCTGATGATTCTGAAAGTGCAATCTCTAATTTATCTGAAAATAATCTTCACTTGACTGAACAAGTGAAAGCCCTGCAGATCGGTCAAGAATCACAGATGGTGAGAATGATTGATGTAATGAACAATGCTAGACAAGCTGAACAAGGAAGGAATCTAGTTGTTGAAGACCGAAGACAGGTGACTGAACAACTTCAAGCAAAAGAAACTGAGATACAAAGACTCACCGAGCATCATTTTTAAATATCCAATCAAATGATGATTGTAAACTAGGAGATCAACCGAGTAAATGGTGAGTTGTCAAGAAAAATTGAAGATATTGGAGTACTCAAGGAAGAAAATGAAAAATTGAGAAATGAAGTAAAGATGCAGCTACAACACAATGAAATGATAAAGAAAGTTGAAGACAGTTCTAAGAAGATTGATGATTTTTTGATTAATCAAAGAAGATTTGGAAGCAAAGCTGGATTAGGCTACACTAGACAAGGAGAATCATCCAAACAAGCTGAACAGGTGAACAACAATCAAGATCATAAACATAAGACGCTGACATGCTATCACTATGGCAAACCAGGACATACTTCAAATGTTTGCAGGAGTAAAGCTCAAGGTAAACCTAAAGTCACTCCTAAGTTTAATGGTTATGGTTATTATTGTGGTAAATTCAGACATCAAGCATATGAATGTAGAGCTAAGATGAATGAGACTTCTAACAATCCTACCATGGATAAAATATGTTATACTTGCAATAAACATGGACACACTTCACAAGAGTGTAAGGCAAAGATGAAGCAAGTCTGGACACCAAAACAAAGGAACAAACCTTATCAATCAAAGAGACAAGGTAATGCTTACACTTGGGATTACAACACACGGGTTAACTGCACAACATGTGGAAGGTATGGACATATTACAGCTAATTGTAAGAGGAAGAGATGGGCTGGACAATCTCGAAGCTGGACAAGAATTGGTATGGCATGCTTACATTGTCATAAAGTCAGTCACCTAAGAAAGGATTGCAGAGACTGAGCACCAGAAGAAGGACATATATTTGAGAGTGGCAACATAATGGCAGATATCATGAGGATAAGAAACACTATGTGGAGAAAGGCATCTAATGAGAATGCTGAGTCAAGCAACACAGTCGGTGAAACCTCGTCCACTGGATTGGGTGACATTGGAACCTCCACTTAAGTTGAAAAAGGTATGTATGGGACTGATATTTCAGATTGATCATATTTTACATACAATTCCTTATATTTGATGTGCACACACCAAATCCGCATGAATAGAGATGCATTATGGTTTATAAGTTTTGAGCTATCAAAGTCATACAGTCGTTATATGCAAGACCGAGTAAGGTATTACCCGTTAGTGACTACTGTGCAAGGTTAACCGAGTATCAATATTAACCGAGTGAAAAAGGTATGTGTTAACCGAGCTGTTGATGTTTTGTGGTAATCATCGAGTTGAAAGTTGTCACCGAGATGGAAGTAGGTCGAGCATTTATTACAAGTACTTTAAGTGGGAATTTGAAAAAGGTTGTAAATAGTTGATGAACTTAGTTCATTTTTTCACATGCGATTTCAAAGAGTCAAGAGCCTCTAGAGAGATTTCAAGCATCAGATTTTTAGAGTGTTTAAAGAGTTTTTTTCAGAATCTTCCGAGTGATTTCATTGGCAGTTTCGCATAAATACAGTCACTACCGAGCTTATTCAAAATATTTACTGAAACCCTAATTTGGAAAACTGGCGTCCGCATCAAGAGTAAACAAATCTAGGTTGGCAGGAGAGGAGGAAGTAAATTTGATAGTGTCTGCAACCTGCAATGAACCCTGATACAAACTTTTTCCTGAAGTTGCATTGCAAATCGATCAAATGGGTGCTTTTTCAAGCATTCCACCTAGGGTTATGCTGGTCGAAGATGTAAGATCATACATTCATTGCAAGATTGGTGAAATAGGTGATTTCGACATGTATGCAGATTTTCAGAAGCTATGCGAAGAAGATGGAAGACTAAAATCTGAACATAAACTGGTAGAGGTTATTCATTTGACGAATGCCCTAAATTTTCTGAGGGAATTTAAAAATGAATGGATTAGGGTTGTCCTGAGCAGGTTTCATGATGGAAAATTATGGTTGGATGGGCTAGTAGAAATTACCAAGAGAATGATTCATGATGTTATCGGGTATCCCACTATAGATAAAGCGAAAGCAATTCGCAGTGCACCGAGAGCTGATATTGAGAAGAACACCGAAGCCGAATGGGACAGATGTGCACTGAAGATACATTCAATTAGAGACCATGAAGTAAAATTGGCAGCGCATGTCATCGGTTATAAGATTTATCAGTTGAGCACACTGAATTGTGTGTCTTGTGGAGCCATTGACATTGCATATCGAATGGTTAAGAAAGGTTATCAGTTGGACCTTGCCAAGATTTTGTTGAAGCAAGTTGAAGAGAACATGAGGACAATTTGGTCAGTGAAGTCTAACACATGTAATTTTGGATCCCTACTAGTTTGCATGTTCTTTTATGTGCAACGATTTTTCCCTTCCGTTGGTCATATAGAGTGGTAAACTGACAAGCCTATGATCTCACAAATTTTAGATTTTACTAAAGGTATGGGAAACAATCTTAATAATGTTTTAGATTAGTATTTTGAAAAATTCAAGAGTAGAATGAATTCTCAGAGCAGAATTCCCAGGGAACTAGTATACGATTATGAGCAGGATATATGTTTCCTTGTGGACACCGACTTCACATTGATAAAGGTTGTGGAGCCTAGGACAAAATGGTTAGCTCCTATGGGATATGAGATAGATATTGATTTTGCCTCAAAATCAATTAAGGCTTTATTGGCTACTCCCAAGGATGTAAATGCAGAAAGGTTCAAAACATATGAGGAGGCCAAGTCAAGAATAAAAACAAGCCTGGTTATCGGTAAGATAACAAATAAATCAAGAAAAATGATGAAGAAACTTGTGGAGTAGTTTGGAGATGATTATGGATCATCTGATAGTATGCCGGTTGAAGCAGCAACCGAAGGTCAATTGATGTTAACTGATAAACCACATGACAGTGAAGAAACTGAGTCAAATAAAGTGTTGATTTCTACAACGGTTTCCCCTTCACCAACTCCGAAGAAGCAGTTAGAAGTGCAGTCAAGGGCACAAACAAGATAAGAAACTACAACCTCTCCACCACTGAAGAAAGGAGTTGTGAAGATTTCAAAACCAAAGGCCGCATCACCGACAAAAACATATACAAAAAGAGGTAATAAATCTACTACTGATGCACCTAAGAAAAGAAGAAAGTTGATTAGAAGTAAGGAAGATATAGATGAAGAAGATGAAAATGATAATGATTAGTTTAAAGTTGTTAGTAATAAGAATAGGTCAATTGAAGAGGTAGCAAAAGATATAATTGAGAATGGTGAACTCAATGATCCTGAGATTAACCGATTTGAGCTTCTATCAATGGAGGATCAGAATAAACTCAAAGAGGCAATCATGCAGATGATGATTAAATTTAAACGGGTTCCCATTAAATTTGGCAAATGTCTACCTAAGGCACTAGAAGAAAGAATTTCACAAAAATGGTCCTATGCCTTAGACACCGAGAAGAGAATGAGGGAACAATCCCTAGTTGTAGCTTTACCTCAATTGACAGTTCCTGAGATTGAAGAACGTATGAGTAAATATGCAAAGAGATTCAGAGTAAAGAATTAGGCATTGTAGATACTGGATGAAAATCTAGCAGACATAGATTAGAATGGTCATCTCATTTGGACTTCAATAGTTACAGCCTGAGAGGAAGCAGAAAAGATGGCATTAGCCAAAACATCTCAAAAGAAGCTGAAAACAAAGGGAAAAGGAATTCATATTGATGATGCAGACCTAGCACAGAAACAAGATAAGATAGATATATCAAATACTGAGGTACCTGATACCACAAATGCCACCGAAGACTTAACTATTTCATAGGATGCACCGGATCAGGTTGAGATCCAAATCATAGATAACAATGCATTAGATATACTCATTGAGGACATCACAAATGGTGATCCTGATGATAGAGATGATGATGAAGATGTAAATAATGCTGGATCCCAAACACAAGATGAAGGTACATTTACTGAACCAGCAATCACATCATTACTAGGTGACTTCCCTATTTTGATGGAAGCAGTTGAAATTGTAACCAAGCAACCACCCGAAGGCTTACACCCCAAGGAACTGATGGATACATTAGGGGAACAAGGAGCTAGAACACCTGTATAAACAAATGAGCCTGAAGCAAAAGAGGTAGATACAAAGGGCCAAGATGACCCGAAAGCAACTGAGGCTACCCCACCTGACACAACATCAGAAGCTCTGTCTCAGTCAACCGACACACAAGTTATCAAGGAGCAAAAAAAGGAGGAAAAAGTGTCAATCAGACAAGACACATAAAATGTTGAGGATAAAGCAATAGTACAGTTCATGAAGAGCTCACATCAAGAGCCAGAGAAGAAGACGAAGAAGGAGAAGAAACAAGGAAAAGGGCGAGTCAAACTAGATGAAATCATAGTTATACCTGATTGTGACCCGAGGAAACTAAGCCTTGAAGAACTCAAAAAATATGGGGAGTTATGTACAAGAAAAATAGCACAAGAAAAGCTGAGGATGGAATGCAAGAGCAAAGAGATATTGGAAAATGTAAGAGATATCTTACAATAGGTTGTGCCCGAGGTACGGATTAATGAAGACACACCTGTCATAGACCAACTTGCTACCCTTGTAGAAGAAATCAATGCCCCTAACATTGAAGCTGAGAAGAGAATTGAAGAACGTGCAGAATAAAAAATACAAGATAAACTTGCAGAGAAAATCAGCCAAGAAGTGGCAATAAACAAGGTGAAATTATCTAAGGTAATAACTAACATACAATCTATTACTCAGTTAATTAGTTAGATATTGATTAAGCTTTGCACTATGGAGACCTTCACTGTTGAGATCAGTGAGAAAATTAAACAGCTGGATACTGAAATCCAAGCCAGTGCAGAAGTAGCCTTAACTGATCTAGATCCTTTTGCTAAGCATATTCTGAAGGATCAAGATCTTAGGCGGTTAAGAGCAGATCTGAGGAAGCAGGAAGAAAGGGTAAGTGACCAAGTCACCAAGCTACAAATCGAGCTGCTTCATTATTTGAAATTTTTTGAGAAACACATTGTCAAAGCGCAAACACTTGTTACAACACCAGAGATTTCTATGTTGGAAAATATCTTTGACATGCATGCACAAGTTGGTCTTGAGCACATTGCTCTCACCAACTTGAAAGAGGAATGGGTAAACCTCTTGGATTCTTTGAAGAAAACCCATCAGCACATTTTTTATAAACTATAAGTACATACTTTGGAGTTTGGCATTTATATCAAAAAGGGGGAAAACTAATGTATATGCCAAATTATGTAAATATATGATAAGTGTACTACATACTACTGGGAGCATGCACCGAGGTTGAGAATTTTTTTGAAATTTTGGTATTTATGTATATATGGTGAAGTAAGAACAATTTTTGAGACATCAAGTCTATATACATTCAAGGTTTTGATACTAATGCCAAAGGGGGAGATTGTTATCTCTATTTGAGCATTAAGGTTATCATTAGTATCAAAGATGATCAGTCGGTTACCTATGCTATCTAGTCGGTAAAAAGAAGTACTACAAGCTATACATGCTAGTCGGTTAACTACATAAGACTTCACACTAAGTTATCTCAAGGCAGTACCGAGAACATAAAGACAACAGTTATAACTGAGCACCAGAGTAGTTTTACCGAGCATCAGTGTATACCGATACCGAGCACCAATGTATCTACAAAGCAGTATTGATAGTGTTTACTGAGCAATCCAGGAAATTGCATAGTAATCATTTTTGGCACATCTATCTATGCAGACAGTTACAAAAAAATCATAAAACATTTTACCAAGATCGAGGATCATTTATTGTAGATGTAATCATTAATTGAGATGATGATCTCTATGTATTTTCTAGAGCTAGGTTATTTTTCTACACCTTAGATCTTAGGGTTTTTCCTAAGATATTGTAACCTAATTTTGTTAAGCGACAATAGCAGTATGCTATATAATTGTAATTCATGTCATTTTGACATAGGGATGATATGTATGGTATGAACAAGCAAATGAGATCTTGAAGCAAGAAGCCAACTTCAAGACATCAGTTATCAAATAGAGAAGAGCAAAATACAGAGACATTCAGATTAGACAGAATTAGACAAGGCTACCGAGCAATTCAGAGATAATATTTTCACATATCAAGGTGATATTTATCCAATACTTAATAGATCTATTTTAGACAAGGTTAAGTTGTCATTTGCAGATACATCCTGTTATTCTCTAATCATTGTAACAGAGTTAGCAAAAATCTCTTAACAGAGTAGACCTAACAGTCCTTTTTAAATCTCTTAATCGAGTACAAACTCAAGTAGTATTGTTAAAATCCTTTAACTAGGTAGATCTAGCTGATCTTATTGTTACTCCTAACAAGGGAAGATCACCAGAAGTGATCACAACTTGTAGCCCTAACAGGAAAACTTTATTATTTGCAGTAGTGAAGAATTTGTGGGTGTCATCCCACCGCAGTTTTTACCTTCTAACAAGGGTTTCTGTGTAACCAAAATACTTGTGTTATGTGACTAAATTGTTATTTGTTTATCATGCAATTTACCTTTACAGGTTAATTGAATGAATAGATTCAGTTGGGTAGACTAGTATACTACTGTTTACAGATTGAGTTTTCAAGTTAAAAGTTTGTGTGGGCACTGATTCACCCCTCCCCACTCAGTACCCTATCTCTCTATTCCAACAAGGGGGAGATTATATGTATATATATGCTTGTATGTACTTCACACCAAGAGCGTGTACAAAGGGGGAGTTCACATATGATTCATATTTTTGATAAGTACAAATTTTTGTAGTCGGTACATATACATAAAAGTTTGATACTAATGCCAAAGGGGGAGAATGCTACTCCTATTTTGAGCATTAATGATTGTCATTAGTATCATTCATTCATTCAGTCGATAAAGGAGACAAACATGACAGTCGGTCAAAATAAAGATCATATACACTAAGTAGGACACAAAGAAGTTACTTAAGTTAACCGAACATAGCTTTGACCGAGCATTCTTACTGAGCCAGATGATCACCGAGTACCGAGCACAGAGGTCACAAGCATTCATATGAACTAAGCACCAGTTAATTACTGAGTGGTGAATGCAGTGATCACCGAGTAAAATAGGAAATGACATAGTGGTTTGAAATGGCACAAACATCAAGGCAAATGGTTCACACCGATCAAAAAATAATTTACCAAGATTGAGACAAAATTTAATATGGATGTAATCATTAAATTGTTGATGATTACTATGTATTGTAGATCTAGGTTATTTATTTTCACCATTGATCTTAGGTTTTCTAAGATATTGTAAAACCCTAATTAGGTCAAGTTAGATTAATATAAAATTTGTAAAGATGTCATTATGATATTATATCATCAAGGAGTAGCCTCACTCAGGACATCAGAAGATCAGACAAGGTTTTAACATAAGGATTTGATAGAAGCATTCAGTTTTTCAGAACATACATAAGGCTACCAAGTAGAATAGAAGGACATATACATCACTACAAGGTGATATCTTTATAGTATTTCATAGATTTGAATTAGGCAAGTTTGAGTTTCTAATTACATATGCATCTTACTATTACTCTTTAACCATTGTAGCAGATTCAAAATCTCTTAACAGAGTGAACCTAACAGTTCTATTGTAAATCTCTTAACCGAGTGCACACTTGATAGTGTTTCTAAAGTCCTCTAACTAGGTAGATCTAGTTGATCTTATTGCTACTCTTAACAGGGTAAGACCACCAAAAGTGATCACAATCTTGTAGCCTTAACCGACATACTTTGTTACTGCAGTAGTGAAGCATTGCGGGTGTCATCCCCACCATAGTTTTTACCTTCTAACAAGAGTTTCTGTGATACCAAAACATTTGTGTTAAGTGTATGAAGTTTCATTTTTTCATTATTGATTAGGTTAGATGCATTTAATTTTCAGTTATATTTGAATGAATGTTAGATATAATGGACTCAGTCGGTTAATGTTATCTATGCTTACAAAGTTTTCAGTCTTGAAAAGTTTTAAAGGTATTGATTCACCCCTCCCCTCTCAGTACATATATTTCCATAATCCCAACAACTAGCATAAGGAACATTAGCCATTTCTTAAATATCATCATTAGATTTAGGACACATGTCTGAACTCAACTTAGTACCAACTGGAAATGGAATACTCACTGGCTTACATTCGTGCATTTTAAATCTTTGTAAAATGGTGTCAACATACTTACTCTGACTTAACCAAAGATTTTTGTGAGCCTGATCCTTGTTGAGTTCCATACCAAGAATATATCTAGCACTCCCCAAGTCCTCCATATCAAATGTGCTAGAAAGATGAGTTTTAAGCTCTTTAATCATTGCCTTGTTGTTACCAATAAATAACATGTCATCAACATACAAGACAATAATTAATAACTAATCATCAATAATCTTAATGTAAACATAATGATCCTTTTGCCTTCTAATATAACCCAACTTTAATGCAAAAGCATGAAACTTCCGGTACCACATCCCGGGTGACTATTTCAAACCATATAATGACCGTTTTAACCTACAAACCAAATTTTTGTTTCCTTTCTCAACAAAACCATCAGGCTGTCGCATATAAATCTTTTCTTCAAGATCACCATGCAATAAAGTAGTTTTAACATACATTTTCTCTATCTTAAAATCACAAACAACAACAATAGATAATAGGAATCTAATAGAAGTTAACTTAGCAACATGAGAGAATATTTCACCGAAATCAACTCCTCTCTGGGAGTAGCACTTGGCAACCAATATGGCCTTGTACCATTCTAAATGACCATCTGCTCCAAATTGATTCTTAAATACCCACTTGTATCCAATGAGCTTTGTCATGCCCACCCATATTTTACTTTTCAATTTTATATTGCCAAACTCTTTTAGGCCACTTTTATGTGTGCGTTGATATTTTAGTTATATTATGGTTTTGGATGTATGACACTATATGGTAAAATTTTAATAAATGGATGATTAGGGTTGTTATATTGATGTAGTTAGATGATGTTAGTTATGATGATGATTTACATATTTTAAAATGATGCTTATGATTATGAATATACTTACCCCATACTTGCATGTGTATGGTGATCATGTATGCTTTTATTCTCCTGTATAATGTGTTTGATATGGTTGAGGGATGGAGTCACAGTTACCTGCTTGTGGGATCCACACAATGTCTCGATCCCCACCATTTCTTGTTATATATGTGTGTGTGTGTGTGTGTACATGCGGGTCTTGTATGCAGGTATCAGGCATCGACTTCCCTGAATTGTTAGGATAAGCATGCCCTATCACTAGTCTCAATGGTAAAAGAGGGGAGATAATATTCAGATCCAAATCCTAACCTAAGCCTTATTATTGTCCTGAAATAGTGGACAAGATTATGATATTTTACCCCTTTTCAAAGTCATCAAGGTGATGTGGGTTTATAGCCCTTTCTTTGAGCATGGTTGTGATTCTTTAGGTTTAGTTGATTTTTTTTATTGATGTGATTGCTAGAATTAGATAACTTATTTAGATTAATTATGCAATTTAAGTAAATTAGATTTTTTCTATTTTTAGCTATTTAAATGTGAGAGTATTTAATTAATTGAAAATTAATTAAATGCAATTATTAAATTTAATAGTTTATTTAAAAGACTTATTGTAAAAATAGAATTATTTAATTAACGAGAATTAGTTAAATACATTCACTTTAGATTTATTTAATTATAAATTTAACCTTTTCAAATAAAAGATATTTTTTAATTTAGAAATTAAATTAGCATGTAGAAATTAAAGTAGACTAAATGTTATTATTTAAATTAATTAGAATGCATTAAGTTGCACAATCAAAATTAAGTAATTAAATTAAAAGAATTAGTCAATTTTGAGTGAAGAGCTTTCAACAAGACTAATTAGAAAATCATACTTGAGTTTAGAACTAAAATTGAGAATTGTTGTAAACAAGGCTCTCTGTGGAGTTGAGTTCCAACCTTTGCATGTGGAATTGATTTTCCTATATGTTGAGGGTTTGGCCATTATTCTCAACACACAGGTTTTCAAGAATTTTTGGGTGAAGGATTTTAATTTGGAGCAATTTTTCTGATAGCTTGGATTTGTCTTTGTTTCTGGTCATCATCAGATTTATTCTTTTGGTGTTTGAGGTAGGATCTGATTACCTTTGTGATTGTATTTCTGCAACTTTGAAAGAAGTGTATTCTACGTGCCTGTCAGATCTAGATGTTTGGAAATTTTTCATGTGTTTCATTTTCTCATGAAAATTCTAAAATTTGGTTTAAAGGAAATTTTAGTTGCATGCAATCTTTGTTTTCTGATCCTTGATTAAATTTCTATTTGGGTTTGAATTTATGAATTCTGGTAGAAATTACCGTTATTAGAAATTCTATGGAAATTGATTTTTGTTTGGAAAACCCTGGGCTCAGATAACAATGGATTCAATTGATAGAAATTAAATTTGATAATTGAAATTGAAAAGAAAATCTAAATTAAACCCTACAGGACATTTTGGAAATACCCAGTTATTTTGTTATTAGGGTTTCAATATTACTTGTAGAATTATTTCTTACTTGGTTTTTAAAAACAATGGTTACCTCTGGAAGAATTATAAATTCGATATGTTCTATTATTTTTCATTTTTAGTATTAAAAAAAAAATCCTTCCTTGTTGTTTTGGCACAACATTTAATTGCTAGTGGTGAAATATATATATATATATATATATATATATATATATATATATATATATATATATATATATATATATATATATATATATATATATATATATTATCTTTTAAAAATAAATGTTTAAAATTTTTTTCAATTGAACAATTTTTTTTTTAAAAGTAGATGTGGGGAGGCAAGCATAACCCAACCCCCCTATTGAGCGCCACATGGTAGTCTAAAGGGGTCATGTGCAGCCCCATAGGGACTGTCGCACAGGTCCCCCTTGGGATAGCGCACAGAGACCCAATGGGACTATCGTGCACAGTCCTTAGGGACTGCCACGACAACCCAATGGGACTATCGTGTGCAGTCCTTGGGACTGCCATGACATGGCCTAGGGTTTTCCATGGGCAAGGAGGTACAGTGGATCCCCTCCCACGAAACAAAAGAAAAAAAGATTTAATTATTTATTATTTTTATTATTATTTTTTCTATTAACCATAATTTATATTAACTTAAGAGAATCAATACATCTTGTTCAAGGCTTACAACATCAATACTTTACAAAAATACACAGTCCCAATTATACGCTGGGGATAAAATCCAAAAAACTTAAGCATCACTCCTACAAAAAGGATCCATTAGAACATCAGTAGAGCTATTAACAGTGCGGAAATCTATCTTGGAAACCAGGTTGTCCATGGCCTCTGGTGATCAACCCACTTAAATCAGAGGTCTCCGTGAAAGATGCGAGTGTAAGGATTGGAGAAGTATGCCTCCCACGGAAGTGGAGGAAGCATAGCAACAGGAGGAACATATATGGAGTCAGCTCTGGAAGGGTGGTTGACTGTAGGATGAAGATCTGGAAAGGACCCTACTGAGCCACTACTGGAGCTTCCCTGTTCAGGTTCAGCAACCATCTCCTGATCTGATGGAACACCATCCCGAGCCACTGCTGGAGCAACAACCTAGTAACTATTTCTCCCTACACTCTGGCACTGAGCTAAAGTCTCAACTATAACACCTGCAGCAACCTGTGAGCCTACTGACTTCCTCTGACTCTGAATCTATTGAAGCATCTGATCAATGGTGATGTCAAAGTCAAATTCAATGTCCAATTTTGTGGACATGTTGTAAGGCACCTGGTCCTTGTCTAATACCTCTTTGATGCCTCTCACCACCCTTAGAGCTTTATGTTCTTTAACCTGCAAGACCAATGTGACCTAGGAAGAAACATTAAGGGTAATGAGTCTCTGTAGAGACTCAGTGAGAGAACTAAACGTACCATTGAATATACTATCATTCCTTAGTTTCCAAATATTCCAAAGGAAATGAAAAGAAAAGGATGCCTAGAAACAATTGAGAGCATTGCTAAGACCCAAAAAGGACCTAGAAATAACATTGAAGGGCACAAAATTATGGTTGAGTTTCAGGCCAAAGAGGCTCCAGCAGTCCATAGCAAAGTGGCAATCAAAAAAAAAGTGAGAGATGGACCCAGGAGCATCACAAAAGGAGCAAGAGAGAGGTGAACTAGAAGGAGACTTAATGGGCAGCCTATGCAGAAGGAAACACCACACAAAGAAGAGGATTTTAGGTTCAGCAGGGGTGTGCCAAAGCTTGGCCAGGATTCTACTCCAAGAGTTGGAATCCAAATTCAATTTCCATTTGTTATTAAGGTGGTCAAAGATGTTTTCAGTATAGGCTAGTAGTTGATAGATAGGTTTAACTTTGGTAAGGATCAATGGTGTGCCATCATTCCACTTCACTATCTCCATTCTATCTGAATCCACTAATGTGTCCCTTGGGAGGTTAAGGGCTGAGAAGGCATCCCTAACAGTGGTGTAGGTTCTCCATTGGGATGTGGGCAAGTCATATCTAGAGGTCAGGGTATCCCACGGGATCAGGGTATCCCATGGGATCAGGGTATCATTCTCTATGATGTCCGAGAAATAAATAATTCCCAAGGCATTCCACTTCTTGGTCGAGCATCCTTGAAGTTGGGCCAGAGGCTTATCTCCCTTGAATAGATTCCACCAAATGGATCTTTCCCCATAGATATTTAGAGATTGATCCAATAAATTAGTGTCTGCCAAGAAGGGTTTAGTCTCTTCCCATCCTTTCCAGATAGATTGGACTACCTCAAAACCTACTACTGTGACTCTGAATTTCCCTGTCATGAGATCAACTAGTGGGATATTCTTCCATTGTCTAGCCTGAGATGGATAACCTTTGCTGATGTTGTGTCGCAACAGAATCTTCCAGGGCTCACTTCCTTGAACTTCCTTAGCTACCCACTTCACCGCAAGATCATTACCTTGCCACCTAAGATCTTTAAGCCTAAGGCCTCCTTGCTCTATGGCTCTAGTGCACCAATCCCACCTCACAACATGAGCCTTCTTGTTCCCTTTACCATTTGACCAAAGATACCTCCAGATAGCTTTGTGGATATAGTCTAACTACCCATGATTGAATAACTAGGCTGAGGAATAGTAAATGGGGTAAGTTTCCAGAATATTTTGGCACACTTGAACTCTTCCTGCCAATGAAAGATACCTGTTGTTCCACTTCTTCAGCTTCACTTCAATCTTACTCTTAACCCATTCCCACATGCTCTTTAAATTTGGCTTAACAGAGAATGGTATTCCTAGATATCTAATTTGGTGGAGAGGACCTCCCCAGGCAAAGCCAAATTGATTGCACCACCCTGGAGGATCTTCATCCCAACCCAGAAGAATTGATTTAGTAATGGACACTTTGTTGCCTGAGGCTAGACAGAATGTATCTAATTTTCCCATGAGGCACTTGAAGTTATCTTCACACATTTCCACCATGAGGGAGGTGTCATCAGTGAACTAAATGTTGATGAGTTCCTCATCGTTAGGAAGAATGACTCCCCTAACTTTTGGAGAAATTGAGTCATCCCTAAGAATATGGAACAGGGAGTCTATCACTATAACTTATAGAGCCGGTGCCAGAGGGCATCCTTGTCTTATGGATCTAGTTAGTAGGAAGGGCTCTAATTTCTTACCATTCACTTCAACAACTATAGTAGCCCCAATCAGTAGTGTCCAGACCATTTTGATAAACTCTTCAAGGAATCCCAAAGCTTCCAACATAGTAGCAATAAATTGCCATTCTATCATGTTGTAGGCCTTCTCATAGTCAATTCATAGCATGCTGACCTGTTGCCCAGAACACTTTGCCCATTCCATAGTCTCCCACCAAGTGATAAGTGTATGCACCCAAAAATGGTTGCCTAGACTTTGGGCCCCATTTATTCAATTTATCAACCCTGAATCATTTTGATCAATAATCAATATTTTCAACATTATCAATTTCTTGATTAAATCTTAAATTCGATCATATATTGGATTTTTATACTTGGGCTAACCATTTATCCTAAGTCTTTATTTGATTAAAAGGAATATTTCCTCCCCTTTTGATTAAATAAAAAGCCCCACTTTTCCTCTTATCCTAAGTTGCACAAATAAAGCATTATTCCTATTTTATAAAAAGGAGAAAAGCACTTTTTGTCTCATATGGACATAAAGTCAACTCCTATTTTCCTATTGGAGGATATGTGTGCACATGGATTGCTCCTCTTTCAAGCTCCACCGCTGATTAAGAATTTTTGCCTCTTAATCTCCATGGTCCATTTCACCTCATTTCTTATAAAAGGAGAGCTCTCTCCTCCATTTGCATATCCATATTTTTATGCTAATGTTATGCTGCAAGTTTTAGGTGCATTTGGAGTTTGAAGACATTGAAGACTTGTTGCATTTCATTGTAGTTGCATATTTTCATTCTTAGTTGCATGATAATGGCATTCTTAGCTTAGTTTCCTTTTATGCAATAGAATAAGCTCACATAGTCTAAATAGGAAGGATTTGTAATCCATTGATATTTCCATTTCATAGCTTAGTTTGTACTTCCATTTTCATAGCATAGCTTGCACATTTGCATCTTCATATAGCTTGCATTGCATTTGCATATTTGATTCTTGGAGATATTGGCATTGTTGCCCTTGTCTTCACTTGAATCTCTCATTGTGTGGTTGACTAGCAAGGTCACAAGCTTGTAGCTCTAGCTAAGAGCAAACACATCATAGTCCCTTGCAACTCCATGCATAGAGAGCTATGAGCCGCTTTGTGAGGCCTCATTCTTGAGCAACCTTGCATGTAATGGTTCATAGAAGTGCACCATTTTAGTGTGTACATTTCTGGCACCCACCGTGGGGCAGAGTAGATTAGCTTTGCCCCTTTAATTCTGCATTTTCTGTCAAAATTTTTGTCAATTTTCGGCTTGATTTTCAGTCTTTGGTTTTCTGTCTCAGTGTATCACGCGATACTTCTGAGAAATATCGCGTGATATACCTTTGTATAGCGGTGCGACACTTCACGCGAGAGAAGAATCGCCCGCCAGTACTGAGAAATATCGCCTGTTATCGGGTGAAGTATCGCCCGCCCATAGTGAGAAGTATCGCGCGCCTGAGCAATATCACGCGACTGAGAAATATCACCCGACTATAGGAAAATGTGTCGTACGATATTGGTGAAGTCTGAGAAATATCGCCTGGTCTGACAGAGACTTGCGTTTCCAGTTTTCTTGTCTGAATTTGATTATTTTAGCTTTCTGTTTTATTTTGCTGTATTTAGATAGGTCTAACCCGCATCTTTTAGCTTAAATCTAGCAGTTTATTGCATGTTTACATTTGGATTTGGATTTTGCTAACCTTGTGGGTCTAACAAGTTGTGTTTGTTGGTGCTCTCATTTGTTTAAAAATTGCTAAAAATGCATGTCGAAGAGGGCTACTAACAGTTTTTGCAGGGCTGCCCAAGCATAAAAACAAAAAAAAAAATTATTTATTTTTTGCTTAATTATTTGCTTTCCTTTCAAGTGTGGCATTCACTAATTGTATTAGGAATCTTTAAAACCTTGTGAAAGAGATCTTGAGGTGGTAGGAGAAGTATGCTCTTCACCTTTAGGTGAATCAAAAAATCTTGACCCATCTTAAGGTTTTGGAAGCAAGGGAGTAATTGAATCTCTTTGCTTGATGTGTTTGGGAGAGATTTTTGAGATAGGGGAGTATGCTCTTCACCCTTGTGGTGAATCAAAAACCTTGAACCTCAAGAGTTGATCCATTTTTTTGTTTAGTTTAAGAATCCTTTAGCGGGCCTGCTCTTGAGTGATCAAGAGGAACGACTCAAGTGGAGACAACGTTGTCATCATTTTCCTTGGTGGTAAGTGATTCCAACTCACTATAATCTCAAGGCTATCAAGGACACCAAAAACCTTGATAGACATAACACTTATCTTCATTTGATGTGAGTAGCTCATGGGATTGCGACCATGGGGAAAACATTGAACAAGAATGCTTAAGGTACTCTTGAGGCCGTGAGGTCCTAGTCCTTTATGAGGAACAAGAGGGGTGTTGTGAACGGAAATCCTTATTAAGAACCATTAGATAGAAGCCACCTTCTTTTAGCCGCTTATCTTCTTAGTGCAAGGATTGATCCAAGTGGTTTACCCGGATCACCTTAAGATACTCACCATATGTGTCCCTTTGGTTGTGTCATTTGACATTTCCATGACAAAGCCAACATCTCTTGTGGGTAACCACTTGGTGTGAGGCGAGGGGGCATCAAGTTGTGGGCTAAGTTGGTAAGTATTGAGCCTTGACTTTCTAGGATAGATTTGCTTGAAGTGTCTTTGATTGTGTGATACCAGTGCAAACGTTCTTACATACAAACAATTGGTAGCATTCATAGGGTGTTGTTTCAATTCTGATATCACAAGTGTTTGTCTTGGCAAGGTTGCTTTTGCCCTTGTTTCAAGTGTTTGAGACCATGTTTTGATCCTTTACTGTTTGCAAACCTGCCGAAGTTCTGCTGATATTGTGACTGAAATCGAAAACATCAACCCTTATACTAGAAATTTTGACCAAACAGACCCAAAAATGCAAATTTTACACAATTCTGGTCAAGAGTTAAACAATCCTGCAATAGTATCGCACCCTGTAAAGTGAAGTATCGCATGATACTTCGCGCTTGATAGAAATATCACCCGCTTTGAAGAGAAATATCGTGCGATAGTTCACCCCTGACGGACTATCGCCCGACCTGCCTAGAGTATATCGCTCGCCAGTACTAAGAAGTATCTCCTGGCTTCAGGTGAAGTATCACGCGGTTATAGGTTTATCACCCCAGTAGCCTAGAGTATATCGCCTGGTTTATTTCTACTGTGCTTAAATTTTGGTCAGTTTCAGTTGCTGTTAATTAGGCTAGGTCTTAGAGCAGGCTTCTCACCTTGACGTTTGAGACCTGTCTTGACTCCAAATTTTTGGTTTTTAGTCCTCCGGGATAGCA
Organism: Chamaecyparis obtusa; assembly: GCA_027943335.1. Taxonomy (NCBI): domain Eukaryota; kingdom Viridiplantae; phylum Streptophyta; class Pinopsida; order Cupressales; family Cupressaceae; genus Chamaecyparis; species Chamaecyparis obtusa. Next base: position 158,785 of record BSBK01002250.1, on the reverse strand, counting down.
TCATTTGATTTACGAAATCACTTTGGAATAATTGTCAAGTTAGAAGGCCATTCTTGGTGCCAAGGTTCATCTTTAAAATTGTTAGCTACATTCTGGGAAAACTTTAGTACTCTTATTGTCCAAATCGCTTTCATTTTCATCTCAATTTCAATTATCTTTTGGCCTAGTCCAACCTCCTGATTCAAAAGTGCAAGGGTAGTCACCCTTTGATTTGAAGCACCTCTTTGACAGTGTTGGTAACGCCCATTTTTTTTCTTCTCATTTCTTTCTTGGACAATAGAGAACTTTGATTATCCTAGTTTGGTGTTGACATTTTGTGAGGTCATCCTATTACCAGTCTTCCTTGGTCAGTCCAGATCTTAGATCCTAGGTGTTGTCATGTTGCTCAACATCTCAATGAACGTTATGGTATCAATTGCACAAGATGGCTCTTAGTCTTCTTCTTTCTTCTCCATTTCTCATGTTCTTCTAAAGTCTTCTACTCCCATGGGAAATTCTTCTTCTTCTTCTTCTCCTTGATTCTTTTCCTCTTATTATCTAGTCTACTTTCTTCTATTCATCTATTCATTTCTTCCATGCTTGATTCCTCCTCTTCTATAACCATGAATCTTGACTATCTTGTTAAGGAACCTCTATTAAGAATAGATGATCTTGAGCTCATTGACATATTCGAAAAGTGTTGTTCCTCCAAAATTCTCATGAGTGATGAATTTATAGCAAAAATAAAAGAAAGGATGATTAAATCAGATGCCTTTGCTAGAATCATAAACATGATCATATCACGATCTTCTTCTTCCAAACATTCTTTATCATCTAAATCTTCTCATTCTTCTTCACCTTCCAAGTCTTATCATTACTCTTCCAGACATCATTCTCATTCTTCATCTTCTAAGTCTTATCATGATTCTTCTAAACATTATTCACATTCTTCATCTTCCAAATCTTACCATGACTCTTCTAAACATCATTCGAATTCCTCATTATCCAAGTATTCTTCTTCCACTAGGTCTTCATTTTCCTCTTCTTCAAGATCTCATTCCTCTTCTACTTCTCCCAAGAGTCTTACTTCTCTTTAGAAGACATACCATAAAGAGCAACGTGATAGTCCTTGTGATGTCTCTTCCACAAAGAGTGACACACCTACCTTTGATGACTATGATGACTATGATGATGGAAAATGTAGCAATACTTATGGCACCTATGTTCCTAAGAGTCCTCCTCGTCGTGTGCTTAGGCTTACTAAAGGGTCATCTTATTGGATAGATTGTGATGGTGATCCATATGATTCTGATTTTGAGAGAAATTATGATATTTGTTGTGAACAATATGATACATCTACTTCTATTGAGGAAGAGAAAGCTTTCCGTGCTGATTATAAACAAAGATACTATGAGCATGTCTTGTCTAAAAACTCTCATGCTGAAAATAAAGATTACACTCTCCAGCAAGATCATGTTAATGTTGAACCTTTGTCTTGTGATGGTCCCCTTCCATCCACCACTTCCTCCAATACCCACACACTTCCTAAAGCTTCTGAGTTATCCAAATCTTTCACAAATCCTTCGTCCAACAAAGATCCTAAAACTTTCCATGCGGTTCCCTATAGTTATCCTCAAGGGCCACCTCTTAAAGATACTCAAGATAACCTTCACTTGGCTGCAAATACTTTCAATAATGTCAAACCTAAAGAGCCTAAGCCTTCATCCGCTATAATGCCTATTTCAGCTAGTCCTTCACCACCTCTTCCAAAGTCTTCCATACAATCCCAACATGCTTCCTTGTCCGTAGAAGTGGCTCCATGTCAAGAGGACTCTAAAAATGATAAAGAAAAGAATATAAATAAAGATCAAGATCAGGAACCCTCCATATCATCCAATTCTCTTCATGATGCATCTCCTCCATTTCATGGTTCTTTTGATCCTCTACGCTCTTTTGCATTCATTCCACTATCTCCTAAGCAAGATCAAGCTACTACTTACACCGTTGAGCTTATTGATAATCAAAATAACCTTACCACACTTGCGCTTTCCAAAGATGATACTTCCATTAAAGTTATTAAAAATGGTGTTGTTACTTCTGATGTAAAGCCTATTGAAAATCAAAAGAAAGTTGATACGCTTATGCTATCCAAAGATCCTTGTCAAGATCGAAGTCTTCCATCTTCTTGTTCTACCACTCCATGCTCACTTCCACTTTATACTCTTCCTAAATCTTCGCAAGCTTTGAATGATCCTATCAAAGAAGTTGCTCCTATTCAAGATGTTCATGATCCTATTGTAAATCCTAATGCTCACTCTAAAGATCCTAATGTCCTTGGTTGTCATATAGATGCTAATGAACTTATTGATTATCCTTTTGCATCTTCCACATCTATCCTTGGACCTCCTCTACCAATACTAAGGGCTTCATGTCTTCCTTCCATCTTGGGTCCTTATGTCCCTTCACTTTTCCCTCCTAATTATCCTAATTCATCATCCATTTTGGGTCCTTACATCCCTCCATCTCCTATCTTTCCTCAAGATCAACATAGATGCATACCCTTGAATCCCTTTCATCCACCCACCCATCTAAACCGGTCATATCCTCCTTCTTCTTCCACAAGTCCCAAGTCTTTTGGAAGTAAGTTGAAAGTTCAAAACAAGAAAAAGAAGCAATACAAGAATCCATCAAAAAAAGAAGATCACCATGTCTCCTCTAGTCGACATGGGGGCATAAAGTCGAAAGAGATATCTAAGAAGAAAACTACAAGACAAGTATGGGTTCCAAAATCCATCATTGAAGATATTCTCTCTCATTCATCAAAAGGAAATGAAAAGCCTAAGGCTATATGGATTCCAAAGTCTCTCTTGAAAGAGTCTTATGTTGAGCAAAAAGTGAAGTTGACATTCAAGCTTCCAAAGGCTTCCACTTCATCTTTTTCGAAAAATATTCTTCCATTCCATGCACCTGAACCACAATGTCTACTAAACATTTTCCATATTCCTTCTCGTATTCCTCCATTCACATTTGAGAATTATAACAAGTACATCAATCCTCTTTTCGAAGAGTCACATAACAATAATGAACCAGATTATGGTTTGCATTTGGACTAGAACATGGTTTACGCTTCCTCCATTTTTCCCATCACCCTTCAAGGTGTGTATTGACATTGATCTTGCCTTCCTTTCCATCTACCTTTTCACAATCCTTCCATTCATTATCCTTCTACCTTCTATCATTTTTTTCCTCATTTGTCTATTCCTTCTGCGTCTTCCTTTCCCCTTTAGCATCTTTGAGCATATCATTTTGAATCCTTGGCATATCATGGTTTATCCTTTCAAGGAGCATTATCTAAAAGCTTGCCTTCTTCCAAAAAATTAAAAAAAAAGAAAATTCAAAAAATTATAAAATTAAAAAAAATGAAAATGAAAAAAATTGAAAAAAATTTGAAAATGTGCCATGGTGAAAACTTGGAAACAGGCACCTTGGTAGCAAAAGTAAAGAGAAATAAATTCATCCTATGGTGAAAACCACTCTCTTGTGGTGCCTTGGATAAGTACCATGATGAAAACCTGACAATCAGGCATCATGCGTAGTTCTTCTACATATTTCATCCATTCCATCTTCTCTCTTTGATCTTGACAGTGTTGACCTATAATTGAATATTTGGCTATCTTGTGAGCTATCTTACAATGATCTTGCTTTCACTCCTTTCATGTTTCGCCTTCGTATTTTCCTTCATTCATTCTAGCCTTTCGCTATCCTTTTCCCCCTTGGTCTTGATCTAATAAAAAGAGTAACATGTCTACTCCTTTGGACTGCATCCTTCCTTCTTTTGCAATGTGCTTTTGTGACTTATCCTATGCTAGCCTCTCATTGCTTGTCCAAATGCACTTTACATGACAAAAATTTTTCCCTAGCTTGGGTACTCTTGAGGAGTTTGACCTTGAGGATTTCTTCCCTTCACTCTCCTTCATTCTCATGTCTTCTATCTTTTCCACCAGCTTTCTTATTCATCTTGTCCTTCACCTTACTAGACATTGAGACTGCACGATGTGATCTTTCTTAAAGAGTTTGATGCCCATTCTGTCTGGGGGCATCTTTTGTACATATTTTATGATCCTGAAAAAATACCAAAAAAATTCATATATGGTCCTGAAAAACATTCCAAAAAAATGATATATTGTCAAAAATTCTAAAAATCATAAAATGTCCTGAAAAAAAAGAGCATCCTAGTGAAATCTTAGCAATAGACGCTTTGATGTTTCACCAAAAAAATTATATATTCAAAAAATCCTAAAAAGCATAAAAAGTCCTGAAAAAATACAAAAAAATTTAAAAAATTCAAAAATTCAAAATTTTTTTTTAGAAAAAGTGCCTTGGTGAAAACCTAGCAATAGGCGCCTTGGTAGCAAAAATCCAAAAAAATTAAAAAAATGAAAACAGATTCCAAGTGGTGAAAACCTGGAAACAGGCGCTACTTGAGGCTTTTGCACCCCTATTTGTTAGCATGTGTCCTCGACACTGAGCCTTTCCCTCATACCTTGACCTTATTTGGCTTAGTTTGGAATTGGTCTTTGTCTTTGTCTAGGGGGCATAACTGTTAGCATTGGTCTTTTAGGTGCGTTTGTCTCTTGGGACATTTTACAATAGGTGTTTTTCAACACCACCCCAAAACAGTGTTTTTCAACACTACTCTTGCGTCGAGTGTTTCTTAACACTTATCAGATGTCTTACCCAACAGTCTAGTATGATGTGATGTTGCTCATTTGCAAATGTGATACTCAGAGTTTGACTCTATGACCAACACACACGCACTTAAACAATCAACTCGATGATGATATGATGACTTTATTTTTCTTTGTGTGCTGTCTATGAGGATTTCTTTGATGAGTGATCTCTCCCTGAGAAGTTTTCGATGATGCATAGCTAGAAGACTGAGGGAATGAGAACATGTTTTCTTTCTTTATCTGCTTGTGGGTATATTTTGTTGATCCTAACTGTTATGAGCATTTATGTTGGTCCTACTTGACACTATGGATTAACAAGGTATTATCCTTGACTATTTTGCGAGTGCATGCTTCTAGTTATCCTGACTTTCATGTGTCTTGATACAAGCATAATCTCGCCATATCAAACTTAGGTGATCTCACTGCATTAGTCATCTTGACCTATATGTCTTTGATGCCTAGGTGAGACTTCCACATATTCTATCTGATAAAGATCATATTCATATCCACATAGTTATGCTAGTGTGTATTGTATGATCTTATGACGCTACCAATAACGCTCGATGATGATAATTAGATGTCTATAAGCGTTGTGACCTTACAAGTCAACCACTTTTCATAGTAGCTTGCATTTTTTTAGGGTCATGATAGTCTAGTTTTGCATCTTGCATATGGAGAGAGCTCTCCTTTTCATCCCACGTGGACCTGTCAGTCGACTGCGCTCACCTTTTTTTCTTCTCGATCATGTCTTTCACTCCTTGTCTTTTTCATCTCGAACCTGTTCCTGTTCATCACAAGGGGTTAATCATATCATCATATCTATATCAAAATTGTCATTTTCAAGAAGCATGAGTCTATATCATACACATGAGAATTAAACATACATCTATGAGAGAGAACATATATAAGCACATACATAAGCATTTTGAGCAAAATAACAAGACAATATATATAAACTGATACATCCATCACAAGTGAGACAAATACACATGATACATCGAACATCCAGTAATCTCATAAATCTATATACAATGTCATGATATACAATACAATATGAGATCCCAAAATCTGGATCAAAAGTCTCAAAATATGTCCAAAACATCTAAACCTAAGACTCGCTACCACCCTCGTGAGGAGCTCGTGGTGGTGGAGGAGGCATAGCTCTCCTATCGAGTACCACATCTGATACCCCTGCCTATTGAGAGTATGATGGTGCTCTCTCACCCTCTGGGACGGCCTGTAGATATAACCTGTGATAATAGGCTGCTCTCGCTGACTCTCGTCGGAGCTCCAGTGCCTCGGCCTGTGCCATCGCCTCACGGCGTGCTATCTCTATCCTAAGATCAGATATCTGCTGATCTCGCTCTGCCCTCAGATCCAATAGCTACTGATCTCTCATGGCTATAGTAGTCCAGAGCTGCTGTATCTCTGCCTCCTGAGCCTGTATCTGGGCTCTCAAATCCTCTCCCACCACAAGCTGCTCCTGCTGTACCTCCGCCTACCAGCGAGCTAGTCTCGCCTCCTCCTCGGGTGTCGCTGATCGCTGTCCCTGTGACCATTTTTGGCCACCTGATCTTGACCCCTCTCCTCTCTCCATCCTCCTCCCTCTCCCCCTCCTTCCATCTCCTCCATCCCCTCCCTCTCCTCCCTCTCCTCCGTCCCCTCCGTCTCCTCCATCTCCCCTGTCATCTCCTCCGTCTCCTCCTAGCACTGGTACCTATGCATCGGGTACTGTAAACTGAGGGAATGGCACCCTCCACCACTCTGCTCTATAGGCTCCATCAGCCCCTGCATCTGCCATATCTGAGAAATACTCCTAGGGCTCGCTCCTGATACTTGCTGTCTCCGCGACAGCCTGCTGATAATCCAACATGGGTAGCCACCCACGACCCTCCTCGTCTCTAGCCCTGACATATGTGGTAGTCTCTGTTGAGACTCGCTACTGCCTCCCGAACTGCCGCCATACCCGAGTGATGCAGAATCTCTCTACGATCTCTGCATACCGATCTACCAGTGGCTGACTACACATCATATAACTCAGTTCATCGGCTGCATCTCCCCAAACCTTAACCTCCCTGTAGGGCCTCCATATGAATGAGGCTATCTCATCCAAAATCCGCTGATAGTAGGTCACATCCCCAGAATGGGCATGTGATATGAACCTGAGGTACCTGTAGATATAGGGGTACCTCCTCTCCCTCAGATGAACCCTGGGGTGCACCACAGCGATGTGCTCCCACGCCCATACCTGTGCCAGGATGGCACCACATGCCCATGTTGGACCATCTCTGTAGATGATCTCGTGCAGCTCATGGTACATCTCTGCCAATATGGTAGGACCCCATGCCATTCGTCGCAGCCTGCCGATCAAGTCCACCAATAGCCGAGCCCATCCGAGCAAGAAACCCTTCTGACTGCGATCAGTCATCAGGATCTGAGAAATGATAGATGCCATTATGCATGGCACTGGGTAGTCTCTGCCGAAATCATCTATCAGCCTCTCCCAGCTGATATGCCTATCCAGAATAGTGACATCCTGGAACATCTCCTGAACCAGTCGGTGCCCCTCAGTGGCATCCTGATCATAGTACACCTATGCCAACAAATGAATCATGTCAGTTTTCATCATATGGAAACATTATATTTATGACTAGATCTTAAAACATGATTATACTCACTGGCTCGCCATGACATGACACTCGTAAGATCCTGTAGATGTCCTCCAGAGTGATCGACGCCTCTTCAGTAGGCAGATGGAAGGTGTTGTGCTCACTATGCCATCTCTCGGCAAGAGCAGTCAACAACTCATGGTCCGCTCGGATATATGGGTATCTCAGCAGATATCGTAATCCCATCGCTCTAATGTCGGCATTGCCCGGATCGTCTAGATTCCGGACACACCGCAATCCTGTCACCTTCGGCGCTCTGATGATGAGCACCGAAAAAACTTCCTACAAGCCAAAACCAAGCCAGTTGTTAGCACATATCATGATGGATGTCCAAAAACTCAGTATAAAACATCCCAAAAACATAACATTGTCTAGACCCATGTCATTTTTGCTCAAAAATGCATTAAAAATCAAAATTTTATACTAGGCGATATTCTTTTTTTTGGAGAAGTATCGTGCGATACTTCTCCTTATAGCGGGGTGATAAACTTTATATCGCGCAATACTTCGCCCAGTATCGTGTGATCTTTCACCCAGTATCGTGCGATACTGGTGCCTTAGGTCGCGCGATACTTTGGGGACCCGCGAAGTATCGCGTGATACTTCTCCCCAAAGCGCGCGATACTTCTAAAGTATCGCGCGATATTTCGCCTAACAAAAATTTTTGAAATTTAAAAATTTGAAAAACGTGCTAAAATAAGCTATTAAATACAAAAAAATGACTAAAAAGATCAAGTTTTTTGAAAACATACCGGGGCAGGATAGTGTGGTGGCCGGTTGTGCAACCGGGCATGCTTGAATCGATGCCTGTGGACGGGAACTCCTGCTTGCTGGGCCATTTTCTCTCTCTACAGCTCTGAAATTCTCAAATCACTAAAAGACAAATGATTTTTGAAAATGACATTTTGACCCCTTTTATAGCCTTTTGACTTTTTGACCTCATTTTCAAAACACCTCGAAGTTGCATGAAAATTGCACCCCTAGCTAATTTCGACGTCCTAGATCCATTTTTGGACTTGAAATCAAAATCTGAGGTCATCTTGATAGTCAAAATTGTATTTCAAAATCTTCCCCCCTTCTGCGCAGTTGACTGATCTTTTGAGGCCTAATCCTTCGATCTTTGTTGGGGCATCGTCATTTCTTCATTTCCATGTCTCTCATATTTTCTAGTCTTTCATTCACTCTATTTCTAGTCTTCTATTTCTATTCTTCTACTTCCTCACTGGGGCATGTTTTCATTGCCTAATGGTTAACCTATTGACCTTTATATTCGATTGTGATTTCATGCTGATTTGATCAAATCCTTATCAATTCGCTGTTCTCCTCTCTACCTGATTTCGATTTCGATTCCGAGGGGGCAGTACCTATGGGATTCTCATCCCCAATTGCTTGATTCTCTTGATTCAGACATCTTTTGTGAGCTTTTGCTCAAATTTGAGATTCTTATCTCTTACTTTGAATGTGATCCCGAATCGACCTCATGTTCAAAGGCCTTTGTTTATGCTTTGTCCGGATATGATCTCGAATCGACCTCATATCTAAGTTGTTTTGTGATCCCAAATCGATCTCACATTGCAACTTCATTCTTTGACTGCATGTGTTCCCAAATCGATCACACATTAGTCAAAGAGGGGCAAATGTATGTACCCAAAAATGGTCACCTAGACTTTGGTCCCCATTTATTCAATTTATCAACCCTGAATCATTTTGATCAATAATCAATATTTTCAACATTATCAATTTCTTGATTAAATCTTAAATTCGATCATATATTAGATTTTTATCCTTGGGCTAACCATTTATCAAGATTAAAAAACATTGGTCATCCATTTACTTCATGCAAGGAAATGGTCAAGCAGAGGCATCAAACAAAACCATTCTTAAAATTCTACATATAACAATTTGTAAGAATGGTAGAGATTGGCATTTACAGACAAATCCAGCTTTGCGAGCTTATAGAATGAGTATTTGTACTCCTACTGGGGCTACTCCTTTTTCCCTTACATATGGTGCTGAAGTGGTGTTACCTTCAAAGGTTGAGATTCCTTCACTTAGAGTTTTCCTCAAAGGTCTAGTTATAGATGAGGACTACTGGGCCATGAGACTTCAAGAGTTAGAACTTCTAGATGAGAAACATCAAGCATCATTTGACTATATGAGGGTTTATCAAAAGTGCATGTCCAAAGCCTTTAACAAAAGGTCTGCCCTAGAGAATTCCAAGTGGGAGATCTTGTCCTACGTGAATATCCTAAGAATCAATAGCATAGAGATCAAAAGGGAAAATTTGAACCTAATTGGCTTGGACCTTACATCATTACATCAGCTTTTGGGATAGGTGCTTATTTATTATCTACTGTAGAGGGAGAACATCTCTCTGATTCTATCAAAGTTTTACACTTGAAGAAGTTCTATCCATGATGCCCATTCTGTCTAGGGCCATCCTTTGTACATACTTATTGATCCTGAAAAAATACAAAAAAAATGATATATTGTCAAAAATTCTAAAAATCTGAAAATGTCTTGAAAAAATGATCATCTTAGTGAAAACCTAGCAATAGGCACTTTGATGTATCTCCAAAAAAATTATATATTTTAAAAATCAAAAAATTAAAAAATTAAAAAAGAAAAAGAAAAAGTGCCTTGGTGAAAACTTAGAAACAGGTGCCTTGGTAGCAAAAATACAAAAAAATTATAAAAAGTCTTGAAAAAAAAAATGCAATAAAATCCAAGTGGTGAAAACCTGGAAACGAGTGCTACTTGAAGCCTTTGCACTCTTGTTTCTTAGCATGTGTCATCGACACTTAGCCTTTCTCCATCATGCCTTGTCCTTGTTGCCTTGGTTTGGAATTGGTCTTTGTCTTTGTCTAGGGGGCATAACTTTGTTGGATTTGGTTTCTTGGATGTGTTAGTCTTTAGGACACCTCGCAAACAATGTTTTTCAACATAACCCCTGGCATCGAGTGTTTTTCAACACTTATCAGTTTGGTCTTACCCAGTTTTGTCATGTGATCTTACTTGCTTGCAAGCATTCGATCCTTATCCTCAGAACTCAGTATCAATTAACACACTTAAATTTTTAAACACAACACTTAATGCTTGAGATAGGTCATGATCTTTTCTTTGTGTGCTGACTTTTATTGATCTTCCTTGAGTGTCCTTGTGTAGTAAGTCTCTCTGGGATGCATATCTAGAGGACTTGGGGCATGGGGCATGTTTTTATTTGCTTTCTACTTGTGGGTATGGTCTTGAACCTCTTGAGTGTCTCTTGTTGTCCCCTTGAAACACTTAGGAGATTTGAGGCATCATCCTTGACTATTTTTTGCACAACCATTCTTATGGTCATCCCGACATCTATGCCTTGATGTAAGCGTGGTTTTGTTACATTAAATTGGGTAAGCTAACATTGAAGTCATCTTGGCCTTTATGTCTTTGATGCTTATGTTAGAATCTTTCCACATTCCAATCCGATATAAATCACATTCATATATTCATAGTTGCGCTTGTGACTAGTGATGATTGTGTGATTTTTTCGATGTCCGTTAATAATGGCCCAATGATGAAAATAAGTTCCTTAACATTCTCTAATGAATGATGAACACAAAATCCTATGTTATAGCTGTTCTATTGCAAGTACACCTTTGCATTTTCATGTAGCTTGCATTGTTAGAATTCATGTTAATTTGCATTTTTAGGATACATTAGGAGTTTGAGAGGGTTTTCCTTCATCTTTCTTTTGGACTATTAATCAACTGTGGTCATGTTTTGATCTTCATTTCCTTATCTTCTTTCGTGATCTCAATCAAAATTTTCTATGTTAAACAGTTGATTGATTTTTAGGCATCCTCTTTCTTGAGGCAAATTCTCTTTCTTCTCTTCATTTCTTTCCACCTCTTCCAAACTTCTATCTTCCATTCACTTTCACCCCACTTCTTTTCTTCTAATTCAACCTTGGGGCATAATCTTTCTTGCTTGATCTACCTTGGTTCTGTGATCCTTATATCTTTTTACATCAAGAACTTATTTTTAGTTCGATTTGATCAAATTTATCAATTTACTATTTCTCCTCTATCTCATTTCAATTTCGATCACGAGGGGCAGGACCTATCAAACTTCAATCCTTGATTCAGCTTTATCAATCCTATTAATTGCTTCGCTTGGGGCAACCTTGCTTGAGACTTGACAATTACCTATTTACAAGGGTGTTGGCCTTGTGTTTTTCAATCAGCTTATCTTTGTCCTGATGTGTTCCCGTCCGTCGATCACACGTCTGGGTTGTTTTGTGATCCCAAATCGATCTCACATTTCAACTTCATTCTTTGACTACATGTGTTCCCATGAAGATCACACATTAGTAAAAAATGGGCAAATGTATGCACCCTAAAATGGTCGCCTAGACTTTGGGCCCCCATTCACCAATTTATCAATTTCCTGAATCAATGCCTTACAATATTTTCAATTCAAATCAATTTCCTTGATCAAATTGTAATTAATTCAATTAATTCAATATTTCCTAAGGTTTGATCATTTCATCAATAATCTTATTTAATTAAAAAAAAATATCTCTTTTTATTAAATGAAATAATCTTATTTAATTGAAATGAAATATCTCTTAAATAAAATGATCTTATTTAATTAAAGGAAAATCCCTTTTAATTAAATGATTTTATCCTATTTAATTAATATTCTCTTTTAATTAAATAATCTTATTTTATTTAATTAAAAGAAAATCCCTCTTTTAAATAAAATCCCCACTTAAATATCTCTTTGTGTTGAAAAAGGAAATAAATAAAAATCCTTTTTTCTCTCCACTTTGAATGCACATACTTCTAAGTGATGGGCCTTTTTCATTTTTTTGCCTCTTAAAGAATCTTGAGCACATGGATCAACCAAGATTTAATCTCCACCATTGCTCATTTCTTTTTGCCTCTTAATCTTGATCGTCCATTCATTTCTAAATCCTTTATAACGAGCCCTCTCCTTCTCATTTAGAGATAGAAGATTTTAGGTATTGTTATGTTGCAGGTTTGGAGAGCGATTTTGGAGAAGATTTTGAGCACTTGAGCATGGATGCAACGTCTTTTTTCTTGTCTTCTTCTCTCATGCCTCCATGGCAATCCATTTATATTACTCTTGCGCTTGCATATTAGATTAGATTCATATTTCCTTTCATAGAATAATCTTGCATAAGCATTTCCTTTCATAGATTAGTTTTCTTTCATGCATTGTTATCATATAGAATAGCTTCCATTTTTCATTTTTATGCATACTTGATGATCATGGAGACTAGCATTCTTGCTTTTCCTCTTTGAATCTCTCATTTTATGGTGTACTTGAATGGGCACAAACTAGGTCTAAGCTAAGGGCCTCCATCATAAACCCTTGCACTCCATGAATAGAGAGCTATGAGTCACCATTTGAGACCTCATTCTTGAGAAATATTATATTTAATGACTCATAGAAGTGTGTCAACATTTTAGCACATAGTGGAAACATTAGATAAAAAAGAGAAAGAAATAAAGAATGACTCAAAAGGTGAAAACCCAATAGAGGCACCTAAGGAAGGGAGTTTGGATACTTTACCCAAGCACTATGAAGAACGATCTCCTATCTTGATTGAACCAATAGAGAAAGTAAATATTGGATCAGAATTAGAATTGAAGATCATACACTTAGCAACATCTCTATCTAGTGAAGAAAGAAAGGACTTCATAAAAATTTTCAAGGAAAATCAAATCAATTTTGCATGGTCGTATGATGATATGCCAGGATTGGATCTAAATTTAACCATGCATCATTTGAACATAAAAGGAGTAAGAACAGTAAAAAAGAAACTAAGAAAGATGCATCCACACATAACTTTACTTGTAAAGGTGGAGTTAGAAAAATTGCTAAAAGTTGGGTTTATAAGATACATTGATTATGATGGATTTCAAACATTGTGCCAGATTCAAAAGTAGACAAATCTATCAAAATTTGCACTGACTTAGGGATCTTAATCTTGCATGTCCTAAAGATGACTTTTCGTTACCAAGCATAGACGCCATCGTGGATCTGACAGCGGGACATTCAATGTTCTCACTTATGGATGGGTTTAGTGGTTATAATCAAATAAATATAACATATGAAGATCATGACAAGACAACATTCACATGCGCATGGGGGACATTCTATTGGAATGTTATGCCTTTTGGTCTAAAGAACGCCAAAGCCACCTATCAAAGAGCTATGAGGACCATATTCCATGACATGATGCATAAATTCATGGATGACTATTTAGATGATATACTTGCTAAATATCAATCAAGAGAAGAGCATCTACCCATCTTAGAGAAAATATTTGTAAGATTGGAGCAATTTAAAGTAAGGCTAAATTCGAAGAAGTGTGCATTTGGTGTTCAATCAGGAAAGCTACTAGGGTACACTGTTTTAGCAAAAGGAATAGAGGTAGACTCCACCAAAGTCAAAGCCATCATGGAAATGGAAACACCTAGAAACATAAGTCATATGAGATCTCTTCAAGGTAGGATCCAATCCATTTGAAGATTCATATCTCAATTAGCAGAAAAGTGCCATAATTTCACTCAACTCCTTCATAAGGACACAATTTTTAAATGGGATGAGAAATGTGAAGAAGCTTTCAACTTGTTGAAGAAATATCTAATGAACCCTCCAAATTTGATGCCACCTATAAGAGGAAAGCCTTTGATTCTATACATTTTAGGGACCGAACACTCATTAGGGGCACTCTTGGCACAAGAAGATGAATTAGGAAAAGAAAAGGCCATATACTACATAAGAAGAACTTTGGTAAAATATGAGTTAAACTATACCTTCATTTAAAGAGAATGTTTGGCCGTAGTTTTTGCTTCCCAAAAATTACACCACTATATGTTATCACACAAGATTCAACTCATTGCAAAGATTGATCCCTTGAAATATCTTCTCAACAAAACAACATTGAATGGGAGACTAGCCAAATGGGTCATGGTGCTAAGTGAATTTGACATAGAATATGTGGATCACAAATCTATCAAGGACCAAGTCATCACTGATCAATTAGCGGAATCACCATTACAAGATGACCATCTAATACAAGTGGAATTTCCAGATTCTAAAATTGTAAATGTTGAAGCAAAAACATGGCAATTATATTTTGATGGTTTCTATACATAACATGGATTAGGAGAAGGCATACTTTTTATTACTCCTCAAGGGTCTACAATTCTGAAATCATACAAATTGTTATTCCCATGCACAAATAATATAGTTGAGTATGAAGCATTGGTCATTGGGATAAAACTGGCATTAGAATGGAAAGTGATAGAGCTACAAGTCTATGGAGATTCACAATTAGTTATCAATCAAATTAATGATGAATATAAAATGAAAGATGACAAGATGATACCTTACAAAAATATGGTTGAGAATCTCAAGAAGTACTTCACTCTCATCACATTTGAGCAAGTCCCAAGAGAGAAGAATAAAGCAATAGATGCAATGACAACTTTGGCATCACTTCTCCAAATACCAAATCAAAGTGCCAGATATGAATTCCTGGTAGAAGAAGTTGAGCAACCCGCATTTGAACCTACCCATCCTCATACTATTTTTTTTCTAACCGGACATGA
Organism: Chamaecyparis obtusa; assembly: GCA_027943335.1. NCBI lineage: Eukaryota > Viridiplantae > Streptophyta > Pinopsida > Cupressales > Cupressaceae > Chamaecyparis > Chamaecyparis obtusa. The sequence continues at coordinate 143,779 of BSBK01002250.1, read as the reverse complement.
ATCACCTTGGTATGGAGACATTTATACTTACTTAAAAGACCAAATCCTACCTATGGACCAAACCAGGAATCAAAAGAAAAGCTTTATCCACCAAGCCTCTCATTATACCCTAATATCTGACACATTGTATCGTAAGAGTCTAGATGGAATGCTTATTAGGTGTCTAGAGAAAGAGGAATCATATATAGCCTTATGAGAAATTCATGAGGGGATTTGTGGGTCACATTCGAATGGTTTAACCCTAGCTAAGAAACTTCTTAGGATAGGATATTTTTGGCCTACTATGGAGAAATATGCTTGTCACTTTGCTAAAACTTGTTGAAAGTGTCAATATCATGGGAACTTAATCCATGTACCAACACAAGAGCTTCATCCTATGACAACACCTTGACCATTTTATCAATGGGGTTTAGACTTAATTAGGATGATTTATCCACCATCTTCAAATGGTCATAAATTCATTATCACGACAACAAAGTACTTTACCAAATGGGTGGAAGCTATACCCTTATCAACTGCTACAAAGAAGATATCCTTGTTTATTCTAAACCACATAATATGTAGATATGGTGTCTCACACGCCATCATAACCAACAATGCCAAACATTTCAAAAATAAGGATTTAAAGGAGTTATGTACAAAATTCCAGATGATACATCACTCATCTTCAATATATTAACCCCAAGGTAATGGACAAGCCGAAGCAACAAATAAGAACATCTTAAAGATATTGAAGAGAACTGTGGATAATTCAGGTAGATATTGGCATATAAAAATAAACTTGACCTTATGGGCTTATAGGACAAGTATCAGAATGCCAACAGGAGCTACACCATTTTCCTTAGTCTTTGGAACAGAAGCAGTTTTACCTTTGGAGGTAGAACTTCCATCCTTAAGAGTATCTCTACATGGTTTGATAAGTGAGGAAGATTATAGAGTTGCTAGGTTGCATGAACTGGAACTGCTAGATGAAAAATGGCAACAAGCCTTTGATCACTTAAAAGTATATCAAAACAAAATGTCAAGGACTTATAAAAAGCATATCAAGTCATGAACATTCCAAATAGGTGACTTAGTTTTGCGAGAAAATCCCAAGAATCAAGCAGAAAGAGAAAAGAAAGGAAAATGGGAAGCAAAATGGTTAGGACCTTTTGTGATCACTTCATCTTTTGGGACAAGCACCTATAAATTAGCTGATTGTGATGGAGAAGAGTTGCAAGAGCCTATCAATATCATTCATCTAAAAATGTTCTACACATGAAGCAAATGAAAGAGTATAAAGAGAAAGAGTATCAGAAAATCATATGGAAAGCATCCTTTTTATTGTATATAGTCAAAAGAGATCTTGAAAATACCAAAAACATTGAAAAGCATAAAAGATCAAACAAATCAGAAATGCATAAAAGATAAAAAAAATAGTGAAAAATTGAGCATGAAGAAAGCCAAAAACATTCATATATGATCCTTAAAAAGATGTTGTCTTGGTGAAAAACTAGCAAATAGGCACCTTGATGATATGAAAAAAATGAAAAAAGAAAAAATACAAAAAAAATTAGAAAAGAGAAAAAGTGCCTTGGTGAAAACCTAGCAAATAGGCGCCTTGGTAGCAAAAAAAGGAAAAAGCTTTAAAAATAGAAAAAGAAAGAAAGATCCATTCAATCGGTGAAAACCTGGTAAATAGGTCCCATTAAAAGTCCAAGTTAGTCGCTTACCTAGCAGTCATCCTTGTAAATATTTCATTCGCCAACATTTGTATATATTGCATAATAAAACCCCACAGTTACATTTGCAAGTACCTAAGGATTTTGGTCACCTAATCTGCAAATTGTCCTAATTCCCACAAACATAATCATATCAAACTAGGGGCAATCTACTCTAAAGGAAGAAGGATTCATCAAAAGCAAACTTCAATCAGTCATCGAATCAATTCATCAAAACACAAGCGAAACGCTCAATCAAATCCTAACTCTAATCCAATTTGAACCAAACGCAAAATTTGATCCAAGATCTTACATGACCCTATCTTTATCAGGATTAAAATTATGAAATGGATGGAACTACACTTGATATATGGATTTGAAAAACATTGGAATTTTTTTTTCTAAAGTGTTGACTTGATTGATGAAATCACGTCTTTCTAGCGAATCGATGAAAGTTTTTAAACTAGACAAGCTATGATGAAAGCATGACATCTTATTGATTTCTAAATGACTATTTTAAGATCAAAGTTTTAAAGCATGTATTATTTGTCTAAGGATGTGATTATCAAAGAATCATCGAGGACTTGTACATATGACAAAACTAAGATTTTTGTTTGTTTATGCAAAAGGATACCTTGGATATTTTGATGTCCAATATCATAATACCAAAATCCACTTGCAACATAGAAACTGATAAAATCAGTATTTGTACTCTCATGATTGACTTCAATCAATGAAATTCATACCACGGGATGGGAAAGCAACGAAAGAAGTGAAACAAGTATTCATATCATCATGGTTGAACTATTGATGGTTGTACTAACATTAAGATTCTAAAAACTGCTCAATGATGAATATAAGCTCCAAATTTTTGAATAGTGACAATTAGTTGCATACATCTTAGATTAAATGCATTTAACACATTTTCCTTTCTTAGCCTAAAAACTAAATTGCAAGAGGAAAATAGAAAGGGGGTGTAGTCAAATCAAAAATCAAATGAGCATCAAAAACTATATGTGATCGAGTGTGTTGGAAATCCAAAAATAAAAACAAAGGTGCATTACATTAGTTCATGAGCATTTGTTAGATCCATGTTATATTGCATTCATTTAGGAATTTCCACCATAGAGTACCAATTAGATTCTTTGCATTAGGTTGCATTCATCATTTAAATCCAATTCATTAAGTGACATTGCATTAGGTTACATTCATTTTAAACATTAAACTTTCATAAAATAACATTGCATTAGGTTGCATTCATTTCAAAGTTTCATCTCATTTAGTATGCATTCTTTAAATCATTCATATAAATCCATTAAGTGTATTTACCATTGCATTCATTAATGTTTATTGCATCCATTAAGTCATTTCATTCAAATAGACATAAATTCATCATTAGGTGCATACCATTTAGTTCATTCAAAAACATTGCACATTGCATTATCCATACATTTATTTTCATCCTACATTAAATATCATTGCATCTACGTTCATTAACATCATTCATCTATATATAACATTTAGAATCATTAATCATTAAATATCCATAATCATTATTCATTACATCATATAAGTCCATCCCATTTTACATCACATTTGCATATCATAAATCCATTCCATTTCGATTCATTACATATATCCATATATTATAAAAAATAAATATATCCATAAACATCATTACATCACATTAAATCATTACATCATCATCTAACACATTCATATATCATTTTCATCCATAAAGCATTAAAATATCATATATCATAACAAGAATCATACCATTAAATTCAATCCATATCACATCCATTCATCTATTCTATGTCATACATAAGACAACCATTTAAGCATAAATAGAACATGTGCATCCATATCATAAAATTGCATTATGAAAACCATAAAACAAAGCATATAGGAGAGAGAATCATATAGATCTGCATATCATAGTAAATCACCTAAAAAATAAGGTCCAACACATGATGACATCACATAAAGTAAATCTATCATAAATGAGTATCAAAGTCTACGATATCATCATGAAACATTAGGAAATCAAAGTCCATCAAAGTATCAACAAGTATCAATGCATAAGGGAACATCAACTGATCAAAAGAATAGAATAGAGTCCAATGTCTCGATATAAAAAATGAGATCATCATGTACATCAATAAATAAAGAATATGTGTCCGATCAGAATGAATCAATTGGCTGAGCCACCGACACCATTAGCACCATTATGATCATGACTAGTATTAGGAGGTCTACTCAAACTAGCCTGTATCCCATGTTGACTCATAGTGGCCATAAAATCCTACATCATACTATTGAGCTGGCGAACCCACTGCCTAATCTGAGACACATTCGACTGTAAGGCTCAAACATCTGATGCAGCCGCCGGAGCCTCTGAATTGGGAGCCTGTGCAGGAGGAGTCTGTGGTGGAGGCAAGGAAGAAGATGTAATAGATAAAGATGGAACGAAATAAGAAGAAGATGGATGAGATGAAGAAGATGGCATAGAAGCAGAAGCATGAGCTGGTACTAAAGGATCCGGTGGAACAACTCGCGGGATAACCTACGGAGGAGGATCCTGTGCTTGATCTAACAGAGCCTATGCTACCTAGGCATCCACCTGCCTCTGACATTTGACCCTATGATGACCCTATCTAGCTGTAGGATCCATAACAACCTGGTGTAAAACTCTATCCACACCTCGAACCCTCACCTAACCACCACCCCTAGGAGGAATGGGAGCAACAATAATAACTGGTATCAACACTCTGCTTGCTCTAGCTGCCTGATGACTCGATCATCCCTGACGAGTCAGTCTCCTACCACCCTACCTCCATCCCCACCATCATCATCTGACTCCTCATCAATCCCAAGTATCCTCTTAGCTAGATCAATAAATCTTAGAAAAGGGTTCTGAGAAAACCAATCTACATAGTCATCAATCATGCTTGCATCAATCACGTGATCTCTCATGTCCCATGGCAAGTGACCAAGTTTCTCTATCTCCTGCCGAGCTGTACCAAAATCAACCACAGGCCCCCATAGTGATCTCTCAACCTGCACACGGGCATACATAGAAACACCCTATGACATGCCCTGAGTACGACCATACTATCATAGCACTCGCTGAAAGAAAAATCTCTCAATGATGTGTGGAGACTACCCTATCATCCATCAGGGGCAACACATAAATGGAATCTCTGTAGCATCCTCGGGACACACCTCACACCCAATATATGTTCACCAGATGACCTAATCCATGTCATCAATCACATGGCACCAATAATCTAACTTGCCCATATGGGCCTACACCACCATGACCTCATATATCCAGGCAAATGGTCACCTTGGATCATAGTTACGCACTACAACTGGCCTAGTCACTGGGAGATGCTCCCATGTCCATAACAGTAATAGAATCACTCCCCTAGAGAGAGTTGAAGAGCGTCGATAAACTACTATGTGCAACTCATGGTAAAGCTATGCTAGAACACAAGAACCCTAATCAAGGCATCGGGGTTGAGCCATCAGGTCCTCTAAAATGTGACCCCAACCGACTGCAAATCCATGCCCTTAGCGATCAGGCACGAGGAAAACTCCAATCAACACACCCAAAACAACTGATAGAACTAAGAATGAATGAAACTGGGACCACTAGATATGGTCATCACCGATCGTGGGATCCTGGAACACCCACTAACACAATGTGCCATCATAAACCTGATCATAGTAAACAAGCTCTCCCCGAGTAGGAATACGGAGGATGCGGTACACATCCTCGGGGGTGATAGTCATATCTCCCATTGGAAAGTGGAAGGTATTATGATCAGAGTGCCACCTCTCTGCCATAGTTGTGATCAACCCTCGATTCACTCAGAATTGAGGTAAGACAAGCAAGAAGGAAAGCCCACATCTACCTATGTGTCAGTGATCTGGGGCACTCAGATCATCGATTATGTTGAACGGTAAAGGATACAAGCCTCGAACAACCAGTGACTTAAGCACGGCCTGCAAAAAGCAAGTTAAATCACATCAATTTTGAAATCAATTATCTTTTGAATCATCCTAAGTCAATCAAACATTTACAAAATATCAAACCACATTCAATTTTCCTAATTCTATTCAGAGATGATGAAAAATTTATCATCACCCATCATCTAAATCTAGATTGACAATCAAATATTCAAACTGACATCTTATGACTCGCTACCAAATCAGGTTTCTTACTTAAGCCAATCAATTGATCAATGACAATGAAAAGTTCATAAAACTGACTAAGTCATTTGCAAATTTTCCTAATAGGGTAAAAGCGCTATTTTAATGCTTAAAAGCGCTAAAAAGCAAAAGTGCAACTCACAATATTAAAAGCGCTATCTAAAAAATTAAAAGCATTGTTCTAAGGTGAAAGCGCTAAAAGGTTGTAAAAGCGCTAAAGGAAACATTATATGTGCTAATAAAAAATCAAAAGTGCAAAAGACATTATACGCACTAAACAAAAATTCGAAAGTGAAACATGCCCTATCTCTATGTGTAAAAGTGTTATTTAAAAGTGTGGAAGCGCTATTTAAATGCGCAAAAGCATTGAAAAAAGTGTAAACGCGCTATTAAAATGATTAAAAGCGTTGTTTTAACTAAAAAATGCAAAAAAGAGGGTTTTGGCATGAAAAATTCTTTTTTTGGAATTAAATGCTTAAAATTGAAAAAGTAAGTTGATCAGGCACTTACCGGAGGTCCATAGGTCGGCAGCCAATGATATTGTATCTCATGCTTGAATTGGTGCTCTCAGATCGGGATAACCATCGTAATCAGCTCACAGGAGTTAGAGAGAAAAGTCAAAAGAGGAAAGTGAAAATAAATACAAAAATTGACTTTTTTACCCCTTTATATAGGCCATTTTGACATAAAAAGGGCATCTTTGACTAGAAAATGACCAGGGACCCAAAATTTTCACCAAATCTGCCAAAACAGGGGCATTTGTCATCACACGAACATAAATTCATTATCAGAAATGAAATCAAAATTCATTTCTGATTTGACCTAATCAATGCAAAATGACCTAAACTATCAACTTTTTCAAACAACAATCAAATTTCATTTCATTTTCGAGGGGGCATACACTCGGATAATCAGGAACAACATTAGTATCATCAAATCAGGGGCACGACCATCAAATCAAAGCGTAATCTTTTATCAAAAAAAATTTCTCTTATCAATTGAAAGGGGCATCAAACATTGAATCAGATCAAACCAGGTACCATATTGGATAAACTATCATGAAATCGACCATCAAGACATCAAATTCAATCAAACTTCACTAGAATCTACATCTTATACTAAACATCGAAATCGATCATCAACGGAATCAAGACCTTGTATCAGTTGAATCAAGACATTCTTTGAATCGACACGCTTCGCATGTCAACTCAAAGAGGGGCATTTGTAATCACTGAAAATTGGACAAGATAATTTAAGTGAGAAATCAAGACAAAATCAATGCAATTAAAATACAATTAAATCAAATCCAGTCAAAATCAAAGATAAATTGCAATTGAACCTTAATAAAAAATTAATTGAAAATTAAAAGTCATTAAATCGATTTAAACCTAATAAAACATGATTAATCAATAAATTGTACAATTAATCTAATTAATTATATAGTTCAAATTAAATCAAATCAACCCATTCAAGGGGTACACATGGCTAAACAAATTAAATAAATTCAATTAATTAATTCTTATTTTCTCTCAACCACCAAATGGGAGGAAAATGAATCAACCAATAGGAATTGAGGACCAAGCTCACATGGATCAAGCCTAAATCGAATCTCAATCACTCACTTGGAGAATGCATCTTGTCCACTCATTTTGTCTTCTTGTCCCAAGCTTTGAGGATAAAATATTTAAATGGTCTCCAAAGGTGGAACCATGGACTTAACTCAAACTTAATCATGATCAACTCAACTACACCCCCTATCCTTGCCAAAATCTATAAAACCAAGGCATAATTCACTATTAATCATCCACAAATATGAGAATAGCATCAAACCTCTTGCAAATTAGAGTTAGAAAGGAAAATTTAGAGCTAATTAGGCTTAATTTCACTTTGGAATTGAACTATTAGCTTTTTTTTATCATTCATTCTCCTTTTAGGACTGTCACTAATGGAAGCTTGCTGAGAGCTTTGCATTAACATCCCTAAATAGAGATCCATATAGTGCTTAATTGTTCTTTATTTGTTAAAATAGCTTGTTCTTTGTGGTAATTTAGTTATTTTATTCATTTATTTGTAATACTAACCCTATGAAGGTACTTTTTCTAGTACACACCAAGAATTATTGATCTCAGCAACTTTTCTTCTCCTCTTTGACTATGCCAAAAACCACACCAAATGCTTCACCAGACCTCAATACCAGGTTTGCTCACTTTGCATCATATATCAATCCCTTAGATCACTTATTTGCATTATTTCACCTCCGCATCAATCACATCTCTATATATTACAATCAAGGAAAATAATCCTTCCTTTATACCATGCACAATATTTCATAATTGAGTCGGCCAATTAAGCTTAACCAATTACAAAATATAAAACATTACATGTTACATGATATTTCCATAATCACATAAAACTATAGGCTCATAAACTTAATAAATCATCACACATGAAACCTCTGACTATTCTGACTAATCCAAGTCACCTCTGCAATGTCTTCAACCATTGTATAACTTCACTTGACTAGATTCTATCCATGTTAGGAGATATAATCCGATTATCACAAACTGCTTCTTAGGAACACTGTCAGAATACAATTTCCACTACATTACTCATAACTGACGCAAATACATGAATTTTCATACATGCTCTTAACCATGATATTAGGACACCATACAAAACATGTACCCAACTCCGCATAACCTCATCTACAATATAATATGTGCGCTAATCCAAACTTTGTTTGCTACTCTGCTAATCTTCAGTATAATCAGTGTTGACATCAATGAAAAATACAGTCATGAATGCAACATGTGACTACTCCAAAAATGCTAGAATACTCCCCCATAGGACATATTCAACATTCATGCTAACAAGTTAAGATTTTATTTTGTAGGAAAATCTAGTAAAAAATATTAATTGTAGGAATTAGAGACTTCACTCGGGAGTTAGCCCAAAAGAGAGCCACATTAAAGGAATTAGTTATGAGGGAAACAACCAAAGAAATAAAGAAATTTCCACTAGGAGTTCCAGTCCAAATAATTGAGTCTTGAGAATCATCCTTTACCACCCAGGCATTGATCATAGTTTGTAAGGAACCCAAAGAAGGATCAATGGCCGACATGAGAACCCAATGTTGTCTCTCCCAATACTTACCTTCCCAAGTCCCAGAGGCCTCCTTACAAAGATCCAAAAAAGGAGTGAAATTTGTAAATCTACATAGTGGTTGTTCCAAAATCCATTTATCTTCCCAGAACCAAATGCTTCTACCATTTCCCAATTTCTACCTAAAACCACGAGCATAAAACTCCTTAACCTTTTGAATATTATTCCACATGTGAAACCCATTGTAGATAACATGGGAATTGATAAGATTAGCCAAAGAGGAGAAATGATTTAGTTATTTACTTTTCCATATCTGGTTCCACTCCCTGGTGTCACCAAATATTCTCCATATTTGTTTGGTCATCAAGGCCTTATTTGAAGTGCTAATACATCTAATACCCAAACCTCCCAAATTTTTAGGTTTGCAAACACTCTCTCAAGCCACAAGAAGAAGATGTTTCTTCTCCTCAACTCATGACTAATGGAATATCTTCATAATTCCCTCAATGATGTTAGAAAATTTGGAGGGGATCTTAAACAAACTAAGAGCATACACTGACAAATTATGAAGAGAGGATTTAAGTAATTAAATTTTTCCATCTTGGCTCAACAAAGCTCCCTTTCAACCTTCCAGCTTATTTTTGAATCTATCTATAAGGGAATTCCAGAAAGAGTTAGGAGGTTTGAGGCCAATCGGAAGACCAAGGTAGGAAGATGGGAATTCCTCTATAGAAAACCCGAGGATTTTAGATATCTTCCTTTGTCTTTCAATAAGAGTATTCATGAAGAAGATAGAGCTCTTATTCTAATTAATTAACTAACAAGTGACCCGAGTATAGATACCAAGAGATTCCTTCATCTTTTTATCTTCTTTCACAGTTGAGGAACCCATCATTATCATATCATTCACAAATTATTCACGAAAGAATATTAAGGGTAAAGAGAAAGGATTAAGCCCATGGATTTCACCCTTAGAGACTAGTTTCTGAATATATCTCCTAAGGCATTCAACCATGATGGAAAATAGGATAAGAGAGATAGGATCTCACCACCTAAGAACCTTGGTAGGTTTAAAGAAAGTGGAAGGGGTCCCATTCACAATAATAGTTAAAGAGGAGGTGGTGGTCAGTTGTATTATGGGATGAATCACTCTTCAACCAAACCCAAAAGCCTGAAGAACCTTGGAAAGAAAAGTCCAATCCATCCAATCATAAAATTTGGAGAGGTTCAGTTTTGAAAAAAAATCTTGTTTCTTCGAGCTAGCCACCGAATGGATGTTCTCATGAATAGTAATAATGAAATCCAATATTTTTCTTCCAGGAACAAAACCATTTTGTTGAAGAAAGATAATATTAGGAAGCAAAGAGAGGATCCTAGAAGTTAAAAATTTAGAGATAATTTTATAAAAAAAATTGCACAAAATGATGGCTCTAAAGCTAACCATAGAATTAGCACCTTCTCTCTTAGGAATCAACATAATGAAATTAGAATTGATTTCCTTCAACAATCATCTAGAACCAAATATTTCATTGACCACATCATAAATATCCTTACCAAAAATATTCCAAACGGATTGAAAAAAGAACATAGGAAATCCATCAAGGTCAGATGCTTTCTCCCCCTCAAAAGAAAAAAAAAAACCTCTTTTATCTCTTTAGATGACGGGATAACAGTTAGGGCCTTGTTATACTCTATCAAATTAGAGAGGAAAAGAATCTAACAGTTTCCATTTTAATATCCTCATCATTTTCCAATCTCCCCTGCTGCACCATAATGTTGGAAATTTTATTTGTTGCCTTCTATTCGAGGGAAGTCATATGGAAATATCTGTTATTTCTATCACCCGTCGAAAGCCAAAGGGCTCAAAACTGCTGCTTCTAGAATACTTCCACCTTAGAAACAATATCATGATATTTCAATAGGACTTCATTCTCTTTTTTCATGGCCTCATTCTCCTTTTTCATGGTCTCTGCATTGTAGCCTTCCAATTGGATATCATTCAGGTCCATTTGCATAGTAGCCTTGGATTAAAAAATGCCCCCAAAGGTCTCCTTATTCCACTTCTTAATTCTATCCTTAACTTGTTTGAGTTTTTTATCCACTTTGAACATCACAGTCCCCTCAATGTTTATATTCCACTAGGCTTTGATACAGTCTTCCAGATTAGGATGAGAACGCCACATTTTCTCGAATCTAAAAGGTAAATTTCTTTTTCTGCAGATCAACTCAACTAGAAAGGAAATAGGAAAATGGTCTAAGCCAATTCTAGATAAATTTGAAAGAGAACAGTGATACAAAAAAGCCAGTCATGAGAAATCAAAGCTTGATCTAGCCTAATTTGAATTAAATAATTCCCCACCCTTCTATTGCTCCAGGTAAAGTTCTCTCTTGGAGATCAACATCCAAAAAATATTGGTACATTGATAAAGTCCATAAGGTCTAGCCTGCTATCTAGTTAGATTGGGATCCACAAAAAGTCTCACTATCTTTGAGTGGGGTGTTAAAATCTCCCATGATCGACTAGTAATCACAAGGAAAGACCTTCCTATAAGCAGCTAACATGTTCCAAAATCTAACTTTGGCACTTCTAATGCTAGGGGCATAGATGTTACTAATAATCCATGTGAAACCATCTTTAACATGTTGAAGACAAATATTAACAATGTTATCTTCAGCATTAATTACTTCACCTTTAATGTGATTTAGGTTCCAGAACACAATAGTACCTCCTAAGGCTCCCTCTAAATTGTAACCTACAACTTCGTAATTTTTAAAAACTTTGATCCTTTCAACCTTATCTCTTGGCATTTTGGTTTACTGGATAAGGACAATGTCTGGTTGATGATCTCTACCAATATTCCTAAGCACATTCTTCTTATGAGAGTCTTTACGCCCTCTAATGTTCCATGAGGTAATCTTCATTTTTTAGATGGGAAAAAAACCTCTTGGATGGTAAGTTGTTTACCATTCACTATATTATGTTTACTCTCTATTTATCTAAGTTATCTATTGGTAGGCCTACCCAAGCCTCATTTTGGATTTCCAACATCCGCTTTTAACATATTTTGAATCGTAACCCTACAATGGGAGGAACTCAAATATTGGCTTTCCCCTCCTATGGCTCCAACTCCTACAACCGATCCTTCCCTCCTTCCTTTCTTTCTTTCCATTATTGTACATGGATCCATACCAAAAATCCCCTCTTCCTTTTTGACTTGGTTCTCCTGAATTCCTAATATTTTATCCCCCCAGAGAAGATCAACACCCTCAAAGGAAGGATAAGTAGATTTAACATATTCTTGAGATCCATGGGATTCTATATCTGAAGATTTCAACAAGTCTTCATACTCCAGAATATTACATGACTGAGCACCCTCAAATCCATACCCTTACTTTCTCATCTCTTCACCTTGTTATGAATCCACAACCCTTGAAGGAACATCTTGCTAATGATTTTCCTTTGCTAGAGATCCCACACTTTCAGCTATCTCACCTTCCTCCAAGGGTTGAATGGGTACTTGGGTACCCACTATTGGTTCATCATTCTACATTAGTTCTTTAGAGGGGTGGACATGCATATCTTCCCCATTTTTTTCCTTAGAGTCTTCCCCCTCAGGAGGAGTCGAAGAAACTCCATTATTTTTTTCATTAGTTGTCTTAGCTTCTTGATTTTTAGGGGTTTTTTTCTCCTTCCAAACTTTATTTTGTTTAGTCCTTTTTGGGTTCTTCACTTTATTGGGAGGCTTCTCCTTATCTACCCTTTGAGGGCATTTTTAGCCCAGTGACCCATCTTCTTAAAAAGAAAACATGCAAATAGTAAAGATTAAAATTGTACTGGTTGCACCCATTTGCCTAGTTTAGACATCATTTCAACCGATGTAGGAAGATCTATAAATTATCTAACACAAACAAAAATTCTCGCATAAAAAAGTCTAGATTTATAATTTGTCATCAGTTCAATCAATAGGAGGTCTCCAAATGAACTGGCCATACCCTTAAACATGTCTTCATCCCAGAATTCTAGAGGTAACTCCGGGAGATAGACCCAAACAAGAGATGAAGTGAAAATAGAATTATTAAGGTCTAGACTCAGAGACCAATGTTGAGGAGCCAATGTAGATTTCCCAATAATCCATGGCCCCCCAAAAATAACATTAGACATATCTCCCCCATTTGTGAAAGCAAAGGAAAAATAACCTTTTGGCATAGTCTTTATTTCAATCTGACCCTTCAACTACCATTTCTTTTTAGAAAACGCCCTCACTAGATCTATGTTAGGTCTTAGGATCACAAATTTTCCAATTAAAGACAAATCCATAGATGAAATAGAGTGGCCAATGATAGGATTAGGGATGTAGATGGAAAACTTACCAGAGGAAGGGTTAGAAATATTATTAACCGGTGAGAAAGAAGACTTTTCAGTGGGCTTGATACCAAAAAGTGAAGACCATAATCGTGCAACCGGTATGACCTTGGTCCCAACAAAAAATTCACCTTTTTCTTGGACTATTTTCCCCTTAGCTAGAATTTCCTTCCCTCTATTGGGATCAACAAAATCACATGTTGTGGATATGTCCCCTGAAGCAATGGGAACCCCACCACCCTGTGGGTCCCCATCATCAGACTCCTGAATGTCCTCCTTTTCATTCATTGACTTACTTCCCATCTGTCCTTTTTGTAGCAAAAAATATTGCACAAATCTAGTGTTTTGATCTACAAAAAACCCAGGTTGACCTCCATGGCTAGTTTTCCCACTTTCCATCCCCATTCAAAATGTTTCTTATTATCTAAGGGAACATGTATTGCTTGTAGACATCCTTGCTTGTCTATATATTTTCTATTAGCAACAATTTGGTTTTGGATTTGGAATCTCACCAATATCCATTTTTTAGGGTTTTAGGTCCCTCCAAAACCTATTTTACCTTTAATAAAAAATAAAACAAGTCAAGTAGTCAACATAGGATGATAGATAATGATGGACTTTCTATTATTTGGATAGTCCCAAAGCAAGGTTGATTAGATAATGATGTTGATTGTCTTGTGAATGTTAGTTAATCCATAGGAAAATTTGTATGGTTGATTGCATAGCCAAGAGGTTGGAAAAGGACATGATGAACATTTAGTGGTTAACCAAGTAGGCTTAGGTTTGATTTCATAAGGTATAGTGTTTGCATGCAATGTATGGATCTCATGTTCAATGTCAAGTTTGATGAGCTCACAAGCTTATTATGGATGTAATAGAAATGTTTTGGTGTGGGGTGATGATGTGTTTTTATTTTTATTATAAAATGATATTAAGGATGACAGTGAATGTGTGAGATTGAGTTTGAAGGTTCTAAAAGTTTTTAAATATGAATGGGAAAAAGAAAAAATACTTCAAATGCCCCATTTTAATATATGGCAAGATGCTAAAAGGTCAAAAGGATTCTTTTGTTTCATTTATAATCGAAAAGATATTAGGAGGGAAAAAAGAACAAAGTCAAAATATTCCATTACCTTAACCTATTGAGGAAACTTAGGGTTGGGGTATGGTTAGAGTTTGCAAAGATCGAGCATGCTCATAAGGATGCAAATAACTCAGATTTTTTAGAAAATGGTTGCCAAGAGATGAGAAGAACGAGTTTGAGGAAATCAAGAGTAGATTCATCATGAAGACCTAATATTCATCAAGAAGAAGAACATGTTATTATCAATAAGGGCATTGGTTTGATAAAATAATGATGAGAAACATTGAGGAAGGAAAAATCTTTAATTTAACAACAATTTAAACAAGAGAACCATGAGTTTCAAATAGGAGACAACATATAAGACAAAAAAAGAGCTTTGCATGGTGAAAGAGTTTCATTGATGCAATAACAATGGGTTTCTATACATCAAGTAACAGAGGACTCAAAGGATAAGAACATTAGTTATGCAGATTTCTAGGATTCTACATGAGTGTCACTTAGAAAAGATTTGTGAATTAAGGTAGGGTTTTCAATGGTCAAACCCTACTCTGCATTATTTTACATAATTGTCATGTAATAATGATATATTTACCAATAATGAAAGAAGGTATTTGAGGAGTCAAAAAGATAGATCACAATCAAAGACACATTGACAGAGATTAGGACAGTACGAAATCCTAAAAAGAGATAACAAAGAGGTGATATTTAGTTGTGGTCGCAGTGATTTCCTAGAGACATAGATAGTCATAAGAAATGTATTTGAAAGGAAAATTCTAACAATGGTCATATTTGCAAGAGAATACATCATTTTCAAAAGAGGAGAAATAGAGGGATTTAAAAAGATAAAAGTGGTTTGAAATACAAACTAATAGTTTGAAATAGTAAAGAACAATGAAACATTTCAAGAAAATAGTGATTCCAACAACTTTTACTATCACAGTGATAAATAATATTGAAGGACCAATAGAGATTACCAATGAAAAAGAGCTTGAAAAATGACTATCATATGATCAAGAGAAGCCATTGTTGTCCTAGAGTGGTGAAAAAATGCATAGTAAGGACAATGCACATCAAAAGAGGACATCAAATGTAAAAATTAGTGCTCAACATGATATCACTGGGTGAACCCACAATAGTGGGTTACACTTTTTAGCCTGAACGGACACTAAACTCTACATTTTGAGAAAAACTTTCAGATTCAAATGCATATTGTCGTTGAACCGCTCGAAATCAGAGGATGAAGTAAATTAGAGTCTTTTAGGATTTTCTATCTAGTTTCTAAATATATATTTTTTAATTTATTTGAATACTTTTTTCTTTCTCCCACGAAAACTTGTATGGTGCTGAAAATGTCATTTTCAAATAGTAACACTATTTTCATAGAGCATAACTTTTTTTGTAAAATAGATATGGATGCGATTCTTTTGAATTTAGTTTTGTAACATCCATACAGAGGGCATGCAATTGGTTTGATGGCATTATCACTATTATTGCATATTTTATTAACGTTTGAAGTTGACTAAACCAAAATTTTGACCTACCTTGACTACACAGTTTATAACTTATTATGTATTTATCGAATTTCAATTATTATTTTTTTAATAGAAAGTAGACTCGAATACGGAGGGCACTGTTATTTTTCCAAAAAAACTTTCCTTGTTTTACTATTTTTCATTGAACATCAAACTCAGACGTTTATATTTGATAAAAAACCTACATTCATTTAACGTCAAAAACCATACACATAATAAATTTAAAAATAGTCAAATATATAACCGTTTGAAAGCTAGTTTCAAGTACTTGTTGAATGCAAAAGGATGTCTTCTTATTCATCCATTTGATCAGCGCGCTTAAGGTCCGAAGCCATGAAATTCTCAAAATTTCTTGAAAACTTGAAACCATGGCTCAAATCAGGGACTTTCGATAGAAAGTACTTTCTATCAAAAGTATTGACTTTCAATCGAAAGTACTTTGCCCAAAAATGGAAAATTTAGTTAATACTAACCTAGTTTCGATCGAAAGTCATTTACTTTCAATAGAAAGTCAAGTTTGACTTTCGATCGAAAGTCATGTCAGCCTTTTGGTGGCATTTTCGGTTGATAAGTCGTCAACTTTCGGCAGATATAAACTTCCGCCAAAAAAACCCCTAAATACATGACTTTCGATCGAAAGTCATCACTAAGGGACTTTCGATCGAAAGTCCCTTACGATCGAAAGTCCTTTGTTTAAGGACTTTTGATTGTAAGTTTAGTACTTACGATCGAAAGTTGAAGCTAGTTTCTATCGAAAGTTGATAAATATTATTTTGCCAAAAATGCTTTTGGGGATGGATTCCTTCCTCCAAAAAATTATAACCCAGTATTGTGGGTTCACCCCACCATGGTATTATTTTATTGTTACAAATGGTATTTCATAGTTATAATAAATATTGAAAGCAATGTAAGAAAAAAGGTATGAAAGAGAGCAGCTCACGAGAGGAAAGAAACATATCCAATATGGAGAAAACAAATTTTACAATAAAAAGTAGTAGTTTCATTGAAAGAATGCCAATTTACATGATAACAAAATATCATAACAATGAAAAAACCCTCATGCAGCTGAGAACATGAAAATATATTGGAGAAGCTAGAATGGATTGAGTTAGAGGAAGATTTTGACAACATATAAAGACTGTCATTGGTGCACAACCAAATGACATAATAGTGAGAAAATAATAGAGCCATAATAGAAATATCATGAGGATGCAAAGACAAAGAAGGTCTTGTGACAATAAAAAATAATTATAATAGTAAAATAATGAAGAAATTGATTAAATAATAATAGAAAAATAATCATCATGAAAGACAGTGAACAATACTGCACTTTTAAGGATTGTGGGCATTTTCACTAGTTTTAGTGAAGATATCATTGTGACAATGCAAACAGAAAGTCTTCATATACAGTACAAGAGGAAATGAAAATTAAAGTAGTGAATTGTACTATGAAATTTAGTGATATTCATGGTTACAGTGAAATCATGATAAAAAAAGGGCTACAATGATAGTCAAGGTGCAGAGAAAAGAGATTGTAACTATGTTGAACCATGAGGAGGAATGTATTGAAGCACAAAGAAGGAAAAAATATTGAATGAAATATATCATTATTACATGACAATTATTAGACATTTCCTAGAGAAGCGGACCCAAGGTGGATACTGATACTCCTATAGATTTATTTTGTTATCATTAGTTTTGATTAAATCATATAGATTGTCAAAGTCATTTGGTAAAGAAGGATAGTATAGTCAGTAAAGCAAATCTGCTAGTCATTAAAAGGAAATAAAGGAAAGACAATTTTGGTAGAGGCAAAGGAAGTCAACACACCGAGTAAGGTAGAGCAAGGCAAACTGAGCACTGAGCGGTACCGAATTACAACATTTACTAAACTAAGAGAAGATACATGTTACCGAGCAAGAGAAAAATGTATTATTGAGCATCACATGCCGACACAAGGAGAATCTAAATATACATTGCATTTGGACACTGAGCAGAGAAAAATTTAGAAATCTTGAGGAGTTTGTTTGACAAAACATTGGAGATTTAAATATAATGATTGTGTATGATTACAAGGTGAGATTCACCAATAAGAATTAAATGTGATATTTGTATTGGAGAAGTAACCAATGCTAGCACCGCTTAAGGATATGATTCTAGAATGTTTCCACCGCTTCTAGAATTAAGTATAAAATGGATCAGATTATGAAAATTAGAGAGAGAAAGAGAGTGTGTATAGTGCAAAGGAGAAGTTGTAGAGAGAAGGTGATGATCATTCAGAGATAAGTTTGAAGGTGATGAGAAGAGAAGCCACCAAGTAATAGAGCAATAAAGAGCAAAGTGTGAATGTGATACATAGTTGAATCTACCAAGTACAAAGTTGATATTGCGAGTGAAGAAAAGTATGAGGTAAATTGTTATTGAGTATATCTAAGCATTCTAAAATGCATTCAATTAAGTATAGGTGTTAACCTGAGATGTGTTAATGAAACTGAGTCATTATTCAAGTGAAACCCTACCACTCAAGAGATTAATCTGTGAAAAAATGGCACCCAAAGTACAAAATCCTATTGTTGTGCAGAAGATTGACCCTGTCAATCCAAAGTATAAGCTACCACCAGTCGTAGCAGCTGAAAATGATAAATCTGGAGCACTATCTTTGATCTTACTAAGAGTTATTCTAATTGAAGATGTTAGTGCCTTCATACATTGCAAGATAGAGGACATTTTCTAAGTAGAGATCGACACATCCTACCATAATCTATGTGTAAACAAGAAGTTGAAGGATGAACATACGCATTTTGAGACCAAGGGTTTGGTTCATGCCATGCATGTTCCAATTCTATTCAAGTAGGAATGGGTGAGGATTATTTTGAGATGAGAATATGACTAGTTCATGTGGCTCGATGCACCTATTAAAATCACAAAATATGTACTACATAAATTGTAACAGGTTATCCAATCGGTGATAGACTAAGGGCTCATAAGAAAATAGATAAGAACAAACTTTGTGAGCTTACTCTAGCTAAATGGTATGGAAGAGGTTTGAATTTTTCTATTGTTGATGATCCTAAGTTAAGATTCACATGTAATCTAATATCATACTGAATCTTCCAGTCATCTCGGGTAGATAGTGTACCTTGTGGAGTTGTTGATATAGCTTACAAGATTGTGAAGAAAGACATGAAGGTACATCTGTGTGAGATCTTGTTGAAACAATTTGATGATAACATGAATACAATCAAGAAGGCACAGACAAATACTTTGAAGTTTGGATCACTACAGGTATGTATATTTTTATACTTCCAGAACTTCTTTCCATCAATCGGTGATGTAGTCTGGAATGTGGAAAAATTTATAATTTACCAGATAAATGAGTTTATTCAAAGTTTAGGAGATAACTTTGACATTGTTATGAATTATTATTTCTCAAATTTTCAAGCTCAAATACATAATAAGTTTAGAATTCCACCCCAACTAGTGGAAAAATACAAGGATACTATATGTTTTGAAGTTGATACCGACACTTTTATAGTGAGGGATGTGGAGCCAAGAACCATTTGGTTACCACCTATGGGTTATGAAATGGATATTGATGCTGTATCATTACAAATTGAAGGATTATTAGAGAAACTAGTTGAGAGAAGAGCCAATCGGTATGGAACTTATGAAGAAGTAAATAATAAAATAAAACTAGGTATATTGACACCTAAGGCTTTGAGGAAAACCAACAGGATGATTAGTAGTTTATCACAAAATTTGGGTATTGCTGGTGAAGAAGATGAAGTTGGTCCATCAAAAATTAAGGGGAAGAAAATTAGAATGAAAAATGAGACCCCTAGCCCAATCGATGCAAGACCACTAACAAGGTCTTCCTCCACACTGAGAGAGAAAAAGAAATCAGAGGTAGTTAGAACAAAAAAAGCCTAAAACCCACATGAGAGAAAAGAAGTCCTCAGGTGGACTGAGAAGGAAGTTGAAATTACAAGAAGACAATGAAACTGAATCTGAAGATGTAAATCAATTCAAAGTTGTGCAAAACCAAACACCAAAACTAAGGAACTTGGATGAGTCACTTAAAGTACTTAAGAAATATGGAGGTTATTCAGGAATAAAACAACTTAAATATCAAACAAGAAGTGATGAAGAAAAAAAAGATTGAAGAAGCAGTTGTGTTCACACTGCACAAGTTTAGGACTACTCTAGTTGAGATGGCCAACCGAGTATTAGATGAATTATAACAAAAGATATATGCAAGATGAGAATATGCCTTGGCATCTGAGAAACAAATGAGGGAGAGAAACCTAGCTATTATTGTTCCTAAATTGTCCACAAAAGGAATTAAAGAAGCATTACATAAATATTCTAAGAGGTTCCTGGTCAAGGGAAGAGCACTAAGGATAATGGTCGGTAAACTTGAAGAAGTTCAAAAAGAGAGATAATTTATGGAGAAAGATATGCTTTCTCGACATACCGAAAGAAATCAAGGAACCCCAAGGGAAGTCAGATCCCATTGATTTGACATCAGATAAACAAGAGGTCATCATTGAAGACATAACAAATAAAGACCCAACAAAGTTTATTGTAGATAATTAAAATGTAATGGGAACTGGGGCAAATGATAATGAAGAATTGAATGTTGATGATTCAACAAAAGAAAAGCTAATGGATGTAGATACTGTTATTGAACAAATGCTAACTTTTCCTATGATTGAAGAAGTTATCTCAGAGGCTACAAAAGATGTTCTAAAAAATGTGGAAGCCCCTACCGAACCAGAAAAGGAAAAATAATAAAAGGACACTACAGAGTTGGTCACTCCTACTAAGACCATTGATCCCCACCAGAAACAAGAACTGGTGAAAGAGATTGGAAAGAAATAAGAGGAGAAGAAGGAAGGAAAACAAAAAGTATAAAAGATGATAAAACTGAGAATACTACTACTACCATAACTTCTGATGTGAAGTTATCTACTGGAGAGAGTATGCAAACAGGAAAGGATAAGTCAAAGAAGAGGAAGCATGAAAAGCAGAAGGTTGATTTGAGCCAACCTATTGTAATACCAAAGGTTGACATCTACACCATGAGCCCCAAGGAATTATATGAGGTTGGAGATTTAATCAAGAGGAAAGTTGCACAAGACAAATTGCTTGCAAAAAAGTAGAAAATAGATGTACTTGAGAATGTTAAAGAAATACTGTAGGAAATAGTATCAGATGTAGATATCAATGAGAAAGGAAGTATATGCAATCAACTAAGTGAACTGGTAAGCCAAATCAATAAACCAGGTACTGAGACCACACAATATTTGACGTAAGTGCTTAGAAAGAAAATGGAAAATAAGATAATTGAATAATTACTTCAATCGGTAGCACTTGACAAGGTAACACTTTTTGTACTGGTTACTGAGTTGGAAAAAGAAATGTAAGATATTCTTTCATTATTTTAGAAAATATGTTTGATTTCTAATTTCACAAAGGACATAAAAGCAAAAGATGGAAATGTTGAGAAGGAGCTAACTAAGCAGCTAGCTAAGGTAACAACCAAGCCTGATACTATCAAAGTATACTATCAAAGGGTGAAGTGCCTAATGGGAATTCAACACAAGTTGACGAAAGAGGAGAATAAAATCATAATGGAACTCATGGAGTTGCAAATATTTTTGATACCACAAATTGAGTCATTGCAAAAACATGTGCATAAGGCTACATACTTATTAAATACCCCAGATGTAAGTGTTATGGATAGCATGGTAAGTCTAACAGCTGATATAAGTGAACATATTATAGTGTTATAGATACTCAAGGATTCATGGAAGTCATCACTGAAAGATGCATAGGAAAGGTATAAATCTATTTTTTCCATGATCCCTCCACCAAATAAATAATAAGTAATTGTTTTTAAAAATTTTGTTAAAAAAAGGGGGATAACATTGATAATAGAGTGTTATGATAAATGGGTATATATGTATATAAAATAAAAGGGGGATAGTAGATAAAGGGATAGACATATATTTTTGTCTAAGTAAAATAAAAAGAAGAGTACAAAACATATGGATACATTGTATAGTATGAAGAGGATTATATGTAAAAAAGATGGATAGATATACATATAAGAAGTATTGCCACATGGAGAGCAATAGACTTTACCGAGGAATACATACATGCTCAAATCTTGCTAAGGACCGAAGGACACAAAATTTTGATGACTTAGAAGGTTTTTAACAAAGATAACAAACTAATGGAAAAGGAGGAGATTGATACTCCTATAGAGTTATTTTATCGTCATTAGTTTTGATTAAGTCATATACATTTCCAAAGTCATTCAGTAAAGAAGGATAGTCTAGTTGGTAAAGAAAATATGCTAGTCAGTAAAAGGAAATAAAGGAAATATAGTTTTGGTAGAGGCAAATGAAGTCAACACATCGAGCAAGGCAAAGCAAGGAAAAGCAAGCACTAAGCACCAAGCAGTATTGAGCTACAACATCTACTGAATTGAAAGAAGATACATGTTATCGAGCAAGAGAAAAATGTATTATCGAGCATCACATGCCAACACAAGGAGAATCCATAGATACATTGAATCTGGACACTGAGAAAAAAAAGGTTTACAAATCTCAAGGAGTTTGTTTGACAGAACATTAAAGATTTAAATACAATGATTGTGTATGATTACAAGGTGAGATTATCCAATAAGAATTAAATGTGATATATGCATTAGAGAAGTAACCAATGATAAAACCGCTTAAAGAGATGATTCTAGAATGTTTCCACCACTTCTAGAATTAAGTATAAAATGGATCAAAGTATGAAAATCAGAGAGAGAGTGTATAATGCGAAGGAGAAGTTGCAGAGAGAAGGTAATGATCATTCAAAGATAAGTTTGAAGGTGATGAGTAGAGAAGCCACCGAGTAACAGAGTAGTAAAGAGCAGAGTGTGAATGTGATACAAAGTTGAATCTACCAAGTACATAGTTGATATTGCGAGTGAAGAACAACATGAGGTAAATTTTTATTGAGCATATTGAGTCTAATAAGCATAAGTTGATGCACGTATTATAGAAAATTTTTTTACTGATTAAGTGTGTAATTAGAATTGTAAAAGCTCTTAATCGAGTGGATCCTAACAGGTCTTATATTGTAAATCCTTTAACAGGGTACATCTCTTAGACTGGAGTTGTAAAATCCTTTAGCAAGGTAGACTTAATTGGTCTTTAGACTCTTAATAGGGTAAGCTATCAGAAATAGCTAACATTGTAGCTCTAACCGAGGAGATGTTTTACTGCAGTAGTGAAGTTTTGTGGGTGTCATCCCCATCGCAGTTTTTTCCTCTAACAAGGATTTCTGAGATACCAAAATCATTGTGTTATGAATTACGTTTCATGATATTACTTTATAAGTTTTATGTTTTGATATACAAAGTTATGAATTTGGTGAATGGTTATAAAGTTAGTTAAAAGTTTTTGGAGTACTGATTCACCGCTCCCCTCTTAACTTAGCTATCCCTTAATTAATCCAATAGATACATGTTGAGAGGTACTAATTTCATGCTAATGGGAAGTGACAATGTACATATAATGCAAAGAAGTAGTGCAATAATTGAAATGCCTTATAACAATGATAGAGCATGGATCAAATCATAGATTAATAAAGATATTGAAAGCTATGATCAAGAAAATGTTTAATGAACAAAGATATTTTAAAATAGAGAAAAGGTGCATGCTTAGAACATAGCAAGACTGTGAATGTTCTTGAATAGAGTTGAAGACATTGTCTTTTGAACAATGAATAGAAGATAGTGGTCAAGCATATAAAAATGAACAAAATTCAATGATTGGCAATAAACAAATATGATATAAAAGGAAGAAAGATTTGCATGTTGACAATGACTAATGGCTATGAAGAGCATAAGTAGAAATGTGATTAGAAAATACAATTAAGATACTTAAAACAGATGTAGCACTGCAATTTAATCAATGAAAAATACTGATATAGTCAAAAGAATAGTGAACATGAAAGTTATGTGTCATCAATAGTGAAGGAATGTATATGAATGACTATGACTATCAAAGGATGGTGATCCAATCACATTCAAGGTGCCATGGCAATGACAAAATCAGTTGTATATCAAGGATTTACAAAATAGTCAACAAGTATGCAATACAATGTTGTAGAGAGTGGAAAGACATTGACCAACATCAAGAGCAATTTTATGGTATGAAAGGATGTTAATAAATGGCGAGAAAAGCCTTGGGACAAAATAATAATAATGATATACCACTGTTATAGTGATTAACACATTGATAAAATGATGCAATTTGTGCAAATTAATGAAATAAGTATGCTTTAGGGCAGTGAAAGTGTCATGAATGTTAGTTATAATTGTGTACGAAAAATACATTCATGAGACATTAAAATGACAAATCTACTTGAATTATGAAAGATAAAGCTAAATGATGATCAAATTCAAGCAAATACTCTCAAAACCGTCTCATCTCTCCCTATCTAAAGAAGCTTATGATGTGCTCCCATCTTATGCATCATTAGAGACGGCTCTAGAATGATAAATTAAAGCTATGCTAGATGAATTATGCCATTTTAACTCAAATTATGCTAAAACAAATGCTCTCTAAAACATGAAATCAAATGCCTATAACATAGATTCACTATGAAATTAAAATATAGATGATTTTCTCTTATAAATGCCCACTATTTATAGATTTTCCCAAGGCTAGGGGGTAGAGTGAAATTATCCATTATCTAAGTTGAATTAAGTTAATGGTTTCAAACATTGGGATTTAAGTAAATATTTTGTTCTCAAAGGTTAGAAGAAAGAGACAAAGTGAATGGTCAAGATGCATCTCCAAGATGAGTGGTGTAGAATCAATTTGGACTTGATCTATGTGAGCTCATTCCTTCATTCTCATTGGTTGATTTGATTTTTGTTCCCATGTGGTGGGTGAAAATAATAGGAATTAATAATTTATTTAATTGATTTATCTTAGCCATGTGCCCCGTTGAATGAGTTGAATTTGATTTGATTTAACTATATAATTAATTTAATTTACATCAATTGCATAATTATTTGTTCTTTTTTATTTATTTAATCCTTTAGCCTTGATTTCATGCTTGATTACTCATTTTGATTTTTCTTGTCCACTTTTAGGTGTATACAAATGCTCCTCTTTGAATCAATGTGTGAAGTATATCGGTTTAAAGAATGCCTGATGTTTGATTCTCTGATGCTTGATCTAATCTTGATAACTAATTTCCTGATTTGCAACTGATTTTGATGAAAAATTCCTAATTTGATAACAAATTCTAGATATGATGCTCAATCGGAAAATATCCACTGATTTTGATGCCCCGCTGATCATTTCAAAAATTTCAGCGCTTAATGCCCTCGATGAAAAAAAAATCATTGATCTGCCTAATTTGAATTCCTTTATGATATCCCACCCCCTTGAAAATGAAATAGAAGTTGATTTGATGAATTTTAATCAATTTCAATTATTTTCAAATTTTGATTTCATTTCCGATAATGATATGACAATGAGTTGATGATAATGCTCCAGTTGCAGAAAAATTTAGTTGAACAATTTTGACCCTAGGTAAAAATGTGATAAAACCCTCTCTTTTAGGTCAAAGGGCTATATATAGGAATCAAAAAGTCACTTTCACTATTCATTTTCTCTCTCCCTCTTGACTTTTTACTCTGAACCTCCTAGTGACATTGCAGCGATGCTAGTCCCCGTTCATGAGCATAGGCTCAAGAGAGGCCGTAGATACCAGCACCCACCTAACTATGGACCTCTAATGAGTACCTTGGTCCTTCCTTTTTATTTATTTTTCAACTTTCTGAAAAAAAATTTAGATTTTAGGCATTAATTTACCTTGTTTCTGCTCATGTTTGCAAAATAGCACATAGGAATAGTTTTAGTAATGTGTAGGACTTTGTTTTAGCACATCTGCGAACTGACATAGTGCATAGCATCAGATAAAATAGCCCATACAAATGTGTTACCTAGGAATGTTTTAGCATGTCAGTTAGATTTTGTAGTGCATATGATTAGGTTAGCGCAAACAATAGATTTAGT
Source organism: Chamaecyparis obtusa (assembly GCA_027943335.1). Lineage (NCBI taxonomy): Eukaryota > Viridiplantae > Streptophyta > Pinopsida > Cupressales > Cupressaceae > Chamaecyparis > Chamaecyparis obtusa. The sequence continues at coordinate 117,686 of BSBK01002250.1, read as the reverse complement.
AGTGTGTACACCTTTTGAAATGGCACGTACAATAAGAAATGCCGCATACAAAATGTTTTAACATGTTTGATATTTTTTACAGTGCATATGATAAATAGAATAGCGCTTACAAATTTTAATGCATACCATATAATGAAATGACACGTAACTTCTTTTTTTAAATTTTTTTTTACCTGATTGATTAGCTTGTATGATTCATCTGGTTTCTATGATCGATCGTTGATGATGTAGATTATGCCTGTGATGAAAACAAGTGTTGTGATGTCATTTTGATCAATTTTGATGAATATTGATTGTCAACCCTGATAGATCAGTAGGATTGAATTGATGATTTTTTGGCCTCTTTGATTAGAGCTAGGAAAAAAATGATGTGCTCTAGGTGAGCAATAGGATGATAAATTCTCTGATTGACTTGTGATGATCCCCTTAGATGATGTTATTGAGGTGATGTCACTTGATTCAATAAGTTCACTTCCAAAAATTATATGTCCAAGGTTTGTATATGTGGTCCTTGAGATGGTTGAGCAACTACGTTCTTAGGAGCAACGACTTATCAATCATTGTGGATTATTTTTCTTGCTAGACATGCCCCAGTTCTGTGTGAACCGTGGTCTTCTCACTGCTATGGTAGAGCATTGGAACTCTGGCTATAACACCTTCCATTTTTCGATGGGTGAGATGGCAATCACCCCCAAGGATGTGTACAATTCACTCATGATTTTAGTGAGGGGTGAGATTATATATTACGATCAAGTATACGATGGCACAACATGTCAATGGGTTTTAGGAGATGCCATGATTGGTGATGAGAGCATTCCTTGGGCTCAGTTCATTTTATTCCCTCCTCTTGCAATAGTTTTAGGTGTGTTTATTGGTGGTTTTTTGTTACTTGACCGAATAGGACATAGTTTTGTTGTTGGATGGGGTCACATTTTTTAGGATATTATTTCACACCCATGGAGATTCGATTGGGGATCCTGCATATTAGCACAATTGTATCATGAGCTTCATCACGTAGTTTATCGCCATGGTGTTGCATTATCTGTAGGTACAATTTTGTTATATCTATGGACTTGGGTGCACCTTTCTCTTACTAGACCCCTTGCAACACGAGACAAAGATCATGGGTGGCCATATGCGTATATCTATGAGGGAGTGATTATCCAACCTTTTCTGGGAAAGATAGATTACATTAGACACATGTTGGATGATACTGATCAAGTCCGATGGTGACCATACCTCGATTGTGATCCCTGGAGAGAGGATGATTCTGAGCTTCCCTTTATGTTCATGCCTCATTGGATGATTGGTTGGACTCCTCTAGTGATTGAGAGATTTTGTTTCCATAGAGTCAGTCATTAGTTCGGCTGAGTACAGGGTATGTATTAGGATTTAGGTGCCATCAACCTTGTGAATCCTTAATTTATTATTTTCCTAAATATCTTTTGTAATTTAGCCATAAGAGGTTGAATTGTTTAACTAATGGTGGTCAAAAAGACCATGAAAAGGCAAAGTTACTTTTATCATTTGTCATTTAGGGAAAAGAAAAAATAGCTAAATGTCCCCTCTTGGAATCCTTTATTTTGAGGTAATTGGATACTTGTAATAAGTTGTAAGAGAACCTATGATAATTATGACAGTTATCATAAGATTCTATGACAACACTTATGATAGTTTATGAAAAATTCCTTACATAGGTGGCCATGCATGAGAGATGACTTATAAGAGTTGTAAGAGAATCTGTAAGAAGCTATTTGGGGGTGGACGTGAGGTTTTTCTAGGTGGTTTTTCTGCCTATTTTTTTATGATACCACAATGGTATTCATCCTCACAAATTCCTATAAATTAGCGCCTTAAGCTAGAGTTATTGACAATCCAATCTTGTTAAGTTTCCAAGGTAACAAAGTCTTGCCAGATTTTCTACACAGCTCTAAAGAGAAGTGCATTATTATTGTATTCTTCATTAGATTATTAATATACTTTCCTCTCTTTCTATGGTGGATTTTTTTCCTGAAAGGGTTTCTCCACGTAAATCTGCTATTTTTTTTACAATGGTTTTCTAGTTCTTCTTTTAAGTTTGCAATCGCTTTATTAAGGGTTAATCTTTGGTTTAAAATTTGCATGAATAATCAGTTTAAGTTCTTATTGCAAGATTTCTTCACCTTTTTTTTAACAACATTTGGTATTAGAGCTAATGGTTCTATTGAGGGAGGGACGCCTTTCTCTTTAAGTGTTGAAGGTTTTTTTCTATAATGGGAGCTTTTTTTTGTGGGTTTTTATAGATCTAAGAAAGGTTGTATATCATGGCCTCCACCTCTCATCAAGACATTGCTAAGTTCAATGGTACTAGTTATGAGAAGTGGAAGTTTTAAAGTTGAAGGTTGAAGAGAGAGATCAATGGTTGCCAGTTTCAGAAGAAAAGAAACCAGAGTGTTCTACCTTATCAGATACAGAGTGTAAAAAGTTAGACAAGAAGGAAAAAGGAACCATTCAGTTGTGTCTTCCAAAATTTTTCCTCTTAAATGTCTCAACAAAAGAAAACCTACAATCTATGGAGGTAAATAGGTGATATCTATCAAACTAAGAGTTTGTCTAATAGGATATATTTGAAAAGGCATTTGTATTCTTTGAAAATGAAAGAGGGTGACTCTATTGCTAAACATTTGAATGTATTTAATTTTATTTTAAGTCATCTTGCTTCAATAGATGTTAAGATAGAAGATGAAGATAAATGTATCTTGCTGATTTTCTCTTTGCCTAATTCTTGGGAAAATCTAGTTTTTGTCATGTGTAGTGCTAGTTGCGATCCTAAGATGGACAATATAGTTCCCCTTCTTCTTTTAGAAGAGATGAGGAGAAAGACTATGAATGTTGTCTCCCAAGATGCCCTTCATGTGCAAGGAAGGCCTAAGGAGAAAGAGGCTAAATGGGATAAGAAGAAGAAAGATAAGTCAAAAGGACATTCTAAAACCTCCAGAAGAGAAGAGTGAAGTGTTGGAATTGTGGTAAGAGAGGGCATGTAAAGAAGTAGTGCAAAAATAAGAAAAATAGCTTTGATACTTCCACGGATAAGTCCTCAAATGATGATGATTCTGATACTTTACTTATTTCAACTAATTTTGTTAGTAATGATGCTTGGCTTGTTGATTCAGGTGCTTCCTACCATATGACTCCACACAAGGAGTGACTTTGTAAGTATAATGAATATGATGGAGGAGAATTTTTTCTTGCTGACAACACCTTTGTGAAGATTGTTGGCAAACGAAAGGTAAAGTTATGTTTCAGTGATGGGAAGATTATTTCCATTGATAATATTTTAAATATTCCAAAACTTACAAGAAGTTTACTTTCAACCTCCAAGTTGAATGATTCTAGAATTCATGTGACATTTGATAAGTTTGGTTGCAAGTTGGTAAGGGTAAGTTTGGTAGTTGCTAAAAGATCTCGGACAAGGACTTTGTTTAAACTACATGATTCTACTCTTTGTAATTCATCTTTCGTAACTAGGACTAAAAAAATGCATGTATGTTGTGGCATCATAGATTGGGTCACATTGGTGAAAAAGGTCTTAAGACCATTCTAGATAAGAAACTAGTTAAGGGGATTTCTGATTATTCTGTTAGTAAGAGTGATTTTTGTGAGCATTGTGTGTTTGGTAAACAAAATAGATCTTCATTTCCTAAAGGAGTTAATAAAGCTAAGAAAATTTTAGAGATTACTCATTTGGATGTATGTTGTCCAATGGATGTTGACTCTTTGAATATATTTTGGTATTATGTTTCCTTCATTCATTATGTCTCAAGATATACTTGGATTTATTTTATCCATTCAAAATCTAAATTTTTTACTAAATTTAAGGAATTTAAGGCAATGGTTGAAAATCAATCATATTATAAGATAAAAATATTGAGATCTAACAATGGGGGTGAATATTGCTCTAGGGAATTTGATGAATTTTGCAAACATGCAGGAATTGTTAGGAAAAAGACTACACCTTACACTCCCCAACAAAATGGCATAGCAGAAAGAATGAACTGTACATTAATGGAAAGAGCTAGGAGCATGTTAAGTAGGGCTAAGCTAGATAAATGTTTTTGGGTAGAATATGTTGGTACTACTTGTTATTTGATTAATAGATCTTCTTGTAAAGCTCCTATTGATAAAACTCCTTATGAAATGTGGTTTGGTAAAAAGCCTCAAATCTCACATTTAAGGGTCTTTGGTTGTGAGGTTTTTGTTCATGTGCCTCAAAAGAAACGATCTTAATTTGATCCAAAAGCACAAAAATGTATTTTTGTAGGATATGATGAGAATATAAAAGGTTATAAGCTTTAGAATCCTCTAACCCGAAAAAATGATTTTTTTCTAGAGATGTGATTTTCAGGGAATTTAGAGCTAACTCAGGTGAAGAAAAAACAAAACAAAAGTCCAAGACAGTGCATTTTGAAACTAAGAAAGAAGATGCACATGTGGAAGAACAAAGGGATGGAAAAGAATATGGAGAAGCAAAAGAGATTTCAAGTGAAAGTTCAAAAGCTTCAGTTGTGATAGAAGAATTTGATCATAATGAGGAAGAACGTGAGGAAGAACAACTTACTCCACCTTTGAGAACATTCACAAGAAAACAAAATCCAATTGAAAGATATAACCCACCAGATTTTCATTGTAAATTTGTCTTACTTTGTACTGATGATGAGCCTAGATCTTATAGGGAGGCACTCTCTTCTAAAGAAAGTGAATATTGGATACAGGCCATGTAGGAGGAGATGACAGCTTTGGATAGTTGTGACACTTGGGATCTTGTTAGGGAACTCAAGAGATATTAACCTAAAACATGATACTAAGTTTACAGAATAAATTTTTTTCTTAAATGTTTACAAACGATGATGAATAAACAAGTGTAAGTAAAACATAAAGTCCATCAAGAACATAAACATAAACCATAAATATAATCTCCAAAGGCAGGTTACACATCTCAAGGGTTCCTTGATGTAGAAACTATGAATACAATTACAACCATGAATTACATATTACATCATGAATACAACTGAATGATTAAATGCATATACTCATTAACATCCACTGCACATGTCGCAGGGTATGTGATAACAATAAATTACAAGTACAAAAGAGAAATATAAGATCACGAATATAAATCCAAGAAGATAGGAAAGGAAGTAACTGCAACTAGGATCATCTAGCACTAAAGCAAGGATGTCAAAGTCTGAAATGGTACAAGAATCACTACCACCCGACCTTGTGGAAACTTGTGGTTCCACTCCCACTATGTTGAGGAGATAACATCAAATCCCAAATGGATAACAATACCAAACAATGAGGTAGACTAAGAAAGGATCCTAAAAGCTCCTATCTCAAAGGTACAACTCATAAGTCTAAGGTACACATAATAATCCTAGAGGCAACCAACACATGTAGGAAACCTAGAATGAAATCAGGGAAGTGTCATCATATGAGTTAACTCTAAGGTCACCTGGTAATCTCATTGGACTCCGAACCCTAGTGACTCTATGTGGATTAGTAGTCCTCTCATGTAGACAAGGAATAACTAATTATGCCAAACTCACCATCACTACTCGATAGACAAGGATCTTTTCTCACTCCCATCCTTAGCCTATACTAGCACTCAAGGCATGGGCGAGGAATCATTATCTTATTAATTCATTTTAATCCTTATTTAATTTGATGTTATCATTTGATTAAGTAGCCTACTAAAGGTACTCAGGTAGCCACTTCTGGGCTTCGGTTCCTTCAAAGTAAGCCACTTCCCTTATAAAACCTAGATAACCTACCCTAGATTTAACAATCTCAAATCATGACTCTAAGTCAATAATGTCTCGTAATGCTCAAAAGCTGGTTCCAAGAAGTGATAGGAACATATAATACAAAATCCATCATAAAATCAATCTCCATAAAGGTTGGGTTTTATTTGATCAATTTCATTCAAGTATGCAAAATAAACAAACATACACAGTAATTTCTAATCCCGCCTCTGGTAGCAGTCCTACTGTACTGACATACTAAATCCCTCTATACCCCAAATCACATAAGGCAATTAAAAGACAAATACCAGAATTTAATTTAATAAACTAATTTGTAAATTTTATGATAAAATTAATTTATCCAATAATTATGACAAAATTAATTTATCCAATAATTATTAATAGACTATAATTATATTTAAAAAATAATTAAATTCTAACCCTACAAATCAATTTATAACATCCACGAAATAAATTGATCCTAGGCATTAAAATTACTAACCCAATATAATTGTATAGTCTAAAAATACACCAAACTAATTTAATTTAAAAGTAGCAACCCAATAATAAATTACCGAAATTCAACCAATAGTTTTAAATAAACAATGATTAATTTGCATGAAAGCCCACTAAAAAATAACCATGCAAAAATAAAACATAATTTCTTTTCCCTTCAAACATGTATAAATACATTTTTTTCTGCCATTAAAATATTTACACACTAGTACAATTTACCAATTTCATAATTAAATAAACTCAATATAAATCTAATTATTTTAGTCTAATATATGTATATATTAAACATAATATATATACATACAATACAAAAAAAACTAGTAATTAAAAATTAATAACAAACGAAATCATATATATATATATATATATAATAATAATAAAAATAAAATATACAATATAACTCCTAAAAATTCAAAACCACTCTCAAACATCCTAATAATATATACATGAAATATAAATTAGAGTATAAGAAAGAAAGAAAAAAAAATTGAACAATAGTGACTATTTGAGATAGGGAGATGGTGAATTTTGCTCTGGAACTTGGTGTTTGTTGACGTCCTCGACCCTTGGCCAGACTGTCAAGAATTCAATGCGCCCCCTTTATTTTGGCCTCTACTCGTGCATATGGAAAACCACTCCCCTGGCCTTGAGTCAGCTCTGCATTACAAGTCTTTCAAGCAAGCACTCGCAGAAGAAGTGGATATTCCACCGGACGCCAAATTTGAGATCGATGGAGACTAGCCAGCAAGAGGAGGAGATGGAGTCGAATCTAGAGGTGAGGGTTTTGAGCCGTCTAATGTTTGTATTATCAAACCCAATTTGTAGATGTCCTTAGCTATTGAAAAGGAAAAGATCTCTCTTAGAAACTCTGTTGTCTTTCTTGCTTCTCAAGATTTGAATAAACTGTCATCTAGGTCTTTTGTTAATGAACGGTTGCATAGCGTTTGGGGGAAAAAATACGGTTACCATTTTTCCTTTTTGCGTATGATCCAGAGGGGGCTTTTCCTCATTTTTATCAAGAACCCTAATTCCCAAAAGGATATCATTGATAGACAAATTTGGCAAATTGGTAATGCCAACTTTAGGGCCCTCCCCTGGTCGCCCGACACATTGTATGATGAAATCCTAGCTCTCTAGAGCCCGTGATGGATAACCCTAGGTAGCATCCCGCCTTTCCTTTGGAACCTAATTCCTCAAGCCTTGGAACCATTCGGCTCGGTGCTTCGAGTTGATAAAACTTTTGTTCTACTTCCGCACACTGATGCTAGAATCCTTATTAATATCAAACCGGGAATCAATCTCCCCGGAGGAATTTGATTTGAACTTTGCAACCATACCCATTTTTTCCCTATCTCCTTCCTAGGAGGGCTTAACTCATGCTTCCTCTGCAGAAGGGAAGGCCACCAAAGAAATGATTATCCCATATTGCTCAAGAAGAACCCTAAAATGAAACCCAAAGGAGGTAATAATCAGGATGCAAAGAACAACAAAGGAAGACATAAGGAGTCGATTGTTAAAACCAACACCGATAAGAACCTTGTCTTTGACATTCCTAAGACTTCTAAAACCCTGGCAGAGTCACTAGATGCTCTTAAAATGGCCTTCAATTCTAACCCAGGCCATAGAACCCCACCTATTGTGTGGATTGAGGATGTGATTGAACCACCTGATGTAGAGCGACTAGACTTTGGTTTGAAACCAAAAGATTCGGGCTTGATTGGCTGCAAGCCGAATGCCCAATAGATTGTTCTCAATAAAATCAAGAGGATAGCAGCCCTAAGGAGGAAGAACCCCAATCTTGCTGATAACTGTGTCGGTGAGCTTTCCCCTAGGAGGATTGCCGATAGACCCAGAGAGATTAGCCCTTCTGGTGCCCTGGAGGCCATTAGAGAGGCTTACAACAAGGAAGAAAGACTTAACAATTTCTCCCTCACTGTGATTCATGCTCCCCCAGACCTGTAACCCCAAAATTCTCCCCGCTCGACTGAGGATGATAAGCCCAGTGTCGAACCTTGCCTTGCACCCATCCCCTGTGTCTCACCAGAAGACTTGGAAGAAGGTGAGGTGGTGGGATTGGAGCTAGCTATTTTGCAGTCAAAGCAAGAGGAGCCCCAGGATTTTTCTTTCAAGGCCAAGAAGAAAATTACGAAACCCCTCTCCAAGGAGGCAGTTCCAGAAGTCAAGGCTGATATGGGCTCTACCCAAGAGGAAGGTGTGTCCCCCCCAGCCAAGAAGAAGAGAGGTAGACCTCCCAACCATGCCTCTAGTATTAAACCTTTGAAATTCTAGAAGATGGCCCTCCCTAATTGCTTTAAGAGCTTTCATGCTCCTATGGAATGGGACTCCTAAATTGATCATGGAGTTTAAGATTGCTACTTGGAATGTGAGGGGCCTTGAGTCCCATGATAGGAAGTATGTGGTCAAAAGATCAGGATGCAGAAAGGATTTGACTTAATACTACTATAGGAGATTAAAGCAGTGGGATTCTCCCTTGAGATTGCTTTAAGATGCATATGGCCTGAGGCTAGGAATGTATTCACCGGCCACCGTAGAGTTAAAGGAGCGACTGCCATCCTCATCCACCCTAGATGGGAAAATAAAGTATCTGATTGGGGATGTTCCCCATGTAATAGAGTAGCTTGGGTGACTTGTAAGGATGGTAATTCTGAGTTTGGGATTTGTTTAGTTTATGCCCCAAACGACCACAATCATAGGATCCAACTGTGGGATTGGATGTGTCAGTTGAAAGAGATTCTGTGGGTTGTTGTTGGGGACTTCAACATGATTGAATCCCCTTAGGATAAGGGAGGACGCTCTAAGATGGATTGGAAGGGCAATGAGAAATTCTTCTGGTCCAAGATGATCAGTAAACTTAGACTTTTTGACCCATTAGTAGGGCAAAAGAGAGATAATAAGAGTATTTGGCACACCTGGTCCAACTACCAGAAAGGCAGTAAGAGGATCTACTGTAGGCTGGATAGGATATATGCTAATAAGGACTTTTTTAGCTTCAAAAAGGAGGTAGGGGGGGGACTACATTAAATTTATACCGTACTCCCTCTTGGATCACCACCCTGTAGTATCTTCAATTTTCCAGATGGGGTGTTGCACTTCCTCTAGGAAGAGTAATCAATCCTTTGCCCTTAACACCTCCTTGCTGAATATTGTTGGCATTAAAGAGGCCATCCTCCTGATCAGATGGTTCAACATTGGTGTGGCCAAGAAACAGAGCACCATTGACTATTGGAACCAATGCACCAATAGCTAGAAGACATTGTTTCAAGTAGTCAGGAGGAAATGGGCTAAAGATTCTAGAAGGGCTGAAACAAAATTATAGAGGAAGCTGTTCCAAGCAGAATTGAGGAGTTAGGCAAACCCTGCTGATGAGGAGGCAACCAGTTGCCTAGCCTAGACTAGGGACTCACTCAGGAAGTTGTAGCGGATTAAAATCAATGGTGCTAAGGTCAGATCCAGAGCCAACTGGATCAAGGAAGGGGACAGAGGTTCCAAGTTTTTCTTCCATCTACTTAAAGCTAAGGAGGCCAAGGTCAACATTAGCTACATTTGTCAAGAAGGGGTAGAGCTCTCTTCTCAAAAAGACATCCTCCAGGCCTTTGTTGGATATTATTCCAAACTCTTCACTTCAGAAGACTCAGGAACAGAGAAGAAGGATATGAGGAATAAAATCAAGAGCATTATCCCTCCCGCTCTCAAGTCAGAGGATGCTCTTTTCCTTAGCAAACCCCTATTTTTTAAGGAGATAGTCGAGGCCATTGGGCATATGAGCAATGACAAAGCTCCTAGTCTTGACGGGCTACCTTCTACAAGCATAACATAGACTGGGTAGCCCAAGACCTACTAATGATTTATAATGAGGCCATTCTGAATGGATCCCTGGGAAAAAAAATTTATACTAGTTGCATCAAGCTAATCCCAAAGGAAGGAGATAGAACCCTGATTAAGAATTGGAGACCCATAACCCTTTTGAATGTATCTTACAAGATCTTGACCAAAGTCCTCGCTAGAAGACTGGTAGACATCATTCCTAAGATTATTAGCCCCACCCAGACTGGTTTTGTTAAAGGTAGGTACATTTTGGAAAATTTTATTGTACACACTAAAATGGTGCACTTCTATGAACCATTACATGCAAGGTTGCTCAAGAATGAGGCCTCACAAAGTGGCTCATAGCTCTTTATGCATGGAGTTGCAAGGGACTATGATGTGTTTGCTCTCAGCTAGAGCTACAAGCTTGTGACCTTGCTAGTCAACCACACAATGAGAGATTCAAGTGAAGACAAGGGCAACAATGCCAATATCTCCAAGAATCAAATATGCAAATGCAATGCAAGCTATATGAAGATGCAAATGTGCAAGCTATGCTATGAAAATGGAAGTACAAACTAAGCTATGAAATGGAAATATCAATGGATTACAAATCCTTCCTATTTAGACTATGTGAGCTTATTCTATTGCATAAAAGGAAACTAAGCTAAGAATGCCATTATCATGCAACTAAGAATGAAAATATGCAACTACAATGAAATGCAACAAGTCTTCAATGTCTTCAAACTCCAAATGCACCTCAAACCTGCAGCATAACATTAGCATAAAAATATGGATATTCAAATGGAGGAGAGAGCTCTCCTTTTATAAGAAATGAGGTGAAATGGACCATGGAGATTAAGAGGCAAAAAGTCTTAATCAGCGGTGGAGCTTGAAAGAGGAGCAATCCATGTGCACACATATCCTCCAATAGGAAAATAGGAGTTGACTTTATGTCCATATGAGACAAAAAGTGCTTTTCTCTTTTTTATAAAATAGGAATAATGCTTTATTTGTGCAACTTAGGATAAGAGGAAAAGTGGGGCTTTTTATTTAATCAAAAGGGGAGGAAATATTCCTTTTAATCAAATAAAGACTTAGGATAAATGGTTAGCCCAAGGATAAAAATCCAATATATGATCGAATTTAAGATTTAATCAAGAAATTGATAATGTTGAAAATATTGATTATTGATCAAAATGATTTAGGGTTGATAAATTGAATAAATGGGGCCCAAAGTCTAGGCGACCATTTTTGGGTGCATACATTTGCCCCTCTTTGACTAATGTGTGATCGATTTGGGAACACATGCAGTCAAAGAATGAAGTTGCAATGTGAGATCAATTTGGGATCACAAAACAACTCAGATATGAGGTCGATTTGGGATCATATCCAGAAAAAGCATAAACAAAGGCCTTTGAACATGAGGTCAATTTGGGATCACATTCAAAGTAAGAGATAAGAATCTCAAATTTGAGCAAAAGCTCACAAAAGATGTCTGAATCAAGAGAATCAAGCAATTGGGGATGAGAATCCCATAGGTACTGCCCCCTCAGAATTGAAATCAAAATCAGGTAGAGAGGAGAACGGCGAATTGATAAGGATTTGATCAAATCAGCATGAAATCACAATCAAAAATAAAGGTCAATAGGTTAACCATTAGGCAATGAAAACATGCCCCAGTGAGGAAGTAGAAGAATAGAAATAGAAGACTAGAAATAGAGTGAATGAAAGACTAGAAAATATGAGAGACATGGAAATGAAGAAATGACGATGCCCCAACAAAGATCGAAGGATTAGGCCTCAAAAGATCAGTCAACTGCGCAGAAGGGGGGAAGATTTTGAAACATGATTTTGACTATCAAGATGACCTCAGATTTTTATTTTGAGTCCAAAAATGGATCTAGGACGTCGAAATTAGCTAGGGGTGCAATTTTTGCACAATTTCGAGGTGTTTTGAAAATGAGGTCAAAAAGTCAAAAGGCTATAAAAGGGGTCAAAATGTCATTTTCAAAAATCATGTCTTTTAGTGATTTGAGAATTTCAGAGCTGTAGAGAGAGAAAATGGCCCAGCAAGCAGGAGTTCCCATCCACAGGCATCGATTCGAGCGTGCCCGGTTGCACAACCGGCCACCACACTATCCTGCCCCGGTATGTTTTCGAAAAACTCAAGCTTTTTAGTCATTTTTTTGTATTTAATAGCTTATTTTAGCACATTTTTCAAATTTTTAAATTTCAAAATTTTTTGTTAGGTGAAATATCGCGCGATACTTTAGAAGTATCGCGCGCTTTGGGGAGAAGTATCACGCGATACTTCGTGGGTCCCCAAAATATCACGCGACCTAAGGCACTAGTATCGCACGATACTGGGCGAAAGATCGCACAATACTGGGTTAAGTATCGCGCGATATAAGGTTTATCACCCCGCTATAGGGAGAAGTATCACGCGATACTTCTCTAAAAAAAAGAATATCGCCCAGTATAAAATTTTGATTTTTAATGCATTTTTGAGCAAAAATGACATGGGTCTAGACAATGTTATATTTTTGGGATGTTTTATACTGAGTTTTTGGACATCCATCATGATATGTGCTAACAACTGGCTTGGTTTTGGCTTGCAGGAGGTTTTTTCGGTGCTCATCATCAGAACACCGAAGCTGACAGGATTGCGGTGTGTCCGGGATCTAGACGATCCGGGCAATGCCGACATCAGAGCGATGGGATTTCGGTATCTGCTGAGATACCCATATATCTGAGCGGACCATGGGTTGTTGACTGCTCTTGCCGAGAGATGGCATAGTGAGCACAACACCTTCCATCTGCCTACTGGAGAGGCGTCGATCACTCTGGAGGACATCTATAGGATCTTACGAGTGCCATGTCACGGCGAGCCAGTGAGTATAATCATGTTTTAAGATCTAGTCATAAATATAATGTTTCCATATGATGAAAACTGACATGATTCATTTGTTGGCACAGGTGTACTATGATCAAGATGCCACTGAGGGGCGCCGACTGGTTCAGGAGATGTTCCAAGATGTCACTATTCTGGATAGGCATATCAGCTGGGAGAGGCTGATAGATGATTTCGGCAGAGACTACCCAGTGCCATGCATAGTGGCATCTATCATTTCTCAGATCCTGATGACTGATCGCAGTCAGAAGGGTTTCTCGCTTGGATGGGCTCGACTATTGGTGGACTTGATCGGCAGGCCGCAACGGATGGCATGGGGTCCTGCCATATTGGCAAAGATGTACCATGAGCTGCACGAGATCATCTACAGAGACGGTCGAACATGGGCATGCGGTGCCATCCTGGAACAGGTATGGGCGTGGGAGCACATCGCTGTGGTGCACCCTAGGGTTCAGCCGAGGGAGAGGAGGTACCCCTATATCTACAGGTACCTTGGGTTCATATCACATGCCCATTCTGGGGATGTGACCTACTATCGGCGGATTTTGGATGAGATAGCCTCATTCACATGGAGGCCCTACAAGGAGGTTGAGGTTTGGGGAGATGCAGCCGATGAGCTGAGTTATATGATGTGCAGTCAGCCACTGGTAGGTTGGTATGCAGAGATCGTAGAGAGGTTCTGCATCACTCGAGTATGGCGGTAGTTTGGGAGGCAGCAGCGAGTCTCGACAGAGACTACCACATATGTCAGGGCTAGAGACGAGGAGGGTCATGGGTGGCTACCCATGTTGGATTATCAGCAAGCTGTCACGGAGACAGCAGGTATCAGGAGCGAGCCCTGGGAGTATTTCCCAGATATGGTAGATGCAGGGGCTGATGGAGCCTACAGAGTAGAGTGGCGGAGGGTGCCATTCCCTTGGTTTACAGTACCTGATGCATAGGTACCAGTGCCGGGAGGAGATGGAGGAGATGATGGGGGAGATGGAGGAGATGGAGGGGACGGAGGAGAGGGAGGAGGAGAGGGAGGGGATGGAGGAGATGGCAGGAGGGGGAGAGGGAGGAGGATGGAGAGAGGAGAGGGGTCAAGATTAGGTGGCCAGAAACGGTCACGGGGATAGCAATCAGCGACACCTGAGGAGGAGGCGAGACCAGCTCGCCGGTAGGTGGAGGTACAGCAGGAGCAGCCTGTGGGGGGAGAGGATCTGAGAGCCTAGATACAGGCTCAAAAGGCAGAGACACAGTAGCTCTAGACTACTATAGCCATGAGAGATCAGTAGCTATTGGATCTAAGGGCAGAGCGAGATCAGCAGATATCTGATCTTAGGATAGAGATAGCACGCCGTGAGGCAATGGCACAGGCTGAGGCACTGGAGCTCCGACGAGACTCAGCGAGAGCAGCTTATTATCACAGGTTATATCTGCAGGCCATCCCAGAGGGTGAGAGAGCACCATCATACTCTCAGCGGGCAGGGGTATCAGATGTGGTACTCGATAGGAGAGCTATGCCTCCTCCACCACCACGAGCTCCTCACGAGGGTGGTAGCGAGTCTTAGGTTTAGATGTTTTGGACATATTTTGAAACTTTTGATCTAGATTTTGGGATCTCATATTGTATTATATATCATGACATTGTATATAGATTTATGAGATTACTGGATGTTCGATGTATCATGTGTCTTTGTCTCACTTGTGATGGATGTATCAGTTTATATATATTGTCTTGTCATTTTGCTCAAAATGCTTATGTATGTTCTCTCTCATAGATGTATGTTTAATTCTCATGTGTATGATATAGACTCATGCTTCTTGAAAATGAGAGTTTTGATATAGATATGATTAACCCCTTGTGATGAACAGGAACAGGTTCGAGATGAAAAAGACAAGGAGTGAAAGACATGATCGAGAAGAAGAAAAGGTGAGCACAGTCGACTGACAGGTCCACGTGGGATGAAAAGGAGAGCTCTCTCCATATGCAAGATGCAAAATTAGACTATCATGACCCTAAAAAAATGCAAGCTACTATGAAAAGTGGTTGACTTGCAAGGTCACAACGCTTATAGACATCTAATTATCATCATCGAGCATTATTGGTAGCGTCGTAAGATCATACAATACACACTAGCATAACTATGTGGATATGAATATGATCTTTATCAGATAGAATATGTGGAAATCTCACCTAGGCATCAAAGACAAATAGGTCAAGATGACTAATGCAGTGAGATCACCTAAGTTTGATATGGCGAGATTATGCTTGTATCAAGACACATGAAAGTCAGGATAACTAGAAGCATGCACTCACAAAATAGTCAAGGATAATACCTTGTTAATACATAGTGTCAAGTAGGACCAACATAAATGCTCATGACAGTTAGGATCAACAAAATATACCCACAAGCAGATAAAGAAAGAAAACATGTTCTCATTCCCTTAGTCTTCTAGCTATGCATCATCGAAAACTTCTCAGGGAGAGATCACTCATCAAAGAAATACTCATAGACAGCACACAAAGAAAAATAAAGTCATCATATCGTCATCGAGTTGATTGTTTAAGTGCGTGTGTGTTGGTCATAGAGTCAAACTCTGAGTATCACATTTGCAAATGAGCAACATCACATCATACTAGACTGTTGGGTAAGACATCTAATAAGTGTTAAGAAACACTCGATGCAAGGGTAGTGTTGAAAAACACTGTTTTGGGGTGGTGTTGAAAAACACCTGTTGTGAAATGTCCCAAGAGACAAACGCACCTAAAAGACCAATGCTAACAGTTATGCCCCCTAGACAAAGACAAAGACCAATTCCAGACTAAGCCAAATAAGGTCAAGGTATGAGGGAAAGGCTCAGTGTCGAGGACACATGCGAACAAATAGGGGTGCAAAAGCCTCAAGTAGCGCCTGTTTCCAAGTTTTCACCACTTGGAATCTATTTTCATTTTTTTAATTTTTTTGGATTTTTGCTACCAAGGCGCCTATTGCTAGGTTTTCACCAAGGCACTTTTTCTATATTTTTTTTTTGAATTTTTGAATTTTTTGAATTTTTTTGTATTTTTTAAGGACTTTTTATGCTTTTTAGGATTTTTTGAATATATAATTTTTTTGGTGAAACATCAAAGCGTCTATTGCTAAGATTTCACTAGGATGCTCTTTTTTTTCAGGACATTTTATGATTTTTAGAATTTTTGACAATATATCATTTTTTTGGAATGTTTTTCAGGACCATATATGAATTTTTTTGGTATTTTTTCAAGATCATAAAATATGTACAAAAGATGCCCCCAGACAAAATGGGCATCAAACTCTTTAAGCAAGATCACATTGTGCAGTCCCAATGTCTAGTAAGGTGAAGGACAAGATGAATAAGAAAGCTGGTGGAAAAGATAGAAGACATGAGAATGAAGGAGAGTGAAGGGAAGAAATCCACAAGGTCAAACTCCTCAAGAGTACCCAAGCAAGGGAAAAAATTTTGTCATGTAAAGCGCATTTGGACAAGCAATGAGAGGCTAGCATAGGATAAGTCACAAAAGCACATTGCAAAAGAAGGAAGGATGCAGTCCAAAGGAGTAGACATGTCAAGAGACTTCATAACATCGTATTTTACTCTTCTTATTAGATCAAGACCAAGGGGGAAAAGGATAGCGAAAGGCTAGAATGAATGAAGGAAAATACGAAGGCGAAACATGAAAGGAGTGAAAGCAAGATCATTGTAAGATAGCTCACAAGATAGCCAAATATTCAATTATAGGTCAACACTGTCAAGATCAAAGAGAGAAGATGGAATGGATGAAATATGTAGAAGAACTACGCATGATGTCTGATTGTCGGGTTTTCATCATGGTACTTATCCAAGGCGCCACAAGAGAGTGGTTTTCACCATAGGATGAATTTATTTCTCTTTACTTTTGCTACCAAGGTGCCTGTTTCCAAGTTTTCACCATGGCACATTTTCAATTTTTTTTCAATTTTTTTCATTTTCATTTTTTTTAATTTTATAATTTTTTTAATTTTCTTTTTTTTTAATTTTTTGGAAGAAGGAAAGCTTTTAGATAATGCTCCTTGAAAGGATAAACCATGATATGCCAAGGATTCAAAATGATATGCTCAAAAATGCTGAAGGGGAAAGGAAGACGCAGAAGGAATAGACAAATGAGGAAAAAAATGATAGAAGGTAGAAGGATAATTAATGGAAGGATTGTGAAAAGGTAGATGGAAAGGAAGGCAAGATCAACGTCAATACACACCTTGAAGGGTGATGGGAAAAATGGAGGAAACGTAAACCATGTTCTAGTCCAAATGCAAACCATATTCTGGTTCATTATTGCTATGTGACTCTTCAAAAAGAGGATTGATGTACTTGTTATAATTCTCAAATGTGAATGGAGGAATACGAGAAGGAATATGGCAAATGTTTAGCAGACATTGTGGTTCAGGTGCATGGAATGGAAGAATGTTTTTGGAAAAAGATGAAGTGGAAGCCTTTGGAAGCTTGAATGTCAACTTCACTTTTTGCTCAACATAAGACTCTTTCAAGAGAGACTTTGGAATCCATATAGCCTTAGGCTTTTCATTTCCTTTTGATGACTGAGAGAGAATATCTTCAATGATGAATTTTGGAACCCATACTTGTCTTGTAGTTTTCTTCTTAGATATCTCTTTCGACTTTATGCCCCCATGTCGACTAGAGGAGACATGGTGATCTTCTTTTTTTGATGGATTCTTGTATTGCTTCTTTTTCTTGTTTTGAACATTCAACTTACTTCCAAAAGACTTGGGACTTGTGGAAGAAGAAGGAGGATATGAACGGTTTAGATGGGTGGGTGGATGAAAGGGATTCAAGGGTATGCATCTATGTTGATCTTGAGGAAAGATAGGAGATGGACGGATGTAAGGACCCAAAATGGATGACGAATTAGGATAATTAGGAGGGGAAAGTGAAGGGACATAAGGACCCAAGATGGAAGGAAGACATGAAGCCCTTAGTATTGGTGGAGGAGGTCCAAGGATAGATGTGGAAGATGCAAAAGGATAATCAATAAGTTCATTAGCATCTATATGACAACCAAGGACATCAGGATCTTTAGAGTGAGCATTAGGATTTACAATAGGATCATGAACATCTTGAATAGGACCAACTTCTTTGATAGGATCATTCAAAGATTGCGAAGATTTAGGAAGAGTAGAAAGTGGAAGTGAGCATGGAGTGGTAGAACAAGAAGATGGAAGACTTCGATCTTGACAAGGATCTTTGGATAGCATAAGCGTATCAACTTTCTTTTGATTTTTAGTAGGCTTTACATCAGAAGTAACAACACCATTTTTAATAACCTTAATGGAAGTATCATCTTTGGAAAGCGCAAGTGTGGTAAGGTTATTTTGATTATCAATAAGCTCAACGGTGTAAGTAGTAGCTTGATCTTGCTTAGGAGATAGTGGAATGAATGCAAAAGAGCGTAGAGGATCAAAAGAACCATGAAATGGAGGAGATGCATCATGAAGAGAATTGGATGATATGGAGGGTTCCTGATCTTGATCTTTATTTATATTCTTTTCTTTATCATTTTTAGAGTCCTCTTGACATGGAGCCACTTCTACGGACAAGGAAGCATGTTGGGATTGTATGGAAGACTTTGGAAGAGGTGGTGATGGACTAGCTGAAATATGCATTATAGCGGATGAAGGCTTAGGCTCTTTAGGTTTGACATTATTGAAAGTATTTGCAGCCAAGTGAAGGTTATCTTGAGTATCTTTAAGAGGTGGCCCTTGAGGATAACTATAGGGAACCGCATGGAAAGTTTTAGGATCTTTGTTGGACAAAGGATTTGTGAAAGATATGGATAACTCAGAAGCTTTAGGAAGTGTGTGGGTATTGGAGGAAGTGGCGGATGGAAGGGGACCATCACAAGAAAAAGGTTCAAAATTAACATGATCTTGCTGGAGAGTGTAATCTTTATTTTCAGCATGAGAGTTTTTAGACAAGACATGCTCATAGTATCTTCGTTTATAATCAGTACGGAAAGATTTCTCTTCCTCAATAGAAGTAGATGTATCATATTGTTCACAACAAATATCATAATTTCTCTCAAAATTAGAATCATATGGATCACCATCACAATCTATCCAATAGGATGACCCTTTAGTAAGCCTAAGCACATGACGAGGAGGACTCTTAGGAACATAGGTGCCATAAGTATTGCTACATTTTCCATCATCATAGTCATCATAGTCATCAAAGGTAGGTGTGTCACTCTTTGTGGAAGTGACATCACAAGGACTATCATGTTGCTCTTTATGGTATGTCTTCTGAAGAGAAGTAAGACTCTTGGGAGAAGTAGAAGAGGAACGAGATCTTGAAGAAGAGGAAAATGAAGACCTAGTGGAAGAAGAATACTTGGATATTGAGGAATTCGAATGATGTTTAGAAGAGTCATGGTAAGATTTGGAAGATGAAGAATGTGAATAATGTTTAGAAGAATCATGATAAGACTTAGAAGATGAAGAATGAGAATGATGTCTGGAAGAGTAATGATAAGACTTGGAAGGTGAAGAAGAATGAGAAGATTTAGATGATAAAGAATGTTTGGAAGAAGAAGATCGTGATATGATCATGTTTATGATTCTAGCAAAGGCATCTGATTTAATCATCCTTTCTTTTATTTTTGCTATAAATTCATCACTCATGAGAATTTTGGAGGAACAACACTTTTCAAATATGTCAATGAGCTCAAGATCGTCTATTCTTAAGAGAGGTTCCTTAACAAGATAGTCAAGATTCATGGTTATAAAAGAGGAGGAATCAAGCATGGAAGAAATGAATAGATGAATAGAAGAAAGTAGACTAGATAATAAGAGGAAAAGAATCAAGGAGAAGAAGAAGAAGAAGAATTTCCCATGGGAGTAGAAGACTTTAGAAGAACATGAGAAATGGAGAAGAAAGAAGAAGACTAAGAGCCATCTTGTGCAATTGATACCATAACGTTCATTGAGATGTTGAGCAACATGACAACACCTAGGATCTAAGATCTGGACTGACCAAGGAAGACTGGTAATAGGATGACCTCACAAAATGTCGACACCAAACTAGGATAATCAAAGTTCTCTATTGTCCAAGAAAGAAACGAGAAGAAAAAAAATGGGCATTACCAACACTGTCAAAGAGGTGCTTCAAATCAAAGGGTGACTACCCTTGCACTTTTGAATCAGGAGGTTGGACTAGGCCAAAAGATAATTGAAATTGAGATGAAAATGAAAGCGATTTGGACAATAAGAGTACTAAAGTTTTTCCAGAATGTAGCTAACAATTTTAAAGATGAACCTTGGCACCAAGAATGGCCTTCTAACTTGACAATTATTCCAAAGTGATTTCGTAAATCAAATGATGCTATCCCGGAGGACTAAAAACCAGAAATTTGGAGTCAAGACAGGTCTCAAACGTCAGGGTGAGAAGCATGCTCTAAGACCTAGCCTGATTAACAGCAACTGAAACTGACCAAAATTTAAGCACGACAGAAATAAACCAGGCGATATACTCCAGGCTACTAGGGCGATAAACCTATAATCATGCGATACTTCACCCGAAGCCAGGTGATACTTCTTAGTACTGGCGAGCGATATACTCTAGGCAGGTCGGGCGATAGTCCGTCAGGGGTGAACTATCGCGTGATATTTCTCTTCAAAGCGGGTGATATTTCTATCAAGCGCGAAGTATCATGCGATACTTCGCTTTACAAGGCGCGATACTGTTGCATGATTGTTTAACTCTTGACCAGAATTGTGTAAAATTTGCATTTTTGGGTCTGTTTGGTCAAAATTTCCAGTCTGAGGGTTGATGTTTTCGATTTCAGTCACAATATCAGCAGAACTTCGGTAGGTTTGCAAACAGTAAGGGATCAAAACATGGTCTCAAACACTTGAAACAAGGGCAAAAGCAACCTTGCCAAGACAAACACTTGTGATATCAGAATTGAAACAACACCCTATGAATGCTACCGATTGTTTGTATGTAAGAACGTTTGCACTGGTATCACACAATCGAAGACACTTCAAGCAAATCTATCCTAGAAAGTCAAGGCTCAATACTTACCAACTTAGCCCACAAATTGATGCCCCCTCGCCTCACACCAAGTGGTTACCCACAAGAGATGTTGGCTTTGTCATGGAAATGTCAAATGACACAACCAAAGGGACACATATGGTGAGTATCTTAAGGTGATCCGGGTAAACCACTTGGATCAATCCTTGCACTAAGAAGATAAGCGGCTAAAAGAAGGTGGCTTCTATCTAATGGTTCTTAATAAGGATTTCCATTCACAACACCCCTCTTGCTCCTCATAAAGGACTAGGACCTCGCGGCCTCAAGAGTACCTTAAGCATTCTTGTTCAATGTTTTCCCCATGGTCGTAATCCCATGAGCTACTCACATCAAATGAAGACAAGTGTTATGTCTATCAAGGTTTTTGGTGTCCTTGATAGCCTTAAGATTATAGTGAGTTGGAATCACTTGCCACCAAGGAAAATGATGACAAGGTTGTCCCCACTTGAGTCGTTCCTCTTGATCGCTCAAGAGCAGGCCCGCTAAAGGATTCCTAAACTAAACAAAAAAATGGATCAACTCTTGAGGTTCAAGGTTTTTGATTCACCACAAGGGTGAAGAGCATACTCCCCTATCTCAAAAATCTCTCCCAAACACACCAAGTAAAGAGATTCAATTACTCCCTTGCTTCCAAAACCTTAAGATGGGTCAAGATTTTCTGATTCACCTAAAGGTGAAGAGCATACTTCTCCTACCACCTCAAGATCTCTTTCACAAGGTTTTAAAGATTCCTAATACAATTAGTGAATGCCACACTTGAAAGGAAAGCAAATAATCAAGCAAAAAATAAATAATTTTTATTTTTATTTTTATGCTTGGGCAGCCCTGCAAAAATTATTAGTAGCCCTCTTCGACATGCATTTTTAGCAATTTTCAAGCAAATGAGAGCACCTACAAACACAACTTGTTAGACCCACAAGGTTAGCAAAATCCAAATCCAAATGTAAACATGCAATAAACTGCTAGATTTAAGCTAAAAGATGCGGGTTAGACCTATCTAAACACAGCAAAACAAAACAGCAAGCTAAAATAATCAAATTCGGACAAGAAAATTAGAAACGCAAGTCTCTGTCAGACCAGGCGATATTTCTCAGACTTCACCAGTATCGCACGACACAGTTTCCTATAGTCGGGTGATATTTCTCAGTCGCACAATATTTCTCAGGCGCGCGATACTTCTCACTATGGGCGGGCGATACTTCACCCGATAACAGGCGATATTTCTCAGTACTGGCGGGTGATTCTTCTCTCGCGTGAAGTGTCGCACCGCTATACAAAGGTATATCACACGATATTTCTAAGAAGTATCGTGTGATACTCTGAGACAGAAAACCAGAGACTGAAAATCAAGCCGAAAATTGACAAAAATTTTGACGGAAAATGCAGAATTAAAGGGGCAAAGCTAATCTACTCTGCCCCACGGTGGGCGCCAGAAATATACACACTAAAATGGTGCACTTCTATGAACCATTACATGTAAGGTTGCTCAAGAATGAGGCCTCACAAAGCGGCTCATAGCTCTTTATGCATGGAGTTGCAAGGGACTATGATGTGTTTGCTCTCAGCTAGAGCTACAAGCTTGTGACCTTGCTAGTCAACCACACAATGAGAGATTCAAGTGAAGACAAGGGCAACAATGCCAATATCTCCAAGAATCAAATATGCAAATGCAATGCAAGCTATATGAAGATGCAAATGTGCAAGCTATGCTATGAAAATGGAAGTACAAACTAAGCTATGAAATGGAAATATCAAAGGATTACAAATCCTTCCTATTTAGACTATGTGAGCTTATTCTATTGCATAAAAGGAAACTAAGCTAAGAATGCCATTATCATGCAACTAAGAATGGAAATATGCAACTACAATGAAATGCAACAAGTCTTCAATGTCTTCAAACTCCAAATGCACCTAAAACCTGCAGCATAACATTAGCATAAAAACATGGATATGCAAATGGAGGAGAGAGCTCTCCTTTTATAAGAAATGAGGTGAAATGGACCATGGAGATTAAGAGGCAAAAAGTCTTAATCAGCGGTGGAGCTTGAAAGAGAAGCAATCCATGTGCACACATATCCTCCAATAGGAAAATAGGAGTTGACTTTATGTCCATATGAGACAAAAAGTTCTTTTCTCTTTTTTATAAAATAGGAATAATGCTTTATTTGTGCAACTTAGGATAAGAGGAAAAGTGGGGCTTTTTATTTAATCAAAAGGGGAGGAAATATTCCTTTTAATCAAATAAAGACTTAGGATAAATGGTTAGCCCAAGGATAAAAATCCAATATATGATTGAATTTAAGATTTAATCAAGAAATTGATAATGTTGAAAATATTGATTATTGATCAAAATGATTCAGGGTTGATAAATTGAATAAATGGGGCCCAAAGTCTAGGCGACCATTTTTGGGTGCATACACTTATCACTTGGTGGGAGACTATGGAATGGGCAAAGTGTTCTGGGCAACAGGTCAGCATGCTACGAATTGACTATGAGAAGGCCTACAACATGATAGAATGGCAATTTATTGCTACTATGTTGGAAGCTTTGGGATTTCTTGAAGAGTTTATCAAAATGGTCTGGACACTACTAATTGGGGCTACTATAGTTGTTGAAGTGAATGGTGAGAAATTAGAGTCCTTCCTACTAACTAGATCCATAAGACAAGGATGCCCTCTGGCACCGACTCTATTTGTTATAGTGACAGACTCCCTGTTCCATATTCTTAGGGATGACTCAATTTCTCCAAAAGTTAGGGGAGTCATTCTTCCTAATGATGAGGAACTCATCAACATTTAGTTCACTGATGACACCTCCCTCATGGTGGAAATGTGTGAAGATAACTTCAAGTGCCTCATGGGAAAATTAGATACCTTCTGTCTAGCCTCAGGCAACAAAGTGTCCATTACTAAATCAATTCTTCTGGGTTGGGATGAAGATCCTCCGGGGTGGTGCAATCAATTTGGCTTTGCCTGGGGAGGTCCTCTCCACCAAATTAGATATCTAGGAATACCATTCTCTGTTAAGCCAAATTTAAAGAACATGTGGGAATGGGTTAAGAGTAAGATTGAAGTGAAGCTGAAGAAGTGGAACAACAGGTATCTTTCATTGGCAGGAAGAGTTCAAGTGTGCCAAAATATTCTGGAAACTTACCCCATTTACTATTCCTCAGCCTAGTTATTCAATCATGGGCAGTTAGACTATATCCACAAAGCTATCTGGAGGTATCTTTGGTCAAATGGTAAAGGGAACAAGAAGGCTCATGTTGTGAGGTGGGATTGGTGCACTAGAGCCATAGAGCAAGGAGGCCTTAGGCTTAAAGATCTTAGGTGGCAAGGTAATGATCTTGCGGTGAAGTGGGTAGCTAAGGAAGTTCAAGGAAGTGAGCCCTGGAAGATTCTGTTGCGACACAACATCAGCAGAGGTTATCCATCTCAGGCTAGACAATGGAAGAATCTCCCACTGGTTGATCTCATGACAAGGAAATTCAGAGTCACAGTAGTAGGTTTTGAGGTATTCCAATCTATCTGGAAAGGATGGGAAGAGACTAAACCCTTCTTGGCAGACACTAATTTATTGGATCAATCTCTAAATATCTATGGGGAAAGATCCATTTGGTGGAATCTATTCAAGGGAGATAAGCCTCTGGCCCAACTTCAAGGATGCTCGACCAAGAAGTGGAATGCCTTGGGAATTAGTTATTTCTCGGACATCATAGAGAATGATACCCTGATCCCATGGGATACCCTGATCCCGTGGGATACCCTGACCTCTAGATATGACTTGCCCACATCCCAATGGAGAACCTACACCACTGTTAGGGATGCCTTCTCATCCCTTAACCTCCCAAGTGACACGTTAGTGGATTCAGATAGAATGGAGATAGTGAAGTGGAATGATGGCACACCATTGATCCTTACCAAAGTTAAACCTATCTATCAACTACTAGCCTATACTGAAAACATCTTTGACCACCTTAATAACAAATGGAAATTGAATTTGGATTCCAACTCTTGGAGTAGAATCCTAGCCAAGCTTTGGCACACCCCTGCTGAACCTAAAATCCTCTTCTTTGTGTGGTGTTTCCTTCTGCATAGGCTGCCCATTAAGTCTCCTTCTAGTTCACCTCTCCCTTGCTCCTTTTGTGATGCTCCTGGGTCCATCTCTCACTTTTTTTTTGATTTCCACTTTGCTATGGACTGCTGGAGCCTCTTTGGCCTGAAACTCAACCATAATTTTGTGCCCTTCAATGTTATTTCTAGGTCCTTTTTGGGTCTTAGCAATGCTCTCAATTGTTTCTAGGCATCCTTTTCTTTTCATTTGCTTTGGAATATTTGGAAACTAAGGAATGATAGTATATTCAATGGTACGTTTAGTTCTCTCACTGAGTCTCTACAGAGACTCATTACCCTTAATGTTTCTTTGTAGGTCACATTGGTCTTGCAGGTTAAAGAACATAAAGCTCTAAGGGTGGTGAGAGGCATCAAAGAGGTATTAGACAAGGACCAGGTGCCTTACAACATGTCCACAAAATCGGACATTGAATTCAACTTTGACATCACCATAGATCAGATGCTTCAATAGATTCAGAGTCAGAGGAAGTCAGTAGGCTCACAGGTTGCTGCAGGTGTTATAGTTGAGACTTTAGCTCAGTGCCAGAGTGTAGGGAGAAATAGTTACTAGGTTGTTGCTCCAGCAGTGGCTCGGGATGGTGTTCCATCAGATCAGGAGATGGTCACTGAACCTGAACAGGGAAGCTCCAGTAGTGGCTCAATAGGGTCCTTTGCAGATCTTCATCCTACAGTCAACCACCCTTCCAGAGCTGACTCCATATATGTTCCTCCTGTTGCTGTGCTTCCTCCACTTCTGTGGGAGGCATACTTCTCCAATCCTTACACTCTCATCTTTCACGGAGACCTCTGCTTTAAGTGGGTTGATCACCAGAGGCCATGGACAACCTGGTTTCCAAGATAGATTTCCGCACTGTTAATAGCTATACTGATGTTCTAATGGATCCTTTTTGTAGGAGTGATGCTTAAGTTTTTTGGATTTTATCCCCAGCGTATAATTGGGACTGTGTATTTTTGTAAAGTATTGATGTTGTAAGCCTTGAACAAGATGTATTGATTCTCTTAAGTTAATATAAATTATGGTTAATAGAAAAAATAATAATAAAAATAATAAATAATTAAATCTTTTTTTCTTTTGTTTTATGGGAGGGGATCCACTGTACCTCCTTGCCCATGGAAAACCCTAGGCCATGTCATGGCAGTCCCAAGGACTGCACACGATAGTCCCATTGGGTTGTCGTGGCAGTCCCTAAGGACTGTGCACGATAGTCCCATTGGGTCTCTATGCGCTATCCCAAGGGGGACCTGTGCGACAGTCCCTATGGGGCTGCACATGACCCCTTTAGACTACCATGTGGCGCTCAATAGGGGGGTTGGGTTATGCTTGCCTCCCCACATCTACTTTTAAAAAAAAAATTGTTCAATTGAAATTTTTTTTAAACATTTATTTTTAAAAGACAATATATATATATATATATATATATATATATATATATATATATATATATATATATATATATATATATATATATATTTCACCACCAGCAATTAAATGTTGTGCCAAAACAACAAGGAAGGATTTTTTTTTTAATACTAAAAATGAAAAATAATAGAACATATCGAATTTATAATTCTTCCAGAGGTAACCATTGTTTTTAAAAACCAAGTAAGAAATAATTCTACAAGTAAAATTGAAACCCTAATAACAAAATAATTGGGTATTTCCAAAATGTCCTGTAGGGTTTAATTTAGATTTTCTTTTCAATTTCAATTATCAAATTTAATTTCTATCAATTGAATCCATTGTTATCTGAGCCCAGGGTTTTCCAAACAAAAATCAATTTCCATAGAATTTCTAATAACGGTAATTTCTACCAGAATTCATAAATTCAAACCCAAATAGAAATTTAATCAAGGATCAGAAAACAAAGATTGCATGCAACTAAAATTTCCTTTAAACCAAATTTTAGAATTTTCATGAGAAAATGAAACACATGAAAAATTTCCAAACATCTAGATCTGACAGGCACGTAGAATACACTTCTTTCAAAGTTGCAGAAATACAATCACAAAGGTAATCAGATCCTACCTCAAACACCAAAAGAATAAATCTGATGATGACCAGAAACAAAGACAAATCCAAGCTATCAGAAAAATTGCTCCAAATTAAAATCCTTCACCCAAAAATTCTTGAAAACCTGTGTGTTGAGAATAATGGCCAAACCCTCAACATATAGGAAAATCAATTCCACATGCAAAGGTTGGAACTCAACTCCACAGAGAGCCTTGTTTACAGCAATTCTCAATTTTAGTTCTAAACTCAAGTATGATTTTCTAATTAGTCTTGTTGAAAGCTCTTCACTCAAAATTGACTAATTCTTTTAATTTAATTACTTAATTTTGATTGTGCAACTTAATGCATTCTAATTAATTTAAATAATAACATTTAGTCTACTTTAATTTCTACATGCTAATTTAATTTCTAAATTAAAAAATATCTTTTATTTGAAAAGGTTAAATTTATAATTAAATAAATCTAAAGTGAATGTATTTAACTAATTCTCGTTAATTAAATAATTCTATTTTTACAATAAGTCTTTTAAATAAACTATTAAATTTAATAATTGCATTTAATTAATTTTCAATTAATTAAATACTCTCACATTTAAATAGCTAAAAATAGAAAAAATCTAATTTACTTAAATTGCATAATTAATCTAAATAAGTTATCTAATTCTAGCAATCACATCAATAAAAAAAATCAACTAAACCTAAAGAATCACAACCATGCTCAAAGAAAGGGCTATAAACCCACATCACCTTGATGACTTTGAAAAGGGGTAAAATATCATAATCTTGTCCACTATTTCAGGACAATAATAAGGCTTAGGTTAGGATTTGGATCTGAATATTATCTCCCCTCTTTTACCATTGAGACTAGTGATAGGGCATGCTTATCCTAACAATTCAGGGAAGTCGATGCCTGATACCTGCATACAAGACCCGCATGTACACACACACACACACACATATAACAAGAAATGGTGGGGATCGAGACATTGTGTGGATCCCACAAGCAGGTAACTGTGACTCCATCCCTCAACCATATCAAACACATTATACAGGAGAATAAAAGCATACATGATCACCATACACATGCAAGTATGGGGTAAGTATATTCATAATCATAAGCATCATTTTAAAATATTTAAATCATCATCATAACTAACATCATCTAACTACATCAATATAACAACCCTAATCATCCATTTATTAAAATTTTACCATATAGTGTCATACATCCAAAACCATAATATAACTAAAATATCAACGCACACATAAAAGTGGCCTAAAAGAGTTTGGCAATATAAAATTGAAAAGTAAAATATGGGTGGGCATGACAAAGCTCATTGGATACAAGTGGGTATTTAAGAATCAATTTGGAGCAGATGGTCATTTAGAATGGTACAAGGCCATATTGGTTGCCAAGTGCTACTCCCAGAGAGGAGTTGATTTCGGTGAAATATTCTCTCATGTTGCTAAGTTAACTTCTATTAGATTCCTATTATCTATTGTTGTTGTTTGTGATTTTAAGATAGAGAAAATGTATGTTAAAACTACTTTATTGCATGGTGATCTTGAAGAAAAGATTTATATGCGACAGCCTGATGGTTTTGTTGAGAAAGGAAACAAAAATTTGGTTTGTAGGTTAAAACGGTCATTATATGGTTTGAAATAGTCACCCGGGATGTGGTACCGGAAGTTTCATGCTTTTGCATTAAAGTTGGGTTATATTAGAAGGCAAAAGGATCATTATGTTTACATTAAGATTATTGATGATTAGTTATTAATTATTGTCTTGTATGTTGATGACATGTTATTTATTGGTAACAACAAGGCAATGATTAAAGAGCTTAAAACTCATCTTTCTAGCACATTTGATATGGAGGACTTGGGGAGTGCTAGATATATTCTTGGTATGGAACTCAACAAGGATCAGGCTCACAAAAATCTTTGGTTAAGTCAGAGTAAGTATGTTGACACCATTTTACAAAGATTTAAAATGCACGAATGTAAGCCAGTGAGTATTCCATTTCCAGTTGGTACTAAGTTGAGTTCAGACATGTGTCCTAAATCTAATGATGATATTTAAGAAATGGCTAATGTTCCTTATGCTAGTTGTTGGGATTATGGAAATATATGTACTGAGAGGGGAGGGGTGAATCAATACCTTTAAAACTTTTCAAGACTGAAAACTTTGTAAGCATAGATAACATTAACCGACTGAGTCCATTATATCTAACATTCATTCAAATATAACTGAAAATTAAATGCATCTAACCTAATCAATAATGAAAAAATGAAACTTCATACACTTAACACAAATGTTTTGGTATCACAGAAACTCTTGTTAGAAGGTAAAAACTATGGTGGGGATGACACCCGCAATGCTTCACTACTGCAGTAACAAAGTATGTCGGTTAAGGCTACAAGATTGTGATCACTTTTGGTGGTCTTACCCTGTTAAGAGTAGCAATAAGATCAACTAGATCTACCTAGTTAGAGGACTTTAGAAACACTATCAAGTGTGCACTCGGTTAAGAGATTTACAATAGAACTGTTAGGTTCACTCTGTTAAGAGATTTTGAATCTGCTACAATGGTTAAAGAGTAATAGTAAGATGCATATGTAATTAGAAACTCAAACTTGCCTAATTCAAATCTATGAAATACTATAAAGATATCACCTTGTAGTGATGTATATGTCCTTCTATTCTACTTGGTAGCCTTATGTATGTTCTGAAAAATTGAATGCTTCTATCAAATCCTTATGTTAAAACCTTGTCTGATCTTCTGATGTCCTGAGTGAGGCTACTCCTTGATGATATAATATCATAATGACATCTTTACAAATTTTATATTAATCTAACTTGACCTAATTAGGGTTTTACAATATCTTAGAAAACCTAAGATCAACGGTGAAAATAAATAACCTAGATCTACAATACATAGTAATCATCAACAATTTAATGATTACATCCATATTAAATTCTGTCTCAATCTTGGTAAATTATTTTTTGATCGGTGTGAACCATTTGCCTTGATGTTTGTGCCATTTCAAACCACTATGTCATTTCCTATTTTACTCGGTGATCACTGCATTCACCACTCAGTAATTAACTGGTGCTTAGTTCATATGAATGCTTGTGACCTCTGTGCTCGGTACTCGGTGATCATCTGGCTCAGTAAGAATGCTCGGTCAAAGCTATGTTCGGTTAACTTAAGTAACTTCCTTGTGTCCTACTTAGTGTATATGATCTTTATTTTGACCGACTGTCATGTTTGTCTCCTTTATCGACTGAATGAATGAATGATACTAATGACAATCATTAATGCTCAAAATAGGAGTAGCATTCTCCCCCTTTGGCATTAGTATCAAACTTTTATGTATATGTACCGACTACAAAAATTTGTACTTATCAAAAATATGAATCATATGTGAACTCCCCCTTTGTACACGCTCTTGGTGTGAAGTACATACAAGCATATATATACATATAATCTCCCCCTTGTTGGAATAGAGAGATAGGGTACTGAGTGGGGAGGGGTGAATCAGTGCCCACACAAACTTTTAACTTGAAAACTCAATCTGTAAACAGTAGTATACTAGTCTACCCAACTGAATCTATTCATTCAATTAACCTGTAAAGGTAAATTGCATGATAAACAAATAACAATTTAGTCACATAACACAAGTATTTTGGTTACACAGAAACCCTTGTTAGAAGGTAAAAACTGCGGTGGGATGACACCCACAAATTCTTCACTACTGCAAATAATAAAGTTTTCCTGTTAGGGCTACAAGTTGTGATCACTTCTGGTGATCTTCCCTTGTTAGGAGTAACAATAAGATCAGCTAGATCTACCTAGTTAAAGGATTTTAACAATACTACTTGAGTTTGTACTCGATTAAGAGATTTAAAAAGGACTGTTAGGTCTACTCTGTTAAGAGATTTTTGCTAACTCTGTTACAATGATTAGAGAATAACAGGATGTATCTGCAAATGACAACTTAACCTTGTCTAAAATAGATCTATTAAGTATTGGATAAATATCACCTTGATATGTGAAAATATTATCTCTGAATTGCTCGGTAGCCTTGTCTAATTCTGTCTAATCTGAATGTCTCTGTATTTTGCTCTTCTCTATTTGATAACTGATGTCTTGAAGTTGGCTTCTTGCTTCAAGATCTCATTTGCTTGTTCATACCATACATATCATCCCTATGTCAAAATGACATGAATTACAATTATATAGCATACTGCTATTGTCGCTTAACAAAATTAGGTTACAATATCTTAGGAAAAACCCTAAGATCTAAGGTGTAGAAAAATAACCTAGCTCTAGAAAATACATAGAGATCATCATCTCAATTAATGATTACATCTACAATAAATGATCCTCGATCTTGGTAAAATGTTTTATGATTTTTTTGTAACTGTCTGCATAGATAGATGTGCCAAAAATGATTACTATGCAATTTCCTGGATTGCTCAGTAAACACTATCAATACTGCTTTGTAGATACATTGGTGCTCGGTATCGGTATACACTGATGCTCGGTAAAACTACTCTGGTGCTCAGTTATAACTGTTGTCTTTATGTTCTCGGTACTGCCTTGAGATAACTTAGTGTGAAGTCTTATGTAGTTAACCGACTAGCATGTATAGCTTGTAGTACTTCTTTTTACCGACTAGATAGCATAGGTAACCGACTGATCATCTTTGATACTAATGATAACCTTAATGCTCAAATAGAGATAACAATCTCCCCCTTTGGCATTAGTATCAAAACCTTGAATGTATATAGACTTGATGTCTCAAAAATTGTTCTTACTTCACCATATATACATAAATACCAAAATTTCAAAAAAATTCTCAACCTCGGTGCATGCTCCCAGTAGTATGTAGTACACTTATCATATATTTACATAATTTGGCATATACATTAGTTTTCCCCCTTTTTGATATAAATGCCAAACTCCAAAGTATGTACTTATAGTTTATAAAAAATGTGCTGATGGGTTTTCTTCAAAGAATCCAAGAGGTTTACCCATTCCTCTTTCAAGTTGGTGAGAGCAATGTGCTCAAGACCAACTTGTGCATGCATGTCAAAGATATTTTCCAACATAGAAATCTCTGGTGTTGTAACAAGTGTTTGCGCTTTGACAATGTGTTTCTCAAAAAATTTCAAATAATGAAGCAGCTCGATTTGTAGCTTGGTGACTTGGTCACTTACCCTTTCTTCCTGCTTCCTCAGATCTGCTCTTAACCGCCTAAGATCTTGATCCTTCAGAATATGCTTAGCAAAAGGATCTAGATCAGTTAAGGCTACTTCTGCACTGGCTTGGATTTCAGTATCCAGCTGTTTAATTTTCTCACTGATCTCAACAGTGAAGGTCTCCATAGTGCAAAGCTTAATCAATATCTAACTAATTAACTGAGTAATAGATTGTATGTTAGTTATTACCTTAGATAATTTCACCTTGTTTATTGCCACTTCTTGGCTGATTTTCTCTGCAAGTTTATCTTGTATTTTTTATTCTGCACGTTCTTCAATTCTCTTCTCAGCTTCAATGTTAGGGGCATTGATTTCTTCTGCAAGGGTAGCAAGTTGGTCTATGACAGGTGTGTCTTCATTAATCCGTACCTCGGGCACAACCTGTTGTAAGATATCTCTTACATTTTCCAATATCTCTTTGCTCTTGCATTCCATCCTCAGCTTTTCTTGTGCTATTTTTCTTGTACATAACTCCCCATATTTTTTGAGTTCTTCAAGGCTTAGTTTCCTCGGGTCACAATCAGGTATAACTATGATTTCATCTAGTTTGACTCGCCCTTTTCCTTGTTTCTTCTCCTTCTTCGTCTTCTTCTCTGGCTCTTGATGTGAGCTCTTCATGAACTGTACTATTGCTTTATCCTCAACATTTTGTGTGTCTTGTCTGATTGACACTTTTTCCTCCTTTTTTTGCTCCTTGATAACTTGTGTGTCGGTTGACTGAGACAGAGCTTCTGATGTTGTGTTAGGTGGGGTAGCCTCAGTTGCTTTCGGGTCATCTTGGCCCTTTGTATCTACCTCTTTTGCTTCAGGCTCATTTGTTTATACAGGTGTTCTAGCTCCTTGTTCCCCTAATGTATCCATCAGTTCCTTGGGGTGTAAGCCTTCGGGTGGTTGCTTGGTTACAATTTCAACTGCTTCCATCAAAATAGGGAAGTCACCTAGTAATGATGTGATTGCTGGTTCAGTAAATGTACCTTCATCTTGTGTTTGGGATCCAGCATTATTTACATCTTCATCATCATCTCTATCATCAGGATCACCATTTGTGATGTCCTCAATGAGTATATCTAATGCATTGTTATCTATGATTTGGATCTCAACCTGATCCGGTGCATCCTGTGAAATAGTTAAGTCTTCGGTGGCATTTGTGGTATCAGGTACCTCAGTATTTGATATATCTATCTTATCTTGTTTCTGTGCTAGGTCTGCATCATCAATATGAATTCCTTTTCCCTTTGTTTTCAGCTTCTTTTGAGATGTTTTGGCTAATGCCATCTTTTCTGCTTCCTCTCAGGCTGTAACTATTGAAGTCCAAATGAGATGACCATTCTAATCTATGTCTGCTAGATTTTCATCCAGTATCTACAATGCCTAATTCTTTACTCTGAATCTCTTTGCATATTTACTCATACGTTCTTCAATCT
Source organism: Chamaecyparis obtusa (assembly GCA_027943335.1). Lineage (NCBI taxonomy): Eukaryota > Viridiplantae > Streptophyta > Pinopsida > Cupressales > Cupressaceae > Chamaecyparis > Chamaecyparis obtusa. Next base: position 83,729 of record BSBK01002250.1, on the reverse strand, counting down.
CAGGAACTGTCAATTGAGGTAAAGCTACAACTAGGGATTGTTCCCTCATTCTCTTCTCGGTGTCTAAGGCATAGGACCATTTTTGTGAAATTCTTTCTTCTAGTGCCTTAGGTAGACATTTGCCAAATTTAATGGGAACCCGTTTAAATTTAATCATCATCTGCATGATTGCCTCTTTGAGTTTATTCTGATCCTCCATTGATAGAAGCTCAAATCGGTTAATCTCAGGATCATTGAGTTCACCATTCTCAATTATATCTTTTGCTACCTCTTCAATTGACCTATTCTTATTACTAACAACTTTAAACTAATCATTATCATTTTCATCTTCTTCATCTATATCTTCCTTACTTCTAATCAACTTTCTTCTTTTCTTAGGTGCATCAGTAGTAGATTTATTACCTCTTTTTGTATATGTTTTTGTCGGTGATGCGGCCTTTGGTTTTGAAATCTTCACAACTCCTTTCTTCAGTGGTGGAGAGGTTGTAGTTTCTTATCTTGTTTGTGCCCTTGACTGCACTTCTAACTGCTTCTTCGGAGTTGGTGAAGGGGAAACCGTTGTAGAAACCAACACTTTATTTGACTCAGTTTCTTCACTGTCATGTGGTTTATCAGTTAACATCAATTGACCTTCGGTTGCTGCTTCAACCGGCATACTATCAGATGATCCATAATCATCTCCAAACTACTCCACAAGTTTCTTCATCATTTTTCTTGATTTATTTGTTATCTTACCGATAACCAGGCTTGTTTTTATTCTTGACTTGGCCTCCTCATATGTTTTGAACCTTTCTGCATTTACATCCTTGGGAGTAGCCAATAAAGCCTTAATTGATTTTGAGGCAAAATCAATATCTATCTCATATCCCATAGGAGCTAACCATTTTGTCCTAGGCTCCACAACCTTTATCAATGTGAAGTCGGTGTCCACAAGGAAACATATATCCTGCTCATAATCGTATACTAGTTCCCTGGGAATTCTGCTCTGAGAATTCATTCTACTCTTGAATTGTTCAAAATACTAATCTAAAACATTATTAAGATTGTTTCCCATACCTTTAGTAAAATCTAAAATTTGTGAGATCATAGGCTTGTCAGTTTACCACTCTATATGACCAACGGAAGGGAAAAATCGTTGCACATAAAAGAACATGCAAACTAGTAGGGATCCAAAATTACATGTGTTAGACTTCACTGACCAAATTGTCCTCATGTTCTCTTCAACTTGCTTCAACAAAATCTTGGCAAGGTCCAACTGATAACCTTTCTTAACCATTCGATATGCAATGTCAATGGCTCCACAAGACACACAATTCAGTGTGCTCAACTGATAAATCTTATAACCGATGACATGCGCTGCCAATTTTACTTCATGGTCTCTAATTGAATGTATCTTCAGTGCACATCTGTCCCATTCGGCTTCGGTGTTCTTCTCAATATCAGCTCTCGGTGCACTGCGAATTGCTTTCGCTTTATCTATAGTGGGATACCCGATAACATCATGAATCATTCTCTTGGTAATTTCTACTAGCCCATCCAACCATAATTTTCCATCATGAAACCTGCTCAGGACAACCCTAATCCATTCATTTTTAAATTCCCTCAGAAAATTTAGGGCATTCGTCAAATGAATAACCTCTACCAGTTTATGTTCAGATTTTAGTCTTCCATCTTCTTCGCATAGCTTCTGAAAATCTGCATACATGTCGAAATCACCTATTTCACCAATCTTGCAATGAATGTATGATCTTACATCTTCGACCAGCATAACCCTAGGTGGAATGCTTGAAAAAGCACCCATTTGATCGATTTGCAATGCAACTTCAGGAAAAAGTTTGTATCAGGGTTCATTGCAGGTTGCAGACACTATCAAATTTACTTCCTCCTCTCCTGCCAACCTAGATTTGTTTACTCTTGATGCGGACGCCAGTTTTCCAAATTAGGGTTTCAGTAAATATTTTGAATAAGCTCGGTAGTGACTGTATTTATGCGAAACTGCCAATGAAATCACTCGGAAGATTCTGAAAAAAACTCTTTAAACACTCTAAAAATCTGATGCTTGAAATCTCTCTAGAGGCTCTTGACTCTTTGAAATCGCATGTGAAAAAATGAACTAAGTTCATCAACTATTTACAACCTTTTTCAAATTCCCACTTAAAGTACTTGTAATAAATGCTCGACCTACTTCCATCTCGGTGACAACTTTCAACTCGATGATTACCACAAAACATCAACAGCTCGGTTAACACATACCTTTTTCACTCGGTTAATATTGATACTCGGTTAACCTTGCACAGTAGTCACTAACGGGTAATACCTTACTCGGTCTTGCATATAACGACTGTATGACTTTGATAGCTCAAAACTTATAAACCATAATGCATCTCTATTCATGCGGATTTGGTGTGTGCACATCAAATATAAGGAATTGTATGTAAAATATGATCAATCTGAAATATCAGTCCCATACATACCTTTTTCAACTTAAGTGGAGGTTCCAATGTCACCCAATCCAGTGGACGAGGTTTCACCGACTGTGTTGCTTGACTCAGCATTCTCATTAGATGCCTTTCTCCACATAGTGTTTCTTATCCTCATGATATCTGCCATTATGTTGCCACTCTCAAATATATGTCCTTCTTCTGGTGCTCAGTCTCTGCAATCCTTTCTTAGGTGACTGACTTTATGACAATGTAAGCATGCCATACCAATTCTTGTCCAGCTTCGAGATTGTCCAGCCCATCTCTTCCTCTTACAATTAGCTGTAATATGTCCATACCTTCCACATGTTGTGCAGTTAACCCGTGTGTTGTAATCCCAAGTGTAAGCATTACCTTGTCTCTTTGATTGATAAGGTTTGTTCCTTTGTTTTGGTGTCCAGACTTGCTTCATCTTTGCCTTACACTCTTGTGAAGTGTGTCCATGTTTATTGCAAGTATAACATATTTTATCCATGGTAGGATTGTTAGAAGTCTCATTCATCTTAGCTCTACATTCATATGCTTGATGTCTGAATTTACCACAATAATAACCATAACCATTAAACTTAGGAGTGACTTTAGGTTTACCTTGAGCTTTACTCCTGCAAACATTTGAAGTATGTCCTGGTTTGCCATAGTGATAGCATGTCAGCGTCTTATGTTTATGATCTTGATTGTTGTTCACCTGTTCAGCTTGTTTGGATGATTCTCCTTGTCTAGTGTAGCCTAATCCAGCTTTGCTTCCAAATCTTCTTTGATTAATCAAAAAATCATCAATCTTCTTAGAACTGTCTTCAGCTTTCTTTATCATTTCATTGTGTTGTAGCTGCATCTTTACTTCATTTCTCAATTTTTCATTTTCTTCCTTGAGTACTCCAATATCTTCAATTTTTCTTGACAACTCACCATTTACTCGGTTGATCTCCTAGTTTACAATCATCATTTGATTGGATATTTAAAAATGATGCTCGGTGAGTCTTTGTATCTCAGTTTCTTTTGCTTGAAGTTGTTCAGTCACCTGTCTTCGGTCTTCAACAACTAGATTCCTTCCTTGTTCAGCTTGTCTAGCATTGTTCATTACATCAATCATTCTCACCATCTGTGATTCTTGACCGATCTGCAGGGCTTTCACTTGTTCAGTCAAGTGAAGATTATTTTCAGATAAATTAGAGATTGCACTTTCAGAATCATCAGAAATACTTCCTGAACTAGATCCAATGTTATCAAATAAGTCATCAACCTCTTCTTCAAGGTAACTAGTCTCATTTTCTAGAATAGCCAGGTTCTTTCTCTAAACTAGTAACTTCTTCAATGCATCCTTAGCTTGTTTGTATTGCTCAATAAATATTTGCATCTGAATCTTCTGATTCTCTATAGTTTTGTCCAACTTATATCTCTCCATGGTTAGATCTTTACTCTTCAGTGGTTAAACCGTCCAATAAGAGATATGTGCTCTGATACCAATTGTTGGAATGGAGAGATAGGGTACTGCGAGGGGAGGGGTGAATCAGTGCCCACAAAATTTTTTAACTTGAAAACTCAATCTGCAAACAGTAGTATACTAGTCTACCCAACTGAATCTATTCATTCAATTAACTTGTAAAGGCAAATTGCATGAAAAACAAATAACAATTTAGTCACATAACACAAGTATTTTGGTTATGCAAAAACCCTTGTTAGAAGGTAAAAACCCTTGTTGTGATCACTTCTGGTGATCTTACCCTGTTAGGAGTAACAATAAGATCAACTAGATCTACCTAGTTAAAGGATTTTAACAACACTACTTGAGTGTGTACTCGGTTAAGAGATTTACAAAGGACTGTTAGGTCTACTCTGTTAAGAGATTTTTGCTAACTCTGTTACAATGATTAGAGAATAAAAGGATGTATCTGCAAATGAAAACTTAACCTTGTCTGAAACATATCTATTAAGTATTGGATAAATATCACCTTGATATGTGAAAATCTTATCTCTGAACTTCTCGGTAGCCTTATATGATTCTGTCTAGTCTAAATGTCTCTGTATTCTTCTCTTCTCTGTCTAATAACTGATGTCTTGAAGTTGGCTTCTTGCTTCAAGATCTCCTTCACTTGTTCATACCATATACATCATCCTTATGTCAAAATGACATGAATTACAATTATATAGCATACTGCTATTGCCGCTTAAAAAAATTAGGTTACAATATCTTAGGAAAAACCCTAAGATCTACGATGTAGAAAAATAACCTAGATCTAGAAAATACATAAAGATCATCATCTCAATTAATGATTACATCTACAATAAATGATCCTCGGTCTTGGTAAAACATTTTATGATTTTGTTGTAACCATCTGCATAGATAGATGTGCCAAAACTGATTACTATGTCATTTCCTGGATTGCTCGGTAAACACTATCAATACTGCTCAGTAGATACACTGGTGCTCGGTATCGATATACATTGATGCTTGGTAAAACTGCTCTGGTGCTCGGTTAGAACTATTGTCTTTTTGTTCTTGGTACTGCCTTGAGATAACTCGATGTGAAGGCTTATGTAGTGAACCGACTAGCATGTATAGCTTGTAGTACTTCCTTTTACCGACTAGATAGCATAGGTAACTGATTGATCATATTTGATACTAATGACAACCTTAATGCTCAAATAGAGATAACACCCCTTTTTGAAATTAATGCCAAAAATAATGTACTTACAACTTGTCAAAAATATTTTGATGGGTTTTCTTTAGTTTAGACAAGAGGTTTTCCCCATTCCTCCTTAAGGTTCTCAAGACCAATGTGCTCTAAACTGAACTGTGCATGCATGTCAAAAATATTTTCTAATACTGATATTTTTGGGGTGGAAACTAAGTCCTTTGCCTTATTCACATGTCTCTCCATTATCTTAAGATGGGGAAGCAACTCAACCTGAAGCTCGATTATCTGGTCGTTGATTGTATCCTCTTGCTTCCTTAAATCAATTCTTAACCGCTGAAATTCTTGAACTTTTGAAAAATGCTTATGAAACGCATTGGGCTTAGTTAAAGAATTATTTGCACTGGCTTTTATCTCTTCATCAAGTTTCTTGATCTTTTCATTAAGCTCGGTAGTGAAGTGGTCTATAGTGCATAACTTATACAAAATTTGTATTATCTGCTGAATAATATTGTCAATCTCAGTAATGACCTATGATAGCTTGACCTTATTGATTGCCACTTCCTGGCATATTTTCTCTGCTAGATTTTGTTGTATTTTTTCTTCTGCCAATTCTTCCATTCTCTTTTTTGCATCTACATCAAGGGCATTGATGTGTCCAGTTATAGTAGCAACTTGATCAATGATGGGAGTTGCCTCATCAACATTGATGTTGGGGACTACTTGCATCAAAATATCTCTAATTTCCTCAAAAAATTGTTTGCTTTTGATTTCTTTCCTTAACTTTGCCTGTAAAACCTTCCTTGTGCACAATTCACCATATCTTCTTAAGGATTCAAGGTCTAAAGTCCTAGGGTCACATTCAAGAATTTCAATAATTTCATCTAATGTGACAGGACCCTTAGCATGCTTCTTCTTTTTGTTTTTCTCTAGTGTGGGGGATTTGATGTAAGGCACTAGATCTTTGGTCTCCAAATTTGTCTTTTCCTAGCTCGGTAGACACATTCTCTTCCTTTTCTTGCCCAGCGACTGGTGTCTCGGTGTCTTGTCCTTGGGCATGTTGTTTGGTGTTTGTTGTAGCCAACTCTATAGGTGTATTCTTTTATGGTTCTTTGTTTTCAGCCTCTTTATTCTTAGGTTAATTTGTATCTTTTTGCTCTTCTGTACCTTGTCCCTCGGTTGTATCCTTTTGATGCTCCGGTGTAGAGCCTTCGGGTTTCATTTGTGTAGAAATCTCAATTGCTTGAACTAATATAGGTAAGTCACCTGGTATATCAACTGTTTCCGCCTCACTAGGTGCATTCTCCTCAGTTTTATTTGCAGCAATGTTGATGTCCTCATGATCATGTACATCATCAGAATCTGCATGTGTGATGTCCTCAATCAAAACATCATTTGTCCCAGTGGTTACTAGTTGCTCGGGAGATCTTGTTATTCTTCACTATATTTGGACGGGTAAAAGTCCATAGCATAAGCATCATTTGCTATTTCAATATCAGATATGTGTATTGGATCTTTGGTGGCTATGTCTGCATCATTTGAGTGAAGTCCTTTTCCTTTACTTTTGTCCTTCTTCTCGAGAATGATAGCCAGTGCAAGTTGATTAGCTTATGCCCTTGATTCCAAAATCTTATCCCATAGAAGTTTTCTATTTTCATCAACTGCCTCGAGATCTCCTGCAAAAATGCTTAGTGCTCTACCTTTCATAAAAAAATGTTTAGAGTACTGCTTCATCATTTCTTCTATCTCGGTAACAGATAAGGTATGCATCACCAAAATCAATGAGTGTTCCCTCATTTTCTTCTTTGTGTGTGGGGTGTATGTCCATCTTGCTGACACTTTCTCATATAAATCCTTAGGAACATACCTCGCAAACTCAATAGGTACTCTTTTAAATTTGATCATCATTTGTATGATAGCTTCCTCTATTTTCTCCTAATCCTCGGTGGTCATATATACATACCGATTTAACTTAGGGTGAGTTAGACTCCCTGTCTCCTTTATATTATTTACTAACTCATTTACCGACTGATTTTTATTTACTACAACCTTGAATTTACCTTGATCATCTTCATCAATATCATCCTTTGCTCTTATTAGCCTTCTCCTCTTTTTAGGTTTCTTGGTGGTGACTTGGGCACCTCTCTTTTTCTTCTAATATATTTTAGTGGGAGTTGGCCTTGCTATTTTTGCAATTCCTTTCTTCAGGGGTGGAGAAGCAATTGTTGAGGACCTTGTCCTTGCTCGTACAGGTATTTTTGCTTATTTCCTCTTCCATGTGGCCTTTACTAGTGCATCTTGAATATCCTTATCTTACTCAGTGTCCTCCTCATGTTCACTGTTTCCAATTAACAGTTGTTCCTTGGTTTCTTCTTCAACTGGATTAGTTGCTGATTCTTTTGCTTCTGCTTCATCATCTCCAAATTGTTTCACCAATGTGTTCATCATCTTCTTGGATTTTCTACTAACTTTCACTCCGACTAGATCCATTTTTATTGACTTAGCCTCTTCGTAGGTTCCGAACCTAATGGCTTTTGGATCTTTGGGCTTGGCCAACAGTGCCTTAATTGATCTAGAAGCTCGGTCAATGTCCAGTTCATAGCCCATTGAGGGTAACCAAGTAGTCCTTGGTTCTACTACCTTGATCAAAGTAGTGTCGGTATCCACTAAGAGACAAATATCTTCTTTATGTCTCTCTACCAGCTGAGCTGGTATTCTTCTTCTTTTGTGCATTCTATCCTTGAATTTTCCAAAATAGTCATCCATAATAGTAACAAAATTCTGACCTAGATTCTTAATAAACTCATTTATCTACATTATAATTGGTCAATTGACATCCTAGTCAACATTACTGACTGATGGAAATAAGTTTTGCAAGTAGAAAATTGTACATACCAGTAGAGAACCAAACTTACAAGTGTTAGTCTTCAATGTCCTAATGGTTCTCATGTTCTCCTCCAATTGTTTCAGTAGAAGCTCAGTGAGGTCAAATTGAAAACCCTTCTTAACAATCTTATAAGCAATGTCCACGGCTCCACAAGGTACATTGTTTGGCCTGCTCGATTGAAATATCTTGTAACCAACAACATAGGCTCCAAACCTTGTCTCCGGATCAACGATTGTGTTAACTCTCATACCTCTTCCATCCCATTATGCTCCTATAAGCTTCACGGTCTTAGTCCTCGGTGCACTCTTTATGGATTTAGCTTTATCGGTAGTAGGGTAACTGGTAACCACATGTATGATATCCTTTGTTATTTTAACCTGTTCATCTAGCCATAATTTACCTTCATGCACTCGACTAAGAATAACCCTAATCCACTATATCTTAAATTCCCTCGAGAAATATAGGGCATTCATTAATCCCTTCATCTCCAGGTGTTTGTGCTCATCCTTGAGATTTTCGTTCACACTTAGTTCCTGGTAAGTGGATTGAAGCTTGAAATCTTTGATTTCACCGATCTTATAATGAATGTATGCGTGAATATCTTGCACCAACAAAACCCTAGGTGGTATACTGGAAAATGTGCCCGCTTGATCAATTTGTGAGGCTATTTCAGGGTGCAACTTGTATTTTGGTTCATCATGGGTTGCAGATTTGATCAATGTGACCTTCTTGTCACTCTCAGACTTGGATTTCATGACCTTAGATGAAATCTGCCATTATTTCTCAAATTTAGGGCCTCACAAATATTTTAGTAAAACAACTCAGCAGCTGAAAAACTTACTTTAGGTCGTGATAAACTTTTTTAGGATCTCTTTAAATCTCTGTTAAACCCTCTGAAAATTCTTTGCTCAAATTGCTCAAGTCACTCTGGTTCTTCTCGTGATCACTGTGTAATGAAATGACTAAGTTCATCGCATATTTATACCAGAAATTTCTTTTCCCGCTCAAACTTTCACATTAAATGCTTTTATCTACCCCATTCAAGCGTCAACCCTAATAATTTCCTACCTTAAAAAACTTAGTTGAAATTAAGAAACTTTAAATAATATATTTTTTTATTAATTTGAGCTCAATGCAACTTCAAAGATGAAAGGATAATGCTCCTTTTTTTTAAAATTATTTTCTAATAAACCTAGTATAAATAATATAAATAGTTTCTTAACTTTGAAACAATAAATTAATAATTTCCTACCTTAAAAAAACTTAGTTGAAATTAAGAAATTTCTAAAAATATACATTTTTATGAATTTGAGCTCAATGCAACTTCAAAGATGAAAGGATAATGCTCATTTTTATTTTGAAGTTTTTTTCTAATAAACCTAGTATAAATAGTTTCTCAACTTTAAAACAATAAATTAATATACAATTGTAACTATTGAGATATGCTCAACTACCCTACCCCATTCAAGTGTCAACCCTAATAATTTCCTTAAGAAAACTTAGTTGAAATTAAGAAACTTAAAAAAAAAACATTTTTATTAAGAACTTGAAGCAACTTAAAAGACAAAAGGATAATGCTCTTTTATTTATTGAAATTATTTTCTAATAAACCTACATGGACATAAATACATTTCTAGGCTATTAATTTATGTTAATTCTAACATCCAATACATTTGTGCCACAACCATGCATATATTTGTGCTACACTAGCTTATATATACTTATATATATAATACGCCAAGAGTAATCCTTCTCAAGGCACCTATTGCACCTTGCAATTTAAAGAAAATAGGTGCCTCGAGAAGGATTACTCTCTGTGTGTGTGTGTGTGTGTGTGTGTGTGTGTGTGTGTGTGTGTGTGTGTAAGCTAGTAGCAATCGCAGTGCAACATAGAAGACATTTTACGATTTCTAATGTTTATGTATATGGCATTCATACTAAAATCAAATCAAATTGTTAGGGAAACAATTAAGTTTAATGTTGTAAAATTAAAAAAATAGTATATATATAGTTATAAATTATAAATTATTAAAATTATTTGAAATAGGGTAAGAGTTAGGGTTATTAGGACATTTTACCTTATGAGTTAGGGTTCGGGTAAGAGTTACAATTAGGGATAGGGTGAGAGTTAGGGTTAGTAGGATATTTTACCTTATGAGTTAGGGTTCGAGTAAGAGTTACAATTAGGGTTAGGGATAGGGGGAGAGTTAGGGTTAGTAGGACATTTTACCATATGCGTTAGGGTTCAGGTGAGAGATACAGTTAGGGTTAGGGTCAGGGATATGGTGAGATTAAGGATGTGGTTAGGGATATGATGTTAGGTTTACAGTTAGAGTTAGTATCATATTTAGTATAACATTAAGGTTTAAGATTAGGGCTAGGGTTACTAATACACTGAGGATTAATCATGGGTTAATGATGGGATGCAGAGTGTTGAGTTTGGATTAGTATTAGGGTTAAAATACTAGTTAAGGTTATTATGAAAAATAGGGTCAACAATCAAATTAGTAATATGATTTGGGGTTCATATGTAGTTTTTCTTGTAGGGTTAGTGATGGGTTATGGTTACGATTAGGGTTATGGTTTAACCTATTAAGGGTTAGTATAACCGTTATGGTTAGCATTTGACATATGGTAAACGAAAGGGTTATGGTTACAATTAGGGTTAAAATTTCACCTCAGGAGTAGTTTTATGTGAACAGTTACAATTATAGTTACAGTTAGTATCAAGATTATTGTGTCATACTAAGGTCGTGGTTTGAGTTAGGATGTTATGTTTATAGTTACATGGTGTATCATATTTAGAGTAACATTAAAGGTAAAGATTAGGGTAAGGGGTTAGGGTTAGTAATATGGTCAAGATTAGTAATAGTTATTGTTACATTTTGGATATTGTACATGTACGGTTAGGGTTAGGGTCAGTTTAAGGTCGTGTGCAGTGTTTGAATGTACGGTTTATAGTCAGTGTTGAGTCATATGTAGTGTTAGGTATACAGTTAGTATTAGGGTTTGTGTGAGAGTAAGATTATGGACATAGTTAGCGATGGGATCTAGGTTTTAGAGTTAGGATTAAATTATCATACTTGGTAATACATTTTTGGATGTTGTTTATAGTTTAACATGATAATTATCATTAGTATCACATTTAACGTTACCATTTAACGTACGATCAATGGTAGGGACATGGTAACAACTAACTTGAATGGTTACCATATATAAGTAATTATAATGTTAACGATAACATATTAGAGTTAGGGTTAGGGTTACGATTAGGGATGGTATTCTATGTTTACAGTTAAGATTATTATCATATTAAGGATTAGTATAATCGTCATGTTTACCATTTTACGTATGGTAATCGAGAGGGTTATGGTTACAATTAGTTTTTAATTTTAACCTTGGGAGTAGTATTAGTTTTGGACTTGCATCTCTCGCATTAAAGGTAAAGATTAGGGTAAGGGGCTAGGGTTAGTATTACGATTAGTAATATGGTCAAGATTACTAATAGTTACTGTTACATTTAGGCTATTGTACATGTAGGGTTAGGGTTAGGGTCAATTTAAGGTTGTGTGTAGTGTTAGGATGTACGGTTTATAGTCAAGGTTAAATCATATGTAGTGTTAGGTATATAGTTAGTATTAGGGTTTGTGTGAGAGTAAGATTATGGATGTAGTTAGCGATGGGATATAGGTTTTAGAGTTAGGATTAAAGTATCATAATTGGTAATATTTTTTTTTGATGTTGTTTACAGTTTAACATTATAATTATCATTAGTATCACGTATAACGTTACCATTTGACGTACGGTCAATGGTAGGGACATGGTAATAACCAATTGAACGGTTACCATATTACTGTAATTATAATGGTAACGATAATATATTAGAGGATTAGGGATAGGATTCTATGTTTACATTTAGGATTACTATCATATTAAGGATTAGTATAACCGTCATGTTTTGGACTTGCATCTCTTACATTAACGGTAAAGATTAGGGTAAGGGGTTAGGGTTGGTAATATGGTCATATAAGAGTAATACTTATTGTTATAGTTTTATTTTAGTTTTCATTTTAGATTTACTTTTAATAGTTTATTTTATATAGTTAAAGGTTTTGGTATAGTTGTTTAACATTGATTAGGGTTAGGTTAGAAGTAGAAATGAATAAGATGTCCTCTATAATTAATTCTTCACATTTATTCGGCACATCCATTGAAGGAATAAATATTAGAAATACAAAGTTCAACAAAACACGTTGCAAAATGTTGCAAGTATAGGGGTAATCATGATGGGAATAGCCAAAACTATTTATTTATTATCTTGTTCATGAAACTTACATAGATGAAAGGGGAAATAGAAGTCCCAATACAACTATTTAGATAATTAAGAAGTGTGAAAGCCAAGATACGAACGATCTAAATCAATAACATTTCTCCATAATGATGCAAGTACATCACATATTCTTCAACAATAAAGTTGGTATTGCGACCCTTATTTGTACAATGATCATGGTAGACTTATTTCATCATTGATGGAAATGCATCCACTTTTGTAGATGTCTCCCGCAGAACTTTCACAACATCTAACATCTGCATTATTTCTAGTTCATCAACATAGTCAATTGATAACGTTGTGTTCTCCACGGCTTTGATTATAGTTGTGCACGAGTCTATAATGATTCACGTACACTTGTTAAATTAAGTCTCAAAGACATCATTCGAGGCCACTGAAGCAGAGGGGCTCGCAACCATGATATTCGACTCTCTGTCAGAAGAAACCATAAGTGGAATGGTATCCTGCAAAGTTTTAAACAAACATCAATATATAGAATTAATCAGAATAACCATTTTGCATTGTCATTTTGAACTTTACATGTTACTAATAGTGGAATAATATATATTATTTTGTGCATTTTTTTAAATTTAAATTAACAAAAAGTCGGGTTTGGAAACATGATATAATTTATCTTATTACTACAAATTGAAGCAAAAGTGAACAATATTTCCAAATATGATATACTAATTTATCGCATAAGAGTAATTCAAAATAATTATGACACAAAGTAGGAGATTAATTAATAATGCAACATTTAATAGCAATACATCATTATAGTACATCATTGATTTTCAAGACACTGGAATCTAATTTCTTCTTCTTTTCTATTTGAAAGTTGTTTCCCACTTTTCATTTTTTCATAGCGGTCATATGTGAATGGTGGCATTATTCTCGAGCCTTCTAGAGACTTTACACGAGATACAGCTAAAAATGTCAATCTTGCTCTTTCTCTTGGGCCTATATCAACTGTGGCTTTGGAAAGAGTTAGTCCCTGATATTTATGAATTGTCAATGCCCATGCCAACCTTAATGACCTAACTGAAAGGTTCTACCCCTCTGTATTGGTGATATTGGAACTTTTTTGGATGACGGTCATCATATGGCATTCCAGAATAATTATCAAATTCAACAGTAACATAAGCAGGTGGTTCAGGTGGGGCGATTCCTGGTTTGTACACAATATTCTGGATTTATCCCAAGGCTCCATTGACAAGACCAACTTCAATCCATAGATTTGTAGTTAATATGACCCTTGAATCCTTACTGAACAATACCTCTAGATCAAGTTCTTCATTCGAGCAATCTTCAATTGTATTACCGTTCCTTGACTTAGTTACAAGGCTGCATGCGACAGGTTGCCTCAAAAAGAACAACATCCTCAAGTTATGGTTATGAACATTAGCATTTGTAGAGAACAAATGCACCGTCTTGTCAAACTCATCATTGGTTGCAGCATCTAACCTCACAGGGGTTCTCATCATAAGCAAGTTCCAATCATCTAAGTTTGGACTTGCATTTCTCACATTTGTGAGAAGCTAACGAAATCTTTTTTGGTGGATGTTTTCTCCATCTTGCCTAAATATTTTATCTTTAATGTAACTAGTGTTTTGAATTCTTGCCACAGTAACTTTTCCCGCATGTTGCTAGCATATGTCAATTTATCATTGACTAGAGGTAACTGACCAAGATCACCAACCAAAATAATAGATATACCTGAAATAAAGTCATAGAAATGATTTGAAGACTATCTATGAATATTACATGATTGTATTTATATATGAGTTATAATAATAAATATTATAGCACATAAATATCGTCATTAGAAAAAATGAAAGTATACTTGCAAAGCTTATGTCACCACTTTGTGGGAAGGCTTGTCTGAGTCGACAATCTATATTTTCCAGCAAGTTTTGACCAATGAAGCTCATTTCATCAATCAAAATATACCTGATATGGGTCATTTCTTCTTGCAAACTTGTAACATGGATGTTGACCAAAATGTTGAAAAACCTACAAATGGTTGCGGGTAATATATCATATTAAAAATTCATAATAATTTCCTGACTCTCATACATATGAACATATATTGTAAACATCATGTTATGTAGATATATATGATCAAATTACTTAAAACATACATGTATATTTCTTTGATGAGGATCATGTCTAAGATTCCATGCATGAATAATGGAATGAAAAATCTCTCGACACTTTTTCGTTCCTCCTCATTTGACCAGTCAATAGTGTCCATGTTCGGTGCTCCTTCGAGCCATAAGAAGCCATGCACATGAGGTGAACCCCTATGTTGCCACTCATATCTACACCAAAAACCTTTGACTTTCATACCTTTTTCAAGTATTTATTTCCTGAAAATTGTATGTCTTAAATGCATGTAATGTGCAACTATATGAGGATAGTCAATGACAGTCTGTTCTCTCCACTTCTGAGCCTCTCGTGGATTAGTTGGTGGTATTCTTGGCATCAACGCATGCAAATCAGGCCACTGCATATCCGTTGCATTTAAGGTGAAGAAAATTGTAGGAGTCCCAATTTGGTGAAGCGTGTCTATTAATTCTGCTTTACATTTAGACCAATACGATCTTGTGCCTCTTAGAGTTGTTGCAAATCTCATCAACCTATTTTCCAAATTATTACGTGGCATATTTTCCATATGTTTGCGTAGCTCATTGATGGTAACTGACATGTCTTAAAAACTCCTTTTTACAAATACAACAGATGAATGTTGTGCACAATGTCTCATTATCATGTTCATCATGAAATACCTAAACCTTGGATGTTTACCAAATCGATGATCCATATACCGCAACAAATGCTTAACAAATTCATGCATATGAATTCCCCTCATTCTTGGCTCTAACCAATCACATCTTCCATCAGGAAACAATGTTGGAAATGCCATATCTAACAATCCCAATCTGACGTATACATTAATGGGTGATGCACCTATAACTTGCCATTCAATTAATGCAGATGGAGTTGTCTCAGGATTGTTAACCCATGCTTGGATTAATTCCATTTCTCTTTGAGCATTAGGTGGTCTTGAAGCCATAGACGTTGTGTGTTGAATTACATTTCCTTCATCTATCTCCATGACTGGACCCACAAATATGACTTTGTTTGCATCAAAATCAAATTCCATGTGGACTGTCCTCAATCTGTTAAAAACATTCTGATCAGTATTTCTCGGCAAGTCATTGAGAGCAACTTCATTGATTCCAACATTTGCATAAAACTTGCCATGCTCTACTTTGTATTTCAATGCTCTATAAACACGATCTCTGTTTACAGTAAAGTTATAACGTGTACCGTGTTAATCCCTTCTACGAACAATAATAATAGGCAAATGCTCAATTATATGTGGCAAAGCTTTGGATACTTGTTCTACATGTTGAGGAAAACTTACAGTGTGTCCTTTATACTTATATTGACCACTAGTTGCATGTGTAACTTGCAGTATAGGGCTAGCACGTGCAATCAACATCTCTTCAACCTGAGTCAAATTTGCAAGCTCTTCTGGTTGAGAGCCAAAGTCCATATTGTTTGAAGATGAAAACATATAAGTTCCTTGTTCTTGCCTACACCTGTTGCATATAGGACCTTCACAGGTGCGATATACTTTCATTGCAAGATATGATTCTTGACAAACATAATACATATTAGGAGTCTTTAAACTATCTATCTAATGTCTAAACTGCATTTGGAATCTTCTAAATTTAGTTTCAACCATACTATTTGGGTTTGGCATGTTGTCCACAGTACCTTCCACACCAACATTCATTTCTATTTGTTTTCCATGTTGTGGCGTTTGTAGAACACGTTCTATGGATGCAGAGTCTTCATTTTCAACATCCAATTGAATGTTTACATTAGTTGGATTGTTATATCTGTGACTTGGTTCGGGATCATCTTAAATCCCTTGACGTCCTTCATTTTGAAGCCTTTGATCAAAAGTTCATTGATGGTTGTTTCTTTTAACACTTGTTTCATCTCAATTTTCATTTTCTAATTGTTTGATTGTTACTTCTGCCCTTCTACTAATTCTTTGTCTATCAACTTCATTACATCTTATTCTATGTTGTTCTCTTTGACTTTCTGTCAATTGTTCTTGCTAACGTCTACAAGACTCTCTTCTATATTGTCTTTGATATTCTCTTCTTGCCTCCTCTGATTCAAAGTTCAACCTTGGTCTCACCATATCTACTATAAAAAATGTAAAATTAGTGACCTAATCAAACTTTATATTATATATATGTAACAACATTGTAATATTTAGAAAGAATGAATGTTACTTGTCAATTAATATATATTTTTTATATATAGAATTGAAAGGCACATGTCAATTTATAATACATAGCAATTTAGTTTTTATAATTTTTGTACATTGTTTAAATACATATTTATACATATAGAACACGAATTAGGAAAATAAATTAGACAATAACAACACTTTTGAGTGAAGAAATGATAAGAATTACAGATACATGGAGAAAATGAGAGCCAAGGTATTGTGAGAATAACAAAATGAATATTTTATAACAATAATGGATATATAATGATAATTGAAATGATCTAAAGGGCCATTTTGTGAAAACATGAGAATACATGATCTCTTATTTGGAATAGTAAACAATGAAACCCAAAAAATATGTGATCCCATTTTCAGAGGTAGTGGATCTCAAACCAAAAATTAATTGTGAACTCTTCAATTCCATTGTGTTTGCCTCCATCTTCCTCTAACCCATTCTTTCTTTGGTCGTAAGTGGGCGCGTGAATATGGTTTTAGAGTATGAGAGTCAAGAAAATACAATTCAAAGAACTCTTCAAGACTAAGTGGCGAAACAAATCTATCAACAGTCACACCCGACCACCAACAATCATTGTCTAGAACTTCAACTGCAAAGCCAGGAGGTACATATCGAGGCAAACTAATGACAGGTGGAATAGGTCTCATATAGTCTATAAATACTTCCTCGACGAGGGGCTCTCGAGCTCATTCGTCGATTACGAAGTGGTCATATTTCACAGAAAATTTTGGCATATCAGAATTGTTTACAATGCTTATAATAGTTCCTTCAAACCATGCCCCTTCAAATCCCTCCTCATCACAGCTAACTTCTACCTTCATTCCCACATTAAACTCCATTTGTATGCCTAATTTATGATTACAAAAAAAAACCATTTCAATTTATAGTTAAAAAGATATAATACAACCATAATATAATTATAATTAACAAATTCAATTTCATTAAATCAATTTCCAAATCTAATTTTTAAATGAAATTATGTAAATGTAATTTTAAACAACATCTAATTATATCAATAATATTAATTTCATTAATACAATTAACAAAATCAATTTCAGTAAATCTAATTTTAAACATTAGGAGCCCTAAATATGGCGACATTGTCATCCACAGTAAAAATAAATGTTATATTTAAAATTAAGTATTAAAATAGCAACAAAATGAATCTAATATTGATTTCATTAATACAATTAACAAAATCAATTTCATTAAATCAATTACTAAATCTAATTTTAAACATTACGAGACCTTAAACATTCATATTATAAACATGTATACAAATATGGCGGCATTGTCATCCATATTAAAAGTAAATGTGATATTTAAAATTAAGTATTAAAATATGTACGAAAATGAATCTAATAATTTAAAAATATGGCAACATTGCCATTCATATTAAAAGGAAAACTAATATTTTAAACTAAGTATACTAATAAATTAAAATTTAAAATAAAATCCCTAAAATAATTTATATAAAAACTAAATCTAATAAATCTAATATTCTAAATCTTGTTGTCACCTACAAAAGATCAAATCAAATGAGAAGAATGAAATGAGGAGACGCTCTTTTATAAATCCAGAGTATCTCCTCATAATCCCAAAAGATGGCTCTCCAAATTCCTATAAAAAAAACCTAAAAACTCTCAAAAAAGCTCGTAATTGAGCATT
Organism: Chamaecyparis obtusa; assembly: GCA_027943335.1. Classification (NCBI taxonomy): domain Eukaryota; kingdom Viridiplantae; phylum Streptophyta; class Pinopsida; order Cupressales; family Cupressaceae; genus Chamaecyparis; species Chamaecyparis obtusa. The sequence continues at coordinate 65,403 of BSBK01002250.1, read as the reverse complement.
CAAATAAAAAATAGTATATAATAACATGCTAATGTCATTAGGCATTTGCACAAAAAAAATTAAAAAAATTTGATTAGGGGACGACACCACCACCCCCCATCCCCCTACCTTTTATGGTAGGCGACAACAGCCTACCCACCGGCAACATACGTTGCACAGTGGGGGCTGATGTTCCCGCCATGTGGGGCTGCCCAGTTGGCAGGGGCCTCTGGTTTCCCCACCGGCATGGGGATTCCGTGGCAGGTCCCACGGAGGGACCCCCACCCCCAATGCTTTATGCATTTTTAAAATATTAAATTTCTTTTTTGTTTGTATCCTCACTTGTGCTACAGTTATATAGGACACCTATCGGCATAACAAGTTATAGACTTGCACCAAAAAAATCAGAATTGATATATCACATTAAATGACAATATTCATTGAGAATAATAATAAAAGTTCATATTACAAACACTTGCTACATATTTTGAAAGATTTTAAGCATTTCACTTAAGAAATTGTAAATCTTCTCTCCTCATATCACCCACTTCTTCAACTTTCCAATAAGTGAGCATTACATAGCTTAACCTGCTTAGTGTCCTTTCTACATCTAACCACCTCTTGATTAATTTCTTTAAATTTCTGCAAAATTTATAATGGAAGTTTGAGTTCACTACAAAAATACTAAACATGAATTAAATGGATGATCTCCTTGTCCACCAACCACCAACACATGTAATGAATGTATAATAAATTTATAATAAATGTAAAAATAGAACAATATTTTTAATACATTTCAAATCATAAAAAATGAAGAAATTTATATTATAATTAATTCAATTGTGAGTCAGATCATACTTAATGATTCTATTAGCTCTCTTCACTTTGACATTAGATCACAAAGTGTGATCGCAATTGGTGAAAAAAATTTAGCACTGAAAATAAAAGAAAATATGAGTACATATAACATTAGGATGAACTCAAGGCCGAAGGCTTGGAGATTACTAGGAAAGGTATAATGTTATTTCAAATATATATTTTGGAGATGATATTTCTATTAAAAATCAAATATCACATATTTAAGTTTATAATTTTGTAAGAAAAAAATATTGATTTCTTTTTAATTTAAGTTTACAAACAGAATTTGAATTAGATATCTAAACCATATGATAATTCAAACATCCATTTTTTATTTCTATATCCCAAAGTGATTTTGTCTCATTATTCTTTTAACCCGCATTATTCTGCATAAGGTTTACAAGTTAAATGTTGAAAAGAATTTGAAAGACAATGTAGCAATCAAAATTATGTAGGATATAAGAAAGTATAATGCGCTTAACCCTCACAAGTATTTATTATCTACCATTCACCCAAAATTTCAAGACCCCATACAAATACAGACTGCACCCATATCCATGTTGTCCATGTTTAAATACAATGTATAGTGGATAAGATTTCTGCTTTGAAAAAAAGTAAATTACATTTAAAAGTTATCAAATTTAGATCAAATGTGTTTTTTCCTTTGAAAACATAAAAAAATATTCTATTTAAAACTTATAAATTCTAATAATAATAAAGAAAATTAAATTGTTTTTTAAAAAATAAAATTTAAAACTTATCAAATCTAACAATAATAAAGAAAATCAAATGTTTTTTTTTTGGACAAATTCCTTCTAATGTAGGAGTAGTAATAATAATAAGTGCTGAGAAATGAATAAATAAATTGATCATACTGCACAACCTACTCACATTTGACGGAGGCAGAGAGGAGAAAGGAATGTGAGAATTGGTATGAAAGTTGTTCATCTGTAGATTTCTATGGGAGGCCAACTAAAAACTAAAATTTCACACCCAATTCAGAACTCACGGTTAAAAATGAAAAAAGAGGCACTATTTATGGAGAAATTAGGATCTTTTAATTCATTTGGAAAAATGTCAAATTTAGAAAGCCATTGAATTGCTGCACAACCATAGAGAAATCTTCAATGCAGCTGCAGACTTTCACAGTAAGAGCTTTCACTATATGGAATGCTTGCTTCCTTTAGTACAATTACGCCTTGCAGGACAGAATGGTGTGATACTATTATTGCTACAATCTTATTTTGCAGGAAGTAAAGCAGCAGTTTAATTGCCTAAAGCAATAAAAAATAAAAACTACCAAAGCTGAAAACAAAACAAAAAGTGTATTAACTCAAAGATCAACTCATTAACATGAATATTTACACCATTTTCTTATTGGTCGCTGTTTTTGAGAAAAAAATCGTTTCCAAGATTATAGATTTGAGTTTCATATGTTTTTTTCTCCGAAGGAGACTTCCAATAAGATTTAGGGTAATTTAAAAAATATTTTTATGTGCGCTCGAGCCAAATATGGTTCAAATTTGTAAACCACATCAAAAATCTGATAAGGATGCTTAGTTAAAAGGTAAGACTGAAAATATACAAAGGAAATATGAGATTTATATGGTTGTTACTTGTTAGTTGGAGAACTATATTCACTTTTCACCGACTTCTCTGTAAATGTATAACTAACTTTAGAACATTCAATCTATGATTTTAAGATACCGTTTTAATACAATTCCACCACCAAAAATTCAATACTTCCTCTACTGAGAGCCATCCCCAGTATGCATGTAAGACCGTAGCTATTTTTATCTACTCTGTTTTGTTATGCTTTGCTTCTGGATTATACTGTGTAATATTCTGATTGCATCAATCCGTGATCCATCATTGGGTTGAGAGCGATGCAATTAAAATACTGCACAGTATAATCCAGAAGCAAAGCATAAAGACAATAGACTGGAAATCTACTCTTTTATTTTCTGTTTTGACTATCCATAATATCTTGCTCTCTAGGAGAGATCTATAGTATATACAAGGAAGAAAATCACGAACTGTATGAAATTTAATTGCATTTTTTTTCTCACAGTGCATATCTATATAGTATATTTATTCCATCAAAAGGAAGTCAAGCAAAAACACCATATGGACATTTATAATTCAAAACAGACAGGAAGAATTGTAATTTCTGAACACGAAATGAACTGCTCAGCATTTCTTTCATTGATGCAGATTTGAACAGAAAAAGATTTGAGATAAACCAAGAATTAAACAGAGTATTGCTTTAAGCAAATTAACTTATCGAAATTTATCAAGATCCATAACTCTCTTGTAAGAACAATCCTCACTTTCCCTGGAAAAGGGCGAGTAGCTCAGTGCAGAGCAGCAAATCATGCTGATTGGAGGTCCTACATTGGAATCTCAAATGGTGCACAAAAAATAATCATTATACTCTACAACAACGACCACAACAGTTGTTGAAGAAAGATGAGGCTGAAGGTGTTGAAGGGATACCAGCAAATCCATGCAAACACAACTGTCCAGGAGTAAGGTCAAATAGTGAAGTTACTTCCAGTCTTAACGTGCATGCCCTTCCAGAGAACTAAGTATGTGGGGAAGCAGCAGGGAGCATATCGCTTTTACAACTTCATCTGTGAGACCCACCACAACCTCACCTCCTTTGAACACCAAACCCTTAGATGCTATTATTTCTCTTAAAGCAGAATGCCATTCAACCCAATCCTCATCAGATATCCCCAACTCTTTCTATGCTTGATTGTCTACTACAAATTCAGAGAAGGAATTTGGCAATAACATGAAGAACAGGGGTAGTATTTTCATGTGGGGATTTTTACCAGGAGCAAAGTGGAAAGTTCCATCAAGCATTGGCCACCTTGAGTCAATAAAATGCTTGGAGGCCAGTACTGTAATTCTGCATTTCTCAACAACTTCAAAAATTTGAGCAGGAGACTTTTCAGCTAGTGGCAAGCTGAAAATAAATAAATAAATTGATTCTACTGCAACCAGCTTCTCATATTTGATAGAGGCAAAGAGGAGAAAAGATGATGCAGGAGCATCATTCTACTTACAAGAATCAATTATTCCAAGTCATCGGCATGGGAATAGTCGGTTTTGGCAACGGTCAAAAAAAGAAACAGTGGGAGAAAATAGAAAAAAGAAATGAATTGAAATTGATTTTCAGTGGAGGGAAAGATGGATCAGTTACGAATTGGTTGCTGGCAACACCCAAAGGAAACAAACATCCCGCTGGAGGCTGTAAGATCGTAAGATTACAGACAAAAAGACAGATACGATCGTAGGGCAGGAAATGGGTAAAAAGAGCTCTGTTTTGAGAGCAAAAAAAAAAATTGAAATTCAAAGGGGAGAACGCAAAAGATTTAAAGGGAGAATTTGATACTGATTTTTTGCAGATTTCTGGAGAGATCGTTTGGGTGGAAGGTGTTGCTGCCGTGGGAAGATTGCAGTCATAAGAGAATCGCCAATTGGAAGTAAAGAGCGCTAGTGCTGACTTGGAAAGAAGGTCATAGCCTACATTGGATGAATAAGATTTACACTGATTCTTTGTATTTTCTTCCCTATTTTGCAGAAAATAAATTGAGCAACCATTATGGGTTGCCTACAAGGCCAACTATTGAATAACAGATTTAGTGTTGTGACTGTTCAACTGTTTTTGCCCTGTTTCAAATCAGATTTTCATTTGAAATTCCTTTCACATTTCTATACCTGCTGTCCCTGAATTTGTTCTGCATTTGTATTCAACTTCCTGTCGCCGTTGTTCGTAATATTTTACAGTTAGTTTGTAGCAGCCTCCATTCATAGAATAAAGTTTGCATTTTTGTCTGGAAGTCGTTTCACAACAATTTGGTATCAGAGCATGAGTATGTGAGGAGTAATCCCATCATTTGGCATCAAAGCCTAAAAGGTCTGGGAAGGGGAAGTCAGCTATGCTCATAGGATTTTGGACAAGTATGTGTACTAAAGTTTTGACGGTTCACATGAGGAACTTGGGTACAAGAAGAGTACCCAAGTAGACATGAGGAAAAGGAGAGGACCCTCAAGCGAGGAATCAAGAAGACAAGAAGAGTATATGATAGAAAGATGCAGCAACATGCTAAGAAACAAATCCCCAAGACAAAAGACAAAATGAAGAAAGATTCAGAATTGGATAGAGAAATAGCAGAGTTGAGAAGGGATCTAAAGAGGTGTAAGCTCTTGGTACAGCAATGATTACAGGAAAGAAACCAGAAATACGGTTGGTGTTGACCATTGGAAAAGAAGTCGAAGTGGTCTGTAAAGATAATTGTTATAAAAAGACAAAGGCAAAGGATGGCTGTCTTGAAAAGAGAAGATTCAAAGTATGAGAGAAACCCACAGAGGTTTAGACAGCAATGAGTTGCCAAGCGAGCAACATGCATTAGAAGAGGTGAAGGAAACTCTCATTGTGGAGTACAAGAGGAGAGACGAGAAAGAATGGGGAGAGGAAGAAATGTAGAAAGAAGCACTCAAAGGAAGAAGTAAGGAAGAGAGGAGGGTGTCCACAAAGGAGGCACTCAAAGAGACTTTGCGGTCTTTTGTTTTATTTGCTAATGTTGTGTTTGAATACGTATATGCAGATCTAAAAAATCTTATGAGGAAGGTCAAGAACAAGACCTTGGAGTTGGCAAGAGAAGGGGCAAGTAGAGCACCCATAAACAATGATGAAGGTGAGAAAGAGAGGAGACAACTTGCAGCAGTTAATGAAGAGCATATACAGAAACAGTTTGCAGCAGTACATTGCAAAGTACCTAAAATTGAAGACGAGGATGATGATGAAGCCTTTCAGCAAGGTCAAGAAGATGTTGAAGATGCCCTAGAGTTGCATGATGCCTTAAAAGATGTTGCAAATGAAGGAAAAGAGGCCTACAAAAATGAAGTCAAGGATGGAAGCAAATCTGGACAACAGACTATTGCACAGGTAAATAGAAGTAAAAATGCTGATTTCGGTTATGTATGTAGAAAGAAGAATGTAGATATACAAGTTAATAAGGAGAAAAGAAAATTGGAGAGTCATGAATATAAAGTACCAAGTTGGCTTAAGAAACCAGTTGTTGAGAAGCAGCAGATAAAGTGTAAACAAAGAGGTAGCTTCTGATGGAGTTTCTAGCAGCAAACAAGTTCAAAGCATGAAAGATATGACCAAGTTAAAAAAAACAAGAATATAGGGCAAGTTGTCAAGAAAAGAAGCATAAAAGAGATGCGTTTAGGCAAAAATCACTAAATAAAATAGGGAGAACAAGTGCAGCAATAAATAGACATCAGCCTAAAGCTAAGGGAAACAAAGTGTGGATAAGGAAACACCTCAAGCATCCTGGCCTGGATCCGGAAGCGGACGCGTTCTGATGTGGATGCGGATTTTGGTGCCCTGTGGATGCGCACAGGAAGCACATCCTGGGCACCCGGATGCTTTGTGGATGCGTAACACAGAGCATCCACAGAGCATCCAGGTGCCTAGGATGCACTTCTTGCGTGCATCCACAGGGCACCCATGAGCTTCCACAAGCATCCGCGGGCCCAGCATCAAAACTGACACTTTTTTTGATAAAAAACAATTAAAGCACATTAAAACATGTGCTTAATAACATTTTTAATCTAAACAAAAAACATGTGCTTAATAACCATTAATCTTTTTTTTAATATTCTGATTCGGATTCCAGTGAGCTATTACATGGAGCTTGTTTCCTTTATATTTATAGCTATCAAGTGAACTTATCAGTTTAATATTTTTGTCTTTGTATCACAATGTAAATATGGACTTGTCTAATGGTAGTAGTATCTCTGTGCTAACAGTAACCTTGTAATCGTTCAAATACAACAATCTCAGATTTTGATTACTCAGCTCTTATGTACTATCCTTAATAATATTATATATATTTATATATATATATATATATATATATATACACGCATCCGCATCCCCTAAAAAAAAAATTCACACATCCGCATCCGAATCCGCACCCGAATTGGTAACTTAGGGAAACACTTCAAGAGAATGTAAGATGTGAAGAAAAGATTGAAGAGTTACATTGCAACAAGGTAGTTTAGGGCAAGAAGCTAAAAATTATGAAGAAGAGTTCAAGAAAAGAGAAGAAGCATTGTTACACCATGAAGAAGACATAATAGTAGAAGATGGAAAGGAAAATGATGGTCAGGAGCATGCAGGAGAATTTGGAAAGAAAAAAAGAGATGATGAAGAAACAAAAGTATTGATTGGTGAAATGCCACAGAAGAAGAAGATTGGAATAATTTTGAGAGCAGCTTGGAAGAAGCTTGAGGAGAACACATGCAAGGTGAAAGGTAAGCAAGTTGAGTTGAATGGTTTAAAGAATGATGTTTTTGAATCTTTGAATGAAGTTCTTGAAAGGAAGAGTTTAAAAGAAAAAGATGAAAAAGATGAGGAAATGAATAGTGACAATGACATGTATGAATGGAAGAAAGAGTTATGGAGGCTTGTAGATGAAAAAGATATAAGAAGGAGAAGAGACTAATAAAAGAGGAAAGCAAACAAAACTAGATTGAGAAATTCAAAATGCACAAATACAAGTATAGAGCACATCCAGAGGCAGAGTTGGACAAGGGTAATAATGCGCAAGACTGGACATCAAAAGCAGGGTATGACGAAGGCTTGAAGAGTGAAAAAGAAAAAGAAGATGCAGAAGCAAATTTTGGTGCAGCAGTGACTAAACACACAAAACGCAAAGAAATATATGACAAAGAAACTACAGAGAAGAGATTGGATACAACAAATAATAACAATGAGGAAGATTTGTGAGCACAATTTTCTGCAATAGAACTGGAGTGGATGGAGAAGCTTGAAGGTAAAGACAAATGAGACAATGAAGGACATAGAAAATAAGATTGCAGCTACTGATAAATAAGTTAATGCAGTAATACAGGGAGAGGTATATTTGTTGGTATTTCACGAGGACATTATTTTGCAGTCATTTGACAAGCTGAATATTGAGAAATCTGAAACAAAATGTGAAGTAGCGTATACAGATTTTGGTAAGGCCATTGTGAGTAAGGCCATTGTGAGTTATGATGTGAATGGTGAAGTTGAGAATGATTTGTTGTTGAAGAAGTTAGCTACCGGAGAAGCATGGTTGGACCGTCACTTGGAACAAATAACTGCTAAAGTTGTAGGATGTGAAAACTAAGTGCAGATTTATATAAAGCTGTGAAAGATTTTGAAGGAAGATAGATGGACAAGGTAAATAAGTTTGAAGATGTGAAAATCTCTAATTTCCATATAATAGTTTGTATTGATAAGCGGGCAAGCAGATTTTGGAGAAGAACAACATACGGTGAGTGTAAATCTATGTATCCAGCAAAGTCAATTGCACAACAATGTTGGAGAAGCATGATAGTTGTTGATTGTTACTCCCACGTGCAAGAGCACATGCTTTCTTTAGTCTCCTTGGGAGTTTGATGCAGGAGCATTGTTCCACTTACAAGAATCACTTATTCCAAGTCATTGGTATGGGAATAGTTGGTTTTGGCAACAGTGAAAAAAAGAAACGGTGGGAGAAAACAGAAAGAAAAAAAGAATTGAAATTGACTTTCATTGGAGAGAAAGAAAGACCAGTTAGGAATCAGTTGCCAGCAACACCCAAAGGAAACAAACAACCTGCTGGAGGCTATAAGGTTGTGAGATTATAGACAAAAAGACAAATACCATGGTAGGGCAGAGGAGACGGGTAAAAAGAGCTCTGGTTTGAGAGCAGAAAAAAAAAATTCAAAAGGGAGAATACAGAAGATTCAAAGGGAGAATTTGATTCTGATTTTTTGCAGTTTTCTGGAGAGACCATTTGGGTGGAAGGTGTTGCTGTCTTGGGAAGATTGCAGTCATAAGAGAATCACCAATTGGAAGGAAGAAGTGCTGGCTTGGAAAGAAGTTCTCATAGCCTACATTCGATGAATAAGATTGACACTGATTCTTTGTATTTTCTTCCCTATTTTGCGGAGAATAAATTGAACAATCATTGTGGGTTGCCTACAAGTCCAAATATTGAATAACAGATTTAGTGTTGTGACTGTTCAACTGTTTTTGCCCTGTTTCAAATCAGATTTTCATTTGAAATTCCTGTCACATTTCTATACCTGCTGCCACTGAATTTAATCTGCATTTGTATTCAACTTCCTGTCGCCGTTGTTCGTAATATTTTACTGCTAGTTTGCAATGGCCTCTATCTGTAGAATAAAGTTTGCATTGTTTTTGTTTGGAAGTCATCTCCCATCAATTTGGTATTAGAGCATGAGAGTATGTGAGGACTGAGGAGCGATCCTGTCAAAAGAGTGTCAGAATTGGATATGGAAGCTGTTCCATTCTAATGTTTTAATCTGTGTTGAAAATAAGTCACACAGGAATCAATGATGGATTGACCACAAGAGAACCAATAACACAATAATAAAACACTTTAACAAATAAAAGACCATAGATTCCAATGTTGGAAAAATTAAGGTTTACAAAGGCATGATCAATGTGTTTCAGATGAAGGAAAGTGCACAAAAATGTGTACATCATCAAGATTCTTCTCACAATGACAATGTGAAGGAATGTTTACTTTAAGAAAATTGCACAAATCATATTGGAGGTTGGAGGAAATGGAGGCAGGAGGACATCTTTCATCTCGAGTTAGCTTCTCACTTACAGATGATATATGGCATGAAAAACAACACTAGTCTTATCTTATTGTTTGGATCCCTTTATGGAGCAAGGGGGGATAGCAGTTTATTTGGTTTGCACATTTTTGAGTTTGTTTTGATATGTAGACGTGGTGAGTGGTACCTATGGACCATTGAGTTTGCTTGTGAATATTAGAATTTGTTTCAATTCACAAGTATTGTTGCATAATCAGGACATTTGCCTGGACATTGAGCAGTTTGGGATGTTCTAAAGAGGTTTAGTGATTAGAAAGGACAATTGCCTGGACATGAGCAGTTTGGGGTGTTCTATGGAGATATGATGGAGATGCTTCTACAGATTTCCAGTTGGATTGCTGTGGTCAAATCAATATTGTTTTTCTTTCTTTCTTGAAACATAAACTTTAAGGGGCAGTGCTGGTAAAACTAAGGCTTACATTTATAATAAAGTCACTTTAGTGACTTAAGATTAGATCTAATAAATTAGTTTAATAAATAATTAGTTGGGAAGTTACATTTCGCAAGTTAGTTGGTTATGAGAAACAAAGGCTTTATAAGCCATTCATTTGTAATGCTGTATGGGAGAGTTTAGATTCTTAAGTGAAATATTCACTTCGAATACACAACTTTCTCTGTCCACATTTTTTGACTGTAGCACGAATAAATTGTAAAATTGGTACAACCCCATTTTCTAAAGCATCGCACCTACCAGGATCTCTTGATTTATTTAAGAAGATATCAAATTGAAAAACTTATCTTTAATGCAGCTGCAAACTCTTGCAGTAAACTTTTCACAGTAAAGTTTTCAGTTTACAATTATGGCTGGGCTCTGATATCAGTGTCAGGCCAAAAATGAAGTTGAGGACAGAAAGGTATTAGGCACTGATATAACTAATGGAAAAATAAAGATGTGCATTCTTATTTTATAGGCAGTAAAAAAAATTGTTTAAAAATAAAATTACCTAAGCTGAAAACAAAACTAAATATGTGACTCAAAAGATTCACTCACTAATATGAATATTTCCACCATTTTCTTACTCGCAGATTAAATGACCTTTTTAAAAAAAAGCTGTGTCCAAGTTATATATTTGCACTCTTTCCAAGATTATATATTTGAGCATCATATGTTTTCTTCTCCAAGAGAGACTTTAGATAAGATTTAGGCCAATTTAAAATATATTGTAATGTGCAATCAAGCCATATAGGGTTCAACCACATCAAGCATCTGGTAAAGATGCTTAGTTAAAGTAGGACTGAAAACATGCAAGGAAATATAAGATTTATATAGTTTATTTGTAGAACTATATTCATTTTTCACCCATTTCTCTGTAAATCTATAACTAACTTTGGAACATTCAATCTATGATTTTAAGATACTCTTTTTAATACACTTCTAACTTTGGAACATTCAATCTATGATTTTAAGATACTCTTTTTAAAACATTTCTACCACCAGAATTTCAATAGTTTCATTACTGAGAGATATCCGGATTATGCCTGTAAGACCATTGGATAACTAATTTTATCTATCTTCTCTATTTTGACCCTCCATATCTATTCCAGGAAGAAAATAAGAATAAAATGAGTGCAACAATGTGAAGTTTAATATGTCCCATATGATGTACAAAATACTTACACCCTAGTTTTTGGTTAAACTATTTTTCAGAAATAATGCAGGTATAGAATATTGAAATCACCCATAAAATGAAAGTCAAACAAGCAGAATAGTAACATATTCAATTCGAAACAGAAAGAGAGAATTGTAATCTTGAAGCTCAAACGAAATTGCTCACCTTTTCTTTTATTGTTGCAGATTTGAGTGTTGAGAAACAGCATTTCAGTTGAAGCCAATGAAATTATTTATCATTCTCCAACTTTGTTACAACATTTATACTAACTTTACTATATTCCCTGCATCATTTTATGAAACAATTCCGCCCTTATTTTCAATAGCAATTTTTTTTCAAATAATGCATATCTATATGGTATACAAAAAGTCCCTATCAAAAGAAAGCGAACACCACATTGACATTTATAATTCAAGATAGAAAGGAAGAGTTGAAATTCTAAACACAGATGAACTTGTTCACCATTTCTTTTATTGATGCAGAATTGAGCAGCAAATAAAATTTGAGAAGAAAACCAGAATTAAACAGCACCTTCCTTGAGGCAAATGAACTTACCATAATTTATCAAGACCCATAACTCAATTGTAAGAAAAATCCCCAGTTTCGCTGGAAAAGGGCCAGTAGCTCAGTGTAGAGTAGCACATCATACTGATTGGAGGTCCTCAATTGGAGTCTTAACTGGGCCATGGAAACTAATGGAGAATGCAATATACTCTAGAACAACGTCCATAACAATTGTTGTAGGAAGATGACGTTGAAGAAGATGTTGAAGTGATGCCGGCAAATCCATGCAAAACCTAATCACCATGGAAATTTTAAAAAACTTGGCACTTATTTTAAAACAAAATTGTCCAGAAGTAAGGTTAAATGGTGGAGTTACCTGGTCTTGAATTGCATGCCCTTGCATGGAACTGGGTATATGGGGAACTGGAAGTAGCAGGGAGCAGATGACTTTTACAACTTTATTAGTAAAACCCACCAATTCCTCAACTTCTTTGAACACCAAACCCTTAGTTGACCTTACTTTTTCCAAAACGCCATGCCATTCAGCCCGAATCTTAGCAGAAATCCCCAAGTCTTTCCATGTTTGGTTGTCTTCCGTAATTTCAGAAAGGGACCTTGGGGATATCATGAAGAACACGGGTAATATTTTCATGTGGGGATTTTTACCAGAACTTTTGGCTTCGAAAAAAGCAGAAAGTTCCTGCATTGGCCACTTAGAGTTGATAAAATCCTTGGAGATAACCAGTACTGCTATTCTGCATCTCTTAGCGGCATCAAAAATGCGAGCAGGGAACGTTTCAGCTATTGGCAAGCTTTGAGGATCCTCATCAAAGAAGCAGGAGATACCTTTATTTGTTAGCTCCTTGTGTAGCTCCCGAACAGGGATTTTCTGTTTGCCACTGTGACAGAGAAATACGTCTTTAGCCAAAGACAAATTTCTTTCACCATCTCTGTCAAAACACAAAAGGTTATTAATATCTAAGTTTCTTCTTTGACTCAAGAAACGAGTGAAAGAGAAAAACCCTGAAGTCAATTTCACATTACCTTTGTGTTGGACTCATCGTTGACTCTCTCTCCTCCCTTCTGAAAAGGAACCTTCGAAACATCTTCAGTCTGTGGCATAGTGGTACATAAAGGCAGACAGAGAAATTAATCTTTCTTACTTGAACACATAAGCTGGAGAATTCATCTTGTAAATAAGTAACAAGGATAAGAGGCAAATTGACTCCTCTCACCAGCCTTAAACAATGAACGATCCCTCAAACTCCCAAGCCTGTAATTTGTGGATCAAACCAATCAATCAAGAAAGTAATCATCTGAATATCACTAAATGGACAAATATATCAAAGCACTGTAAAAATGTAAAGCTCATAGAAACTTGTTCATGAAAACTGTCAAATAGCTAGCTTAAAAGTACAATGTAATATTTGACTTTCACCATCTGTATGAGAAGCAACAATATGTTCAGCTTTCCAAAAGGATTCTAGAGTAAAAATCCCGTATTAGACATCAATGATCAATCCACCCAAATGACCCTCTTAAGAAAAAACCACTCTCTTTCCTTGAAATGGCATTACTTACAGACTAACAAAATGGAGTTAAACTTAACACATTGCAAACTTCGGTCGATCACAATGTTTTGTGGAGCGTGGCTGTACTTTGACATGCATTTTGGCAAATGAGAAGCAAAATGAACCCAATAACCGTATCATATTCATATAATCAAACAAATAACTTTATATAATATGGATGGCAATTTCTCATCGAAGCAAACGCTATCAATCCTATTTTAAACATCCGTCATTATTTTAGATCTCTGCTATACAATGCTTTAACTAAGCAGTTAACGGACATTTTCACACGGCCAAAACTCAACCTTAGAATGCTAGATAGAACAGAGCTATATACACTTCCTTTGGTAAAATTGGTATGGTGTAATATTCACCGAATGTTGAAACAGAGGACATGGAAGCAACAACCAAAACTCACCTGACTCCTCGCGACTCACTTGAGTCAAAAATTCAGTAGTAGTCGTAGCCCAATCTTGGCGTTAAATGTCATTTCAATTACAGATGAAATGTAGAAGCCTCTTCAACCACATTGTTGTACAGATGGTTATTAATCTCTCCCTGCAGCCACCAATAGCAAGCAAAGCAAAGGAATTTATTATAGCAATCAAATTCATTACGTGGAAGGCGATCCCTTCAGTGAGAAGTGCAGGTAACTTGTTAGATCAACGTCTGAGAATTTACCTATGGATGGAAGCCGATGGAAGTCATATTCGCCGCGCACGTGTTAGTTTCTGACGTTAGTTTAAGGAGAGTGGGATCGACCGCGACCAGAAGGCAATTAAAGGGCGAGAGGCATATTTGTTGGGAGATTCGGAGCAAGGTTCGGTTTCATGGGATGCTTCTACTATTCTAAACTGGTGTAATATTTTAATAATCAACAAATGGAAAATTTGGAATCTTCTCTTATTTTCATAGAGCAGTTCTTGCTTCCTATTTATAAAAAATAAATAAGCTGGTGTAATATTTTAATAATCAACAAAGGCAAAATTTGGAATCTTCTCCTATTTTCATGGAGCAGTTCCTGCTTGCTGCTTATAAAAAAATAAAAAATAAAAAGTTATCAAAGAAAAGGAGGGGTTCAAAATAAGCAGTAGCTGTATATTAAAAAAAATGACAGGTTGTATAGAAAAAAATTTCTCTTTTTTTTTCATTTGTTTTCATTATTTTTCCTCCATTTTATATTTACCTCCATAATGTATGTTAAAATGTATAATAATTAAGTAGAATTGGAATTAGAATTTGAGTAAGGTTTTTTTTTTTTGCACAGCATCATTTCGCTCAATGAGTAATATCTCGTCAGGTTGCATGAATTAGAAAATATTAAATTTGTTCTAATGCTCAAATCAGAAATTTGATATTCTGATTTCTCATTTTCAAAATGTAGTTTGGGCCGTTAGGTTGACTCGAAAGATGAATAAGAAGATGCATTTTCTGCGTTTGGTTCCACACTTTTAGAATTGAAATTAGAATTTGAGTAAGGTTTTTCTTTTTTCTTTTTTTTAAAATATTTTTGAATTTAATTTTTTTTTAAAATTTCATTTTTAAATTTTTTTATTTTATTTTTTACGTTTTTTATTTTCATAAAGAAAATTATAAAAAACAATTCAATTTTTTTTAATAAGGGTAATTTTTTAAATATTTTAATAATTTTGTATTTTTACACAGAAAATCATAAACAAGGTATAAACAACAAAATAGTCATCACTTGGACAGAATTTGTCCAATGTAAATACATGGTAAAAAAATTTCAATCTGTAGAATATGGGTCCTCTCTTTTAACCACATTTATGCATATGGTCCCAACAAAGTAGTGCAATTACAACACATAGAGCACATCGCAGAAAGACGATTTAGGCTGTTGCCATTGACACAATCTCGACAACACTAGCTGTCTCTCGAGCCTTGCAGAACTTGCACTCGTTTCCTACATCAGGTATAGATGTAGATGAGGTAGATCTAGATGGGGCTTCATCAACCCACTGAAAGTATGGACATCCACTATGTCCCTACAATACCAAATCGAGTTTAGTTCTTGCTATAATGATTAGTCACTACATTATTTCTAAACAAAAAAAAATATTTTCATTTAACAACCTTCTTCCTATTTGGGCAACACCAGAACTGACACTAGGATTACTCGGTGCTTGTGACATCTTCAACAAGCAAGTCCCAGCACCACATTGACACGTAGACACATTCACCAATGCCATGAACGCTATATCAAAAAAAATTGCACTATCACTCTCTATATCATTTTGTTTTGTTGATTAGTTTGTTCATTCATATTATTTATAATTGAAAGAAAAATCAACATAAGAAACTATTGACTACAACATTGATATAGCAACATTCATACAATTCTCGATCACAGTACAAAACGAAAAATGTTTCATATTTGATGACATTATGAATCTAAACAAAACAAATATGCAAAGGACATTTTGTACAAAAGTTTTAACATAAGTGGACTTCCTGCTATAAGCCAATGTGCCATCTATACCAAGACATGTAGTAGATAGGGAAGAACAAAATCCTAGAACTGAATGGTGGTGTGAAAACACACCATAGCACAAGGGAGAACTCAAAAATTTTCCATGCACTTGGCAAGCAAGTTGCCCATATCCTACTCACTCTTCATGTCCATAGTCTTAGGATCCAAATTGTGCATATACAAATTATCCATGATAGAATAGTTAAACCTCTTTATATTTAAATGGAATACACTAAGGAGTATCATCAGAAAAATTGATTGCAGGCTGTATAATTGAAATCATGAACATTATACAATCATCAAACAATACAAATTTAACATCAGTATATGTGTAGTCTTAGAATTATCTATTTATAATTCTTCGGTAACACATGCATATATGATGGCAAGCAAAAAGCGGGTGTTGGAGTGATGTTAAACCTATTTATAATTAAATGGAATACACCAAGGAGTATCATCCAAAAAATTTAATAAACCTCTTTATATTTAATATCAACATATGTGTAGTCTCAAGACTGTCCATTTTTAATTCTTCAGGAACACATGTATATATGACAGCAAGCAAAAAACAATTGTTGGAGCGATGTTAAACCTCTTTATAATTAAATGGAATACACCAAGGAGTATCATTAGAAAAAATAAAACCTCTTTATATTTAATATCAACATACGTGTAGTCTCAGAAGTGTCCACTTTTTATTCTTCATGAGCACATGTATATATGATGTCAAGCAAAAAGTAGTAATTTCGAAAACTATATCTGCTCCATTTAATATACGATAACAAAATTCTAAAATACTTATCTTTGTAATCATCAAGTACTGATTTTGGGAAAAGCAGCCATATGTAAACTATGACAACAATTTATAAGAGCTAAAAATGGACAATTCTGATACTTTTCCATTAGAAGACATGATTTGAGTATGTGCATTACAACTATATAATTGATCAAAATAAATTGATCTTCATCACTTGGTACTCCTTGGTGTATATCATTTAAATACAACAGGGCTAACAAATTAAAGATGTATAAACATATAACATGAAACAAATCATGTCAATCACGAACATTATCAAAATGTCAAGGGTCTGAATAGGCAATCAACCATGAAAGTCAATAACTAGATAAAACATAGTGCATGGCAATGTAAATGATAGTGATATAAAAAGTTGACAATAGGGTTCAATAATCAAATGAGTGATTAAGAGATGGCATCAAAGATAGTATGTGACTGTTACAAACATGTAAGGAATTTGAAAAATAGTGACATAATAGTAATCAACAGCATGATGCATGGAAGAGCGTTAGTTTTTAAAAGAGAGCAGTCAATAGTTGAAAGATTAGAACAATGTTGCACAAGCGATAAGAACACCAATGATCAGAACAACAAGGTCTGAAAACCATGATGATTGTACTAAGAGTATGAATGATAGAGCATGAAGATGAAGACATAAAGCATAAGGATTTCATTCACAGAGACAAAAGGAAAGAACACAATTTGTAAAACAGGGTTATGAGCAATCAAGAGGTAATCTCTTTACAATTTGACAATGCTCACAAGGTGAATGTGAATAACAATAATAAGCATGCATGCAGAGTGATAACAAAAGTGGTAAGAACAATAATAATGACTGTCATAAAGAGAGCCAATACAGTGAGATTCATTGTCATGTTTTTAAAAAATGGAAGAAATATGGATATGATATAATATATTGAAGGAGCAGTCATGGTGAAAGATATGAAATCAAACAGAGGTGTTTAAGGGGTCTTTTATGTGTTTAAAAGTTGTATTTATTGTCTTCAAAGGACCGTGTAAAGTTTTTCCATATTTATTCACTATTAGAGTATAAAGGATGTACCCATTATCAAGAAGAGGCACAAAACATTGATAGTTCCATGTCAACTATAGCAGTAGTCATGATGTCTCAAGGGAGTAACAAATCACTATTATAAAGGTGCAGCAATGAACAGACAATGATGAGAAAAGTATGAATAAGTTCATGCTAAAATTGAAGGAAATTGTAACATTTATTGTTAGGGCCATATGAATATTTCATGACAAAGGTATGCAAATGAGAAAACAAAGTAGTGAATATGAAGGATGGGACATAGATAGAAAGAGAAAGAATCAATGCCATGAAGAATAAGAGGATAGAAAACACTGGTGAAGAGATAAAAGATAGTGATTTTCAATGTTATTTACTATAACAATGGTATCCCAAGGTTAAAGACATACAAATGAAAAAGATAGTCAAGAATCAATCCAAAGGACAACAATACAAATTCCTAAAATCATGCCACAGTTAGGATTTAAGATCAAGCAATCAGTGAATTTGAGTTGTAACATCTATAGCAAGAGATAGAAGATGGGGAAGAACAAAATGGTGGTGTGAAAATACATCGTTAAGTAAAAATAAACACGAGAATATCTTGATCAAGCCTCCCATATCCTGCTCATCCAATATTGACGAACAAGCTTTGCATATCCCACACATTCTTAAATTCTTTATATTTAAATGGAATAGACCAAGGAGTGACATCAGAAAAATAGACTATAGGTTGAAATCAAGAACAACATACAATAATTAGGCATTAGACATTAATACCAGCATATGTGTAGTCTTAGAATTGTCCATTTAGAATTCTTCATGAACATGTGTACATATGATGTCAAGCAAAAAAGTAGGCGTTGGAGCAATGTACAAAATCTGTACAAGCTGGAGTAGTATTTTCAAAAACTACATCTACTCTATATATGAAAACAAAATTGTAAAATACCTATCTTTCTTAGTATCATAATAGTTCATCTCTATATATGAAATACACAAAATTTGGGAAGAGAAACCATATGAGAACTATTGGAACAGTTCTGAAAAATTAGAAATGTACAGTTCTAGTACTTTGCAATAGAACAACATAATTTATCAATGTAATTTATCTTCATCATGTGGTACTCCTTGGTGTATTCCATTTAAATTTTGAAATGCAACACAACTAACAAAGTCAAGAGGTATAGATATATAAAATGGAGTAGAATAATGTCAATCACAAACAATATACAATCATCAGGTATAGACATATTACATACTTTTCCATTACAACACATGGTTTGAGTATTAGCAATAGAACAATACAATTGAGTCGTTTAAAATCATTTGGCATGTGTGAACTAACTCTACATTAAATAATTAAAATCATGAACAAGATACAATCATGAGGCATTAGATATTAATATCAACATATCCATTTTTAAGTGATCGTGAATGCATGTATGTATGATGCCAAGCAAAAAAGTAGGTGTTGGAGAAATCTACAAAAATTGTAAAACATGGAGTAGTAATTTAATCATGAATGGTCATTTGGGAAGAGAGCAACAATATATGGAAACAAAATTTTAAACTATATATCTTAATAATCATCATTGGTGATTTGGGCAGAGAACAACCATATGTGAACTATCAAAACACATGAATTGAGTATCATCATTAGAAGAGTATGTAAATATTGTAAAAACAAAACAATGTCAAGCACTGATATCAACTGTATGTTGGTGATATAACAAGTATCTTGGCTAACCTTTCCAACATTTAACAAGTATCTTGGCTAACCTTGCCAATGTTTAGATATCAAGACTTAAACTGAAACATAATAAAATAGAGATCTCCAAACTTCATTTGAATATACTCGACTCTCTCCTCTGCATTAATTCTCAAGAGCCCTTTGGCTCTTTCAAGTTCAACCATAAAAGTGTCATATGCCTTCAACATAGTGCCTCGACTTAAATCAGGGATGGCTTTGAGGGCCTCATACACACTATCTAAAACAATATCTAAATCAAATTTACCCACTTCAATAATTTGATGCATAGTGAGGCCCTCTTGCAGTTTTATGATGGTTTCATAGATCACATCCAATGAACCAACCATACTTGCTTTCCTCCTCTTTCCCCTCCTTGATGATGGTGTTGAAGGAGTTTGCCTACCACTTGTACTAGATTGATTGGAATGATAAAATTCATTATCCAAATCAGTTGTAGTCTCAAGAGGTGTAGCGATACGGATAGCCTCATCACAATCCAGTTTGACGCCCTCATCCATATGGTTCCATTATTTTGTCTCTTGAGTCGTTGTAGTTGTGGTACCTTCAGCTATGTTATTACCCACAATAAAGGTTAAGTCATTGTAGTATTGGAAGGGTTGTCTCTTATACACTTTAGTATTTTTGAATTCTTTCCTCTACATGTTGGTAGTATGAATGAATTAGATCTCTGTCTTTAATTACCAACTTAATAAAAAGGAAATATTACTTAGATCAACATATTTGAAAGAGCATGTTACCTTAAAAAGCTCGTCCAAAATCTTGTCATCAACATCCATACATTGAGTACTCTCATTCTATGCAAAACCACTCATACTCCTCAACTCAATCATAACTCTAAAACCTTGCTTCCATATTTTTAGCTTATTCTTGAAATTTTCCTTTGACAGATTGAGGTTCATATCCCCGTTGAACCTCCTCTCAATGGCGGTCCATGCTTCTTTTTTGAAGCCCCCTTCACCTTTTCTTCCTAGATAAACTTGCTCGTGGAGAAAGTCAAGGAACTTTTATTCCATTTCTCTTGTCCACATAACCTTCTTGGAAGAAGAAGATACCTAGCTTACTTGAACCTCATCATTCATGCTCATCATGATTTGTGTGAACGACATCACCTACACCAGTTGTTAAATGAAAATATCAACATAATTCAGGTGAATTTTTTGGCAATATTTGAAACCTAACTTCATAACAGTCTCACAAGTTCTCAATGCACAAGTTAGCAAGGATGTTATACATCCAAAATAATAGATGATATAGATAAAAAAATCATAGTTTATACAGATGAAAGATATATTCTCAAGGATAGTAACTTTTAACAACATTGTCAAGGATAGCATGGAAATGAGGATGGATATTAAAGAAACACCCACACAATAGTGGCATATAATCAAACACATTACATTTAATCATAATATCCAATAATATGTATTAGACATATGGACCCGAAATGTCCTGACAATATATTTCCTTGAAAATATCATGTAAACCCATTTCCTTGTCCCCACATCCTGGAAACTCGGGGTAATATAGGTTAAATTTTTATTTCCAAGCACAAGCAAAACCCTAGTTGGAAAAATTAGGGTAAATTAAGTAAAGTCTCAATAGGAGACATGTTGGATATTGCTAATGCATGGGGTGGTGATTGATACATTTAATATGTTTAATCACTATGTTACTGAATGGTTACTCATATTGTTGTCATTTGTGGTTTGTCACTGATGTCAACATATGTTTCTGTGAAGAGTACAGGCTGAGTATGACAATGTACCAACATTGTACAGATGTTTCAGATCCTATGAAGACATATGAGAGTACAGGAAGATGTTGTGATCTTATATCCGAGATCGCATCATGTAATGTTGCATATTGGGAGAGTTACAAATGTTTTGGTGAAGATTGGTTCCTGGACAGTGACAGAGTGAGTCTCTGTGTTTTTGGTATATCTTACAGAAGATATGGATTAGGTGTATGCAAGCTTAAGAGATGAAAGACAAGGCACTGATGGATGTTCATTGGTCAGCGCAAGGTACAGAATGCTGGATGACGTCAATTGTGGCCTATGATCTAGAGAAGACTTATTTGGGAGCTGACTTCAGAGGTGTAGCATGCATTTTGTTTGGCAAATATAAATTAAGGATGTTGGTCCTTAATTATTGTAATAGAATCATTGTGTACTTGTTTTAGGTATCATGTGTATCTTAGCAAGAGTTTATGTAAATAGGAAAGCCTAATGGGCCAAATTGATCATGTAGAATGTAATAGGGTATATATGTAAGATCTTTTCTTTGGAAAAGGTATGGTGAGAATATATGTGATGTAAAAGGAATTAGAGGAGTTGCAAGCTTGTGTCTGCTGGATGTAGAGTAGAGTTACTGGTGAGCCTCATTGGAACTGATTAAGGAAAGATAGTTGATGTCAGACAGTTCAAAAGATTGTGTATGTCTTCATATACACTTGTTGCGAACAGTGAGTTTTGAAGGTGGATTTAACCTTATTTAGGCAGTGAACTCACCCTTCTTTCTTGACTCCTAACAGGGTCTGTCCTCTAACAAGGATTGTGTACTGTAATGTTTCAATAAGCTCCTAACAGAGCTAAATCTTCTAACAAGGATACTATACTCTCAATACATTATTTGTGGGTGCTAATTCCCAACGGGGTTTTTACCTTTAACAGGGTTTCCCCGAGACCAAATATTGTGTTGTTGTGTTGGCATTCATTGTGTTCATTGGATCTGATATTGTTGCTAGTCAAAGTTTAAAGTTTAATAATCTTTCATACAACTAATTCACCCCCCCTCTCAATTGTATTGTGGACTGTTATTCCTAACAATTGGTATCAGAGCTACTGGTCCTTAGAGAGAAAGCTTAACAGCTAGAGGTGATCTTGGAGATGGTGTTTTATAGGAAGGATAGTCTGAAATTTGATCCTGGAAACTTTTACAGTTGTAAGAACAAGATGTGAACTCATTTGTTTTGTTTAGGCATTGACTACTAGTTGATTACAAAGAATAAGGTATCTATAAAATCTGTGAATGACTTACCATTAGCTACTGAAGATGACAAGAAGATATTTTCACTTAACATGGTTGCAAGGAAGCATTGATCAATGCACTCTCTGAAGGAGAATTTACTAAAGTTAAAGACCTGGATTTGGCATACTAGATTTGGCAAAGATTAAAAGCACTATATGAAGGAGACAAGTATACCAAGCAAGAAAAGTTACAGAACTGGAAAACAAAGATGGAGAAGCTAAAAATGAATGAGGATGAAAGCATTAGGGCTTATGTCCAAAGGGTTACAGAAGTTATAGTTGGAATTAGAAACTGTGGAGGCACTTATGATGAAGAAGAAGTTGTTGCGAAGATCCTTAGATCATTGACCCCTTCTTACAATCCAGGTTTACAATTCCAATCAACCGGAGACCCAAGGAAGATAGGCCATATGCACCAGGCATATGCAGAGTTAAAAAATAAATGCTCATAGGACTCAAGAACATAACAAAACTCACACCATATAGGCTCTCCTAAATCATGGGGCAGAGTGTTACCCACAAGTTTTTTTAAGAGCAAAAGCCACCTAAAATAGGATTTCTTAGGTTCACAAGGGGAGTGCTAGAAAAAGTTAAAAAAGGTTTTCCATTTAGAGATCGGGAAATCCAGCCCCCAACCAAGGTTCACCCTCTCAAAAATATCACTTTTATCTTTCAACATATCATAAATCTGTTTAGTAGAGATCTTCTGGAACTCACTACCATCTTTCCATTTGACCCACTGCATGAATTGACTAGTGGTCATACACTTGCCAGGAAAAAAAGGACCCACAGCCTTAGATAAGATAGAATATGTCTTTTTCTATGAGCTAGGGATATGGAATTTATTGGATAGTTCCTCCCAATCCCCAAGCCGATTGTCAATCAAGACATCCTACACAATAGAGATACCATACTTAGCCCAATTTTTGGCAAAGCAGCTTTGAGTCAATGCCAAAGGCTTGTTGTTTGCCTCCACCCCCCACCAAATAGATCTATCAACCACCGAGTATGTAAGAGGACCACCACTGGCACCCCTGAATAGGAGAAGATCCCTGACCTGAACCCAAGCTTTCCATATAGACTGAAACACCTTGGAACCAAAAACTGATAAATTCATGGACCCCATCAATTTGTCCCAGAGAGGCACATCTTTCCATCATTTTCCTCTTTTAATATCTGATTTATTAATGTTGTTCCTGATCAAAACCTTCCACGGTTCATCACCTGTCACTGCTTGTGTAACCCATTTGGAGGCCAGAGCCATACCCTAATCTTTCAAATCTCTTATGCCCAAGCCCCCTTTATCTTTTGGCATACAACACCACTGCCATTTGACACAGTGCCTCTTCTTGTTGCCAAGGCTGTCAGACTAGAGAAAGTCTCTCATAAGTCTCTCAATCCATCTAGTCTGATAGTTAGAAAATAGCCATGCCAATGCAAAATATGTGATGAGCTGACAAAACTTTCTGAACAATCTCAACTCTAACAGACAGAGATAGTGTGTGTGTCTGTCATTTGATGTACTTCTTTTCAATCTTGGCATATAGCCAGTTCCAAATATCTTTGAGGGATGGGTCAATAGAAAATGGAATGCCCAAATATCTTACTATGTCGTTAGGCCCTAGCCATCTCCAACCTTTTCTAACTACCCAATCTTGAGGAGCAGACGACCATCCAATGACCAAGGATTTGTGAGGGGCCACTTTGGCTCCCAAGACATCGCAAAATAACTGTAATCTATATAGCATGTTGTCAAAGTTCTCCTCTTCCAAGATAATAAACAACACCATGTCATCTGCAAACTAGGCGTTAAGCAGAGATTCCTCATTAGGGAGAATAATTCCTTTAACGGGGGACCTAACTGAGGGGCTCTCAGTATATAAAAAAGAGCATCTGCAGCAATAACAAACAAAGCTGGGGCAATTGGGCGCCCCTGCCTGATGGACCTTTGAAGGGTGATGCTTTCAATGAGTTCTCCATTTACATCTATAGCCGTAGATGAGTTTGTGAGCAAGATATTAATCCATTTACAAAAGTATGGAGGGAATTTGAATGCCTTTAGCATTCCCATAACAAATGGCCACTCAATCCTGTCATAAGCCTTCTCAAAGTCCAATAGAACCATGATTGCATTATGCTTTTCACTCTTTGCCCAGTGCATGGCTTCCCAACTGGTGATCAGGTTTTCAAAGATGAATCTCCCTTTGATGAACCCTGTCTGAGTTGGAGATATTATTGGAGATATTCAAGGATATATTTATATTGATAACTTATGATCAGTTCATTGAATGTGCTATGGCCTTGTGGATGAGTCTTGACAAAGGAAAATGACTCATCAAGGTGGGCAATGAAGATATTATTGGAACTTGCAGGCCTGTTGTGCAATGACAATCAAATTTGATTCTACTTGGCATTCAAAATTCTTTGTTACTTATAAACCTCCAAAAAATTTCCTCATAACAGTCTTTGACAATCACACATTTTTCCTCATAACAGTCTTTGACATACTTTGTTTTGAATGATTGTCATAAGCATTTACTATCATAACCCTTGAACTATAGATGGAAAAACTTGAAATCATGTTTAATGGAAAGTACTAGTATACATGGTATGATTATTCTTTAAAGGGTACTAGCTCAATGGAAGAGCACCTACTTTGCAAGTAGAAGGATGGTGATTCGATTCCATCGTGCCCTAATATGACTAAATTAATGACTAAATATATGACTAAATAAATGACTAAATATATATATGTAAATATACGACCAAATCAATGACCAAATAAATGACTAAATCAATGACCAAATTAATGACCAAATAAACGACTAAATAAACGACCAAATCAATGACCAAATCAATGACCAAATAAACGACTAAATAAATGACCAAATCAATGACTAAAATAGTTTAGTCATAAATTTGGTCGCAAGATAAATGACCAACAATAAACTACTACTGGTCACATGATCAAAATTAGTCATTTATCTACAATTTTTAGTAGTTTATTTAGTCATATATTGTTGTTTTTGTACTAATGTTTGATCCCCCAAAGTTTGCCTTGACCTACAAGGTTGAGGAAGTTCCTGCCTAGGACCTTCACCAGAATAATGAAGAGATAAGAAGAGAGGAGGTTCCCTTGCCTCAACCCTTTCTCCACTTTAAAAGGTCCCCTCAAAATACCATTAACAAGAGTGGAAAACTAAATTATTTCAACACAAACCTTAACCAAATTGATGAGCTTGTCATGGAAGCCAATTTTTCACAAAACCTTATAAAGGAAGTCCCATCTTACTCTTTTATAGGCTTTAGAAATATCCAATTTGAAATTCATTCCCAGTGACCCACACTTAGCCATGGAGTGGATGATCTCATGAGTCATAATAACATCAAGGATTTGGCACCTAGGTAGAAAGCCCTTTTGGTTGGTGTTGATCATAGTAGAAAGGAAAGGCTTTAATATGTTAACAAGAACTTTGTTGAATATTTTGTAAATGGTATTACATAAGCTAATGGATCTGAATCACCTAGTCTGTTGAGCTCTTGAGCTTTGGGAATCGGTATTGTTAAAGCCTTCTCATAAGTATCCCCATTCTAAAAAAGTCTTTGGTGGCCAAAGTAATATCATATTTGACCACATGTTAAAATTCTTGAAAAAAGGTAGGAGGAAAGCCATAAAGTCCTAGAGCTTTGTACACCCCAATGGAAAATATTGCAACTCTAACCTTTTCCTTCGTTACAGAGGCCAAAATTTGCTCATTGTCCCCCAAGTTAATACTTGGTTGGATACATTGTAGGAATCGATCTTTAGTAAACATGTCCCTAACCTCCTCATCCTTATACATCTTGTTGAAATAATCAGTAACCAAAGCACCAAGTTGTCTGTCCTCTTTAATTTCCTAATTGTTATCATTAGTTAGGCACTATATATGATTTCTTCTTTGTGTCTTGTGGCTGACTTATGGAAAACAAATGAGATTCTAACCCCCTCCTTGAGCCATTGTATCCTTGATCATCGTTTCCAACATATCTCCTTTCTTCTTACATTCTCCTTCATTGGTCTTGTAGAGCAACCTCTTTTTCACATAGGTCTTGTGAACTATCCCCTTTAGCCATTCTTTCCTATATACTTTTCAAATTTTCATTAATCTCTTTTCTTTGGGAGAAGATATCCTTAAATGTTGACTTACTCTAGCATCTCACTAACTTCTTAATTATGTCCAACTTATTTGCCATATGAAACATATAGCCAAACTCTAAATCGGAGTATTCCACCAATTTTCAATACAATTTTTTAATTCAATGAGTAGACCACATGATCTCATATCTGAAAGGAACATGACCCTGCATCCTTTTATCATTCCCACTCAACATGATTGGATTATGATCAGACACAATCCCTGGTAGGGTTGAATCTTCATATCAAATGGATGTGTGATTTTTTCATTTCCTTATAGTTTCATCAATTGTTAATGTAAAGCATTTATAGGATTCATAAAGGAGGATACGGTTCATGTGTAGGATTTATAAAGGGAGGATATAGTTCAAGATCTTAAGCAATATTCACATATCTACCTTGTTGCAAAAATCATCCAAAGCACTATACCATCCTCCTAAACAATAATTATGATTTATTAGCATTTTGATTCACATTACATAATTTCTTATTTTTTAAATCTATAGAATACTTTCATCAATTATGTGGTAGTGGTAGTGGTAGTGGTAGTGGTAGTGGTAGTAGTAGTAGTGGTGGTGGTGGTGGTGGTAGTAATAGTAGTAGTCGAAGTAGTGGTGGTAGTAGTGGCAGTAGTAGTGGTAGAGGTAGTAGTTGTAGTAGTTGTAGTCGTTGTGGTGGTGGTCGTGGTGGTCGTGGTGGTCGTGGTAGTAGCAGTGGTGGTGGTGGTGGTAGTAGTGGTAGTAGTAGTAGTGATAGTGGTAGTAGTGCTTGTAGTGGTACTAGTAGTAGTTGTAGTAGTGGTGGTGGTGGTGGTGGTGGTGGTGGTAGTAGTAGTAGCAATCGTAGTAGTGGTAGTAGTAGTAGTAGTAGTGGTGGTGGTGGTGGTGGTGGTGGTAGTAGTAGGTGGTGGTAGTAGGTAGTGGTAGTAGTAGCAGTCGTAGTAGTGGTGGTGGTGGTGGTGGTGGTGGTGGTGGTGGTGGTGGTGGTAGTAGTAGTAACAACAATATTAAAGTTTTGTCTATCAAAGATTAAATTAACACATAATCATAACTATTAAAGCATGGTCAAGTACTATAGTATAAATAGTTTCTCAACTTTAAAACAATAAATTAATATAGAGTTGCAACTACCCTACCCCATTCAAGTGTCAACCCTAATAATTTCCTACCTTTAAAAATCTTAGTTGAAATTTGAACCCTTTATTAATTTGAACTCCATGCAACTTCAAAGATGAAAGGATAATGTTCATTTTTTGTTTGAAATTATTTTCTAATAAGCCTGGCATAAATAGTTTCTCAACTTTGAAACAATAAAATAATAATTTCCTGCCTTAAAAAAACTTAGTTGAAATTAAGAAACTTTAAAAAATATACATTTTTATTAATTTGAACTCAATGCAACTTCAAAGATGAAAGGATAATGCTCATCTTTTGTTTGAAATTATTATACAATTGCAACTATTGAGACATGCTCAACTACCCTACCCCATTCAAGTGACAATTCTAATAATTTCCGTGAAGAAACTTTAAAAATTATACATTTTTATTCATTTAAACTCAAACAACTTCAAAGACGAAAGGATAATGCTCATTTTTTTGTTGAAGTTGTTTTCTAATAAACTTACATGGACATAAATCGATATCTAGACTATCAATTTATATAAATTCTAGCATCCAATACATTTGTGCCACAACCATGCATATATTTGTGCTACACAAATTATAGTCTTGCACAACAAAAATCAAAATTGATATCACATTAAATGACAATACTCATTGAGATAACTTAAAAGTTCATATTACAAACACTTACTGCATATTTTGAAAGATTTTAAGCATTTTACTTAAGAAAGTGTAAATCTTCTCTCCTCGTATCACCCACTTCTTCAACTTTCCAATAAGTGAGCATTACATAGCTTAACTTGCTTAGTGTTCCTTCTACATCAATTTCTTTAAATCTCTGCAATTCTTATTATGACTAAACATGAATTGAATGGATGATCTTGTTGTCCGCCAACCACCAACAAATGTAATGAATGTATAATAAATGTAAAAATAGAACATTATTTTTAATACATTTCAAACCATAAAAAAAAATGAAGAAATTTATATTCTAATTAATTCAATTGTGTAAGATTTTAACATCAATTTTTCAGATCACTTCATGAATCCATTAGCTCTTCATTTTGACAGCAGATCACAAAGTGTGATCGCTGATACTAAAATTCTACACACAATTGAATCCAAAACAACATTCTCTTTCTTTAAGAGATTGTAGAAATCTTTTAGCACTGAAAATGAAAGAAATTAAGAGTATATACGACATTAAAATGAACTCAAAATGGCTTGGAGATTACTAGGAAACATATAGTGTTATTTCAAATATCTATTTTAAAAATTATATTTCTATTAAAAATCAAATATCACATATTTACAATTATAGTTTTGTAAGAATCAAATATTTGTTTCTTTTTAATTTAAATTTACAAACAGAATTTGAAATAGATATCTAAACCATATGATAATTCAAACATCCATTTTTTATTTCTATATCCCAAAGTGATTTTGTCCCATTATTCTTTTAAACCTCATTATTCTGCATAAGGTTTACAAAATGGAAAGAATACATGACTTCTGCACTAAAAAGTCAAGAGGTAGAGAACTACTGCCCAGATATTTTCTCTCTTTAAAAAAGATATTAAAACTAAACCTATGTCAGTTAGAAAATTGTATATCACAAATTTAAATACTAATTACAAGTTAAATGTTGAAAAGAATTGTAAAGACAATGTAGCAATCAAAATTATGTTGGTAATAAAAAAGTATAATGCGTTTAACCCTCAAAATTTCAAGACACCATACAAATACAGACTATGTTGTCCATGTTTAAATACAATGTATAGTGGATAAGATTTCTGCTTTGAAAAAAAGTAAATCACATTTAAAAGTTATCAAAATGAGATCAAATGTGTTTTTTCCTTTGAAAAATGAAAGTATTCCATTTAAAACTTATAAATTCTAATAATAATAAAGAAAATTAAATTGTTTTTATAAAAAAAAAAAACTTATCAAATCTAACAATAATAAAGAAAATCAAATGTTTTTTTTGGACAAATTCCTTCTAATGTAGGCGTAGTAATAATAAGTGCTGAGAAATGAATAAATAAATTGATCATACTGAACAACCTACTCACATTTGACGGAGGCAGAGAGGAGAAAGGAATGTGAGAATTGGTATGAAAGTTGTTCATCTGTAGATTTCCTCTATGGGAGGACAACTAAAAACAAAAATATCACACCCAATTCAGAACTCACGGTTAAAAATGAAAAAGCAGGCACTATTTATGGAGAAATTAGGATCTTTTAATTCATTTGGAAAAATGTCAAATTTAGAAAGCCATTGAATTGCTGCACAACCATAGAGAAATCTTCAATGCAGCTGCAGACTTTCACAGTAAGAGCTTTCACTATATGGAATGCTTGCTTCCTTTAGCACAATTAGTTTACAATTACGCCTTGCAGGACAGAATGGTGTGATATTATTATTGCTACAATCTTATTTTGTAGGAAGTAAAGCAGCAGTTTAATTCCCTAAAGCAATAAAAAATAAAAACTACCAAAGCTGAAAACAAAACAAAAAGTGTATTAACTCAAAGATCAACTCTTTAACATGAATATTTACACCATTTTCTTATTGGTCGCTGTTTTTGAGAAAAAAATCGTTTCCAAGATTATAGATTTGAGTTTCATATGTTTTTTTCTCCGAAGGAGACTTCCAATAAGATTTAGGGTAATTTAAAAAATATTTTTATGTGCGCTCGAGCCAAATATTGTTCAAATTTGTAAAACCACATCAAAAATCTGATAAGGATGCTTAGTTAAAAGGTAAGACTGAAAATATACAAAGGAAATATGAGATTTATATGGTTGTTACTTGTTAGTTGGAGAACTATATTCACTTTTCACCCACTTCTCTGTAAATGGATAACTAACTTTAGAACATTCGATCTATGATTTTAAGATACCGTTTTAATACAATTCCACCACCAAAAATTCAATACTTCCTCTACTGAGAGCCATCCCGAGTATGCATGTAAGACCGTAGCTATTTTTATCTACTCTGTTTTGTTATGCTTTGCTTCTGGATTATACTGTGTAATATTCTGATTGCATCAATCCGTGATCCATCATTGGGTTGAGAGTGATGCAATTAAAATACTGCACAGTATAATCCAGAAGCAAAGCATAAAGATAATAGACTGTGGAAATCTACTCTTTTATTTTCTGTTTTGACTATCCATAATATCTTGCTCTCTACGACAGATCTATAGTATATACAAGGAAGAAAAATCAGGAACTGTATTGCATTTTTTTTCTCACAATGCATATCTATATAGTATATTTAAAATGCCCATCAAAAGGAAGTCAAGCAAAAACACCATATGGACATTTATAATTCAAAACAGACAGGAAGAATTGTAATTTCTGAACACGAAATGAACTGCTCAGCATTACTTTCATTGATGCAGATTTGAACAGAAAAAGATTTGAGATAAACCAAGAATTAAACAGAGTATTGCTTTAAGCAAATTAACTTATCGAAATTTATCAAGATCCATAACTCTCTTGTAAGAACAATCCTCACTTTCCCTGGAAAAGGGCGAGTAGCTCAGTGCAGAGCAGCAAATCATGCTGATTGGAGGTCCTACATTGGAATCTCAAATGGTGCACAAAAAATAATCATTATACTCTACAACAACGACCATAACAGTTGTTGAAGAAAGATGAGGCTGAAGTTGTTGAAGGGATACCAGCAAATCCATGCAAACACAACTGTCCAGGAGTAAGGTCAAATAGTGAAGTTACTTCCAGTCTTAACGTGCATGCCCTTCCAGAGAACTAAGTATGTGGGGAAGCAGCAGAGAGCATGCTTCTACAACTTCATCTGTGAGACCCACCACATCCTCAACTCCTTTGAACACCAAACCCTTAAATGGTATTATTTCTCTTAAAGCAGAATGCCATTCAACCCGATCCTCATCAGATATCCCCAACTCTTTCTATGCTTGATTGTCTACTACAAATTCAGAGAGGGAATTTGGCAATAACATGAAGAACAGGGGGTAGTATTTTAATGTGGGGATTTTTACCAGGAGCAAAGTGGAAAGTTCCATCCAGCATTGGCCACCTTGAGTCAATAAAATGCTTGGAGGCCAATACTGTAATTCTGCAATTCTCAACAACTTCAAAAATTTGAGCGGGAGACTTTTCAGCTAGTGGCAAGCTGAAAATTAAAAAAAAAATTGATTCTACTGCAACCAGCTTCTCATATTTGATAGAGGCAAAGAGGAGAAAAGATGATGCAGGAGCATCATTCTACTTAAAAGAATCAATTATTCCAAGTCATTGGCATGGGAATAGTTGGTTTTGGCAACGGTCAAAAAAAGAAACAGTGGGAGAAAATTGAAAGAAGAAATGAATTGAAATTGATTTTCATTGGAGGGAAAGATGGATCAGTTACAAATCGGTTGCTGGCAACACCCAAAGGAAACAAACATCCCGCTGGAGGCTGTAAGGTCGTAAGATTACAGACAAAAAGACAGATACCATCGTAGGGCAGGAAATGGGTAAAAAGAGCTCTGTTTTGAGAGAAAAAAAAAAATTGAAATTCAAAGGGGAGAACGCAAAAGATTTAAAGGGAGAATTTGATACTGAATTTTTGCAGTTTTCTGGAGAGATCATTTGGGTGGAAGGTGTTGCTGCCGTGGGAAGATTGCAGTCATAAGAGAATTGCCAATTGGAAGTAAGGAGCACTAGCGCTGGCTTGGAAAGAAGGTCATAGCCTACATTCGATGAATAAGATTTACACTGATTCTTTGTAATTTCTTCCCTATTTTGCAGAAAATAAATTGAGCAACCATTATGGGTTGCCTACAAGGCCAACTATTGAATAACAGATTTAGTGTTGTGACTGTTCAACTGTTTTTGCCCTGTTTCAAATCAGATTTTCATTTGAAATTCCTTTCACATTTCTATACCTTCTGTCACTGAATTTGTTCTGCATTTGTATTCAACTTCCTGTCGCTGTTGTTCGTAATATTTTACAGTTAGTTTGTAGCAGCCACCATTCACAGAATAAAGTTTGCATTGTTTTTGTCTGGAAGTCGTTTCCCAACAATTTGGTATCAGAGCATGAGAGTATGTGAGGAGTAATCCCATCATTTGGCATCAAAGCCTAAAAGATCTGGGAAGGGGAAGTCAGCTATGCTCATAGGATTTTGGACAAGTATGTGTACTAAAGTTTTGACAGGTTCACATGAGGAACTTGGGTACTGAAAGACTAGACATGAGGAAAAGGAGAGGAACCTCAAGCAAGAAATCAAGAAGACAAGAAGAGTATATGATAGAAAGATGCAGCAACATGCTAAGAAAGAAATCCCCAAGACAAAAGACAAAATGAAGAAAGATTCAGAATTTGGATAGAGAAATAGCAGAGTTGAGAAGGGATCTAGAGAGGTGTAAGCTCTTGGTACAGCAATGGTTACAGGAAAGAAACCAGAAATATGGTTGGTGTTGGCCATTGGAAAAGAAGTCAAAGTGGTCTGTAAAGATAATTGTTTAAAAAAAAGGCAAAGGATGGCTATCTTGAAAAGAGAAGATTCAGAGTACAAGAGAAACCCAAAGAGGTTTAGACAGCAATGAGTTGCCAAGCGAGCAATATGCATTAGAAGAGGTGAAGGAAACTCTCATTGTGGAGTACAAGAGGAGAGACGAGAAAGAATGGGGAGAGGAAGAAGTGTAGAAAGAAGCACTCAAAGGAAGAAGTAAGGAAGAGAGGAGGGTGTCCACAAAGGAGGCACTCAAAGAGACTTTGTGGTCTTTTGTTTTATTTGCTAATGTTGTGTTTGAATACGTATATGCAGATATAAAAAATCTTATGAGGAAGGTCAAGAACAAGACCTTGAAGTTGGCAAGAGAAGGGGCAAGTAGAGCACCCATAAACAATGATGAAGGTGAGAAAGAGAGGAGACAACTTGCAAAAGTTAATGAAGAGCATATACAGAAACAGTTTGCAGCAGTACATTGCAAAGTACCTAAAATTGAAGATGAGGATGATGTTGAAGCCTTTCAGCAAGGTCAAGAAGATGTTGAAGATGCCCTAGAGTTGCATGATGCCTTAAAAGATGTTGCAAATGAAGGAAAAGAGGCCTACGAAAATGAAGTCAAGGAAGGAAGCAAATCTGGACAACAGACTATTGCACAGGTAAATGGAAGTAAAAATGCTGATTTCGGTTATGTATGTCGAAAGAAGAATGTAGATATACAAGTTAATAAGGAGAAAATAAAATTGGAGAGTCATGAATATAAAGTACCAAGTTGGCTTAAGAAACCAGTTGTTGAGAAGCAGCAGATAAAGTGTAAACAAAGAGGTAGCTTCTGATGGAATTTCTAGCAGCAAACAAGCTCAAAGCATGAAAGATATGACCAAGTTAAAAAAAAAACAAGAATATAGGGCAAGTTGTCAAGAAAAGAAGCATAAAAGAGATGCTTTTAGGCCAAAATCACTAGATAAATTAGGGAGAACAAGTGCGGCAATAAATAGACATCAGCCTAAAGCTAAGGGAAACAAAGTGTGGATAAGGAAATACTTCAAGAGAATGTAAGATGTGAAGAAAAGATTGAAGAGTTACATTGCAACAAGGTAGTTTAGCGCAACAAGCTAAAAATTATGAAGAAGAGTTCAAGAAAAGAGAAGAAGCATTGTTACACCATGAAGAAGACATAATAGTAGAAGATGGAAAGGAAAATGATGGTCAGGAGCATGCAGGAGAATTTGGAAAGAAAAAAAGAGATGATGAAGAAACACAAGTATTGATTGGTGAAATGCCACAAAAGAAGAAGATTGGAATAATTTTGAGAGCAGTTTGGAAGAAGCTTGAGGAGAACACATGCAAGGTGAAAGGTAAGCAAGTTGAGTTGAATGGTTTAAAGAATGATGCTTTTGAATCTTTGAATGAAGTTCTTGAAAGGAAGAATTTAAAAGAAAAAATGAAAAAGATGAGGAAATGAATAGTGACAATGACATGTATGAATGGAAGAAAGAATTATGGAGGCTTGTAGATGAAAAAGATATAAGAAGGAGAAGAGACAATAATAAAAGAGGAAAGCAAACAAAACTAGATTGAGAAATTCAAAATGCACAAATACAAGTATGGAGCACATCCAGAGGCAGAGTTGGACAAGGGTAATAATACACAAGACTGGACATCAAAAGCAGGGTATGACAAAGGCTTGAAGAGTGAAAAAGAAAAAGAAGATGCAAATGAAAATGCAGAAGCAAATTTTGGTGCAGCAGTGACTAAACACACAAAACGAAAAGAAATATATGACAAAGAAACTACAGAGAAGAGATTGGAAAGAGGTACAACAAATAATAACAATGAGGAAGATTTGTGAGCACAATTTTCTGCAATAGAACTGGAGTGGATGGAGAAGCTTGAAGGTAAAGACAAACAGGACAATGAAGGACATAGAAATGAAGATTGCAGCTACTGATAAAGAAGTTAATGCAGTAATACAGGGAGAGGTATATTTGTTGGTATTTCACGAGGACATTATTTTGCAGTCATTTGACAAGCTGAATTGAGAAATCTGAAACAAAATGTGAAGTAGCACATACAGATTTTGGTAAGGCCATTGTGAGTTATGATGTGAATGGTGAAGTTGAGAATGATTTGTTGTTGAAGAAGTTAGCTACCGGAGAAGCATGGTTGGAACAAATAACTGCTAAAGTTGTAGGATGTGAAAACTAAATGCAGATTTATATAAAGCTGTGAAAGATTTTAAAGGAAGATAGATGGACAAGGTAAAAAAGTTTGAAGATGTGAAAATCTCTAATTTCCATATAATAGTTTGTATTGATAAGCGGGCAAGCAGATTTTGGAGAAGAACAACATACAGTGAGTGTAAATCTATGTATCCAGCAAAGTCAATTGCACAAACATGTTGGAGAAGCACGATAGTTGTTTGAGAGTGATGTTGGAAAAAGATGAAAAAAAGAATGAAAGGGAATAGTTGTTGATTGTTACTCCCACGTGCAAGAGCACATGCTTTCTTTAGTCTCCTTGGGAGTTTGATGCAGTAGCATTGTTCCACATACAAGAATCAGTTATTCCAAGTCATTGGTATGGGAATAGTTGGTTTTGGCAACAGTGAAAAAAAGAAACGGTGGGAGAAAACAGAAAGAAAAAAAGAATTGAAATTGACTTTCATTGGAGTTAAAGAAAGACCAGTTAGGAATCAGTTGCCAGCAACACCCAAAGGAAACAAACAACCTGCTGGAGGCTATATGGTTGTGAGATTATAGACAAAAAGACAAATAGCATGGTAGGGCAGAGGAGACAGGTAAAAAGAGCTCTGGTTTGAGAGCAGAAAAAAAAAATTCAAAGGGGAGAATACAAAAGATTCAAAGGGAGAATTTGATACTGATTTTTTGCAGTTTTCTGGAGAGACCATTTGGGTGGAAGGTGTCGCTGTCTTGGGAAGATTGCAGTCGTAAGAGAATCACCAATTGGAAGGAAGAAGTGCTGGCTTGGAAAGAAGTTCTCATAGCCTACATTCGATGAATAAGATTGACACTGATTCTTTGTATTTTCTTCCCTAATTTGCAGAGAATAAATTGAACAATCATTGTGGGTTGCCTAAAAGTCCAAATATTGAATAACAGATTTAGTGTTGTGACTGTTCAACTGTTTTTGCCCTGTTTCAAATCAGATTTTCATTTGAAATTCCTGTCACATTTCTATACCTGCTGCCACTGAATTTAATCTGCATTTGTGTTCAACTTCCTGTCGCCGTTGTTCGTAATATTTTACTGCTAGTTTGCAATGGCCTCTATCTGTAGAATAAAATTTGCATTGTTTTTGTTTGTAAGTCATCTCCCATCAATTTGGTATTAGATCATGAGAGTATGTGAGGACTGAGGAGCGATCCTGTCAAAAGAGTGTCAGAATTGGATATGGAAGCTGTTCCATTCTAATGTTTTAATCTGTGTTGAAAATAAGTCACACTGGAATCAATGATGGATTGACCACAAGAGAACCAATAACACAATAATAAAACACTTTAACAAATAAAAGGTCATAGATTCCAATGTTGGAAAAATTAAGGTTTACAAAGGCATGATCAATGTGTTTCAGATGGAGGAAAGTGCACAAAAATGTGTACATCATCAAGATTCTTCTCACAATGACAATGTGAAGGAATGTCTACTTTAAGAAAATTGCACAAATCATATTGGAGGTTGGAGGAAATGGAGGCAGGACGACATCTTTCATCTTGAGTTAGCTTCTCACTTAGAGATGATATATGGCATGAAAAACAACACTTGTCTTATCTTATTGTTTGGATCCATTCATGGAGCAAGGGGGGATAGCAGTTTTTTTGGTTTGCACATTTTTGAGTTTGTCTTGATTTGTAGACATGGTGAGTGGTAACCTATGGATCATTGAGTTTGCTTGTGAATATTAGAATTTGTTTCAATTCACAAGTATTGTTGGATAATCAGGACATTTGCCTGGCCATTGAGCAGTTTGGGATGTTCTAAAGAGGTTTAGTGATTAGAAAGGACATCTGCCTGGACATGAGCAGTTTGGGGTGTTCTATGGAGATATGATGAAGATGCTTCTACAGATTTCCAGTTGGATTGCTGTGGTCAAATCAATATTGTTTTTCTTTCTTTCTTGAAACGTAAACTTTAAGGGGCAGTGCTGGTAAAACTAAGGCTTACATTTATAATAAAGTCACTTTAGTGACTTAAGATTACATCTAATAAATTAGTTGGGAAGTTACATTTCGCAAGTTAGTTGGTTATGAGAAACAAAGAAGTTACATTTCGCAAGTTAGTTGGTTATGAGAAACAAAGAAGTTACATTTCGCAAGTTAGTTGGTTATGAGAAACAAAGGCTTTATAAGCCATTCATTTGTAATGCTGTATGGGAGAGTTTAGATTCTTAAGTTAAATATTCACTTCGAATACACAACCTTCTCTGTCCACATTTTTTTACTGTAGCACGAATAAATTGTAAAATTAATACAACCCCATTTTCTAAAGCATCACACCTACCAGGATCTCTTGATTTATTTAAGAAGATATCAAATTGAAAAACTTATCTTTAATGCAGCTGCAAACTCTTGCAGTAAACTTTTCACAGTAAAGTTTTCAGTTTACAGTGCTTTCTCCCTCTAGCAAAATTAATTTACAATTATGGCTGGGTTCTGATATCAGTGTCAGGCCAAAAATGAAGTTCAGGACAGAAAGGTATTAGGCGCTGATATAACTAATGGAAAAATAAAGATGTGCATTCTTATTTTATAGGCAGTAAAAAAAATTGTTTAAATATAAAATTACCAAAGCTGAAAACAAAACTAAATATGTGACTCAAAAGATTCACTCACTAATATGAATATTTCCACCATTTTCTTACTCGCAGATTAAATGACCTTTCTTTTTAAAAACTGTGTCCTCAGCATCATATGTTTTCTTCTCCAAGAGAGACTTTAGAAAAGATTTAGGCTAATTTAAAATATATTGTAATGTGCAATCAAGCCATATAGGGTTCAACCACATCAAGCATCAAGCATCTGGTAAAGATGCTTAGTTAAAGTAGGACTGAAAACATACAAGGAAATATAAGATTTATATAGTTTATTTGTAGAACTATATTCACTTTTCACCCATTTCTCTGTAAATCTATAACTAACTTTGGAACATTCAATCTATGATTTTAAGATACACTTTTTAATACACTTCTAACTTTGGAACATTCAATCTATGATTTTAAGATACTCTTTTTAAAACATTTCTACCACCAGAATTTCAACAGTTTCATTACTGAGAGATATCTGGATTATGCCTGTAAGACCATTGGATAACTAATTTTATCTATCTTCTCTATTTTGACACTCCATATCTATTCCAGGAAGACAATAAGAATAAAATGAGTGCAACAATGTGAAGTTTAATATGTCCCATATGATGTACAAAATACTTACACCCTAGTTTTTGGTTAAACTATTTTTCAGAAATAATGCAGGTATAGAATATTGAAATCACCCATAAAATGAAAGTCAAACAAGCAGAATAGTAACATATTCAATTCGAAACAGAAAGAGAGAATTGTAATCTTGAAGCTCAAACGAAAGCTCACCTTTTCTTTTATTGTTGCAGATTTGAGTGTTGAGAAACAGCATTTCAGTTGAAGCCAATGAAATTATTTATCATTCTCCAACTTTGTTACAACATTTATACTAACTTTACTATATTCCCTGCATCATTTTATGAAACAATTCCACCCTTATTTTCAATAGCAATTTTTTTTCAAATAATGCATATCTATATGGTATACAGAAAGTCCCTATCAAAAGAAAGCGAACACCACATTGACATTTATAATTCAAGATAGAAAGGAAGAGTTGAAATTCTAAACACAGATGAACTTGTTCACCATTTCTTTTATTGATGCAGAATTGAGCAGCAAATAAAATTTGAGAAGAAAACCAGAATTAAACAGCACCTTCCTTGAGGCAAATGAACTTACCATAATTTATCAAGACCCATAACTCAATTGTAAGAAAAATCCCCAGTTTCGCTGGAAAAGGGCCAGTAGCTCAGTGTAGAGTAGCACATCATACTGATTGGAGGTCCTCAATTGGAGTCTTAACTGGGCCATGGAAACTAATGGAGAATGCAATATACTCTAGAACAACGTCCATAACAATTGTTGTAGGAAGATGACGTTGAAGAAGATGTTGAAGTGATGCCGGCAAATCCATGCAAAACCTAATCACCATGGAAATTTTAAAAAACTTGGCACTTATTTTAAAACAAAATTGTCCAGAAGTAAGGTTAAATGGTGGAGTTACCTGGTCTTGAATTGCATGCCCTTGCATGGAACTGGGTATATGGGGAACTGGAAGTAGCAGGGAGCAGATGACTTTTACAACTTTATTAGTAAAACCCACCAATTCCTCAACTTCTTTGAACACCAAACCCTTAGTTGACCTTACTTTTTCCAAAACGCCATGCCATTCAGCCCGAATCTTAGCAGAAATCCCCAAGTCTTTCCATGTTTGGTTGTCTTCCGTAATTTCAGAAAGGGACCTTGGGGATATCATGAAGAACACGGGTAATATTTTCATGTGGGGATTTTTACCAGAACTTTTGGCTTCGAAAAAAGCAGAAAGTTCCTGCATTGGCCACTTAGAGTTGATAAAATCCTTGGAGATAACCAGTACTGCTATTCTGCATCTCTTAGCGGCATCAAAAATGCGAGCAGGGAACGTTTCAGCTATTGGCAAGCTTTGAGGATCCTCATCAAAGAAGCAGGAGATACCTTTATTTGTTAGCTCCTTGTGTAGCTCCCGAACAGGGATTTTCTGTTTGCCACTGTGACAGAGAAATACGTCTTTAGCCAAAGACAAATTTCTTTCTTCACCATCTCTGTTAAAAACAAAAGGTTATTAATATCTAAGTTTCTTCTTTGACTCAAGAAACGAGTGAAAGAGAAAAACCCTGAAGTCAATTTCACATTACCTTTGTGTTGCACTCATCGTTGACTCTCTCTCCTCCCTTCTGGAAAGGAACCTTCGAAAAATCTTCAGTCTGTGGCGTAGTGGTACATAAAGGCAGACAGAGAAATTAATCTTTCTTACTTGAACACATAAGCTGGCGAATTCATCTTGTAAATAATTAACAAGGATAAGAGGCAAATTGACTCCTCTTACCAGCCTTAAACAATGAACGATCCCTCAAACTCCCAAGCCTGTAATTTGTGGGTCAAACCAACCAATCAAGAAAGTAATCATGTGAATATCAGTAAATGGACAAATATATCAAAGGACTGTAAAAATGTAAAGCTCATAGAAACTTGTTCATGAAAACTGTCAAATAGCTAGCTTAAAAGTACAATGTAATATTTGACTTTCACGATCTGTATGAGAAGCAACAATATGTTCAGCTTTCCAAAAGGATTCTAGAATAAAAAATTCCGTATTAGATATCAATGATCAATCCACCCAAATTACCCTCTTAAGAAAAAACCACTCTCTTTCCTTGAAATGGCATTAATTACAGTCTAACAAAATGGAGTTAAACTCAACACATTGCAAACTTCGGTCAATCACAATGTTTTGTGGAGCGTGGCTGTATTTTGACATGCATTTTGGCAAATGAGAAGCAAAATGAACCCAAAACAGTATCGTATTCATATAATCAAACAAATAACTTTGTATAATATGGATGGCAATTTCTCATCAAAGCAAACACTATCAATCCTATTGTAAACATCAGTCATTATTTTAGATCTCTGCTATACAATGCTTAACTAAGCAGTAAAACAGTCATTTTCACACGGCCAAAACTCAACCTTACAATGCTAGATAGAACAGAGCTATATACACTTCATTAGGTAAAATTGGTATGGTGTAATCTTTACCTAATGATGAAACAGGGGACATGGAAGCAACAACCAAAACTCACCTGACTCCTCGCGACTTACTTGGGTCAAAAATTCAGTAGTAATCGTAGCCCAATCTTAGCGTAAAATGCCATTTCAATTACAGATGAAATGTAGAAGCCTCTTTCAACCACATTGTTGTACAGATGGTTATTAATCTCTCCGTGCAGCTACCAATACCAAGCGATGGAATTTAGTATACCCATCAAATTCATTACGTGGTAGGCGTTCCCTTCAGTGAGAAGGGCGGGTAACTTGTTAGATCAACGTCTGAGAATTTACCTATGGATGCAAGACGATGGAAGTCATATTCGCCGCACACGTGTTAGTTTCTGACGTTAGTTACCGTTTTAGCCAGCTTTTGGACGGTAGTTTCAAGAAGAGTGGGATCGACCGCGACCAGAAGGCATTTAAAGGGGGCGACGGCTATGCAGCCATACCTTTACAAAACTTACCGCCGTCGCCTTTAAAGGGCGTGAGGCATATTTGTCGGGGAGATACGCAGCAGAAGTAAAGGGAATTAGATCAGAATTGGCATTTGCAACTTTCAATTATGTCTAAACTTCAATTTGGATGTGCAACATAGAAATAGAAGTGGAAGATGTAAATACGCAAGATGATGGAAGTCATATTCGCCGCACACGTGTTAATTTCTGACGTTAGTTACCATTTTAGCCAGCTGTTGGACGGTAGTTTCAAGAAGAGTGGGATCGACCGCGACCAGAAGGCATTTAAAGGGGGCGACGGCTATGCAGCCATACCTTTACAAAACTTACCAAGGGGACACTTTGAAAAAAAAAAACTAAGTGCCGTCGCCTTTAAAGGGCGTGAGGCATATTTGTTGGGGAGATACACAGCAGAAGTAAAGGGAATTAGACCAGAATTGGCATTTGCAACTTCCAATTATGTCTAAACTTCAATTTGGATGTGCAACATAGAAATAGAAGTGGAAGATGTAAATGCTCATTTTGAGCCAAAATGAGCATTTACATCTTCCACTTCAAAAGGTGGAATTGGAATTTGAGGGTCAAATTCTAGTTTTGTCAACTCCCATTTTGTAAAACTCGTCGGGTCCGCATTGAAAATAATTTGTTTGGCGTTCGCATTTTTAGGGCATTTCACTGGGCACCGACATTCTTCACTTTGTCAAAGTGGAAGGCACCGACGATTTCTCTGCAGAGCGTCTAAGATAGTGACATTATTCATTTTGCCATCAACATCCTTCCTTCACTTTGCAAAGCGGCTAAGGCATTGACATCCTTCCATTGCCTCCTCCGCTAGGTTTTTAAGGCAACAACTCTCCAATCTGATATGCAGATATATTTCTACTTCATGCATAGTGATTTGGTTTACTTAGTTTTCAAAGCCTTGAAAGGAAGGATCATATTTATAGCTCTGTTGTTGGTATTAGGGTTTTGTATATATGCCCACTTTTAGTTTTGGTATTAGGGTTTTGTATATAGCCAGCAGTTTCATGTATATATGCCCACTTTGTTCTTTGATTATTTGACATTTAAACATTCACAATGGCATTTAGACCCGCATTAAGTCTTTTATTTGGTATGTCAAACAATCAAAGAACAAAGTGGGCATATATACAACTGTTATAGGAGCAGCTTTTCGCACGCAACTATTATAGGTTTTCTTTGTCTTTTCCATGGGATGCATATAGCGTAGGGGTTTCCTGCTACATCCGGCATTTTATGTTATGTTTGATGGCTTTTAAAAAATGTTATTCTTAAAATCGCATAGGGAAAACCATATCATTTTGCTTTGGTAGAGGTCCATTATGTTATGATTATTGACCTTATAGTGATCTACAACCTTCCAAATATTACAAACCCTTGCAAATTCTTTCTACTACTCTTTTGTTTAGCACAATATTTTGGTACAATATTTTGGCCAGCATTCCTTTAATAGCTCAATGGTAGGCATCATCAAAATTTAGAAATGCCCAAAAAGGTAGCAAAACCCAAATGCTAGAGAAAGCAACACTCTCCAATATCTGCATTATACATAGCTCATGACCATGAACCTGATCTCGCCTTCAAACTTCAAGTTTTACAAAATTGCAGAACTTCAGATCTTGCCTTAGAACTTTAAAATATCACCTTCTGCCTATGATGTAAGGCTGAAGTTCATCCTGATAAAATGGATCGAGAGACAAGACTTTATACCTGTTGATATATAATCCTCAATGAATTAAAGCTCATCAAAGTACTCTGGACTCATGTCCATCATCTTCTCTCACTTGGCATTCACCATGAATATGCACTAGAGAGTTAGATTTAAGTTGCTTCTTAGGTCAGAGGCCATGCAAGAAAATGATATATACCAAGGTTAGGATATGTACAGAGAACAAAGCATAACATAAAATAATTAATGCCAAGGACAAGAGATAAATATTGTTAGCTACTCTTCTTTCCCCACCATTTTTTCTTCGTCTTTTCTGCAATTGAATCTACACTTCCAATCTTGTGTAGAATTCCCTTCGTCTCACGGAATCGAAATTTATAATCTTTTTTCCAGACATCAAATCTTTGTTTCATCTTTCTGAGTTCTTCATCAGGGTTAAGATTTGCTTAAGCCTGCCCAGACTTCACCTAAAAATTTCATGTAAATGTTGTTAAAGTTGTGTTAGTTTGCTACTGGTTTGAAGTTGTGAAATTTAGATTTCCTTCATATATAACTACAGATTAAATTAACAAAAAACTGTGAAATAAAATCAAGACCATGGGAATCTAGTAACATAGATATCTTATTTGGCTTGTTGACATTGAAACATTGAAACTCATTTATGAAAATCATTATAATCATAGTTGTGAGTAGGAAGATATTGGACATATATACAACACTTGTTGTTTCATCAAGACCATGGGAATCTATTAACCTTGATTTCTTATTTGCCTTGTTGATGTTCAAACATCGAAACTCATATATGACAATCATTACAACCATAGTTGTGAGTAAGAAGATAGTGAATGCATCTAATTGAAACCATAGGTATCTATATTGTATTTCTGACACAAATTAATACATTTTGGTGTTCATTTGTACATGGTAATTGGTATCTAATCTAGATCACAAGT
The DNA here is from genome assembly GCA_027943335.1 of Chamaecyparis obtusa. Lineage (NCBI taxonomy): Eukaryota > Viridiplantae > Streptophyta > Pinopsida > Cupressales > Cupressaceae > Chamaecyparis > Chamaecyparis obtusa. The sequence continues at coordinate 21,284 of BSBK01002250.1, read as the reverse complement.
TTGCTAGCCAATTCTAGCAAGTTTTGTGGGTAATTCTAAATGCTTAATTGGATAAATCAGCAATATTCCATTCTCAAATTGATTTGAGTCCAGTTTGAGTCTTACCGACTGAATAAAATAGAGCATATTGCTCTTCCCAAACTAGATTGTACCAAGGTATTCTTTGTTTGGTAAGAGCAACATGCTCTGTTTTATTCATTTGGTGTTTTAGGCTTTAGCCATTGATTGATAAAGCTCTTGGAGACATATCCCATTGTGAGCTACATTCTCATTTTCCAACCACAAAGCAGAGCAAGCTAAACCTGATTGCAACAATACAATATTCAATAGAGTATTCATGTTTTAGGGCTATCATTTTAGAATGAAAAATGAAACAACTTGTATGGTACATTTTCATATTTGGCCCTCTAAATTCTTGAATCAGTTCCAATTCCTTTCTAAGGGCTTGGAATTTGTTATTTCTAATATGGTTTTGCGAATATGTGATTTGTGGGTTTCCTATTGAGCTTAATAGGTTCAGGGTGTACTCACATCTCCCGGTAGCTATATTTAAGAGTAATTTCCTGGTGACACAATTCTTGCACAAGATATAGAAAAAATTATTAAAAAGACACTAATGTGTAGCAGGTTGGTTTTCATGGTGTTTTGTATGAGGTTGGTTTTGTAAGTAATTTGAAATTTGATATCTCTTGGCATCTTTTACTTGATTTTTTAAAATGTAGGTATTTTGCTATTATTTGATATCATTGATTGCTTGTTACTTTAAAATTTATTAAAGAGTCTAAGGAGTTGAACCTAGTTGGTTAAAGTGTTGGGTTTTTATTGTGCAAATGTCTTCTTTAGCTGGTTTCTAATATGGAGATGATTTCTACTTAAATAAAAGTTAGTTTCTAATATGGAGGTGGTTTCTACTTAAATATAATGTTGAAAATTCTAGAACAGAATCCTACACGCCCTCTACCATACATGATGAAATTTGTCCAAGAGATGTCATAAATTTATCTCTTCTCAAGTTCTATTTTAATTGACTTGAAATTTATCCTTCATAATTGTTATGGAATTTTGATTTAAACAACTATTTTTCAAGTCAATTAAAATAGAACTTGAGAAGATAAATTTTGCATATTTAAATCAATAAATCGGGATTAAAAATCATTATGTTTGAACAAGATGAACAATGTCGTTGCCTTAGCCGCTTTGCAAAGTGAAGAATGTTGTTGTCTTGAACATGATTAATAATATTACATACTTATATATATATATGTATATGTGCCTATATAAGAACCATACATATGCACATATGCATGTATATAATTAAGTTATTATTAATCATGTTTTACAAAAAATATCTATTATTAATCACTATGTTTTCCAAAAAAATCTTCTATGTTTTTCCCTCATTTGGATTTCATTTCCTAATGCAACAATGCTAACAAATTCAACAGCTATAGATAATAACCAGATAGGAATACATATACAAACAGTTGTGTCAATAAAGTACACACATTTCTTGGCTTGTCCTCTTGTTGCCTATGACTGTCAATTTTGTATCTCAAACCTTCTTTATCATGTGTTTTCAAGGATGGATCTTACCAACAATATAAACATTCAAGGACGCATTTGTAGGAAGACCACAACTACTCATATTCACGCATTTTTTCTTGTTGTCCTTCGAGTAGCCAAAGCGATGTATGTGCTTCAAGGTAGGCAAACAAAGCGTAACGAAAGAAGTGATGGAAGTGCTTTTTATAAATGCATTATTCATTCGAATGAGGTGCATTGTCACGACCAAATTCGCATGAGTGCAACAACCTTCTTTCGGCTAGCCAATCTTGTAAGGCAAAAAGGAAGCCTATTAGATACAATGAGCATAACGTTAGAAGAACAATTAGTCATGTTCCTCCACACCCTTGGCCACAATCTGAGGAATCGTAAGATTGCCCACAACTTTGGTCACTCCAGAGAGATAGTAAGTCGATACTTCCACAAGGCCTTAACGATTGTCTTAGCACTCCATGCGGATTATTTCCTACCACCTGGTCCAAACATTCCTCTTGAAATTAGTGGGAAGGATCGTTTCGATCCTTACTTCAAGGTAAACCCCCTAGCGCTACAAATATATTTGCCTTAGTGTTAATCTTATTACTACGTGTTTCTTGACTATTGTTTTTCTTTCTATAGGATTGTGTTGGAGCAATTGATGGAACCCATATACCAATCACTATCGATGTCGACTTACAGGGTAAATATCAGGATAGAAAAGGGAACTTGTCACAAAATGTTATGGCTTTCTCTTCTTTTGATTATAAGTTTCGATACATTCTTGCTGGTTGGGAAGGGTCTGTTGTAGATACCCGTGTTCTAGCTTCACCTCTCACTAGAGAAAATCTACTTGTAGTTCCCCCTAGTATGCCATTTCGCATTGTATGTTTACTAAAGAAAATGATAAATGTTTCACAATTTAACAATATATGTTATTTTGTAGGAAAATATTATTTAGTCGATGCTGGATATCCAAATGTACCAGGATTTCTCGCTCCTTATCACTATACACGTTGCCACCTGAAGGATTTTTCAAGAGCCAACCCTATAAACAACCCACAAGAGTTGTTTAACCACCGACACTCCTCTCTTAGAAAAGCAATAGAGCGTACATTTGGCATTTTGAAGTAGCATTTTCCTATCCTGAGGCATGCGACATCTTATCCAATCACGACACAAGCACATATTGTTTACTTTTGAAGAGCAAAGTTTCCAAGCCATTATTCCACTCTCTTGAATACAATCTCTTAAGAGTAGCCTCACTAGTACATTTTACCCTAAATTTCGACCAAAAATTTTGACCATTAAATAAAAATGTTTAGTTGGTCGCATTAGAAAAGGAAAAAAATTAATTTTTTTTCAAATGCATGCCGTGTTGGTCAAAATTTCGACCAACACGATATTGGTCGATACCGTGTTGGTGAAAAAAAACAAATTTCGACCAACACGTGCATGCATTTGAAAAAAAATAAAAATCACGCGGGCAAACACTTCATTTGTTATTTCATTTCACGCGGGCTTTTATGGTCTTTGCATCATATTACAAGCATCCACTTCCGTTTAATCTTGCAGATTTTTTTGGGTGTTGGAAGAGGCAATCACTGTATTCACGGAATGAGTTTAATCCCAACTCAAAGGCAACCATAGGCGTGGAGTTTCAGACCCAGATCATGGAAATCGATGGAAAGGAGATCAAAGCTCAAATTTGGGACACTGTGGGTCAGGAAAGGTTTCATGCTGTTACTTCAGCTTATTACAGAGGAGCTGTGGGAGCCCTCATTGTTTATGATATTAGTCGCAGGCTTACCTTTGAGAATGTTGCACGATGGCTTGAAGAGCTTGAGAGTGAGTGAGTTTTTTTTTGAACTTTATTCCCCTCTATTTTTTGATGCGTTCTTTTGTTAGTTTATCAATGGTGAATAGTAGTGCCCTCTGAAGAGTTTTTTTCTAGTGATTTGGTATGTGCTGAACTCTGTAAGATTATTGTTATTTCTGGTCTTGGGGGTTGTGTGGGTTCATAATTTGGGTATGGTTTTGTGCAGCATTTTGTTATTTTTGGTCAGGGTAACTGCATTTTGGGGGTCCTTGATCCAAGGCTATGTATGGTCTTAGTGAGAATTATGTAACATTTGCAACATTTTTTTGACCGAGTGTTGTAATTAAAGATAGTGTAGATCTACAAGTGTTATTAATTTCAGAATTTATTATCACTTCCTGAATTAGGGAGTAGCAAGGAAATATTATTGTAGCAGAGGATCAGAATTCCCTAAAACAGTGGTTGAACGAGGACATTGGGTAAAACAATTCAAACAAGGAGATATTAATGGTTGGCCTGAGTAAGAGTTTTAAAGTACATGTAAGGTTTTCCTGGCCATGACTGTCATTAAAGATGTTTAGATTTAAATGTGTTATTAGTTTGAGAATTTATTAACCATTTTTAAATTGGAGAGAAGCCCATAATTGAGCAAAGAACAATGATTGTAACAGAGCTTGAGATTACCCCAAAACAGGGGCAAGTGGTTGAACAAGGACAATGAGTGTCTCAAACAAAATACAAGTAAAACAAAGAGATTTTTTGTTACTATTATATTGAGATTTTGAAGCTTATCCTAAGATATTTGTAATCTCTTGGTTTTTTAGATACAGTCAATTTGTGCATTGTAGAAGCTGTATGTTAATAACAATTTGAAGCTTGGAATGGTTTAAATATTAAAACAAATGCCAACTGTCTTTAGATCTTCTGTCAATTAGTACAGATGCCAAATAACATCTCTACAAATATTGTAGAAAATGGATGGAGTTGAATAAGGTGTTTCACATTGTCACCATAATTCAATCAAGTTAATATACAAAATTTGTAAATACAAATTATTTAACAGAAGAACTAAGACTACGGTGCATAACGATTTGTTGACTAAGAATTTGCTCAATTAGGTTGGAAATTTCTCTTTAATTCTTTATGGGTATTTTAGGCTGGAAATTTCTGGTTTGCTCTTTCTGGCTAGGTTTCAGTTTGCAATTGAAATGATCCTAGTTCAATTCCATGAACTTACATTCACAAAATTAACCCAAGTATGCACACTCCACTTGTATATTTATAACCCTGATCTATTTTCTGGGCTTTCATCATAATTGTCACTTTCATAACTAGGTATAAAACATGGCAAATAAGCACAAGAATGTGCAGGTGTATATTAGGAGTGTATAAATGCTATCCAATGGCTGTATTCTGATTTATAAAGGCAGACTAATTGGGTATAAACTCAAGCAATAATCATGAATATTTTTAACTTATCACTAGATTGTTTGTTGAACACCTGATTTGTTAATGCCTGATGGCATCAGATCTGACTTATGCTGTTCTTGGTGTTGCAGCGCACACTGATACCAACGTGGTGAGAATGCTAGTGGGAAACAAATGTGATTTGGAGCATATAAGAGAAGTGTCAGTGGAAGATGGCAAGAACCTTGCCCAAGCAGAGGGGCTTTCTTTCATAGAAACCTCTGCCTTGGATAACACAAATGTCATGTCCGCCTTCCAGAGTGGGGTCAAAGAGGTTTACAACAGTGTGACTAGAAAAGTGTTGAACTCTGACTCCTATAAATCTGAATTATCCTTCGACAGAGTTAAAATTATTGATGGAGATGATGCTTCCAAGTCAAAGTATTCATGCTGCTGAAGATTTTTCTTTTCTTTTTCCCTTCCATTTTTGTTGTTAGGTTTCACTTGTGGAACTTCAGAATCTTGGATTATAAAAATCTATTTGGTTCATTGTTGATTGGGGTTCTCAAGTAGATATATTGTTTATTTAGACAGTCAATTGTATAAGAGTTTTTTGGAGTTTATAAGCAGCCAAAGAAGGCTTGGTGGAAGTGACATTTTAATTTTGCTCTTGATCAGTAGCTGCCATTCAGTATTAAATAGATTTGGAATATTTTGACATTTTAATTTTGCTCTTGATCAGTAGTGGATATCATCTGTGTTTTGAGTAGTCTTTAGAACTAATGATGAAAGCCAAGCTTAATACAAGGAATAAATCATTCCATCGGTGGTCGGTATAAATATGAGAAAGAAAAATGAAACTTTTGATACAATATTATGCCCATGGCTAGGAGAAAAGATCTATAGAGTTTTAAAAAATTGTAAAACACCAATAAACATTCAACACTAAGAGATGCATTAACAGCCATGTCTAGATATCGAGGTTATCAGATTACAAAGCACACTGGAGTACAAGAACTAAACTCTTCGTTGCCTTAAATTCAAACAAAACTCACACCAAAGTAACAGATGCAATCAAAACTATGAGTTTCAAGAGATGCAAAATACAATTCCCAGCTAGTTAAGAATACACATACACAAGAAATGAAAGCACCCGAATGAACAACAATGGGAAAATAAGAAAAATGCCAAATCATCACAAATAATATCAAAGACCGTAAATATGCTAAAGGGCCCATGAATCCAAACAAGGATGATCTCCCACGGCCTCAAGAGGGTATTCAAATATCAAACCCTCATGCGTTTGTCTTAAATAGAGCTTCAGTACGTAGATTAAAGAGAAGAAAAACTTTGCAGGTGTCCTCACTTCCACTGTAAGTTCTTAGCGGAAATATTTTTTAGAATCCTTGGGATCCTTTGATTTATTAGAACTCTTGATTTTCTTCAGCAACAACTATTGAGCAATTTTAGCTATCCCTCTCCATGGGATCATAACCTTAGACAAGACAGCAGTCTAAGAACATTTCTTATTATCAAATACCCCTTTGCTTCATCTAGAGAACCGTTGCAGCAAGTTGTAGTGTCATGTCTCTTGCACTTAATGTGGAAATGTTAATAAAAAAAATTGTCGCAAACATAAATTTGGAATAAAGTTATCACTAATAATAACTCCTAAAGCACAATATCTTCCATCTTCAGTGACAATGCCCTTATTGAAATACATTCCTTCTTTAAACCAAAGTTACAACCTTATGTCACCTCTCCTTTAACTATCAATGCTGATTGAATCTTCCTCATAGTCAGTAGAATTCGTCTTCTTAACCATGCATGTCTTTTGTTTGTTTTAAACTATTTTAAACTATAGTGGAAAACTAGTTTTACTAAAATAACTACCACCGGATGATTGATTTTACAATGTGCCCGCATTATCACCTATGATCTTCATACCCATTTATTTGGCAATTGAACTATTTTTTTAAAGCTTAGCTTATGTTAATATAAAATTTCCATATTTGCACATTATATCTATATTTTACAAATGGAATTATTTGCCCACTTAGAATATTGCAAATTTTTTGAATCCTTCAAGTATTCAATGATGTGTGGTCTCAAACTATTACATTTTGGCTAGATGGAAACATTGGTGCAATCTTCCTTAGGCATTCATCTCGGCCCATCTCTGCGGGGACTACAAACCAAGGAACATCTTAAACAGCTTCCTTTTACTTATGTGGTGCCTGGGTCACGTTCCTCCAGCCCATTTGCTCCAGCCCATTGCTCCATTTCCAGATCAGGGGTTGTAATAGCACCCAAAAGCTCTTTTACAAATGATTCTTTAAAGGTCATGCATGCCAGATCTACTGGTAGTCAACGAAGGCCTGTAGTTGTGATGCAAGATTCTGCAGCGACAGGATATGCAGCAGCCCTTTTGGACATTGGACAGTCCAATAACGCACTTGAGGTAATAAATAGGGATATGGAGAAGCTCTCACATTTATTGAAAAACCAAGAGGTCTATGATTTCCTCGTCAATCCTACAATTGGGAATAGAAGGAAGAAGAGCATTCTTAAGGCAATTGCGGATGATGCAAAATTTCAATCTTATACTCTCAATTTCCTGAGTCTTCTTGTTGACCAGCAGAGGATGAACATAGTGAAGGATATTCTGAATGAGTTTGAATTTTTATATAATGAAATGATAGATACACAAGTTGCTACTGTATTCTCTGCTCTGAAGCTTGAACATTACCAGTTGGCCCAAATTGCAAAGAAAATAAAGAACTTAACTGGTGCTCAGAATGTGAAATTGCAGAGCATAATTGATCCATCCTTGATAACAGGCTTTATCATCCGCTTTGGAAAGGATGCATCCCAAATGATAGATATGAGTGTGAAAGGTCAATTTGAGAACTTGTCTGCCCAATTTGTTGGTGCAGAGAAGGTTGCAGCTTTCTGAATCTTATGATAGGAAAGTCTAATTGCCTGTATGCTAGAAATTTGTCTACAACATCCAATTGTCTACTCTGTTCAGGCTGTAAAAATGGCATGTAAAACTTGTTTCCAGTTTGGCTAGGGATTTTCCCTAACATTAATCTACCTTTATATGTTAGAGAACTACCATTGTTCATGATGCTTATATGAATAATCCAGTCTCCTTTGGGTTGAGTTGCTACTTTTAAAGCCAGTACATCCCATAAATGGTATCAAAGTTGTTGACAAGAAAAGGTATTACCAGAAAGTAAACTATTCAAAACTGGGTTCCACTAGATAAATCAAACTGACCTATATACCTGTAAATAAAGGGAGCATTGAGATTAATTTGGAGCTTATCCTTCTATGAAATAAAATATACTTTGTAAATATTATTGTTATTTATTAAATTATTTATGAACTTGGTGTTCGGTCAAGAATCTATGTAGTGGCATTTATTTTGTTGTTCTCCGAGGTTGGATGGCCAATAAAATGGTATAGATAGCTTTTATAACTTGCTAATTATTTTGAATTAGCTTAGGATTTAAGTGGCACACAATTGAATGGTTGCTTTTTAGGAAATTCAATATGGAAACCATGCTAAGAGTTGCTCTCATATCCACCTACATAATGGATTAAGTGAAGAGCTTGGACTTGATGTTGACATAAGCAATCTAATTCTATTTTGTCAACCCTTTTCTTACACATGATGTTCAAATGGAGTTGTTGGAGATGTAATTTGTTCTATATCTCTAAGAATTAAAATGGTTTATGGTTGGTATGAATGATGGTATGAAGACAAAGTGGCTTGAGGAACATTCACCTCTATTCCTAGCCACAACATTGCAAAGTATATTTGTTAAGAATTTCACAATGTAGGATGAGACACCCATAGTGGTAGAGTGATCCAGTTGAAAGTTCAGAATCAGAATCAGAGACTGATTCATTCAAGGATGTACAAGATATATCTCTCAGACTTTCTCTGGATCTAGATAATCGCTCTAGTTCATTCAATAGTTCAGATAGACTCATGCAAGATGAAGGTTCTCGTAACGAAGGTGTTTCTAAGCATATTAGGAAAGCTATAGAGAAGACTAAGGGAAGATCATCCAATGCACAAGAAAGGAATAATGAGAATGGACAGGAAAAACAAAATCTTGATCATAGTAATAGCTTAAATTCATCAACTAAATTGGTTCTAAGGAGAAGAAAGCATCTATTTGTGATTGCATTGGATTGCTACGATTCCAATGGAGAACCTTGTGCTCAGAAATTAGTGAATATGATGCAGGAGATTATGAATGCAATTCACTCTATACTCACCTCTGGATCCTTTGGATTTGTTTTGTTGCACTTTAAGTTCCAAACCTATGATTACCATGATTACGTTTTTGCAAGGTTATACTATTTATAGTTTTCAATGTATTCTTTTCTTTTTAGAATACCTTCTTAGTACTGTTCCAACTGACATTTTTCATGTTGATTGCATAACAAAAAAATTGAATTGCTCCAATGAAACAGTAGGAAAAACTTGATTATTAAGACAAAATCTTAGATTGTGACTGACATTAGCTGGTATTCTTAGCTTTATATTCCTTGTGGTTTTTGTAGGCTCCCAGAGCATGTATTTTGCTGAACATTTATATTCTAGACAGTCCAATGGATGATAATTTTCTTGGAAATAATCAAACTAATTAGTAATTAGTAGTTGTTAAGGCTAAATCACACTTGATGTCAAAATTGTGGATCTGACATTTAATGTGCTATGAATGGCAGCTCAAATACCAGGCACCACTCAGGATCATTTACAGATATTTAATATTGAGATGAAGCCGAAGGTGAAATCTTATCAGATGCCTTAACAGGTATTGACCTGTTGCCAACTAGATTATTTCCTCATTTATTTTGTTTCTACTAGTACTATTTTATTAATACATGTAGATACTTCATGACATCTCATATATTGTAATCTTGTTGTTAGGTTGTTTTTTGGAAGTGGATCACACCGAAGATGTTGGGACTTGTTACATAGAGTTCAGTGTATCATTGGTCATTAGAAGGTAATGAAAAGCTCTGGAAAATTCAAAGAAACTACTACTTTTTATGTTATAATATTCTAAAGCAAAGCAAGGTATAATATTGGTTGTGCTTGAAATTTTGTGTGTACTCATGCAAAGCTTGTTTGCTTTTGTCAGCACACTTTGTTGTTTCTTCTTCTTTTTAACATGCCAAATTATTGGAATACAGGGGAATCTGAACCTGTTCGAATGTTTGAGAGAATGGCTAATTTAACAGGCAACCAGATAATAAATTATTGATGTGATCCGACTGAAAAGTGGCTTGTTTTGATTGGAATTAATCCAGGAGCACCTGAGGTTTGTACCACAAAAATGATTTTCTAATGACTCTGTTGTAGGGACTTCTTGAGATATTGGTCTCCTGATGCAATTCTTTGATATTAACAGATATCACACAAGTATAGTCTGATATATGTCATTACAAAGCTGGGACTTCTATTTGTTTATGATTTGGAAATAGCAACAGCAGTTTACAGGAATCGAATCAGTCCTGATCCAATCTTTCTAACATCTGAAGCAACTGTAGTTGGTGGGTTCTTTGCTGTTAATCGGAGGGGGCAAGTGTTGCTTGCAACTGTCAATGAAGCTACAATTGTGCCTTTTGTTAGCAGATAGGTGGTTTTATGTAACTTGATATATGTATTTGACTAAAGCTTGCTTTTCCATTTAATGCTTTCCATGTATTATTATTAACAAATGTGCATGTTGGATTTCTCTAGCTCAACAACCTTGAGCTTGCTGTAAATCTTGCTAAAAGAGGAAACCTTCCGGGGGTTGAAAATCTAGTAAGTGTTGACAACCATGATTTGGCATATTTTAGTGCATGTATAAAATTTATGCATTCAGTAACGAGATACATGAGAATCATATTCCAAAATACTTTGCTGCTACTGGAACGAACTTTGTAATAACAAATTATAAATATTCTTAAGAACTCTTGCATGTTCATTCACTTGGAATTTATTCTAGTAGTATTTAACATAAGTATGAAGTTGGGCACTTTGACTTAGACCTCGTATACGATATTGAGGTGGATTTTCAATCAATAGTTTCCTGACACTTATTTTTAGCGTTTCTGGTGCTCATTTGTATTTTTTTATTAACTAAATAGATTTCATGCATAATTGAACCCAATGAACTCTTGATTAGTGTAAATTCAAAAGATAAGGGAAAGTTTTTATTATCTGTCAAATCAAATGCTTAAATTTTTTGTTAATATTAGGCATAAAAATACCTTTTTAAGATTGCAACTAATAATATTAATTGGCATCATTATGTCCTCACAGCTTTAAGAAATATATGTTGCAATTGAATATTTGTGTTTGCTATGTAGGTTGTCCAGCGGTTCCAAGAGTTGTTTTCTCAGATGAAGTATAAAGAAGCAGCGGAACTTGCTGCAGAATCTCCTCAAGGCATTCTTCATACGCCGGATACAGTAGCAAAATACATGCTTTATATTCCTTGTTCAGCAAAATGCCACTTTTTAATAGACTTTTTTTTTAAAAAAAAATTTAGCATTAGTCAAAATTTCGACCAATGCTATGGTCTCAATTTCGACGACAATTGGTCGAATTTTCTCGTCGGTCTTTTTTCATCGAATTTTCTACGTTTTTTTGTTTGTCGAAATTTTGACCAATGCTATGGTTGAAATTTTGACCAACAAAAAAATGTAGAAAATTTGACAAAAAAAGACCGACGAAAGTTTTGGTCGTGGATTCGACCAAATATTGTCGAAAATTCGACCAATTCTTGTCGAAATTTGAGGTAAAATTTACTAGTGTCTATGTTGTCGGATCAAATAGTTGACATAGGCTGAGAATTGTCTCTTCAATGTGCTTAGTTCATATTTTACAATGACACTAAATTGATTTCAGTAAGATTGATGGCAAATTGGCACAACTAAGGAGTCATATCATCATTATAACATGAGATGGCATACCATACCATGATGAATTACCAGTTATGATGATGGGCCTTGGAATGAGCACACATACACATGTTTCCATGGTGTCCTCATATTGTGAGTCTTCTTTGTGTATCTTCACATGCCTCTCTACTTGTTCTTCTGGTCCTTCACATAAACCATTCACACCATGTTACACCCATGTACCTTGTAAGGCCTCCTATGTGCTATATGTTGTAGATTTGTAGGAATAGAACATTACAATTTTTAGAGCAAAACTCAACAACAAGTGTCCTCATACTATGAGTCCTCTTTGTGTATCTTCACATGCCTCTCTACTTGTTCTTATGGTCCTTCACATAAACCATTCACACCATGAAACCCCTGTACCTTGTAAGGCCTGCTATGTGCTTTGTGTTGTAGATTTGTAGGAATAGAACATTACAATTTTCAAAGCAAAACTCAACAACAGGTGTCCTCATACTGTGTGTCCTCTTTGTGTATCTTCACATGCCTCACTACTTGTTCTTCTGGTCCTTCACATAAACCATTCACACCATATAACCCCTGTACCTTGTAAGGCCTGTTATGTGCTATTATTTATTATGTTAAATGTCTACCTTTGCACTTTTTGGAGGTTCGTCCATCCTTTTTTGTGGTTGATATTACATCACATGCATTGATTGATGAGACTGTTAATACGGGGATTGTTTTTAATGGTTAAATCCACCTAGCAAGCATGTTTAGAAAAGTCATGTCTCATGCCAATTTCATTGGTAAATTTTTGATGCTATGGAAAACATGATCGTAAGGTTTCTTTTCCTTTAATCTAGAATCAGCTTTGACATGGAGAAGGATTGTATAACATTTCATTGCAGATTAATCTATGTTTGTTTGTTATCATGGTTTGTTTTTGGTGAGATTAGAAAACATGGTTTGTTGTTGTAGCAATTCAAAAAAACTACAAGCTGGAGTAGTTTTTGAAAATAGTACTCCAGCTTGTACAAATTTTGTACATTGCTCCAACACCTGCTTTTTTGGTTGACATCTTATATACATGTGGTCATGAAGAATTCAAAATGGACAGTTCTGAGAGTACACATATGTTGTTCATGATTTCAACTTACAATCCATATTTCTGATGACTACACATATTTCTGATGTTACTCCTTGGTGTATTACATTTATTATGGAAACTTTGCACGGTGTGTCTTCACACCACCATTTCGTTGTTGGATTTTGTTCTTCCCCATCTTCTATGTACAAGTATAAATGTCTTATTAGATCCTTTCAATATAGCATAGAAAGTCTCTTTAATCAACCATGGATTGTTAGAGTAGATTTGATTATGTGAAGTTTCTAAAATTTTATGAAGTGTATTTGAATGAAACTCTCATTACTTCTTCACCACTTCAAACTATTTGTAGTACTCGGGTAAGAATGAACAAAATATAATTAGTATGAATGAACAAAACAATGACAATGCAATATTTGTCGATATAGCGTCGATGACTTCAGTCAATGTGCCTATGTGTCAATGTGGTGTTGGCCCATGCATGTTGAAGACGTCACGCACAACAAGTAATCCTGGGTGTCAATTTTGGGGTTGCTCAAATAGGAAAAAGGTCTGGATATGTAATTATATTTTGTGTTTAAAAATAATGTGACAACTAATAATTTTACGAAGAACTGATGTAGATTTGGTATTGCAGGGAAATAGTGGATGTTAATACTTTTGGTGGGTCGATGAAACCACATTTACATCTACCCCATCTACATCTATACCTGATGTAGGAAATAAGTGCAACTTGTGCAAGGCTTGAAAGGCAGCTAGTGCCGCCAAGATTGCTTCAATGGCGAAAGCAGAAATCATGTTTCTGCAATGCCTTCTTTGTGTAGTTTGTGCACTACTTTGTTGGGACCATATGCGTAAATGTGGTTAACAAAGGGCTATTGTAGATACATGAAGTTTTTTAGAATTTCAAGCAAATACAATGGACATATTTTAATAAACTCGTGAACTTTTTTGTTTTTTATGACTTCGTTATGATTTTCAATATAAAATTAAACAAAATTAAATATTAACCTTATTAAAAAAAATGAAGAATTATAACATATATATATATATATATATATATATATATATATATATATATATATATATATATATATATATATATATATATATATATATCTATATAAAATTAAATAAAATAAAAAAATAAATTAATAAAAATAAATTATTATATTAAAAATTATTAAAACAATTCAAAAAATAATAAAAAAATCATACTCAAATTCCAATTCTAGTTTCAAAAAGTGGAACCAAACGGAGGAAATACATCTTCTTGTTCATATTCCGGGTCAACCAAACGGTCCAAACTATAATCCGAAAATGAAAAACCGGATTATCAAATCCATGATTTGGCCATTTCCAGCAATTCTACCAAACGGGCCCGGACTTCAACTAAAGGGGAAGCATATCATAGCTATGAATGGATGAAAGAAAGATAGATTTTAATAACGTCTATCAAATCAAATCAATTTAGGGAACCTTTCCACTAGCACATATCTTAGAATAGGGTGCCAAGATCTTAAACACTTTGTAACAATGTATAACTTTGTACATTAATTCAATCTCAATTATACATTAGATCTTATTTTTTAAGTTATTGTCCTAAGACTTAGTACTATAGACAACACACTCTGTTTAACTTATTATTAATAACTACTTTTTAAGCAAATTAATTTTTTTTTCATATTTAAAAAATATATCTTAATTAAAATAATATGCAATTAAATATATTGAAAAAATTAATTTTTGACACTCTTAAGGGCCCATTTGGCGCCTGGAATTAACTTATGCAGAATAGGCCTATTCTAGAATAATAACCTATTCTGGAATTAATTTATGCTCAAAACGAAAGCTGGAATAAGGTTTGACCCTGTTTGGTGCACCTAGAATAAGACTGGAATTAATTCTGCGTTTGGATCCCATTATATGGAATGGGAATAAAAATTATTTTTCATTTTTTAAATTAAGTTGAACAATATTTATTTTTAAATTATCAATTTTGTTGGTGTTTTTTTTTAATTAAAATGTATATATATTTCTAACTTATATATTTTTAAATTAAATATATATTATTAACTTCAGAGAGACATAAAAGATGGAGAAATTTCACTGTGAGAAATCTTGAGTATGGTAGAAGAAAGCGTTGTAGCTAGATAATAGCATGGCCATGTGAAAGAAACGTTGAATACACACGCAGCAAGCAGCAACGTTCATGATGGAATTACCGTGAAATCGTAGCAGGTGCTGAAATTGTGGAGTGAAAAGCTCAGCACAACAGTGAACCTCAACAGCAAGTCGCAGACCAACAGCAACTGCGAAAATGGTGGGAAAAAAACCATGTAAAAACCCTTCAGCGAAAATGGTGGGAAAAAAACCATGTAAAAACCCTTCCATGACCCCTTCCAAACCCGACAAAACATTAAATTTGGTTCGTTGAGAGTTATTCCCGAAATAACTTATTCTGGAATAAAATGAATTCCAAGTATTTTTTGAAATAAATTTATTCCAGAAAAAGCCTCGAAACGGGAATAACTTTCCCAATGCAAAAATAGGAAAATGTGCAACAAACAGCAAATAAAATTATTCCCGTTTTAATTAACGCCTATTCGCCCTTTATTCCAGGCGCCAAACGGGCCCTTATTGGCCAAAAAGTTTTTGCGATATGGGCGATTTTCTGGAAGAAGGTCGTGCCATCCCTGATATCCGGAGGCTTCATTGATGCAGTCCACCTATTCGCACAATTCTTTGTGGTCCACGTTATGTACAACCGAATTGATTGGCTCATTAATTTTTTGAGAGTTCTCGTAGCAACCGTTTAGGCGCAGGTTTCTTTTCTGTTTTTTAAGTTTGGATTTCCTTTCCTTGTTCGGATTGCAGTGAGGAAGTCTTTGAAATATTTCCCCCAATCGACACAGCAATGAAAAAGCCAAAATACACTAAACGAAGTCTTAGAAATCTAGGAGAAAAACACAACCCTGTTCTTTTTTTTTAGTCTTAACAAGTTTGACGAGCCCAAATTTTGTTATTAACCTCATCTATGTTTGATTTTTTGAATTTCAAGTCATTCCTCGGGTGGACTGTTGTATTTGATTTGTGGGTGTTTTTAAGATTCGAACCCTCAACTTCTAAAATGGAGGATTTGGCCAATTTGCTTCATAGAGACTATGGCCTGAAGCTGCGAGGAAAATCTGCACCCACATTGCAGCAACGAAACAGAACAGACATCGGCAACATGGTTGTCTCCTTTGTTTATGATGGTCTTCGGCGGACCACCTAAATTTACAGCATAGTCTTTTAAGAAGCAGGAGCATACGATGTCATTTTCAAGTATATAGTGATGTATACGAATATGACAATTCTTATCTTGATTTGAAAAGATTTTTCTCCACACTCAGAAATGAGTGGTGCCTACAGATTAGGAAGCTAACATTTTAAGCTCTTTAAGATCATGTTACATACGTGTATGTAGATTATTCTGTAGTAGTAGCCATAAATATACCAACTGTAGTAAAAGTATGGAGCCTCTTCATAATATGATTTGTGAGTCTCTGGTAATCTCTATGTATGCAGAACCATAGACGGTAAGCATCGTCATATTCCACAACTCTGTGATGAATGGTTATGAGTGCCTAAAGGTTATGTCTATATTGGGGGCTAGTAATTTATCCTAGAATAGGCAATGGTTGGGCTAGGTTTGTTAAGTTTTTTTGTATATTGTCTTTTATATTGAATTTCAATATAATCACTTGGTATTAGCACCAAATGGCTTCACTTTTTGCCCTTGCACCTAGTAGCCTTTACACATATTCACCTCAAAAAATTGTCAGGATGTCTCATCTCAACGTAAAGATCATATCTCAATTTAGACTTAGTTAGACAATGATTTGTTAAAGATAATGAATAATGTTATCTATTATATTTATTTTTTTCAATAGATAAGTAATCTAAATTGAGATATTACTTTAGGTCAAACCTTAGCCTCGGAACTCTTAGATATACCCTTATAAACCAACTATTCTGCAATGTTGTATTACATGTAACTGTATAATTGCTCATTAATGATTAACCTGAAGTCCAGTATCTGAGTTGTATCCTCTGAAAGCAACAGTACTTGTTTTGTGCAAATCAAATTTATTTGAAGACAACTCTAGGTCAAGCTACTGTTGGTGAGTTGATGTAATGAATTATGAAATTTAACTTAACTGTCGTACTGAAAATCTCTCAATAGATTGGCTTGTAATCAATGGTTAGTGGAGCTTTCTTTCAAATTTCTAGTGCAAGCTGAAAATACAAGATGATAGGCGACACCATCCAATAAAAGTATACATAAGATGAAATCCTTATGACATCTAGTGGAGGTCATTTCACGTGATAGAAATCAACAAATTTGGGATGTGAAGGAAGATTCACATCCCCTTTGCAACTTTAAAACAAGGCTTCTCTACTCAACATCATGGTAAATGTGTTCCATACATTAACTCGCAGGCAATAGGTAGTTTTTCTTCATTTTCTCTGCTCTCTCTTTCTCTTTCTGAGAAGCTTCTATACCTTTACACATGGTGTAGCTAAATTATCTCATTGTGTTTTTGCATTTGGGTTATCAACGAAACATTTAAATCCTATAAATAATGAATAGACGTGGAGTTAAATGAATACACTAACTATGATGTATTTTAGCATAGAAAATTTTAGTTAGTTTTGTTGTTTGCTTTTTCTGATGTTTTTTGTGAGGGTGCAAACTAACTTAGACCAGATCCTTTCTTTATACCCTTTGATCTATGGGCTTATTTGCTTCAAGTTTACTCTTTATAGTATCATTTATTTATGGTCTACAACTACAATATATAAGTACTTCCTCAAAATAATTATGATTGTAGGTAGAATTATGATTGTAGGTAACCTCTATTACATAAAGCACAAATATTTAGGCAAAAAATTATATTAGAGTAAGCTTAACAAAAGAGCATATGGATTAGTAATAGATTAAGATCAAATGAAAACATGACTAAGTGTGAATGCGTTCACTTCTTGGATTCATGTTCACTTTGTTTTATTGTAGTACATTGTTTGTCCCTTCATCTACCATGATTTTCAGATACAACTAGTTGAATTTAAGGCAACTCTTGTTAATTTATTCTGCATCAAATTTCTTTGCACTCATTTATTTTAATGTTAGGTGATTGTATACTTGAAAAGAAAATGAATAATGTATCTTGTGGAAAATGAAACAAAATGATATTTGATGTTCATGAATAGCCAAATATTAGTCTTTAAATTCATCCTTTACATTTTTTGTGCACTTCAAGAGAATTGGGGGGGGGGGGGTAAACACTAGAAATTTTAAGGAATTGTTGAATTGATTTTTACTCGAGGCAGGGTGCATAGCAGTAATAAATCAGAAATAGTTAGAAATAGAGTATTATATGCTTTTACAGTTTACTGTATCAACACAAAGTATAACAGTAAATAACTTAGAGGAAGTACCATTGTGCCACTAATGAGTTGAAATCTTATTTAGTTGACATTTTTCTTCTTGACCACAACTTTGGTGTTTTTTGCGCCCACAAGTCTCGATGCTTTCTCACTACGCACCAGTGTTAGGCACCTCATCTTTGTTCAATTCTGGTGATTTTTCAATATAATTTTTGAAAGCAGACTCTGTTTAATTCTATCAAGATTGTATCATTATTTGCTAAGTTATTTATGTTCAATTCTATTAGAAATTGTGATATAATTTGTTTGATATTCATGCATTTGTCGAGTCTGGTTTGTTTGTGGTTGCAGCTTGTATGGATTTCCACTATAAAAATTTCACTTCCTAGCCTGGTAAGTATGATATTTGTTTTACTTTATATTTTCTTGTTTGGAGGAATGGCATGTATGATTTTCTCTTGAATTGAAGGTTGAACTATCATTTTTGTTTTTCTATTCTAGATATTTTAATTCAGAAAATGTGTTTGAACTCTCTCTCTTTGTGAATGTTTACAAATTTTCTTTTGTCGGCCTATAGAAAATATAGTTTTTAGATTTAGAGTACTTTACTGAATTGAGTGTTATTTTTTAATTACAAGGAAGCCTAAAGTCTTGAAAATTGGATTCCAATGCAGATGGTTTATAGTTTTGGATTGCAAAATGCTTTCTTATAAATGCTAGCAACACAAAATATCCACATAACTGATAATCCTCTCATGAACTTTGTTAACAAATGTTTGTAAATTATAGGATTTGAAAATTAGAAACTTTGTTAAAGAATAATTTTAATGCTTATAAACAAGGCATAATATAGATATGTTACTTAGTGCAATACTTTTAGCCATACCGAGCATAGAAAGGTGTGTGAATGTGTAATCAAAGTGTTCCATTTTTTAAGTTGATTTCTGATGGTATAGAAGCACCTAGGAAGTGATTAATGAAAGACAAGAAATTGTTCTATGAACTTGGCTTAATTGATGAGATAGTTGTAAGTTTGAGCACATCCTTGCTACACCGACAACTAGTTGTTGGAAACTGCAATTGAAGAAATTTTTGTATTGTCATTGATGTCAAACCTTAACTGGTAAGACTGTTGCTATTTAAGAAAGTACTATATCTATTTGATTGTTGAGGACGATGTGGGAAAGGTTGATAACAATAGCACCTAAGAAAAGGTTGAGTTATCTTGATACTTCAATGGGTACTTGATTATGTGGCACAATGATAAAATAGTGTATTGTTTATCTAAGTAAGAATGAAGACTAAACAAGTAGACTTAACCAAGCAAAAGTGAAGAAATCTAGTTTAAGTCGAGTGATGTTAGTGTCAACCGAGCTAGTATATGCCGAGTAAATTCAGTCTTAGCCGAACATCAGTTAATTGGCGAGGAGTTGAACACAGTATTGACTGAGCATTAGTAATTTACATTTGAGGAAGAATTCAGATTCCTAGCCAACATAATTGAATTCTTGGATTATGTAAATCATGTTGACTTTATTTATTGATTGTATGGAAGCATTTAATGCACTATAAAATGTTTTATTGTAAATCTATTAAGAGATTTGAGATGTTTCTAAAAGGATAGACGAAGAACATAAAGATGGAAGGATTCAATGGATCTTACCTAACCCTAAGATCTACGGAGGAGATTAAGCGGCAAAAGTTGTATTGACCTAATTGAGGAAGTATTAAGGAAACCTAAGCATGAAGTTGAGAAGAGAGGATGTTGGAGTTGTTGTTGATGTTATTGACTGTATAAGCAGAAAAGGCTAAAGGAGAAGTGTTGTGATTGCTTGAAGGGATTTTCGAGCAGATCAGTGATGGAGATGGAAATGAATCACAGTCAGTAAGCCAACATATGTGTATGGAATTGGATTTGATATTTGCAAAGTGAGTTGTATGTTTTCAGATCAATACTACTGTTACTTTCTAACCATTGTATCAATCAAAATCCTTTTAACCAAGGTTGACCTAACAGTCATTTGTATAAATCTTTTGAACAAGGTTGCATTCTAATGGAATGTATGTAAGTCATATAATAAGGTGCACTTTTAATAGAGTAGTTTAAATCCTTTAATCGGGTCACATCTAACAGTGTGTTTGTAACCTTTGACAGGGTTGGCTTTTCACAGAGCTCACTTCAGAAGAGTGAAAATATCAGTAACATGTTACAAAGTGGTTTTTTCCCAAATTGGGTTTCCACTATAAGGGTAAGTGCACAAAGATGGGGGACCAAAAAGGGGGTATAAGATGCCACTTTTTTCCTGAAATCAACAAAATCTGAACTTCAACAAGAAATTGAAAATAGTTAGACTCAAAATTTTAAGATGCGACAAAAACAAGAGTTGTAATACTCTGAATCTAGTTCCTAAACTACTAACTTATTTTGAAAATGGTGCAGATTAAGGCCCTCAAAAAGGGAGAGTACAAAAAGTGGTCCTATTTTTTGTCCAAAAACATAACATAGCGTCTGGTGTGCTCCCCCCTAAAATGTTCACTTTTTTTTTGAATTTTTTTAATCGCTCTGGTGAAAAGTTAGCTAACACCACATAGTTTATCCCATATTTTTTTGGTAATTTTTTATGAATTTACGAAGTGCACACATCTTGGAAACATGAAATTTTTGTGTGCTCCCCCTAGAAATCATTCAAAAATAATCGAAAATCAATTTTTTTTTCAAAGTGTGTAGAATAGAGTCTAGTTTCTAAAAATGTAACTTATTGCAAAATTCGATAAACGAGCCAAAATCTATGCCCAAAATACTACATGTTGGATTTTTACAAAAAATGGACAAACACACAAAAGAAATTAGAGTTGAAAAATTTAACATAATCAGAATTCAAAATAAATTATATGCTTAGATAGCTAACAGAGAGATCTGCAATATCGCGTCGTCTGATTTTTACGTTCTTGAGCCAGGAGTAAACCTGATGAGGAGCACACAAAAAAAGATGTCATTTTTTTGTATGTCTACTGGAAAACATGTCTCGGGCCTATTTCAATCGTCCAAGCCTTTGGGTT